>OZ012679.1:136596558-137841052 GCA_963942445.1 Argyra leucocephala | reverse complement strand
AAAAAAAAAAAAAAAATGAAATGTAAGTAAAATTATTTGTTACACATAAAAATATACATTTATTTCAATATGAAAATTTAAAAAAAATTAAACAATGCAACGATTCAGTATTTCAAAAAAAAAAAAAAAAATAATTCAATAATTATATCATAATGAACTTAAATATTATAACAATGTATATTATTTAAAATAAATAAATAGAAATACAAAATATTTCATATCCATACAAAGTAAAAATTACATAATTTACTACTTCTTAGTTTTGGCAGTTTTTATTTGTATGATTTGAGGTACATTATATTGTCCTCTGCTGTTCATTAAAACTGGAGCCTCATTTTTGCAGACTCTGTCACTGTCTGAATGTATTAGAATATCTTCTTTTACAGGCCATCTCCAAAATGTGTCAGACATAGTTTTCACTCCTCTATTTAACTTATTGTGAAATGTATATATACAAAGAAATTATTTTGGTAATTTATAATGGACGCCTTAATAAAATTTAGGGGACAAGGCAAGATAGTTGCAGAGATTTTTTAAATTATACAAAATATAATAAAAGTAAAACATAGTTTTGGATGAACTTATTTTTTAGGGTTAGCGTTAGAACAAAATTTATCTAATTGTTAAAAATAGTCGAATATTTTCCGTTTAATTTTAATAAATATGCTTATCATACAAATACGCGTATTTCGTCTCCTAATAAAAGGAAAATATTCGCTTATTTTCAACGATTAAAATATAGTTTTTTCTTTAAATATAAGACTTGGTATGAATTTAGTGCAAATAGCTTACACCTGCATATTTAGTTCGGAACTACGACATACTGCACGTATTACCGACGCGCTTTTTCATACAAATTTTTATAAAAACTCAAAATTTAATTGTAACAAAGAACACATATATGCGAAATTAAATTTATAGGTCGTAATTAGGTCCAGCTTAGTTTGTTCAATTTCAATTTAAAATTGTCCAGTTGCATCCATATACAATCAAAAATGGTTGAATAACTTAATTAATTATTTCGTGATATCAATTTCCTAATTCCGCCCGGTCGATCGTAAATACGTACAACATAAATTTACGTGTACCTAATTCCCGCTCAAAACTAATTAGCAATTTTAAATATTTTTTATTTACAAATTGAAGAAAGTATAATATTATAATCTATTTAATAATATATCTTTTACAATTATTTGAATAAAATAAATAAGTGAACATCATAGTTTAATTATTATGGTCTTAACAAAATAAAAAAAATGTTAAACGTTTGAACCAATATTTTCGCTAAAATGTCTAACTAGTTTAGTTTTCTATCAATAACTTATTTATTAATATGAATACCAAAGTGTATTATTTTGCATTACAACGACGAAATAATATTCTTTTTTTATTTCAAAAATAAATTTGGAATATAAAGCGTGGAAGTATTGTATTTACAAAAAAAAGGGCTTGGGCGGCATAATGTACTAGGGCGGTGATAGGTACATTTACGTTATATCTATTAATTTAAATGTTGAATATACTGTAGAGTACTATGCCTTCATAATAGCATAGTTCCATTTTATTTTTAGTGATAACCAAAATTCTGAATTATTATCATTTATTTTATCCCAATAATAAAGGATACTGGACCAGATCAAAAATCCAGAAAGCAATTTTTGCCTTCATCAGGAATCGAACCTGGAACCTTTCAATTGAAAGGCCGGCGTTTATTGCGCCACCCAGCCTGTGACTCATCTGCTCATTTCGATTCTCTTTAAAATTAACTTATATTGTATTGGTCGATTTATATTTTCTTATAAATATTTTCTAGCAGTTAATTATTTGTTTTATATTGTTGTTAGCTCATCTTCTTACTGTTACAGTTCTATGACGAAGAAATACAGTATACAGAAATCGATTTATTACAATATTATTAAATATATTCACTAGATACATGGTAATTCTTTACTTGTTTTCTTCTTTGAAATTTTAGGTATAAAAAGGTTGTGTGTTGGTTCTAAACTACTCATTTCGTTTGAACCTTATGATGATAAAATCATTGGCCTTCGTATTTGGAATTGTTTATTGAGAATGTTCGGAATGATTCATTTGTCATTGTTATTGTCACTTATTGTATGATTCCTCGCTATAGTTTCTTCAACTATAGTGAGTGAGAGTTCAGTAAAAAAATACACTGTATGTTATCCATATTACGGATGTTGGTTTTTGACTCTCAACCAATAATTTCAACCAATAATTTCAACGTGATTTGTTTTAGAGTTTGCATTTCTATTATAGTCAATATTTTTTTTTATTTGTTTGTGTCTGGATTTAGTGTTACCCACGCCACAACGTATATTAATTTAGGCCGGATACAACTTTTATCTCCGTCCTAAAAATAGGCCAACAGGCAAATATGGGTGCATAATTTTAACACAAAAAGTTTAAACAAATAAAAATATTATTTTCGTTTATTATATTTTTTAGAGTTCGAATGACAAAAATAAATACATTGAAACAAACTAACTAATTATTATAAATTAATAACATAAAGAAAAATAATACTATTTGAATTTTAGAAACTTTTTTAATTATTAAACATTATATTCCCCAAATGGAATAAAAACAATTAAAAATAAATAAGAAATTCAATTATATGATAAAAATTTAGTATACTTTGTAAAACATAAACGACTAATGCATAAGTTCTTTGTGCAAGTGATGGAATAATGAGCGAAGCTGTTCTTTCATTTTGGGAAGAACGCGATTTGTTATTTCGGGGTCCACTGTTGAGGAAGGATTTATTTTTTTTTTCTTTTAAAAAATTCTTGCTTTTTGGAGATATTTTCAAAATATAGAACAGTGATAGCTGCGATGTGTTGAGATGATTCGTCTGATGATACAAAGTATAAATTCCAAACGTTTACAACTGCTAAAATCGAAATAAAAATCGCCCACTACAATCCTTACCTTTTAGCATGATTCTGTACTTATTACTATTTTGATCAATTCTATCACCACTCATATCAACGTTAAAATTTATGATGATAAAATCATTGGCCTTCGTATTTGGAATTGTTTATTGAGAATGTTCGGAATGATTCATTTGTCATTGTTATTGTCACTTATTGTATGATTCCTCGCAATAGTTTCTTCAACTATAGTGAGTGAGAGTTCAGTAAAAAAATACACTGTATGTTATCCATATTACGGATGTTGGTTTTTGACTCTCAACCAATAATTTCAACCAATAATTTCAACGTGATTTGTTTTAGAGTTTGCATTTCTATTATAGTCAATATTTTTTTTTATTTGTTTGTGTCTGGATTTAGTGTTACCCACGCCACAACGTATATTAATTTAGGCCGGATACAACTTTTATCTCCGTCCTAAAAATAGGCCAACAGGCAAATATGGGTGCATAATTTTAACACAAAAAGTTTAAACAAATAAAAATATTATTTTCGTTTATTATATTTTTTAGAGTTCGAATGACAAAAATAAATACATTGAAACAAACTATCTAAATATTATAAATTAAATACATAAAGAAAATAAAACTATTTAAATTTTAGAAACTTTTTTAATTATTAAACATTATATTCCCGATGTGGAATAAAAATAATTAAAAATAAATAACAAATTCAATTATATGATAAAAATTTAGTATACTTTGTAAAACATAAATGACTAATGCATAAGTTCTTTGTGCAAGTGATGGAATAATGAGCGAAGCTGTTCTTTCATTTTGGGAAGAGCGCGATTTGTTATTTCGGGGTCCACTGTTGAGGAAGGATTTATTTTTTTTTTCTTTTAAAAAATTCTTGCTCTTTGAAAATATTTACAAAATATAGAACAGTGATAGCTGCGATGTGTTGAGATGATTCGTCTGATGATACAAAGTATAAATTTCCAACGTTTACAACTGCTAAACCAACTAGGAAAATAAAAATCGCCCACTACAATCCTTACCTTTAAGAATGATTCTGTACTTATTACTATTTTGATCAATTCTATCACCACTCATATCAGCGTTAAAATTTGCAAAATTCTAGTTTCTCTATATGCGTTTCTCTATTCCAACGTTTTTCTGAATGTATAGGATTTATAAAGTCAACATCAGTTAGCATTTCAGAAACACTATTATCCACACATTTAACAAACTGTTAAATATGCCAAGTATAGACCAATATCTTTACCTTGAGTTAACAACAAAAACGAATTATCATTAGTATCTTCGATTTCATCATTTTCGTCCCAAACTTTAACTTCTATTGCACTTTGAACATCTCTTAGCAATTTGTTTTCAAAGAGATTTTGATCATAAAATTTTTCACAATTCCTCAATTTATCTAATTCTGGTGGGAAAATGTTTACGTTTATCTTCAAAATTATTTTGAACTCCCAATAAAGCTTCAATAGCTACCTGAAGACCCTTTAACTCACTTTTACCATGCAAATGCTTTTACTTGTATCATAATTACGCTTTACATGTTCCAAAATAAAACTACAACGAAATAAAAATTCTTACATACTTATGCCTGTTGAACTATAATATAGGACACCAATTTTGAAATAAAAAAATAATTAATATTTTCAACTAAAATCCAATATTTGACAGTTGTCGAAGCTTCTTTAATGCTTAAACAAATAAATTGTGATAGTTTGAACACAATTAAATATTTTTCAGTATTTATTTTTTAACATTTTATACATTCACCTCTACTATTTTTAACTTTTTGAAAAAGTTATATTTAGAATTGAGTTTAAATAAACTGAAAAGTTGGTGTTACTATACTTTGAAAATGTTACTTTATTTTTTAACTTCAAAATAAGGTATTTTTGGCCGAGCTAAGTTAATTTTAATGAAATTTCTACGTATTTGCATGACATATTGTTTGCTGTACTATATATAGGCCAACCGGCGGTAATGGGTTAATCAGACATGATTTAAATTTTTTTCTGTTACGGTATTTATTTCTATTTAATTATCTCGGAATCTAGTTATATTCATAATAAAATAAATATTTAAAATTAAATACCTTTTCGATAATTTGATTGTTAATATTTACACTAACATAGACTTTTAAAAATTATTTATAATATTTATTATTACTTACAAACTTTTTCCAATATTTTTCTAGTTTTTAAATTTTATCTAAATTTTTCTAGTTTTAAAATTTATCTAAAAGAAAATTTAAATATTTTACATTTTCTAAAGAGACATTATTCCATGAATCTTTAATTTTTTTTAAATAAATCTGATAAATTCACATCATGTATATTATTATAAATAATATTATAATACAGTAATAATATATACATACATATTATCTATTTTTGTATTTTTAATTTATTCCTTATATTATGTACCTACCTATTATTGTAAATATAGAATTTAAAAATTATAAATTCAAGAAGAAATGCAAATATTTTGTGTCACAATAAAATAATGTTGATTACTATCACCTTGATTGTATCACTTGCATAACAATAACTATTATCTTTATTTATACTGTCATGTCAATATGACGTACATTATTGGTAGATACTTATGGAAATCAAATAATTGAATCTACTTTTATTATTATTATTCTATTATATTTTTGTGTTTATTTATTTATTTATTTATTTTGAAATTATGTACATACATAATGTTCATAATAATAATATTATGTACAATGAAAATATTTAAAATAAATTTTCATGTAAGAATTAATTTCCCATATGAATTGGTAACAAAGATTTTTTTTGTATGCGAGTATTACAACAAAATAAATTAAAAGAACTTATGTAAGGATATTTTATTTGAAATTTTGAAATACCTGAAATTTTAAATAGTTAAACCTCTATGTATTTAGGATTCAGTATTGAAAATTAGAGATTTCAAAAATATGAATCCTATCGATTTTTATATCGGTAGGTTACTTTGACGAATGTTTAACATTGTTAGTGATAATTAATTAAATATTCAATCTTTAATCGTAAAAACGAATTCTGCAAAGATATACTTTTCTTAATGTTTGTTATGGCAGAAAGTGTTATTGGTTCTATTCTCTCACATTTCGTGCATAACTGCATTATGTTACTGTTATCGTTACAATTTATTGTGTCCCCACTAAGTTATTTTTGCTTTAATTTATTTTATCCATTCAATTTTTTTTTTTTTATTTTATTTTTATTTTCTATATAATAAATTCATTTGAACGTTATTATTGATACTTCAGACTATATTGCTAATCTTAATAACAATTTGTTTTAAAGTCCCCTTTTCTATTGATTTCATATGTATTCAAGCAGTTACAATTAAGGGTCAAAATTATTTATCAGGACCTAGTATGTCTAAACGAGTCTAATACACATATTTATCAATCAGTTCCAATTTTAATAAATTTGCTTTAAATCATTTCAGTACGGAATTCATATACCCAAGTATCTAGATGAAAAATGCTTGATCGAATATGTTGTAGATTCCAGGTGAAATATATTTAAGTAGCTAAAATTAGAACTTCTAGGTATGTTTCATTAAGGTAATTTTTCTTGGGAGTGCACCCACATCCAAAAACAAAAAATCCCCAATGATATAAAATCCCCAATGATACAAAATCCCCAATGATACAAAATCTCAAATTAAAAAATTCGGAGTTATAAAATCTGAAGAAGAAAAATCTCAGCGATACAAAATCCCCAAAAAAAAAAAAAAATTTACACTATATGTATATACACTCGTATATGTATAATATGCGAAGTTCTGAATTAGGAGGGATTTAAAGCTAGGGTTCGAATAATTGAACTACTGAGGGTTTCGTTAAAAATCGCTATATTTTAGATAGAAATTTCAAAATTTAATTTTTTTGTATGCAGTAGGTAGGTATACAACTTTTACAGAACATTTATATTATTATGTATATATATGTTAAATTTTGAATTAGGAGAGATTTTAAAGTTGGAGTCGAAAATCAATCCTGATCATCTTTCCAAAATATTTATTTTATATAACATTCTGAATCAGATTTAATTTTTATATAGCTATTTTAAAAAAATTTGGTTATTAGATGTTAAAAAACGAGATTTTTTTTTAAATTTTTTTGGGTCTTTCGTACAGCACGAGCTGACTTAATGACTCCCAGAACCTCAAGAATTTTATTTAAACCCAAAAAAAAATGAGTACAAACATTTAATAATTAATGTTGCTTTATATTTCAAATATACCTAAAACAAAAATATTTTTCTAGATAACAATTAAAATATATAGAACTACATAGAAAACAATAGAACTGACAATATTGTAATTCGGTCGTGTTTCATTTTATTGATAACAAACCAGTTAAGTTAATTTTTCATTTTTAAATGTATAAAACTTATTATTTTGTAAATTGGGATTTTGTAACATTGGGATTTTGTAATATTAGAATTTTGTTACACTGGGGGATTTTGAAATTTGGGATTGTGTTTTTTCGGTTTGGGATTCTGACTTTCGAATTTCGGAACCAACCCATTTTTTCAACCTAAATCCCGATATTAACTGAACTTCACGAACATACCTGTAGGCTGTAATTTTTATTACATAAAAAATATTTAATAATTTAAAATACTGATATTTGCGAAAAAAACACCATAATGAAGTCCATAATATCAGAAAAAAAAAATAAGAATTGAAATTTTTACTTATTTTACCAATTCTAAGTATTGGAAATCTTTAACACAACAAAAAAAATTTCTTTAAAGTCTTAAAATATTTCAAAAGAATTATGGAAATAAATTGAATTAAATTGAATATAAAATTTGAAAGCTTAAATTAGCTTTAGAACAGTTTAACGCTTTGAATTTGAAAAAAAAAATATATATAATAAAAAACAAAAAAGGTTTAATTTTTATCTTCTAAATAAATATTAAATATTTAAATTTATTTTTATTTACAAAACACAACAAAAAAAGGATAGAAAAATGAATGAAATTGACTGGAAGAACATTTTCTTTTTTTGTAATTTTATTTATTTTTGAGCTTATCTGTATTATAAATTATATTTATAAATTCAAATAAATTGAATATTTAAAAATAGATAGAAAAACAAATAATTAACTCCTTTCAATACTAAATAAATTAGTAATTAATAACAAACACCGATACAAGAGCCAAAGGGAAAATTGTTTAATTTCTGCCAGCATTAATGGTTTTTTATTATTAACTAGTGGTGATTATGTTCTCGCTTACCAAACGATTTTTTGGGATAATAAGAAGATTGGAACTTGGAGTTTGTAATATGGATTACAATTTAATCTTTCAATATTTAATACCAGAATTTATCATTCACTTAGAATTATTTCATCTATAATTATTATTTATTATCTCAGTAATTTGAATTGCAAATTGATATTCGAAATTAATATAAAATTTTGAAATTGTGAAATTTATGAAATAAAATATTTTATAATATATTTTTCGAAATATATTTTAATTACTTTGATTGAAACTATTTGAAAGCTGGATAGAACTAATTGTTTTTTTTTTTTGCTTTTTTGGAAGATAACTGACACGAATATCTAAAACTGTATGATGACTACACAATTAATGTGGAACAAAATAACGATCAATTTGGAGGTTAATATTTGCAGCTCGAAGGGGTATTATAATCGCTACCATCTACATTTTTTAAATAAATTGCGGAATTTTAGTGAGAGAGAGAGGGACTGTAATACTGTAGCACATCAGTTAGATATAATTTTAGAAGAATCATAAAAAATAATTAATAAGCCTTAATGCAGAGTTATAATATACGGCCCCATGTTCACTTAATTTTTGTAAATTTGAGGGATTAGATGAATTTCCCTTACTGGGCCGCAATACAGAATTTTTCGTCATTTCCATTATGTGTCTGAAAAGTTTTGATATTCCCGAGTCCTTTTACGGTGGGCCTAGGTAGCATATACCGATACCTATATTATTTCATGTTTTACATATCGTAAGAATTATCTTATTTCGTACGTTTAATATGCCACATAAAATTGAATGAAAGTTTTTAGGTATAGTTTTCTGCTATTAATTCAAATAGCTATGTACCTAATATTACAAATATTATTAAGCCATATAACGAGATGATTCGCACCAATAACATTAATATTAAGAAAACAGACGGGACTGTATTAAAATCCAAAAACAATCAAAAGCTTAAATCCCAATTTTAAAAGCAAACTTTCAAAGTCCAAATGCTTCAAAAGCCAAACTTTTAAAATCTAAGTTAGTTCATGTATGCAAATAATGTATGTACACATTCCAGAAAAACTGCCAATCTTAATTATTTTAAACGTAAGTACTTTTACTTTATACTGGTCTCCCAAGTTAACGAAACTAACTGGGGCAAGGGCTGTAGTAACACATAGGTGTCCCGTCCCGCATAGCATTAAATTATTATCTATTAAAAATGTTCAGTTATAGAACTAAATAATAATATTATGTACCGTTACCATGTAGATATCAACTTTGCCGACTGAAAAAATATAAATAAAAGCATATTTACCATAAAATCTTACAATGGTGTTACTAATTTAATCAACCGTAAAATTTAAGTATACCTATTGGAATAAGTAAAAAAAAACTTTAAGTTGGATAAAAACCTCCAAAATTTTCTTAAAAATGTTATTTTCACTTGATGTATCAAATTAATATAGTTTAACTACCATATACATTATACAGGATGATTCAAAAAGCACCATACTTTTTTCTCATGACACACCAAAATTATTATTACAAATTTTATTTAATACACAATCAAATTTGAATTTAGAAATTACATCGGACCGGCCCCCTTAAATTGTAATTTCGCATCTTCTATTTCGTTTTTTTTTCACAAAGTAGTTTATTATACCATTTATGGCTACTTTTGATATTTATGCCACTTCTCGATCTTTTTATGATTTAAAACAATATATTCACAGAATATTATTACTATTATTAATATTATTATTATTGAATATTGTTAGACTATCGTGTTTTAGAAAAAACTATTAATTTAGCTAGTTTGCTAGTGTAAAATTCAGTGATGATCACAGCAATCCGTTGCTGTTCCCACAGTAAACCGCATGCGAGCCCACTGGATCATTATCTATTCTTCAAGTCGACTCGTAGCTGTATAAAATATGTGAATATTCTAAAATTTTTTTTTTTGAGATTTCTGTCAGGTTGTCAAAATATACCACCCACGTTCTGAGCCTAGCTTTCGTAAAACCTAGGCAAACACATGGTGCATATGCCTGATATGCCTGATATCTTTCTGAGTATTCTGGCAGTTCTGAAGATCTTCACAGCTTCGGCAGTTATCATTACTAAGAATTCAAATTCGCATTATTTGCTTGTTTTAGTAAACAATGACCTGTCAACATACCCATTATCGCCCTAATGATGCCTATATATTATGCTTAAACAATTTATTAGTCTTATCTTTATCAACTTCTCACTCGAAGCTGTACAGGAATTAATCTTTTGTAAATTAGAGGTTATATTTCTTGTGGTAATAACTGTAATCGAAATTGTAATAAGTTCTCTCTTATGTGAATATGGATGTGTGTACGTTTCCTGAACTGATATCAATTTCAGCCGCTTCAGCAATTTAGGTTGGGTCTACAAGCTGCTCATCTTAAATTTATTGCAACAACATTCTCTGTACTTCAATTTTATTAAAGCCGATGGGTTTAAATAAATACAGTTTACTGCTTATAACCAATTATTTTTCCCTACTTCAATAATTGTCTTTATGTTGAGTTTTGCAACTTTCTTGATTACAGCCAAACAGTTTATTTCCTTAATATTTTCTTATAATAAAAATTCAACTGATGCCTACAAAATTTAACAGTAATTATTGAATCACTATGTATTTTCAAATATCCAAACAAACTTTGTATCTTGTAGAATGAAAAAAGATACATAAAAGGATAAAACAAAAAAAAAAAAATAGTCACGGTTTTTTTCGTACAACTCTTCAACATTCTACATAATAGACACAATAATAATAACAATCATAATAACATCAAAGCAAAAAAAATAGATCCTTAAAATTTCTTTCATCATTTCCCTTCTGTTTTTTTGTGTTATCTTTTTGCAGGCGATATCCTTGACGAATCTAAAGTTAATACGATGACAACAACAACAAAAAAAAAACAACAACGTTAAAAAAACACATGTGGAATTAATAATTTATGTAGAAACTGTGTTGTGCGTTATTTTTCAAAGGATAAAAGCATTTTGTAAGGAAAATAAATTTTTGTGTCATTGTTAACACGATAATGGGTTGAGAAACGAATAGGCCCACCTCGTCTCGTTTTTCTTCATTTTTTTTTTTATAAAAACAACATGAAAAGTATTATTAATAAGCGCTTTTAAAAAATTTTGTTTTTGTTTTTTTTTTTTTAATTCTAAAAGATGTAAGGAAAGATTTTATTAAAATATGTATGAATACTATTATTTCAAATTGTAAGGATGAGAAGAGAGCAACACTTTAGATTTTATACATTTTAAATAATTTAAAAGGGAAGATAAAAGAAAATGACAAAAGATATTTTTGTTATTTTGAATATCAAAGATAAAACATGTAAGATACCATATTGGATAATAGTTCTAAGCAAAACACAAAAAAAAAAAAAAAAAAAAAAACAATCAATGGAGCTTGTAATATTTGGTAATAGTCGAATTTACACTTTAAAAACTTTACATATTAATAATTTCATACACATAATATCACATATTCCATTGAAATTATTAAATTTAGGTAGTTTAGAGGGATTATTGGAAAATCAGGATAACGTAGAAGATAAAAATTACAATATTACGATTAGAAATTATTTTCCTTTACGAATAAGAGTGATTGCTATACAATCTAAATTAACTTAAATTATGCTTTTCAATTAATTTTGTTTAAACTTTTTTTTCACTCCATGCAAAAAGAAGTTTGGTTTATAGAAAACTATGCAGTAGGTATTTTTTTTATTTTTTTATTTATTTATTTCGTTTAATTCAAACAAATTACAATAATTATTTTCATTTTTTTTCTTTTAATATAAGATTAAAATTTAACAGAATCAAAATTTTTAAAAAACAATAAAAAGATTTTAAAAAACAATAAAAATTTACAAAAGTTAACTACCTAATGGTTAGTGGGGTTAGTTAGAAGGGTTCTGATTACAGAGGTATAGCCGATTCCTTAACACATCTTTGGTGATTGATAATTCAATCACGTTCTTATATTTGTTCCCTATTATCATCATTCTGTTGATAGGCTCATTCATACCATAGTTTATTAGTCCAAGCTCTATATTCGTGTATAAAGGTATCGTTTGAAACCTAGTGTTTGGCTTAACTTAAAAAAAAAAGAAAAAAAAGTTGGTCCTATGAAATCACCCTGGCGGACAAAAGCACATAAGTCAAAAAAATCCGATTTTTTTTTATTGACTCAATCGCATGATATTCTCAATATCCATTTTCTCCCAAAAACACCTAAGTTAAAATATACATGTTTCGTCTTGAAAATTACAAAAATAATAATCAACGTAAAAAATTTTTTTAGTAAAAAAAGTCGACTTATGTGATTTTAACAGAAAAAAATTTGTTGTATAGCATAGACTTAAGATTAATATTATTGTATTTTTTTTTTTTAATATTTCTGATTTTTTCGTTATTCTTATTTTTTTTTCAACTTGTTCGTACTTGCTTTAACTTTATTTGAATTAGAATTTATGTAATATGTACTATAATAAAGAAAAGAAAACTATGATAAGAATAGTGTAATAAGAACTGTTGCACCATAAACAAGTTGGATATGTTTTTGATTCTATGTGTATTTTTATTATTTCATTGTGAATATTAATTAAAATAAAAATATTTTACTTTAATTACTCAAAAATATATGTGAAAAAAAAAGAATTAATTTTCGAAATGTCACTTAGCCGTGGTAGACTATTTGTTAAATTAGTAACAGAAAAACAAAAAGAAAACTACAAAACTTTAACTGATACTTCTAAGGGTAAATTTTATTTTAAACAAGTCAATAAAAATTAAACTATAATTGTTTAGCTGATGTTGTTGATATCATCTCTACTGCAGAGCAAGAGGATGAGAATATTATTGAAGAACCATTTTCAGACGACGATTATGTTGCAGATCCATCTTATGTTCCCGATAATATTGAAAAAGAAGCAGAATCAAACATTCTACCTGATCATGATACAACTGATGCGCAACCAGATTTAAGCATGCTGGTTGGTCCCAGTTCATCAAATGTAGCGACAACTTCCCTAAAGAGCAAAAATGATAAAAGGATAAGGAAGGAAAATCGAAATTGCGGCAAGGAATACACTACAATTACTGGTAAAATAAAAGCATCGAAGAAGGTGTCTTCATTAGAAAACTGTCGTTTAAAATGTAATAACAGATTTTCGTTTGAAATGCAAAAATCAATTTTCGATGAATACTCGAACTTGGGTAACTACAATAACCGTGCGGCTTTTATTTCTGCTATGATGACAGTTTCAGATAAGAAATCAAATCGCCCCCGTACAGGAGATAAGTGCAGAATGAAAACCTATAACTATTCCCTCGAATATAATGGCGAAAGGCTTCCGATATGTAGAACTTGCTTTTTAAAAACTTTGAATGAAAGCGAAAATTTTATTAAAACTGTAGCATTAAAAAAAAGAGAAACTTTTAGTGGACTTATTCAACCAGATATGAGAGGCAAACATTCTCCAAAACATAAAAAATCAGCAAAATCAATAGAAGAAGTACGTTTACATATACTATCTTTCCCTTCGTACGAAAGTCATTATGCACGTAAAGATAACAACACTAGATATCTTAGTTCGGATTTAAAAGTATCTAAAATGTATAATTTGTACTGTAAATCAGCAAGTAACCCAGTTGGGTCCAAAATTTATTATAACGAATTCCATAAATTAAAACTTTCTTTTAAAAAACGTTCTTTTGACACCTGCAGCACGTGTGACAAATACAAAATTAAACTTCAACTATTACAAGACTCACAGGAGAAAATCGAAATCGAAAATAAAAGAGATCAACACCATATTGAAGCTGAATTAGCCTATAGCGAAAAGCGCGTTGATAAAGAACTATCGAAAGATTCAAACAATCAAATCAAATGTTTCAACTTTGACCTTCAGCAATGTTTGCCAACACCATCGCTGACGGCAGCTTTCGCATTTTACAAAAGGCAACTCTGGACTTTTAATTTGACGGTTCACGACAACGCAAATGGTAACTCAACTCATTATATGTGGCACGAGTGTATTTCAGGCAGAGGAGCGAACCAAATAGCCTCTTGTTTGTACAAGCATTTAAAAAATTTGACAGCCGAGGTAAAACATGTGATTCTTTATTCTGATACTTGTGGTGGGCAGAATAAATATTCGCATTTTACTGCAATGCTCTCTATGCTCTTAGAAGAAAAATCAACCAATATTGAGGTTATTGAGCACAAGTTTATGGTTCCAGGTCACAGCCATATGGAAGTTGACGGTGATCATAGTATCATAGAAAAAAAGAAAAAGAAAACTAATTTGGAAATATTTCACCCTCATGACTGGATGCAGCATGTTCGATCGTGTAGTTCTAAATTTAAAGTAGTTGAAATGTCTTCAAATGATTTCTTAAATTGTGCTTCAATTTTAAAAGGGCCTTTGGTCATTCGAAACAGAAATACTTTGGGTGACCTATTTAAATGGCATGATGTGAAATGGTTTCGATATGATATTAAAAATAAATTTGGGGAAATATTGTATAAAAATAATTTATACAGAAAAGAAGAAAACTTTTTAAAACTCGATTCAACCAGACGGGGAAGAAATAAAACTACGAGCGTGTTTCCTGTTATTTCAAACAATTTGATATCTATAAGTGCTGATAAAAAAAAAGACCTAATATCATTGCTTGACTTTATTCCACAAATTTTTCATCAATTTTATACTTCTCTACCTGATGCAGCCAATACTAAACTTGATATCGATCCTGATTTGATGGAAATCGATGAGGATCAAGTTTGAAGTGGATAGGAAACTTACAGTTTTCTCTTTTTAATATTAACTTTGATAGAAAGAAAATGTTTTATTTGTGATTATTTTTTGATTTTTTGTTTTCATCTTATTTTGAACAAAAGAAATGTTTAATTTGTTGATATTTTTGTTTTTTAATTTTAATTTTAACATAAGAAAGTACTTAATTTGTTTTTATTTGTGTTTTTTAACTTTTTTGAGACTGAAATAATAAAATGTTTTGTTTATTACCATATTTTTATTCTTATTTTTACTTACTGAAATAGAACATAAATCACATATCTTTTTCGAACAAAAGCACTTATGTCAATTATTTTCTAAATTATTGCAAAATTTTAAATTTAATCTTTGCGTGTTGAAAACTATAGCAAATAGTAATAAAACTGCGTACCACAATTTTTTCTAATCGAAAGAATTAATTTAAAAACTAAAAAAAACGCTCTCCTGCAAAATAGCGTAAAATGACTTATGTGCTTTTGTCCGCCAGGGTGTAATACAAGTGTGAAAATATTAGGTGATCGGAGTCGAATGTTATTGGAAATTTAGGCTGAATTCAATATAAATGGGGATGTAATATTCCCCTTCACTACTTGGATGATGAAAACAACATCAGAAACTTCACGCCTAGTTTTTAATGTAGCCAAATGTAGGAAATTCAATCTGCGTTCATATGGAGGCAGGACAAGTGGATTGGACCAAGGAAGGTGAAAAAGTACATATCTTATGAAGTTCTTTTGAATAGCTTCTATTCTATTAAATATGAATTTCGTAATAGGGTGATCAGACCGGACTAGCATATTACTGTTGTGGATATAAGGGTCATCAAATTCTTTAGACCATCGCTTTATAAAACCTAACATTGAGTTAGCCTTATCAATAATTATTTATATAAAAGACCAGAGTTGTATGTTTGTAAACGACGCTTTTTGACATTTTTTGTTTTTACTAAAAAAAAAATATTTTTCCTTTCAATTATTTTTTATGATTTTTTGATTTTCAAATTTTCCCCTTTCAATTGAATTGTGAAAAAAAAAAGAAAAATGGATAAAAAATAAAATGGATGAAAAATAAACTAATAATTTGTTTTAAATTATAACAAAAAAGTGTTTCTAGAAAAAAAATTTCTTGGGGCCACTAAGTGGTTATGTTCGAAAAAAAGTTCGGTATCTTTTTACTCGGGACCCGTTTTTAAACGGGCTGACTTACTAGTATTATTATAGTGGAATTTAAAAGACAGTTTTTCGTCGAAAGTGACACCTAAATCTTTGATCGACCTAACTATTTCAAGAACATGTCCATTAAGTGAATAGATATTTGAGAAGAAACTGGTACGCCTATGATAACTCATCACAACACATTTATTCGTACTAAGAATAAGGTTATTGCCACGGCACCATGCAAAGAAATTATCGAGATCATTTTGAAGCAAACTTGAGTCTCGAAGTGATTTTCATCTCATCAGCATAAATTTGAACTTCACTATTTTTGATTACTGATACATCATCATTAATAGAGATTATGAATAGAAGGGAACTTACATGGCTTCCTTGAGGAACTCCTGAATTTGCTTCGAATGATGTTGACGTAGCTGCTCTGAATCGTACAGTATACTTTCGATTAGCCAAATAAGATTCAATCAATTTCACAAATGTCGGTGGAAATCCAAGTTTGATTAATTTTAAGAGAATGACGCAATGTAGATCGAAGGCTTTACTAAAATCTGTATAGACGACATCAGTTTGAAATCCTTTTTCCATATTATTGATAAGCTGAGAGATACACTCAACCAGATTCGTGACTGTGGACTTGTTTTTGATAAACCCGTGCTGGTTTGTATGTACAAGATTTCATAATAGATATTTAGATTCTAATTCAATGACAAAATCAATGGAATAAACCCTTTAACTACTTGCTCACAGGTTTTGCTTACGCACAAATAAGTACTAATTTTCAATTTTGCATTATTAACTACCGGGTAAAAAAAAAAACAAAAAAAAATTTACTTTACAAAAGTTTCTTATTTTTTGGCGTAGAATCTGAATTTGCATTAAAAAGTACCCCTTCCCATTTGAAAATATCGATTTCGGCCAGTTTTGGGGGTTTTTGGTATTAAAAAACCGATTTGCGGTCCTTTCCGTAAGTTCAAAATACCACCAATGGATATAGCACTCTCGATTTAGTTAACAAACTTTTTTTAAATTTTAAAATAGCGGCTCCTTCCCTTAAAAAGTTGATAAACATGCTCTGGAACACCCGGAATATTACAAAGTAATTTCCCCTTCATAATTATTGATTACCATATTGTAATAAAAAATGAGCACAATACAAAATTTTGAAAATGAGCACAAAATTTTGAAAATGAGCACAATACAAGATGCATGTTCAAACCGGATTTTTAGCCCATATGCTCTGCACATTATTATTGTCCGATGCTAATAAGCACGTATGAAGTTTTTGCGTATTATCTATTTCCTATAGTATATTCATTTTCTAATAGTATATCCATAGCTACAGCTTTTGCGCGGTATTTATTAGACCAAATCAGAAATTGTATTATAATTGAAATTATATTTTGAGTAAGGCTTGCTTGAGGTAGTGTTATTTGCTATAACATTCTATAAATTATTATAACATAACCTCGTTGCTATTTTCTTGATGTGCAAGAATATTTGAAATCAAATTTCTGAGCTAATTGCTTAAATTATTTTAATCTGATTACTTGGCCTTTTGACGTATCCATTAATCTGAATATTTCTAGATGGTAGCATTTTCAAATATGTTGTATTCATGAACCAAATCGGGCTTAAGTTCAAAGGATACCATTATCAGCCAACAATTAATTTATCTGGAATATCAAATATGGCAGATAAAAGGAGTAATTCCATATCACACCTCCCATCTAGTATGTCGTAACTCAACTTACGACAAAATAAAATAATAGGTTATTCAAAACGATAACAACGAGAGGCATATACTGTCTAAATAACTCTACCACGCTTCCGACAAAAGTTATCGTGTAAAGATGACATACAATATTACTTTCGTTTTTAAAAACCCTTTTATATTGTAAGTTGACTTACTATAAACTAAAACGGACTAAATATCAATCACTCAATTGTAAGTGGACTTACAATAGTTATGTCGGGAACTTTTAGTTAATGTGCTAAGTCAACTTACAATAAGATATAGTCGTCTTTTTATTTTATTGAACGAATTTTTGGCGTTGTAACTAAGACTTACAATATAGTTTCAATGAACACTTAATGTCGTAAGTTAATATTCGATATACATGTTTGCACAATTTACAATATTAAAATACAATGAATAATTTCCGAAAATTCGTTTCAAATTAGCTTTATTTTATATTAATGCAATGAAATGCTTAGAGGGATGCTGTCAAATAATAAAAACAGTTAACGGTAAAAATATTTTGTTATTGTTAAACGTAAAGAACAAAATTTTGAAGAATAAAATTTTATTGTAAGTAATAAGTTTTGTAAAATCGAATTGGAAAAGTGAAATTCAAAAAATAGTTTTACTTAATTTTGGTTACAAGTTTGCTCACTAGAGCACACTATCCTCTTTTTAAATACCTTAAATATAATTTGTCAAATGATTTAGACAGCCTTTTCTAAATTGATGTGTGAAAATGGAAATCTCTCTGAAGATAACCGAGGAAAATTTACACGAAAATTATCATATATTACTGACTTACAATAGAAAAAGAGAAAGCCGAAATGGAACATGATTTGCATATTTTTTCGAAACAGAAGGCCAGAGAGTTAAAAGAATAGGATGAAATTAAAACAAAAGAATATAATACAGTCATGTCATCAGTTTTTGATTTTCAAAAGATTTTAACTGTTCCGTGTGAGGACACTAGTATATTTTACTAAAAGGGAAAACTGTATGGGATGTATGGGATGAAACAGTTGACAAAAGAGGGGCCAATGAAGTTGCAAGTTGTCTTCTACAATGTATAAAAAACCATATTCTAAGAGATGTTAAAACTTTTAATTTTTTTTCTTACTCTAAATTTTCGTCGATTTTTATAACTCACAGATATATTAATAACAAATCTTTTAATAAGTTATAAAATCAATAAATAAAAAAAACAGGAGTTGTATAGGTATAGGTATAGGAATATTGTCTTATAATTAATGAAACCGGTCCTAAAAATAATTTGTTATTAGCATGGAGGAGTCAACTTTTTTCTGATAAAGTTATTTGCGATTAAGAAAGAAATTAGCCGAAATAATATTTTACTGCAGCCATTTGATGGGATTTCGAACGCTTCAATAATCAAATCCAATTAGTAAATTTAATAAATTTATCTTAGAACCAAAGTTATTGTTTTTAATCATAAACAGTATCAAAATTCTGATACTAATTTAATGAACCCTTAACAAATCAAAGATTTTTATATTTAATAACAATATTGAAGACTAATTTATAACATTTTTGTGTTTTGAAAATTTAAATATTTTTAATTTTCATTTATCATCGCAGCGTTTTTATAACATCATTTTAATAACTTGAAATTAAATAATATTGAAATGTTTTGCAAATGTTTTGAAACCAGAAAGAGAATTATTACACATGCAAATATTAAAACACATAAGGGCTCCATGGTGCCTACATTAATACATATTATACATACATATACATACATACATTTCTATGAATCTAATTAACCAGCAGCAACATTATAATTATTTTTCTTTTATTCCACATAACGTTATAGAAGCATTCTACTTCATAATAGAGACTATACCAAAATTTTATTTTAAATGCCTTGAAATACTCAAAATGTTGACAAAAAAGTCAATAACAAATTTTTCAATTAACAGCCTATAAATAAATGAGTCAAGTGGATTTTGAATTTTGAATATGAAAGAATTTTTCAATGGAATAACATACTTAATATGGATGTATACATATATACCAACAGCAACACAAACAAACAAACAAACAAACAAATAAAATATTCTGTTCAAGGGCTTTTCCAATTCGATTATTAGGCTGAGAACGAACATTAAAACAACGTGTAAATTATTAGGGTGAAAAAAAAATTATACTAATGACATTTTTAGAATGTTAATGACATTCAAATTTATTTTTGTCAATTTATTAAATTAGATACAATTGAGTGGGTTGGAAAGAAGGTCAATAGGTTTTGAATATTTATATTTACATATACATAAACAATATAAATACATTCATATACATTCAATGCAGTATAATGATTGTGTAAAAATATGAGTAGGTAGGTGGGTGGGTGGGTGTTATAATGTGGTGCTTAAAAATAAACATTATAAAATATTTGAAAAGAACTGAAGTTGAATGAAAATAAAGAGAAAATTAAGATATCAGAGGGAATAAAATGTAGGTAAATATTAAGAATGGGTTATATAAAAATATAGAACAAGAAAGTATAAAAGAAAACATTTATAATTGTAAAGTTCAATAATAATATTATGGCAAAGGAGAAAAATCAATAATTCTGATTAATTAAAAATGTATGGGTGGACCCTAATAAATTTTACCCTCGCATACACTTAATTCAATTAAATTTATATATTAATTGAGAATTTTTTTTTATTTTGATTTTATTTTTAGTTTATTATTATTTTTGTTTTTTACATGACATTTACATAATATTTATAATTGAGTACCTACCAAAGGTATGTAAAATTACCAAATAAATTTTTAATAAAGAAAATTGAAAAAGTTAATTAATAAATTATTAAATTTGCACTGTCGCACTTATAAATTCAAAGTAAAACAATAAAAAATATTTTCAATTAATGGAAATAATCGATCAGATACCACCAATTGATTAATTAAAATGAATTTAAATTGATGTTATGTTATTTTAAAATAAAAAATGAAAACAAACATAAAGGTATGATAAAAAGAGAAAAAAAATAACGGGAAAATTTTAAAAATTTTTGATTAGATTTGATTATTGAAGTAGATTCTTTGTTAAGACTATTAAAACTAAATTGTACATTTTTGATATTATGAAATAAACGACCTCCTTGTTGTTATTGCTATATTAGATGATAATTTTTGTTAATGTTGTTATTCCAATTATCTGATTTAACGTATTAATAATTTAAACTTGATACTATAGTCAATCTGATTGGTTGAGGAAATTCAATATATAAAATTTTATTTCTAGAGATATGCTTTATACTATTAAGTAAGGCTTTACCTACAGTACGTAGTCAAATATACTGGGCAACTGTTAAAAAAATGTGTTGGAATATTATGTTGGTAATAATAATTAAAGTAAAATGGAACAACAATATTTAAAAAAGCTTAATTCCAGACAAGTTTCCAGTTCAGTTTTATTTAGAGGTCAATTGCGGAAGTCCAACAATAGTATAGACTTTAAAAATTCTATCAAAAAATTGTTTGGTATCGTAGAAGTCTATTGAAATTAATAGACTTGTCAAAAAAATTGCTACATGTAGTTCAAAATATTTGTTGTCAAAAATATGAATTTTTTAGTTTTGTCATTATGTGCTTGCCTTCGCCCATTTATCATAAATTTTAATTGAATTGGAGGACTTATTCTATTGATGAACACTATGGAATGATTTTGATTATCGATAGGATAGCAGTAACTGAATGATTTTTACTATCGAATAAATTCAGTAACTAAAAATGGTGAATGAAAATTTCTGTATTTTAGGTTCTAATTTAAGTTCGGAATTGATATGATACTAAATGCTAATAGTTACAAGTGTAGTTACTGATTCTGAAGTTTGATAGTTTTCAGTTGTGTGTTGAAAGAAACTCAAACACTTTTTGCAGGCATCTTTCCCGATTTCTATATTATTTGCCATCAAACCCATAATGTTTTCCAATTGCCTTTTATTGTTAAAATTTTTTCTTAAAAAAAAAAAATTAATTTTATAAAACATACAAAATAAAAATGAATTAAAAATTAATAATTATACTTCATTTTAAAAATTCCTATTGGTCGACTTTAAAAGTCCACTATTAAAAGAAACATTTTCTACCCATGATACTTCCACGATTACGCTCAATCGACTTTTTTATATTGGTAGAAAAAGGCCTATCGAAATAGACTTCCCCGAATGACCCCCTATTAATAATATAATTATGTAAATAAATATTTGAACAACATTATATAATATACTAGTGGCTCCTGTTGGGGAATTATATTTCAAGTTGAAGTCAAATTTAAAGTTTTTAAAAAAACAATAATTTACGTACTGACATAGACTTCGCACGATATAGCAGAAACCACTCGTGTTTAATAAAAGGTTTTGTGGTTAGTAAGTTTTATTTAAGACACATAAATACACGTCCCTCATATACTGCTTCGTTTCCGATATATTCCCCATAGTAAGTGGCATTTAGTGATAAAATTACTAAAAATAAAAAGTTTTGTCATTAAAGAGGTATGTATATATATACTTACATAATACATAATTTTAATAAAAACTATATTATTACTACAAATAACCAAAATTTAGAAACAGTTACTTAAAAAGATAAAAATGAAGAATTCAAGTTATTTGTTTTTTTGCTGTTTTTATATTTTTTATTTTAGATGAATTTGTCTTTTGTTTTTTTTTTGGAATATGTACATTGTGCATAATAATGTAAATTATAATAACTGATTTGTTTGCTTTTGTTTATTATTTTAATAAGTTCTCACATATATGTATAATGTATTTGCTGAATAATAAAATCATATGAGTACAAAATTTTCAACTATGTGCGCATTTTTGTTTTATATATACATCTTATATATTGTATCAGAAGTTCATTACGGAGTAGGAGAATTGAAATAAAATGAAAAGGTGTCTACTGCGCAAGACCGTAAATGCTTGTCAATTATAATTATAGATGATTAACATAATATAGTACAATAAAAATTGGCGGTTAGTTATGAATTTTATGTATTCGAACAAAAATAATAAAATATTGCTTGGTACCTATATACATATTATGTACATAAAAATAAAAAAATTGATTTAAAAGTTTAAATCAAAAATTTTCAATTTACATTTATTATTGTACATCTAATAAATGCTGTTTCTATATACTATGTATTTATATATGAGTGAAGTAGATTTATGTAGATACGTAATTTCATAAAAGTAAAAAAAAATAATTTTGGTCAAAATTGTACGTATATAAATATGTATGGATTATGTATGAATGTAATTCTGAAACAGATTAAGCTTACAATTCTGCAAGAGAATTAATAAAATTTGGGTCTATATTTTCATTAACCAAAACCGTGTTTATTTATAAATTAAGAATATTTTTGGTAAATTGAAAAAATAATATAAAGTTAAAATGCTTGTCAATTATAATTATAGATAGCTACTTTGACTCTATTAAGTAAAGATGAAATTGCCCGTCATATGATTTTTTTTTGTTTTTGTTTTTTTATATTTTTGTTTGTTTTTGTTTTTTATTTTAATAAGAACTCACGAATAATGTATTTGGTGAATAATAAAACCATATGATTAAAAAAATTTTTAAAATGTTTTATATACAACTTACTTATTATATATTAAGAGTTCATTATGGAGAAGAGAGATAAAATGAAAAGGTGTCTACTGCGCAGGTCCTTAAATGCATGTCAATTATAATTATAGATTCCACTTTAGTTAATAAATTAGTGGTAACATACTTACTGAATTAAATGGTTTTAAGATTTTATCCACGTTGCTAAGTTACAGATAAAAATATATATATAATTATATTATAGGGATATGCATTAAAAAGTAATCAAGCTCAAGAATTCCAGTTTCACAGTTTTTATTTTATTTATAACATTTGATTTGCATACATACATAGAAACATACTTATCAGAAGAATCCATAGAAACATATTTATTAGTTTAATAGATACAGATTTTACAAATAAATCTTTACAACTTAAATAATAGTGGTTTTCATAAACAACTGATATCGGCAATATTGCCTATATTGATAACTATTTTGTTCATAAACAAATGTTGCAATTCATAAAGATTTCCAACTTTTCTGGAAAACTGCAAAATTGTAAGTTATAGTGTTACTGTTTTTATTTATAACACAAAACTGCAAAATGGACAAAATTCAAATTTTAACAACTCTCAAAAAAAAAGTTGCATAGAGCTATATTTTTCATTTTATTGAAATTCAATTTTCCAAGAATTGCAATAATAAGTGTACAGTAACAAGAAAAAATAATATAAAAAATGTTGTTATTTAATACGAGAAAAAGAGTTGTTCACGTTGACTCTAGACAATTAAAGTCCATCAGCTGAGCAATAAGAAAATTCACTAATATTTTCTAAAAAAACTATTGAAACATTAGTGAATGTACAATTCTCTGATTATTTAATTCAAAACAACATTTATTACCATTGTCTATGACTATAATGTATAAACTTAAAATGTAAAGCTAATTCATATTTTCTAACTGATAAACATAATTTAATCCTGAAAAAGTCAATTATTATGATTTTAAATCATAAAATGTTATGATTACTTTTCCCAAATAATAATTAACGAATATTACTAAATGAAAATAGAAATCAGTTCTTATGACTCTTTTGTATAAAGTATAAATTATTTTCATATATTATGCAAATATTTTTTCAAATAAAAAAAATACATAATTTTTTTTTATATAGTTTATTAATTTAATTATTACTATAATTTTTATTGTGAATTAACATAATATTATCAGTTGTTATAAATTAATATTATTGATTTGTGATATAATATTTTATTCCAAGTAAAATAACTGTAACTCTGCAATTGTTACCTTCCAAATTTGAACATCAATTTTTTTGCGTGCAGAAGTATTTGGCTTAGTTTTCAAAACTGATAGAGTCGTATGAAAGAAATACAAAAAAAAAAAACACTAATTTATTAAGTACCTTAGATTCTAATAAAAATTGATCTTCATTTTTTAAATTTATTTCTTATATTTATTTCTATAATTTTGTGAGAATTTTTATGGTACTATGTGCACGTACCTGAATTCGAAGGTAGATCTTTTAAAATATTTGCTGCCATCGACCTAGAAAAAAACAGGTATATAAATTGAACAATATCTATAAATTTTGTTCAGGGCAATAAAAAAAACTTACGATGCCCAAAACTGTTTTTATAAAATGGCCAGTTCTCAAAAATTTCAGTAGTTCATTACTCAAAGTAATTTGAGTTCTGCGCGAAAATCAAATGTTTCGATTACTTCAAAAGGAGTTGAATAAAATACAAAGACAGCCACGTTTTATCAGTGAGAATTTCTTCTAATATTTCAGTTGCTTTTGAATCGTCTGCGGATGTAACTGAATATACTAAATGTACTAAAGAAATCACAATATGTTAAAAATACTAGCTATTTACGTAAAAGTATATTACACATATTAGTTTAATTTTAAATAATACATAGTTTATAATTATGTAGTATTTTTTGTATGTTACCTCGAGTTAGCTTTTTATAAGTCTATTTTTTATTCTGCTAATTTTTAAATTTATGTAGCTCACTTTTATTTGTTTTATATATTTAAACTAGCTTTGCAAATACGGAAATAAATATGTCTTATAATCATAAATGACGGAAGCAAAATAAATCCTAGTTTCTTTTTTTCTTTCATTATTTTCTTTGTTCCGAAATTACAGTACTTATGTTTATATCACTTTTTATTTATTTTTATTTATGTTTATATTGGCCTAACACTTTTCTTTTATTTTTTTATATAACAGAAAAAGAAGTACCATACCAACAAATTTGTATAAAATGTTTGTATTTTTGTATGGTATACTCGTACTCACTTCCATTTAGTTATAATTCGTTAGTTGGGTTCCATTTAGTATAAATTATACCGTATTAGCGTTATTGAGTCCTCCGGGAGAGCAAATTTAAAAATGGGATCTTATTTTCATATAAATTTTGTCTTTTGTATAATGAATAGGGATCTTATTTTGCTATATGAATAAACTGTTGTTATGATATTGTGTGATTTTTAAAAAAATATTCAAAATTTTGCATCTAAATTGGTAAAATTTACAAAAAATACAAAAACATTTTCATCAATAATTTTCAATTTAAAAAAAACAATGTTTTATTATCCGGCGTAGAAGTAGAGTTAATTATCCTACTCTACTTCTATCAAGTTCTATTGATTGAACAATGAACTTGAACAGTGAAGTGAAAAGTGAACACTTAACACTGAAAATAAAATAATATTTTTGGAATGGAGCATATAGAACATACAGAATACAGATACAGCAAATAATAAAAACAAATAAAAAAAAACAAAAAAAAAACAAAAATAATTTTTTTTGAGTGAAGTGAATTACGCACACAATAATGCCAAAAATAAAAGGTAGAATCAATAAAGTAGTATAATGTATAATATTATACAATACAAATATGCTGATACACATGTATATTATTGTGGATAATTTTAAGTAATAAGAATAACCTTTAAGTGAATTAGGTTTTTTTTTTGTGTTAAATGCTGTTTGCCTTTTGGTTATTATACCATATTAAACTATTGATTAAATTTCTATTAGTCCTTATTATTATAAATCAAAAAAATTGTTTGTTTTATTTATATTATTATTATTATTTATTATTTTTCCTTATTATTTTCGAAGAAGACTAACATTAAAGTAAAAAAATATAGTTCATGCAATCAATTTTTCCTGCAAAGGTTCAGCATGGTAGACAGGGGTTAAAAAAAAGCACCAAACCAATTTGTATATATATGTATTTGTATACATATGCAATTTGTATATGTGTTGGAGCGTTCCGTCGAACTTACAAACATCCAGATAAATGCAGAATAATATATATATAATATTTTTTTTCTTTTAAAATATAAAAATTAATCACATATTATGTTCTCTTCAAAATACTTTTATAAACTGAATTTGATTTTGATGCGAGACCAAACGTTAATATGAAATCATAATCATACGGTATGATTATACTGTAAAATGTCCGTTATACATAAAAATTTACACTGAAATCATAATCATACACTATGATTATTATGGTATAAGTTATACTTTATGCGGGTTGTATACTAAAGTTGTTGCTGTTTGTTTTAATTTGTATAAGCTTATGATTCAGATTCATACTCACTGATTTGGAAAATGTTTTAATTATTAATAATCTATCCCAAATTTTTGAATGTATTAATCACAAAAGACATATTGAATGAGTTCTTGGAATATCTCTGTAAAATTTAAAGAAACTTAAAATTATTCTTTTAATAATCATGAATAATGATTTCTCATTTCTCTGGGTGTAATTGAAGTTATGAAAAAATGTAGAAGAACAGCTATAATATACCGATATACAGATATAATATACCACATACGTTAAAAACGTTACAGTCACTATATTACAGTTTATTTCACTCAAATTTAGTGTATGGATTAATAATATGGGGAACAAGTTCGTTGCAGAATTTAAAAAAAATCTAAACCTTGCAAAATAACATAGCCATAAAAACAATTTAAATATTAGAACGTCTACTAACCGCTTATATGAGAATTTTAAGATCTTAATGCTACAGGATCACCTAAAATTAGTACCATAGAGTCATATATATAAAATAGTACACCAACACAACATTTCAACAAGGTTCAGAGACTCATAAACATAATACAAGAATTGCATCTGATTTTCGAGCAAGAATAAGTCTAAGCAACATTTATATAGTAAAACAGTCAATGAATTAAATAAAATACCAACTACAATATTAAAAATAAGAATTATAAAAGTTTTAAAAAATACATAAAAAAAATTTAATTAATCATCTTCACTACTGTAAACTAATTAAATTTATATACATGATATAATTTCTCAATATAATTGTTACATTTTTCTATTTTATAAATATTCTATATAGCTTTTTTCTTACTATATTTTCTCTTTTTTTGTAATATCATATTGCTATTTATATTTTCTACTATTGTTGTTTACTATGATATATATTAAACATTTAATTTAAAATTTAAGTACTAATAATCACTCTGTATGAGCTAACGCTCTTTTTGAGATTAGAACGAATAAATAAAATAAAAAGAAATAAAAATACCATCACTTATACATAAAAATGACTTATTGTCCACTGATAAAGAAAAAGCTAATGTACTAGCAGAGCACTTTGCTTATCAAAATTCTCTGACTAATAATTATAGCGACACAATAACAATTAATACGGTTAACGATTCAGTTGAAAATCTAAAATATCAATCTATAGGTCATCATGAATTTACTTCTCTTAATTTCTTAAAAGAAATTGCTATTTTAATTAAGCAGTTAAAAATTAAAAAAGGTCAGGTCAAAATACCCAATATTATACTTAAAAACTTGTCAAAGACAAGCTATAAAATATTAAGTAAAATTTTTAACAAGTGCATGGAACTAAACTATTTTCCAGAAATATGGAAAGTATCCTTAGTAACATACATTCCTAAACGAGAAAAAGACCCATTACTCGTTCGAAGCTATCGTCCAATAAGCTTGCTAAATTCATTAGGAAAAACTAGATAAATATATTCTGCCGAACGAACAATTTGATTTTAGAAGTAAACATTCCAGCACACATCAAGTCTGCAGAATAAAAAATATTATTAAAAGTAGTTTTAATAATAAAAAGTCAGTTGGCTTGATAACACTTGATGTTGAAAAAGCATTCGATTCTGTATGGCATCAAGGTTTGATTTACAAAATGATTAATTACGAATTTCCAATTTACCTTGTTAAATTAATCCAAAGTTTTCTTAGCTATCGATTTTTCCTAGTCCAAATCGCAATAATACAATCAAACAAAATAAGAATTACAGCTGGTATACCACAAGGTTCATCACTTTCTCCCATTTTATACAACATGTTCATAGCAGATTTACCGAAACCTCCAAATTGCTATACAAGTTTATATGCTGACGATACTGCCATAATTATTATCATCTTCTATATGTCCAAACGAAATAATAAATAATCTTGAAAATGGTTTCCAAATAATTCAAGAATTTTATTACAAATGGAAAATCAAAATCAATGGCGAAAAAACAAACTCGATCTTCTTCACAAAAAGAAGGAAATTATCTTACTTGCCTAACAGACTCTCATTTTTAAATAATAATGAAATAATATGGGAAAGAGATGATATTAAATATCTTGGTATACATTTGGACAAAAAATTACTGTTTAAAGCACATATAACTAAGACAGTCAATAAAATAGATCTATATATAAAAATGTTGTATCCAATTATAAATAAAAAATCCGGGCTAACTGTAGAAAACAAACTAATAATATTTAAAGCCATTTTTCGCAGTATTCTTTTATACGGGTTCCCTATATTGAAGAGCGCTGCGAGAACAAACTTAAATGTGCTACAAAGAAAACAAAATGCAATCCTAAAATTAGTCTTGGCTAAACCTTTGCATTTTTTCACCAACAGATTGCATAGCATAGCAAAATACTGTTTCTGAACAAATAGCAAAAATATCGCCTGCCCGATACCGCTAATAAGAGCGATTGTAGATTAAGCTTTAACCAATTAGGTTTTTTTTTTTATAATTAAGTTAGTTTTTAAGTTTTAGGATAAAAATAAATTGATCAAAACGGTTTTTACTTGCCATTTTTCCTTAAAAAATATATATATTATTAATAGAAAAGTTCAGGTTAGTCTAAGTAAATTAAAAGTCATAGGTGTAAATACATTAGTATAAGCTCTTAATTATTAAAATTTGAAATAAGGAAAATTGTAAAATGAAATTAAGGCATAATAAAATAATAATAATAATAATAAAAAAAATAAATAATAGGCTTCTTCGACAGAAACTGTTACGACCCTTGATCTACTCACGCACGTATAAGCAATTAGCCGATCTAGAGAAGGTAGAGCTTTAGTAGCTTCGACATATTAACTACCAAAAGATATATGGCTTGTAAAAAACAAAAAAATATATATCATTGCATATTCAGTAAAATAAATCAAAATTTTCATAATTCAAATGAAACAGGAAGAACAAGAACCCCTACACCAAATATATTTCGCAGTAACTACAATCGCTTTAAGCAATTGAAATATAATGCAAGAAATATGCTATTCTTATATTATATAAACAAAAAAAAAAATAAAACCAATCTCATATTATTTTGTTTTATATTTTAAACCTAAATTTTAAGTTAAAAACTCCTCCCACCCCACCAACTTCTACGCTTTATTAACACTCTTTATAAAATACTTATTTTTATATTGTTAAAATTACTCATCTTGTATTAATACTCGTCGTAGTTTTAAAAGCTTAAACGTTTCAAATTTAATGTACTTCCTTAGAATTTTATGATTTCATCATAATGATAATAGTCAATTTGAGAGTTCTTATTATGAGGATCATGTAGTAGACCTCATTTAATTCATTATAAAATACAGAAAATATAAATATAATGTGGAAAATTAATATTCTAGAAGTATCATTAAACATATATATTTATATAATAGAGATAAGCATATATATATATATATATATATATATATATATATATATATACATATATATATATATACATATTATCCAAGTTCTATAAAATATTATTTGATATCCTGATGTTTTGTATTTTATTTATTCTTGTATTTCCTTACATAAAGACAAAAAAACAAAAAACAAAAAACTTAACACTTGTTACATTCTAAATTTATAAAAAAAAATCCATTATTATTTTTGCTTGTTTTATTTTTACTAAAAACAAAACCGCAATTTAGTTTTATTTTGTTACCATACAACATACCACATACCACATTATAATACAAACAAAGGAACGTTTGAATAAATTTCCTTCGAATCCATGAATCGAATAAAGAAAGTGAAGATAATAAGAACTCGATGAGGAAATATAAAAAAAAAAATAAAATAACAAAAATCATTTTTATGTTGTTGTTTTTTTTTGTACTTAAATTCACCCACTTTTTTTTATTTCAGTGATGGACTGACCATTTATTATTAAGTTTTATAATGATAAATTTTAATTTTTGAAATATTTTTTGGAATTTCAATGATCAATTTAGAGTTTTTGATAGGACTCTAAGGTTATAAATAATTTCGATATTGAAACCTAAAATTATCTCTTTAAGTGTATTTCATCAGTAGATTATAATCGAAAAAAAAATAATTAATTATAATCTAGAAGTTGCAATATCATCTGGGGTCATCCAATAATTAGTTCTTAAGATGACTGGTAATTATTAATGTTTCTTGAAAAATGTTTACTGTTGCAGAGAAACTGTTCTATTATGTTGTGCTACAAAATATGAAAAAAATGATTTAGTTAAGTAAAAACCTATTTTTTTTTTATACAACTATGAAGAGCTTATCGTGTGTAAGATACAATACTTTAACTTATATGGCATACTGAAGAGTCCAATATTGTCGCATTAGGTACGAAATAATGTAATACAAAAAAAATGTCATTAAAGCATTCATGCATGCAATGATTAACTATAGGTAAGTATTATTCGGCACCATGTACTGAATCAGGGAATATAAATATTAGTAGGAGAAGGAAATTAGATAAAGCGGGAAGTTGACATTACCTCATGGTATTTTTTATGCAGCCTACATCAATTTTCATGGTGTTGAAATCCCGATATATTTTTGTAATTTGTTCTTCTTGTAGGTACAAAGCAAAAACTTAACTAACTAAATAAGTCGCGTAGAATTATAAGTATTACTTATATTGTGCATAATAATACAAATTCGAGAACAAATATATACGACAAGTAAATTGTATTTTTAATGTAGGGTTATCGGATTCAATGTGGATACAACGTGGAATCTAAAAAAATAACTAAATGTTCTCAAAACATTGAATATAAACTTTTTGATTCAATCAATTTTCAATAACAAAATTAAGGAGTGAAAATTGGTAATTAGTTTGGAAAAGAATTGCGCAGTACTAAAAATTTGTGAAAATTGTGAGTTAAAAATTTATGTTATAACTTTTGTCAAAAAATTGTTTCCCTTTTCTTAATTTTTTTCAATTGAACACAAAATAATGGGATAAGCACTCTAGCTACTTTGGCAGTATTTAAGGCATCGGTTATTTGATAAATTAAGTCAATATATGATAATAAAAATCTGGAATAGAAAATTTGTGGAATTTTGAAATTGTATAGTTAACACGTTGGTTATCATAATGTACCGTGATCACTTGTGGATACCGAATTTTTCCTTCTTGCATATACAAATTTTAATATTTTAAATATTATTGGTGATCACGATATCTGTGGAAGATAATGCGAATCCTGCGGTGTATATTGTATTTTGATGGAAGAAAAGGGTACTTTAAAAACCATTTCAATCTTGCAAAAAAGATTGTTAAACAAATAAACACATCGTCAAGACTCTTTATGAATCTATATAGAAATTTAACGCATTTTCACGATAAATAAAGCTTAATCGAGAAACTTCACGTTCGTTATAGAGTTACAGATTAATCTTCTTTATAAACATATTTCGTTATAAAATGTCTTTAACTACAAACAACGACAAATAATGCTGTATATAAAATAAATTGTATTAAAATAAAAAAAAAAATGGAACTATGCTATTATGAAGGCGAAGTACTCTACAGTAGATATAGTTTTCCACATTTAAATTAGTAGATATACCATAAAAATTCTACAGAAAAAAGCTATTGTATGTAATTGTGTATTCCAAATTTCTGTGTAAAAGCGGTTAAGATGTTCATCCCATAGACTTGGAATTATATAAAAAAAAAAAAAAATATAGCTATAAAACTATCAATATAGCTATATCGAGATAAAGATATCCAACGATTTTAATAATCAATATAGAAGAAAAACGATTAATAACGCTATTTGTAATTATATAACTATCTTTGCTTTTTTGTTCGTTTTGGACGATCTTTATATTTTTTTATATTTTTACACCGATAAATATTTTAAATTTTAATTATCAATAAAATTTCGTTGTAGAATTAGTTATGTCGTTCCAAAATTATACTGATCACCTATTTTTGATATAAGACTTATTTGTTCTTGTGACAGTGACTTAACGTTACTTAAAGCAATTTGGCGATGTGTATAAATAAATCGTTATCCGTCGATGTTGAAAAATTAGTTGTTCAAGATATGTGATAGAAGTTATACAAGTCTAGGTTAATCTAGTAAGCTTAAAGTCGATGGTTCGAGTCCCAATCCCGCAAAAATCAAGTAAGTTTATTTGAAGTATTATTTATATGAAAAATAGAATAATTTATATTAAATAAAGCATTCATGATTATAACACATTGAAATTGAAATTTGTAAATCAAATAATAATTAGAAATGAAAAAAGTTAATACAAAAAAAAAATGATTAACAAAAAAAAGTTAAAAAAATTTATGTTTTTTAATTTTTGTATAGATATTCAAATGCAAATACACCTGACGTCAAAAATTTGCATATACAAAATTTAAGCATCTGACGATTGCTTGCAAAATTTTATTTTTACTATTGCTGAAGATGCGAAAGCATCTGACGACTAAAGCAAGCAAACTTTTTTTTACTTTTCTTACTTTTGACATTTTGGTGGTTAATTATTTTGTTGAAAAACTTTAAAATGAAGAAATATTGAAAATGCAGACAATTAAAATAAAAAAAATATTATTTTATTAGGAAAAAAAAATTTAAAATAATCGAATTATTGATGCAAAATATCAAAATAAAAAAAATACCAAAAATAATAATCATTAACCAATATGTAATTTTTTTAACGTACCTGGTAATCAATAATTCAATAAAATTTATTTCAATTTTTTTTACACCGTTTTTTTTGTAATAATTCCAGCTAGGTACTCATTAAAGAAATTTTTTATTTACTAATTAAAAAATAAAAATAATTTTATTTTAATTTTCGAAAGAAAAATGATTATTGTTTTTTTTCAATTTCGGTTAGCTGGCAAAAGTAGTTGCCATCTGTCTGCAATAAAAGTTAAATGATTTTAGCTTGTTCAGCTTTAGGTTACACTGTTAAGTCATTTTATGTGCAGCTGACATTTCCGATTAAAGCAAACATGTGCAGCTGAGATTTCCGATAGTGAATCAAAGATTGAAGTTAGCAGTTTATTTGTTTGTTTTTAAAATGAAAAATCATATTATCCTATTCGATTATTTGGGCAACATACTTATATATGTGGAGGAATGCTCAACAATTTTATCTAAGGAATATTTTTAACTTTAGATTGAATTCGTTTCGTACAGAAACTGAAAAAATGTATACCTTCTTCAAAATGGTTTAAAAATGTATAATAAAATATCTCAGGAATTGAAAACCTTGAATAATTTGAATGTATTCAAGACAAACTTAACAGAAATTGTAAATTTTTGTGAAAAAATTTGTAAATTTTTTTTTTTAATTTCATGAAATATACTGTAAATAAAAATAGAATTATACTCTAAAAAAAAGTCACAAACAAACAACAAATATTTCATTCCTCTAACTATTCAAACATTTTAATTTTACAGATTTTGCTAGCTCTACTATAACTACCATGGAATTCAATATTTTATTTGATTTATCTCAAAGTCAATAACCCTTTATAAAAATTAATTTTTTTGCGTTCTGCAACTAATGTTAACCTGTACAAAACACTCTTCTACGTCATAAACTATATATATATTATATTTTCATTTTGCTTCCCAAAAACTAGAAATTTTGTACGTCTCTGGAATTTTCAATAAAATAATACTTTCCTCTATACATAATTTTAATATAATATACTATAAAGAAAGATCATATTGTTAAATTTAGGCTTAGAATTGTTCACAAAATTCTATACAGACCATATTATTTTACTAGTTGTAGTTGTAAATTTCAGCAAAAAAAAAAAAAAAAAAAATAACAAAATTAAAAATTATCCAATTTCCTTCTATTGTTTACAATATAAAATTTTTCTTTCCTTATGTAACTTTATATAAAATTATGTTACACTTAGTGTTTGTTGCTATTTACTTCATTCCATTTCCCTTATTTCATTTATTCGAAATCGAAAAATAAAACAATAAAAAATAAAGGACAATTTCTCCCCAACTCAATAATAAGAATAATAATAATAATATGATATGTATGTGTATGTAAGCAGTTAAGAGATTCAATTTAAAAAAAAAAAAACGAACCACTTTATACCTTCAATAAAAGAAAAAACTTAAATTGTGATCTATTGTATACACGCCTAAATGAAATAAAATAAAAGTGTTTCCCAGATACAAGGATATTTTAATATAATATAGATAGAGTGTAGTCACTTAGTTATCCTTATCGGGAATATGACGATATATTATTACAATATACATATTATACACTAATAAACAAACAAACAAAAAAAAGGAAAGGAGATAATAATGGATATTTTCTGGGTGTCATCAGGACAAATGAATGTAATTGTTATAAAGTCTATAGATTTAGGTTTAGAAAAGACAAAAAAAAAAAACAAAAACAAAAAAACAAGTAAAGAAAAGGATTCTTTTAAGTATTTCACATACAATATCATACCATTTGGTACAAAATGTTAACAATGTAGGATTAAATCTACTTATAGATAAACTTCTGAATAACATCTAGGAAAATAATTTGAAATTTTAAGGTTTTAAGGACAATTTTTGTGATAATAAATCTATTTTGGTTATTGAAAATTAAGTGACAACCGATATTAATTATGAACAAAATTATTCTGTAAATGGGTAAAGAAAGTTAACAAGGATTTTTGCTTTGTTTTGAGGTTTTAATTATATTTCTGAGCTTATATTCAGTTTTCATATTATATGCAAAGTGTTTCAGAAATAAACTAACAGATAAATCGAGAAGAAAATATTATAGAGGTTACAGCAAATGTTAGGATTATGCATAGTATATTATACCTACATAATCAAAGTGAACGAATTGGAATAAAATTGAGAAAAAAAAATGTTTGAAGCCTGTCAGATTTTCTTTCCAAAATGTTATTAATGTAATTTGATCTTAAACTGATGTGAAAATAAAATTCATATATATAACATTTGAAAGTCAAGTTCAGGTTTTTTCTAAACAAATTCAGATTTTTTTTAAGTATATTCAGATATTTGCTAAACCATTTCATTTTTTTTTTTTTTTTTTTTTTCATTTATTTATTTCATTTATTTCAAATATAATTTACATAATGTAATACTTATAATTAATAAACAAAAATAAATTTACTAGTGATTTTAAGAAATTACTAAAAAACAAGATAAAAATTTAATTACTAAAATGACTACTCAAAATATTCATAAATAAAATTCAGATACTTACTAAATAAATTCTGGTATTATTTTTTTCTGAAATTCAGAATTTTTCTAAACAAATTCACATAATTTTATTTTTAATTCAGATTTGTACTAAAGAAATTCAAGTATTTTTTTTACCTTCATCCATTCCTCGCGTCTATTTCGACCCAAAGGAAAATGTACTATCAAATATCTCGTCAAATATAATTGTTGCAAATATATGACTCAATGACTTTATCTAATTTGTTTTTAACAAGTATTACACAAAATTTGAATAAATTACGATTAACTGTTGTACCTTTTTTTTTTTAATAAGTAACAATAAAACTCCTTGGGTCTTAAATGACCTACAGTAATTCCTAGTAGTAAATAAACATGCATTTGTTCATAGTATTGTAGGTGTAAAATATTTGTATACAAACATCTAATTAGGGAAATCCCCGAATTGTAATTTTTTTTTAATTCGTCCTATAATCGTAGTAAATATCCGTTTTCTGAACCATAAAATGAGATATATATTTTAGTTCTAACGAAAAACTGGTCAGTGTTACTTGTGAAAGTTTTATGTGCTACATTTAGAGTTCAGTAAATTTTAGAATATCGATTATTATTTTTGAAAATTGTTTTACCAAAAATAATATAAAAATATATAAGCAAAAAAATTATAAAATAATTTGCTTTTTAGTATAAAACAATATCTCGGTCTATTTAGACCTAACTTTAGCGCTACTTTTTTTCAGGGACGGATGAAGGTTAAAGTAAAATTATTTAAATACAGCTGGACAAACAGCATTTACAAAAACTCTTATTCATGTTCACATCAAACACTTTTAATTTTTTGCAATTTTTCTATTCTATTCTATTCTTCTATTCGTGAAAAGCAACAATTTTGGATTTTATTCGAAACTAATATCGGCTCGGGGTGAGCTTTAACCTCGTCCACAACTTTCCTCCATTCTCCTCTATTTTGTGCAATTGTCCTCCATCCGCTAACTTCAATCTTTCGACATTTGCTCTCGACTTCGTCCAGCCATCGTGATTTTGGTCTACCTCGTGGGACCAAATATTTTTCTCAGTATTCTTCTTTCGAATACTTTCAATTTATTTTCGTCACTAATTGTCATGGTCCATGCTTCACATCCGTATGTTACGACCGGTTGTATTATGGTCTTGTACATTCCTAATTTAATTGTCCTGGCTAAAATTTTTGACCTGAAAAGGCCTTCGTGTGCGTAGAAACATTTTTGTGTTGCTTGAATTCTATCATTAATTGTCAGATGTATGTCATTCTTATTATTTATTAAGGCACCTAGATATATAAAACTATTTACTCCTTCAAAGTTATAATCATTTATTGTTATATTTTGGGCGGATCGTCTTGTTTCCGTGCGCGCCATCTTCATATATTTGGTTTTAGCCTCGGTAATTTTTAATCCTACAGTAGCAGCTTCTTTTTCTAGAGAGAAATATTTCTTTTAATTCGTCAAAGGATGTTGGTACAATAGCAATATCGTCAGCATACGCAGTTATTATAGATGATTTTATTAATATGTGTCCGCCTCTGTCTAAATCTTTTATTGCGTGGTAAAGCATTAGATTGAAAATTTTTGTTGACAGGGCATCACCTTGTCTGACTCCTCCCAAGTAACACCAATAATGCTTATAGCCCGAAAAATTCAAAATAAGCATTATAACTGTCGTATAAGCAACAAGTAGCATGATAAAGTCATGACAATTATTGTACAAGCATTATAAGTGTCGAATAACAGTATATAAGCATTTATTTCAAGCTATACTTTAAAGCCAATATAAGATGCATTATAACTGCTATAATGCTTCTTTTATTGTGCTAGTACCATTATAAGTTAGATTTCAGCACAATACTACATTATTTTCTATATTTTATATAGTGTTTTTATTGCGCTTAACCCGAAAGGTGCTTTCTCGCATAAATTTCATAAAGACGTAATATTTCAAAAAATAGTTTTATCCAATTTATAGTTTATAGCACTTTATACAGGCGTGCAAAAAAAATTGACAAAAAGTTAGCTTTTAGATTCACCGAAAAGAATACAATTGTATTTATGTTAAAAACAATAATATTCCGCAATTTTCAAATTTTGTATCAAGTGATGTAATTACTGATCCGCAGTCTAGTTTAGTAGAAAAAAATTTTATAACAGAAAACTTTGATGAATGTACCAGTAACTGGGATTTGGAATTATCTGATATTAATGATGAAAAATTGAAGATGGTGAAGATGAAATTTTCAATAACAACATTCAAAATAATGTACTTTGTCGAAAGTTTTATCAGCATGTAATGGAATTCAATATATTTCAAGTAATCTACACAATTTAGATTTTATTTTAATTGGGGATAATTTCGAAAACCAATGGTTTTTGACAAAAACAAATCAAATAGTAAAAATAATCAGAGCCATTTCTGAAGTATCTGGTGTTTTGTTGGAAAAATTTTTGGTGTTTCTTTGAAAAGCGCAAATAATTTATTTGAAATACCAATGAGATCTTCTATTTTGAATATATTCGTATCTAACTGTAGAGAAGAAAATTCACCAGATTTGTACATGATAGATGACATTAAATTTAAACTTGTATACCGATTAAATATAAAACGAACATTGTTATTATCCCTTTACTACATTCGTGTGAGCATTAAACTTTTTTTATTAATTTAATTTATTAAGAAATGAAATTATAATATGTAATTAATAAATAAAAATTCCTTTAATTTCTGAACTTAAAAATATTTTTATTTTAATTTTAATTTTATCTAAAAGTAAGTGTTTTTATTTCAGGTATTTCGTATTACATAATTAAGTTTGACGTTCAAATGTTATTAAAAGCTATATGTATTTCGGTGTCGGTTTCGGCAAGTCTAAAATGTTTTTAAGTGATATAATTGCCAGTTTCGGTTGACCACTTGGAAAAACAAATTATTTCCAGAGTGCCCTGCTTCTGGAATAACTGTAAGGGAATAAATCTTTTTTGTATTCATTATCTCTACAGTTTTGCTTTTCGGGATTATTTTGAAACATATCTATACGCAAATAAATTTATTTTTCCTTTAAATTTTTTCAATAGAACAAAAGCAAACATTTAAAAAAACTATTATTCATAAGTCGAATAACAGCACTATAAATGTAATATAATTGCATGAATGCTATAACTCGACTTATTAGTCGAATAACAGCACTGTCGCTAAGGTTTCCCTATACACTACACCTACAACTATATCTATGAAATGAATTGTAATGCGTTATAATATAGTGTACCACTTTTATAATACTCAAGAAAACAAGTGCGATAGCTCAGTGGTTAGCGTGTTGGACTGAAAATCAACTGGTACGTGGTTCAAATCTCAGCGAGGTAATTTTAAAATATTAAAAAAAATTTAATTAAAATATTGACTTCTACGAAAATTTAATAAATAGAAGGAATGATAAAAAAAAAAAATCTTAAAAAAATAATATTTAAATATTTAATAAAAACCCGAAAAAATAAAAAAAAAAAATTTTTTTCCGGTTTTACGGTAGCATTATTACATTTATGAAAATGCTTTTACCGTGCTAATATAATGCATCTGAAATTGCTTTATAAATGCATAGTAAAAGTCGTTTAATAGCACGCCGTGTCTTTTACTCGACACATACATCAACAATGAAGCATTATAAAGTCGCCACTTTGTAGATATAAGTGTAGTATAAATGCATTATAGCCGTTATATGACTAATTTTGCATGCTTTAAGCATAGTAAATTAGCATTAATGCAGCATTAATGCTTCTATAATGCTAAAATTGTTCCTTGGGCTGGTTTTATTTCAAATTCGTCCGTTATTTTATTTTGCACTGCTACCTTGCATTTCGTGTGTCTGAGTGCTGCCATACTTAAATTTGTCAATTTTCTTGGGATTCCCATGTTATTAAATACAACTTCTACCATATCCCTTTTTATTGAGTCAAAAGCCTGGCGGAAGTCAATCATTAATAGGTGAAGATTTTTGTTGTACTCATAGCATTTTTCCATGCTTTGCCTCAGTAGAAATATTCGAGACTAATAATTATTAGATATTTATCTGAACTTGAAATTAAAAAAAATTTAAATTAAAAAGAAAAAATACGTGAATTTTTTTTGGTAAAAGTCTGAATTAAAAATAAAATTATTTGTGTATTTATTTATTATAAACTTACATATTTTAAGAAGCTATTAAGTTAAAGTATTAATTTTAACAAAACAAAATATCAGCTTCACATTTCGTGTAATATTTAGCTAGTAAAATTAACAAAAAGAGGTAAATAATAATACTAAATCAGATATCTAACAAAGTCTCGAGTAGAGCTAAATAATAGACTTAATAATGAAGTAGGTACTGGACTATCATCGTTACTTAATTTAATACTAAAATTAATAAAAAAAATTTAATAAAAAAAAAATTAATTTAATACTAAATTGTCTTTAATAGGTACATTTATTGCCCAAATTTGAGTTCTGAATTCAATTCAGAATTTAATTTACTTGTATCAGAAATAGACAACATCATAATAAATTATTTACCTTTATTAAAGTCAATAAATCTATCTGTGTATTCAGTGTAATAATATTAAATTAAATAAAATGAAAATTTAATTGAAAAAGAAAAATGATTTTAAACTAATAAAAAATTTAAAATAAAATATCCTTATGAAACATCCTTATAACAGAAAAATACAATATAAAGAAACAACTAAGAAATATTTCTTGTTACATTTTTGTGTTATTTTTTTTGGTTTTTTTCTTTTTTTTTTTTTGTATTTGTTGTTAGCAACTTATAACATCATCTGTTCAAAAACATATCTATAGTAAATGATAAATATTAACAAAAAATTCTCATTTCATAAAGAATTAAATTTTCTTTCATTTTAAATTTTAAAGTTATGTACTACTTAGCTTTTTTTCTTTTAATATTTGGCTTTATGAAAATTACAGAAAATAGGAAAATTAAAGAAAATAGCAATATACACATTGAAATTTACCCAGTAACAAGAACAGATTTCTCTACATTTCTTTTATATTATTGTTTTGCTTTTCATCCTAGAATTTTTACGCCCACCACTTAGATGTAATACCATAGTACCTAGTAAAGAATAAAAATAAAAACAACAACAAAAGATGATACTCCTAAGATGTAGGATGAATTTCAATTGTTTATTTTACTCAGCTGGTAGAACATGAATACACAATTTTTGTATATATAGAAGACAGAAGTATATATATATATATAGAAGGATTCACAGAAGTAAACACATTTTGAAGAACTCTTTCGAAATACTATTTTGTTAGATTATTGTTGTTAAAGTTTTTTTTTAAATAAGTATTTATGTTTCATTTTCATTGCTATGAGATTTTTTTTTTTTTGAACAATCTAAGCAAGCAGCATAGGAAGTACAGTTTTGTAAATTGTATTTTAAACCTAATATTTCAGATACAGAATACAGATACATAACATGTAGTGTTAAAACTACTATGTTGAATTTATATTTAAATGCGAATTGTGAGGTGTCCAGCTAAATGGTGTTGATATTGTAGTATTAGCAAACTACTTCATATACATATACATATCGTCGCTCAAACCGCATAAAGGCGTAACTAGAAAAAGTTAATTCCGAGTAAAACGCGGTTAAAATATTTTTATAATTTTTTTTTTAATTTTTTTCCATATTTTCAATTAAGTCGGGTTTTCTCAGTGCCTGTTGTTTTTAATAGTTTTTATATGATTATTTTTAATATAGCCCAATTTACAGTATGGCATAATTTGTTTTTTAACAAAAGATAGTGCAGTTACGTCTTTCTGTAAAAATAAAAATTTTTGTTTCGTAGTACTAACAAAAAATAGTTAAAATGCGTTTTTCGGGAACTTTGTATTTCGGGAACACGCTTTGATGATAGACTATCGAATGATGTTTGTTTCTGGCTTCTTCTAAAAAATATATTATGTGGTTCTGATTTTAATACCATCATTTCAACAATTTTTGTCCAATTTATTTTTTTACCGTTATCAAATTTTCAAACATTTAAAACTCTTCTAACTTGTGAATATAGTTTGAAATCTAACATATTGTAAAATTTCATTTTTTTCACAATATAAGGTTGTTTTTTTTCGAGCTAGAGCAAAAATTGAGAGTGATTAATATGGAAAAAGATGTCGCCCACATTTAATATCGCTGTGGAAATATAGCTATGAGCAAAATAAACTTCGTTTTGGCTGTGATTATCTTCAATCTTTTTATTATCTTCAGATTTATTTTCTTTATACATTTACTGGCCGGCATTGTCTGCAAAAGCATTGATGCCATTATTGAATTTTTATTTTGTCCATAACAGCCGTAACAAAAAAACAAAAAGCCGGAATTAATTTCTTCGGCGCCTAGTCGATCACAATCGGATAAGTATAAATACACACACGTTGAAATTTCAGATGATCGTCGCTTACTTATTCCATTCCATGTGTAGCATAAGCAATTTTTTGTTGACAAATTCTAAATTGTGAAATTGAAAACAGAAAAATGTCTCTTATAAAAAATGAAGACTCGATTGAAATAGGTAAATGAATTACCTGTTGGAAATCAAATACTGTACTTATAACTTTGACATTACTACTGGAGGACTCAGCTTTACATTTTTCCTTTATTTGTTTTACAAGTGTTTTCTCCGGGATGTGATGTTGATAATGTTCTTCTAAATTCTGGTTTTCTTCTTCAGTTGCTTGCTTGTGATAAGGCAAAGTGAGCATTGGTCTTTTTTGGGGTTACCCGATACATGTAGTGCATTTTAATTAAAATTAAGTCTGGATGCATATATTCTGTAGAAGAGTTGTTTCTACAGTAATGCAATTCCTTGCGAAGACACCGATTGATGTGTTGGTTTACGGATTCATGTAATTGAAGATCTCGTTCTTTGTTCTGTCATGTTCAATACTGCCATTATCTTTATATTTTTGAAAAACTCACAAATTTTTCAGGCAAGGACAACTTATTAAAAAAAAATAATTTGCAGACAGGAACCTTCGTCCCCAAATTTGGTAATGTATTTTTTCTCCTGGAATTCCCAATGCGGATCTTTGACAGTATTATCAGAATCAAAATCATTATCATTGATTTTTCTCTCATTAGAAGTATCCATAACATAATCGTTATGTATTTTATTATGAAAATTTTCAGAGTTTTCGGTGCTATCGTGGCATTTGTTTAAATCAGTACTTAAATTTGCATCCAATACTGTTGAAGATGAACTAGCTTTATTTTCTTCATATTTTACCGGACATTTGTTTTTAATCACTAATTGGTATTAATTGGACCCTGCCGAAGTTCTTTTAAGAACCATATCTACTATTGTTCTTCCTCGATTCATGATAGTTGGTTTGGTATTACAATAAAACTGATCTTACAGTAGAAAAAAAAAACAATAATAAAAAAATTATAAGGCACACTTGCAATAATAAGTGTATAAATCTTTAAACGACAAAAAGGCGTAAATGTCTTACGTCGTTCTGTGGTTTACACATTTAGATTAAGAGTGATATACGCCTCAATTACAAATCGATATATTTTCAAAACTAATAGAAATGTAATTATGTCGTTTTGTCAGAAAATAAAACATGTTAAGACACGTTCATTGCACATCTTATCTCAATAAGTGGAAATTTGCAGTTACGCCTTTCTGTGATTTAAGCGACGATATATTACATGAGTATTTGACAAAATACTAAACCTCAAAAGTGACTTTACATTGAAGCAGAATAAATTTTCTGTAAATCATGACATATACAATACGAGGTGAAGTTCGGTTACATAACCAAATACGGTATCGAAGTGGAGTCTAATTTCCTTTGTAATTTATCAAAACTGAAAATAATAGATTCTAATTACATTTTACTTGCAAAATTAATGTTAACTTAAACTATAATACAAAATGATGAATTAAATTTTTTAAATAGAAGAAAACAATTTGTGTAGCTCCGTAGTAAAAATGTTAGATGTTAACCTAAAATTGTGGATGTATTGATTATTATTATTTCCTTCAAATACTTTCATTAGATTATTTAAATTATGAAAAATTATTCTCTCTCAGGACCAAATTGCATCGATGCATATAGTAATTAGCATTCGAAGAAATAAATAACCACCAAGCTTATTTCAAAAAAGGTTTTTCCGAAGACCTAAACTACCAAAACATGAAATTAAAAGATGTCACACTTTACAGTACAAAACGGAGTATATTAGAGCGACTGAAAATATGTTACGGAGGCAGACAGAATTCTACTCTACTTAAACTTATCGTGTATCAAAATATCCAGAAAACAAAAGAGATTAATGCAAAATTCATCATATGAATTCCTATGGAACACTCTGCTACACATTTGAAGTCCCTTTGTTCACTGATATTTAAAACTATTTTTATCAAGGCACACCAAATTGCCACTGATAAAATCAAATGCATATTAACTTCAAAAAAACTAATACAGTGCAAACTAGTCACCTGTAATACACAAATTAATGCACCTTAAGTGACATAGGAGGAGTTGAGCTCAGTGCATACAAACACCTTAAATTAGAGTGCGAAAACCAAGTAAACAAACTATTGCTAATATTGGGATGTTTATGGGAGTTGTATATGGAGGGACAAATACATGAACAAAAACGGTAATGTGATAATATGTGAAACATGAGTAAAACTTCTGCAAATCATAAATAAAAAGTCCTTTCCTCATTGGGAATGCTTCGATTGAAATGTAATTCCACATTCGAGATTTTATAACTATTAAAGAATTTCAATAACCAGCGACTTAAACCATATCAGAATTTGAATTGTGAAAGGATGGGCATTTAATGCCTCCCTTGTTATGTGATTCGATTGCTTGAGAAAAGAATGAAATTATTTTAGTTCGTATGAAATGCAAAAAATATCGTGGACAGATCATATTAGAAACGAAAAAGGTCTACACAGAACAAACACAGAAAAAGAAATACTTCTAAGGGTAAAGAAACAAAAAATCTCCTTCTTTTGGGCATATTATGCGTGGGAATACATACGAGCTACTTCAGTTTATAGTTCAAGGAAATATTGAAGGAAAAAGAAGTATCCAACTACAGCTTGGATCATACTACATGCTTTATAGATTTTGAAGATGTTTCGAGATGAGAAATAAACTTTGCAGAGACTCAAAAAGCCTAAACATTTGGTAGTGCTTTGCGCAATATCGAAAATATGCTCACTACAGTACATATTTTAATTTACTCGCATTCCGAATCAGTTCTTTGAATCTCTAAATATCTTCATTTTGAAACCAGAGAGTTGTTTTGAATGCTTATTACCAAGATAGCTTTGGATGTTTTTTGAAGTGTTGTACTGGACTCTATTTGCTTTACCAGAGTCGACAATATTGGCTAGCTTGTGGATGTGTGCATCGGTCATTAATGTTCTTTAGGAATTGACCGTAAAATCATATGATGCTACTAGAGCTCTATTGTCGGTAAAGCTATGGATTGGATTGAAAGTTAATTTGAGAAGGTTATTAATGAAAATGAGCAATGAGGTGGATGAGGACAGAGTCCTGTGGAATACCAACATTGAATTGAAAATGGTCGGAAAAAAAACGTCAACTGAAACTTTGATAGATCGATTTAAAAGAAAACTTAGAATCTATTTTGAAAAGATTGAACCAAGGAATATAGCGTTGCATTTTGGTATAAGAGTAGAATGCCATCTTCTATCAAGAGCGTTATATACATGCATAAAAACCACAGCAGATTCACCAGATTTATCTTTGATTCTGGAATAATTATTTGGACCCTATCTACTCAGCTATAAATGATAATATTATCGAGAAGGAACACGGAGTGTATAATATCATGAATCGAATGACGAATATAATAGGCTAAACATTATAATACGTATCCCACGTAACAATTTTTTTGCTATAAGACTCTTGTACATTCTTATAACACTATTATAAACACTGTTATAGAAGTATTAATGTTAATTTGAGTGCTCCGCAATTTTTGTGAAACTTCATAAATATTTTGTAGCACTAAAATGGAGAATTCTATAAGACACCGGAGCAGTTGCTGTAATATTATTATAGAATTAATATTCATATGTATTAGTGTATATGTTTTTATGTTGAAATAAAATTCCTTTGAAATAATTTATGTTATGCGTGAGTGAGATAAGTAGTATTTTCCAATAATAACAACTTCCGCAATTATATATAAGAATATTCTTATTTTTTTATTTATTAGTTCAGCTTTCAAAAAGAGCAATTCTGCTCATAAATAGAGTCATTGTAAAAGTTGAAAGCAATATTAACCACATTATATCCAAAAAAATATCATTTTAACACCTTTAAAGCTTATCGGGAGTCATATAGGAGTCTTATCGCACTAAATTTTTTTTTTTAGTATAATAAAATGTTAGGTGGTAATCGTCTATAAATCAAACATTATTTTAGACGATATACCGATAAATTATTCCATCTAGAAGATAAATATAATTTCTCCAATGTTTCCGTTTAAATTTTAAAGGTCTAATGATATTAGGATGATATAATGGTACTATTACAATGTTTCTACGTTTATTTAAATTTAACAAAATTGAATTTTTTCAAATTGTTTCATAAAATAAATGATGATTTATTTCACCCCAAAATTTAATTTTATTGTACCAAACCAATTTATGATGTACGTATGTAGTATGTCATGTCATGTAAAAGTTTTAAAAATAAAAAAATAAAAATTGTGAAGAAGAGAATAAGATTGCTATGTAGCTACATACATACCTATTTTTTTCTTGTTTTGTATAACTTAAAACATATATTCTCCAATTTATAAATTTCAATTCAATGAATCTTACCAAAAAATCATTATAAAATTTAACTCTTTCAATTCAATCATTTTGTTGTATAAAACGTACGTAATATGTATATAATAAGTTTGTGTGGGATGGTGTATTATTACATTATCCTTTGAAGTTTTTTCAATCATATTCTAAGTAACGCATTGAAAACTAAAAAAAAAATACGTTTTTACCTTCCAATTTGAATGATGTATGTAGGTATATAATGTGATAAAATTAGGGTGTCCTTTATTTGCTTAGTTAAATATTTTCAAATATACTGATAAATGAAATGTTCTGTATAAATTTTTCAATTATTCATATTAGGTATAACAGAACAGTTAAACAAATTCCAACCCAGCCAGCACCAACGCAATCGATCACGCAAAAATATGTAAAGAATGCATTCGCTATAGATTCTATAGTACACGAATATAATCGATTACGGCTCTCTCTTTTTTTTGTGTATATTCAATCCATTGGTTATGCGTAGTTTATTAGTTTTATTTTTACTTATTTCGCGAGTTTTCCTCATTTGGATTTGGATTTAGAATAATTAACATATAAATGCAAGAAGAACCCAAACCTTGGTTTTTTTTAGATTTAATTTTTATTAAATTCAATACTAACTCAAACTACTTAAATATTTTTGTATCAAAGACGTATTAAAAAACAAAAAATGTGGTATTTCAAATCCCTAAATTATTGTAACTAGGCATGTTACAATGTGAATTTATCAATTTGAGTTCTATTGAGTTATAATTTGTGATTTTTATTATACTAATGTCTGAAATGAATTTCTTTTTTTGTCTTTTTAAAAATGTGTAAATATTTAAATTTAAGCTTTTTGTAAAAATTTTTCGTAACTGTAAAAAAAAATTAATTTTACTTTTATTATCACTTTTATCAATACATTTTAGATATAGGTATTTTAAAATTGCATTTAACTATACTACGCAAAATGTATTCTGAAATATCCGCAAAATATATTTCGAATATATTCGCTTAATGTATTCTGAATATATACGCAAAATATATTCCGAATATATATGCAAAATATATTCCGAATATATACGCAAAATATATTTCGAATACATTCGCAAAATACATTCCGAATACATTCGCAAATTATTATATATATTCCAAATATATATAAACAAATATATATTGCGAATATATTTTAAATGAATTTTCAGTATATCTTTACATTTTTTTTTAAGGGAAAATAGATCACGAAAGCGGACATCGTCATCGATAGGTACTAATAAAACGTGATGTGTAGAATGCATTCATGCATTACTCTGAATGTATTCTGAATATATTTTGAATACATTCTGTGCTGGCTGGGAAATTATTGGAAAACGTCATTTCGTTTAATTTGACAAAACGAAAATTTTGCAACTTTAAATTTAGTGTAACTGATTATATCGCAATCTGTCGTTTTCGTGTGGCATAATGAGCCACCTTGTACAACGATGTTATATAAATAGTATAAATACATATTTTCAAAAACGAATTTGATATTTTAAATTGTTAAAAATTTAATTGTAAAGTTGGATATTGTGAAAATATTAATAGCTTAGTGCTTCTTCAAATGAACATACTATTTGTGGAACAATAAATTATTGTAATATCAATAGCATTAGGCAAAACAATAAGAGAATTTACACTATACAATTTGCAAACTGAGTTTGTCCTCTTTAAATTATGATATAAAAATTTTGTTAACTTGAAACTCCTTGTATATGTATAGTTTCATCTTCATTGATGTGCCGGATTTGTGTATTTGTGAATTCAATCATAAATTATAACCAAGATGGAATTTATAACAATAAACGACTATAATGCTCAAAACTGACATCTATTGATGAATTATTACAACACTTTCAATAAAGATTAATCGATTTTCAAATAACAAAATTCGATCTCTGCTCCAAAATAAAAAAAGAAATATACTCTATAGTCTATGCGAAGCATATAATATTCATCATATTATATTTTCTGATCTTGTGATTGCAATCCAAGATCAGCTGCAGGTATGTAAAAATCATATAGCATTTCTATGGACTCCGGGACAAGCCAATGTTACCGGTAATGAAGAAGCAGACAGACTGGCAAAGGAAGCACTTTTAGAACCACTTTCCGAACAACAAAGCCGGTACTACCGGGATTATAAAGAGATATGTGATCGAACTTTATGGGACATACACAACACAAGTTGGGAAAATGAACCCCTCACCAACAAACTAAGGCACATTAAAAGAAATGTATCCAGATGGAAAAGTTTAGACCAGGCCAGTAGGAAAATCGCTGTTGAGCGAATAGGAAACAAACGATACACCCACAGCTATCTCTTTGATGGACCCCAAAACGCACAGCCAACATGTCACTGTGTTCCAGATACCCCAATCAATATACAGCACATATTTTAGGCTTGCCCTTTATACACTGATTTAAGAGCCAGGCTTGGAATCACGGGACTTGATATACTCACACAAGATACTACAGAAGCAACAACTAATATCATGGCATTCCTTAGAGAAACTGACATTTTCAATAAAATATAATAAAATTCAATAAAAGCCAATAAAAAAAATTTAGTTTTTCTAATATAATATAAACTAGGCTAAAATCAAAATTATAAACTTAAAGAGGGAAAAAAAAATTAATTTGAAATTAAAATACAAAAAAAGAAACAAAAAAAGTAAATCAAAAATCTAAATTTAAAACAACATTATGTTAAAAAATAATAATGAAATAAACTAAAGATAATTATGTAAAAAACTTTAAAGAATGAGGGCTTGACAAAACCCACGTGGTTGATAAGCGCATAATAAAGATCTTATAAATAAATAAATAAATAATATTCATCATTTCTACTGTATATGAGGTATTTCATTCATCATAAGTAATATCAAATACTCTAAGCGATTAGGGCAGGATATTCGTTCATATGATATAAATTTTCAAATGATGGTATGATGGCAAGAGCAACTCATATGAAATTAAGGTCATAACCAAGTGATTTCAGCAGTAGCGTTGATTTCTATAACAATGTTTATCTAATCACGTTCTAATTTTTTTAACGAAGTAATTCTCTTTCTTACTTATCTCTATACTTACTTACTTATACTATAGACCCATTTGCGAAAATAAAAAAAAATAACACAATTATCTAAAATTATTTGTTTAAAATTTAACTAAAGTGTTCATTTTGAGCTATAAAAATTATGGATATGGTCCAATAACCCCAAAACTTCCAAATTTTTAAATTAATAAAGTTCACTTTTTGGGAAAAGAAGATATTTCCTATTTGCTATTTAACTGCGGTTGTTTAAAAAAAATATTTTCTTTTTCCAACTCTAGAAAATGGACATATTCAGTTTTAGCTCAAAGAATCAAAGAATTGAAAAAAATGTATGCCACTAAAAATGAGATTTTGGTACACTACGATTTTTTCTTTTGAGACTCAGCTATAGAAAATTGGATTCTACACTATACAATCTAGAATATGTTTTTTTTACATATTAAGTTTCGAAGACTTTGTACTTTGAATTTGTGAATGCAAATTATATCACTGAATTATAAGTTTATTGAAGCACTGCATACCATAACAAATTTTGAAATGCTCAGTCAGAATAGTTAATAATATCTGACCGATGTTGTGTTCATTTGTTGTAACTGTTAATTTTGTCTTTGACCTTGTCAGATTTTTTCGTTCAACTATTTTCTATATGAGTGTTTTTCTGTCTTCAATCATCCAGTGTAAGTACCGCACAAATTTAATTTTAATCTAACGACTGTTGTACTTTACTTATTATGATTTGTTGTACTGTTGTATTTTAGGGTCGAATTAAAAAACATATAACATTTTTTTTTTAATTTAGCGCTTACGAGTATTTTACTGTAACTGTAAAATAAATCAAACCACTGGATATCAATTACTATAAAAATTCTGAAATAAAAAAATAATGGACAACCTAAAGTCTGTGTATAGTATAAAACATTGTACTATACAAACATTACGTATTTTTCAATTGAATAAAAAAAGGATTTACGCAATTTAATATTATTTTTTTCTTATTTTAAATCGGTCGTTTTCTATTATTTATATTAAAAGTGAGATACGTATTGAAGATTTCTTTTTGTTTTCAACAATTGAAACAGAAAATTTCTTTATTTTCTTTGCTTATTATTTCATTCAGCATCAAAATACTTTAAAAATTGATTTTGGGTAAAAATGTAATATATTTAAATTTTTCTTTAAATTTGTGGTAAAGAAATTTGAAATTGGATTTTCCCTCTAACCAAATGTGTAGAACATTATCCAATTTTGTAATTTATTTATTTAGTAAAATATGCTCGTAATTTTGTTTTGAAAAATAATGTTCGAATTGAATTTTGTTTGATTTTTATTACTCACAGATTGTTTTTTAATATTACTATTTTAAGTTATAGATTCATTTTTTCCAGCTATTTTTCCTTGACTCATAAATAAGTTCATTATAGCTTAATTACTGGCCAATAATAAATTATTATAGATGAAATGGATATCCTGTAACCCTACATTTAAGACATTATTTTTTAGTAAAATATTAGAAAAATTAAGGAAAATAAATAGGCTAGTTCAATAGTAAAATAAACACTAATTAGACTATTGTTATTCTAGTCCAGAACAATAAAGAACAAAGAGTCAGTTTGTATTGGAGGACTAAAGAAGAAGCATGTAAAGCGTGGAAAATAAAATATTATTATTACATATTAAATTAGCCATTTTATTCTAAAATCAAAATAAAGGCCTACATATAAATAAATAACTTAAATTGTTCTTTTAATATTTCGATATTAAGTAATAGAATCAATTAACGTTTCAAATCTGAAGCTATCTAGGTAGTCTTACACTATTATAGTTACTGATGCGCTCCAGAGTGTACATTTATAAAGTGTATGAAACATTCCTTCAAACATTCCTTTCCTTAAAGTAAAGATGGCGCATTATTCTCATTTTCAATGAGAACAAATTGTTTTACAGATTTTTCCACCTGATCCAGCATTCTGTCTGTGTCACTTGGGTAAAATAAATGACAAAAAAATAATTGAGACTACAATTTGGTAACAACTTAAATGAAATGAAACTACGTTACTTATGGGTACGTATTTCCAGGCAATAGTATAGTGGTTAACATTTGTAATTCTTGTAATGGTACTTAAAAAACTGCCTTCGCCATTTCGAAATCTTTACGCAACTTATTCTACCTGTCGTTTTCAACTGGTCAATATCCCAGTCAATGGAAAGTTGCGCACGTTCACCCAATTCCGAAAAAAGGTGACAAAAACGATCCCACAAACTATAAACCTATAGCTATTATTTCTATTCTTTCCAAAGTAATGGAAAGCCTAATCAGTGAGAAACTTTCGAAATATGTTGAGAGCAAAAGTGGTTTTAGACCGTACCGATCTACCGGTGACATGATGGCATGCCTTTGTGAAAAACTCAATATCAGTCTACACATTTCTGGAGAATTGGACATTGTTGCTTAAGATATTTCCAAAGCTTTCGGTCGAGTATGACACGAGGCTATAATTGTTAAATGTCAAGCTATTGGTCTAGGTTCTGTATTTTGTAAATGGATTGAAGGATTCCTTTCGAATCGTTCGATTCACGTCTTCGTCAACGGTTTCACGTCTGACCAAATTCACATAAATGCCGGTGTTTCGCAAAGATCAGTTCTTTCCCCCCACTCTCTTCTTGATTTTCATCAATGATCTACTTCAAACAACCTTCAATCCAATTCACAGCTTTGCAGATGACAACACTCTGGTAGCATCCTTTGATTTCCTCCGCAGAATCAATGCTTTAAACGTCGAAGTTAGCAATAGAAGGCAAAATATGGTGAATATGATTAACCATTATATGACCAAAATTGCTGACTGAAGCAAAAAAAAAACAGAGTTGAGTTCAACTCAACAAAAACTCAAAGCTGTCTAATCTCTCGCAAACTACTAAGATTTGAACCCAATCTTTCCTTTCAAGGTGTTACGTTGTAAAACTCAGATAGTCTAAACATCTTAGGTATGCACGTAAATCAAAAAATACTTGGAATTACCATATTTTTGATATTGCGAAAGGAGCTTCCAAGTGTTTAGGCTATGTAAGTCATTGTAAAGCTCTCTTCTTACCTTTGGAACTCCTGAATATCTATAAAGCATTTATACGACTCAAGATGGAATACAATTTTCACATTTGGGTTGGCGCTCCCATTTTAGCCTTAGGCTACCTTGACCGCGTTCAAAATTAGGCCATTAGTATCATAGGCGACCCAAATGTAACTTCATCCTTAACTTCTCTTGGACATCGTCGTACAGTAGGGGCAATTTCTCTGTTTTATAGATACCTCGTAGATGTGAACACTTGCTCAGCAGAAACCAAATCACTACTTCCTCTTCTAAAACAATTCCAACGCGAAACAAGAGGAGCGGCAAATGCCCACCCATGTAAAAATACCAAGGCGGCAAAATCTTTGATTATACTGTCGTATACTTGCTAATATTCGTAAAATCCATAAAATTGTGTGATATATAAAAAACCAGTTGGTGGTTAAAATCATTTCACCCTACTTAAGTTATATGTAAACACGTAAGGTACTGATAGAATAAGATACTAATAGATATAAAAATTAAAGAAATTAAATAAATAAATAATAAAAAAAACCACAAAATTATCAACACAATATTTAATAAAAAGAAACCTATCTATAGGTAAAATCAAAACCTAAGATTTCAAAACAAGTAAACCAGAGTCCGATAATGTTCGTTTTTGATTGCAGCTTACAACATTTGTTTGTTGAACTTTAATTACTAAAATATTCAACTAAAACAAGATAAAAATAAATTGGGTGGTGCAGGTAGGTAGACCGCCTTCCTTTCAACCGAAATGTACCAGGTTTGATTCTAGATGAAGCAAAAAAATGCTTTATTGGTCCAGTATCCTTTATCATTGGGATCAAATAAATGACAAAAAATGATTTACAGTATAATCTGGTAACAAATTAAATAAAATGGAACTATTCTATTTAAGAAGGCTCAGTTTCTCTGACAATAAATAGCATCAGTAGTTTTCCACATTTAATGAGTTATAAAGTCAGTTATTTTGATAAATAAATGCTCGAAATATTGTAGAATTTTCAGTATAAACATGTAGTATCGTACTTTATTAAGCACGAAAATGTGATTCTACCTAAGTTACTGTCAAAAGCATAAAAAAAAAATGGAGAGAATCAATCCCGAATAGTTCAAAAATCAAATTCAATTAATTGTTTTTACTGAATCATCATAAAAAGAGTTCACGAGATCATACCTCCATCACTTCTGTAAAAAAAACAAAAACAATTGTATTAAAAAATTAAAAAAAAATTTTTAAATGCTTTAAAAAAAATGTCAATTTATATAACTAATAAATTATTTACAAATCGCTTTATGTTGATAAGTTAAAAACAAAACATTAAGCCAAAACAAAATCAAAATAATTTCTAATTGAAGATAATCCTTTTTGTAAAGAAGCATATTATTTTACTTAAATACGTGATCGACAGAGAATAAAAAATTTTCTTACATTTCCATTTCTAACCACAACAGAAACAAAATAAAAAAAAACACAAATTTAACCTGTTTCCATAAAAATGTGAAAAAATTAAAAACAGAAAATCATGATTTAAAAAACAGTAAATTTTGTACCTTTTTCTATTTTATTTTTTTTGTATTAAATTTATTTTTATTCATACCACCATATAATATTAGAATATTAGTTCCCTGTTTTTTGGTTGAATCCATTTTCCAGGATATTTTCATTTTTCATATTCGTTTTAACACTACATACGAGATCAAAATATTAAAAATGTGTTTAGTCGTGTATTCTATTATTCTAAATTCAATTCGTATCTTCCATATTTATTTTATAGCAAAAAAAAAGTTGAAAATACGGTGGAAGAAGGTTGTACGCAAAATTAATTCTAGAAATATTTTTATTTGAATATTTTGATTTAATTTATTGTTTTTTTTTTATTATAATTTTTTTTTATATAAAACAAAAGCAGGAAGATTACATGACAAAAATTTTTGTTTTGTTTTTGAAATATAATATGATGTTCGTGTATCTTTAGACTTGTCAACTCTAATTACAAAAGACAGTGTTGTTTTAGGTGAAAATTTACCAAAAGATTTGTTCTAGAAGAAATTTGTGTTAAATTTTATTAAGCCTACTTAGAAATATAATACTAGATAACATGAATAAAGGAGGTATTAACATTTTAACTCTCTTTTTGCTCATCGTGGGTGCAAAGGGTAATACAAATTACGTTTTTATATTAATTTGATGGTGATTAGTCAATCGTAGCCCTTATTAGTAAACACGAAGTTAGTTATAATGCTTTCCGGTGTAAATGGAAAAATATATTTGAAATACGATTTATATAAGTCAGGGGCTAAGTTGTTTTTGTTGGTTACAACACCAACTAAAATGCATAATTATACCGTTTCAAAAAGAAGCTGCTACTGTAGTATATGAAAATGGTACATAAAAAAGACGATCTGCCACAATTATAACAATAAATAACAGTAGTTTTGACGGAGTAAACAGTTTTTGATGATTTAATAAAAATAATAAAAATAAGATTAGGACGCAGGTATGCAGTCTTAAGTTTTGCAACAGTGTTTGATTGCTCATTTGTGTTCGATTACTTTATATGCAACTGCAACTTCTTTCATATTAACAAATGGAACACAAATGTGCAATTAAAATATAGTTTAGAAAACATTATTCAATTAATAATACAGTCCATGTAGCACAAAAGTGTTTATGCAACAACAATGGTCTTTTTTCCTTTAAAAAATATGAACAGAACAATTAAATCCAAAATTTATGATAACATTATACAACCGATTTTAACCTATAGCAGTTGTGAAGCCTGCACAATTTCAATTAAAAACGAAAATAAATTAAAAGTATTTTAAAGAAGAAAAATACTGAAAAAAATTTGATAACAAAATAAATGGCGATGGTAAATACCACATAATATCAAAAGATATGTCGGATATATAATTTACTCAGACTAGACTCAGCTAAGATGAACAGAACGAATGGTGATACTAGAGCAAAAGGTAGGACCAATATCAAAATGTCTCAACGTCATCGGGAACAACTGACAAAAGATTAGAGTAAACAAATAGAGCTGATTTACACAAAATGAATAAAAATAAAGGGCAAATGACTCATATTGAAATAAAGAACCATAATAAATGTTAATCATAATAATATCGGTATTTTTGGGTCTATAACAGTTACAAGGCACAATATCAAGTGATTTGGGTTTTTGTGAAATGTTCACATTATTATAAATGAACATTTTGTAATAATTTTTTGTTGTTAATAGAATATTTGCCAAAACTACTCCCAATATTTTAATACATACCAAACATGGCTGCCAGTTATTGCGAGATATAAAATATTTTACTTTTCAAATAAACTGTTCCAAGCTAAATATGAAATTTATTATACCTAATCACCTAATATTCAAAATTTTGTATTCAAATAATGAAAATTTTTTAGAAAGAGTGAGGAAAATCGAAATGTAAATATAAAAATAATAAATGATTTTGTCTAGTCATCGTATTTCGTGATTTAATTTTCTTTTCTATACTTTTCCATTTCATCTGTAAGATTTATACTTCCTTTGAAAAACAAAAAGTTAAAGTTAGAAAGTGTCAACTTACAAGGAATTTGGTATATTTTAATCTATGAAATTTTTTAAGTAAATGTATTTTTTAAGTGTTTGTACAGGTAGCGAGATCGAAATTCAATTGCAGAAAATTGTTTAGAAATTATTATTTTGATAAAAACCTATATGAGCATGTTCTAAGCATTGCGGCGTTATTGTTTTAATTTATGTACTATATTTTTACATTTTGGTAATATTATGTTTTATTTATTTGATATTTTAATTTTGTTAATTTTTGCGGATTTTTACGTGGTTAAAAATTTCATACAATTTAATTAGTCAAAAGAAGCGAATAAATGGATGCAATTTTGTATCCATCAACTCAATTGTAAAAAAACCAAACTACAAATAATTGCTTATAATTAAAAAATGTATCAAATCAAATCTGATCAAAAGCATTTATGAGTCGCATTAACATAGCATCGAATTCAAAAAAGGTGAAGTTGCCTTGATTATTGTATATGATTTTTACGGTCTCGAAGAATGCTGCAAATAATTAATTATAGTCCTTATAAAATGAAGATAGGAAAATAAATGAATTATAAATTAATAATAAAAAAAATATATAAAAAAAAACTAATATAAAAAATTTAATTTCAACAAATTTTTGAAACCAACCCAATAATAACCAGAAGTAAATATATAGAAACCTGCTTCTGTGAAATGTTGAAACAACAACTAAATTCACTATCTATCAAATGAATCCAGAGCAATTACGGTTTAGGCTATAGAAAAGTGAACAAATCTAAAATTGTTTGTTGCAATATAGGCACTTTAGTCTCTTAATTCTTGAGTCTATATATTAGACGTTAGCAAAAGAACAAACCCTATCTCATACAGAGTCAGCATTCAGAATAAGTTTTCTAAAATATAAAATTAGTAGTAATGTTTTCAACACTATTATTTCTCCGAATAATAACTAAACAAAAAATAATTTGATTTGAGTAAACTAAAAGTACTGCAAATGAATTCCTATGATAAAGCGGTATTGTTGAAAATATCCAAAAACTTAAATGTAAAGCTTTTTTAAACTATTACCGCAAAAATTACCGATTAAAAAAATAAAAATAAAAATTACTAATTATTGTGCCCATCTTTCAAATAAATCTTTTATAGAAAAACATATCCAAGTTCTAAGCTCAAATGAGCTTGTATTTGATACAAGACAAGAACCAAATAAGAACATTCGAATAATAGTAAAAAATCATAAAATCAATAAAATATGAAGCTCTCTCAAATGAGAAATATTTTCTAAAATTAAAATTACCCAAAAAATAAAGTACCTTCCTATTAAATTTTTTCAAATTGCCCTGGTTTGTGTCTTTGACATAGCCACCTTGAAATATTTTAAATTTACCAATGAGTATAATCTGGTAACAAGTTAAATAAAATAAAGCTATTCTATTTAAGAAGGCTTGGTTCCTGACAATAGTAGTAGTTTTCCACATTTAATGAGTAGATAAGCCAGTAATTTGTTAAATAAATACTCGAAATATTTGTAGATATTGTAGTGTAAACTTGCAGTACCGTACTTAATTAAGCACGAAAAGGTGATTCTACCTAAGTTACTGTCAAGAAGATAAAAAAAAAAAAAAAAAAAAAAAAAAATACAGGTTCAAAATGAATGTTTATTTTGTAAAGCAAAATATTAACAAGCAAAAAAAATATTTCTATTGTTTCCATTGCGGTAAATCGTGCTTCGCCACCTTTAAAAAATTTGAACACCAGATTTGCTAAAAATCCAAGATACGAAGCAAGATACGATAAAAACCATATCAATAGCAATATTGACTATTCAATTGTTGCTGAAATTATAAAACTATACCATTTTCTTCATCTCCAAATTTCTCCACTGTGTACGAAAACCAGAATGGACATTTAAACATCGGTGACTCCATGGAGGTAACAACAAAGAGATTAGAAAAAATAATCTATATAATAAAAATTTTATCGTTAAATTGGACGATATGCTAAGAAAAATTAATTGTTTGGCGGAAATAGAAAACCTTGTCTAGAGTTAAATATTTAAATGAAGAGGAAAGAAATATTTTTTTAATGCTTGACTGACGAATGTTACACCGGGAATATCTGTTGTGAACGAATTTCTAAAATATAGCCGAAGTGACCTTAAATATGAGTTGACAAAATTATTCAAAAGCACCTTGGCAAATCAATCTGATACAACAAAATGAAAAATGAGTATTTCCTAGTCACGGTGAAGGCAAAAATATAAAAATCACATTTTACCAACCAAATTTATACTGAGACGACTTATCAGAAAATTTTTTGATTTGAAAAACCGGCCTATTCAAACAATTGAAAAGTAGCCAATAAACACGAAACGAGTAATTCGTAACAAAAGAATAAGACTGCCTAATAGAAAAAAATAAAGAAATGTGGTGAAACGATTTTTACATGGTCGTAGATGTATAAGCTATAAACATTTCGATTATTAAATTATAAATATTAGCTATATTTTTTTTTCTCCTATTACTCCGCGTGGTAGCATAGGGCTTCGATAGTGAACCTCCATTCCTTTCTGTTGAGTACTACTTCCTTAATATCGTACCAGGTATAATTGTTGATTGTTAGTTCTTGATCGACTGGGCGTCTCCATGTGTTGTGTGGTCTGCCGGGTCTCCTTTGTCCTTGTGGATTCCACTCTAGAGCTCTTCTTGCGATATCACTTTCTGATTTCCTTAGTGTATGACCTATCCATTTCCATTTTTTCCTATTTATCTGCCTGTTGCTCGGTTCTTCTCCAGTTATCATCCATAAATCCTCGTTGTTAATTCTTGCCGGCCAGAATATTCTGCATATAATTCTCAAGCACTTGTTGATGAACACTTGTAGCTTCTTTTTGATTCTGACCGAAGTGAACCATGTTTCACTGCCATATATTAATGTTGACTTAAAACATGCTCTGAATATTGTTAGATTTGTTGTTCTCGATATTTGGTTGCTCTGCCATATCTTCATTAGGCTCCCAAATGTTCTTCTTGCCTTATTTATACAGCTGTTGACAACTTCTGTTGTACCTCCTCTTGATGTTATGATGCTCCCCAAGTAGTTGAATTCTTCTACGTATTCTATCTGTTGTCCACTCACTGTTATTAACTCACTAGTGATACTGTTGTTTCTCCTCATTGCCTTGGTTTTCTCGATATTCAATTCCAGTCCCGATTCCTTTGCTTCTTCCTGTAATATTTTATTGACTTTGTTCTGTACGTCCCTTTGATTTCTTGATATGAGCCATACAGCATCTGCGTAATCTAAGTCTTCTAAGTTGCCGAAGAGATCCCATTCTATGCCGTCTATTCCAGTGCAAACTTTTCTTAGAATGTCGTCTAGTATTGTGTTGAAGAGAAGTGGTGATAGTCGACATCCTTGTCTAACTCCTATATTGGTGTAGAATGGATCACTGATGTTACCTCTGAGTTGAACTTTTGTCTCTGCATCTTTATACATCGCTTTGATGATGTTAATGATTTTTTCAGCAACTCCCTTCTTTGTAAGTGTTCTCCATATTGCGCATCTCTTGACTGTGCCGAATGCTTTCTTAAAATCTATGAATAGTAGATATAGTGGGGCATTCCATTCTACTGATTGTTCAACTATGACCCGTAAAGTATTTGACTGGTCAACACAGCTTCGGTTTGGTCTGAAACCCGCCTGCTCTTTCCGTAGTATTAGTTCTAGTACTTCTTCTAATCTTTGCTTTATAATAATTGCTATTATCTTATGAATAGTATTTAGAACCGTGATTCCTCTCCAGTTGCTGCAATTTGTCAAGTCTCTTTCTTAGGTATCTTGACAATCATTCCTTTCTTCCATGATGGTGGTATATTCTACTCTATCCATGCTTTTCTGATGTGGGGCTCAATTGTTTTTGCGAATAGGTCGGGCTCCAATTTGGCTATTTCTGCTGGAATTCCATCTTCACCTGTTGCTTTGTGTGTTTCAGGATATTGATTGTAGCTTTGATTTCTTCTATATTTGGAGCTTGAGTAGATACTGGCAGTCCCTCAGTTGGGAAGATATTTGCATCGCATCTGTTTCTTATATCTGCTTCATTATTTGTACTTTCTTCGTTGCTCAGTTCTTGGAAATGTTCTCTACATCTCTTTAATTTGTCCTCTAAGTTTGTGACGAGCGCACCATTTTTATCTTTAATTGGTTTGTTTTGTTGTTACGACTGGTTTGTTAAGTTCGTGACTATGCTATGCAATTCTCTCAGGTTATGTTGCTGTGCTGCTCTTTTTGCTTCTCCGGCTAAATTTTGCAGAAATTTCCTTTTATCTCTTCTAATATTAGCTATATAATTCTATAAAACAAATAAATAAATTAAATACAATTTAAATATAGTAAAAATAATATCATAGACAAATTACTCATCATAATAAAGATATTTATATATAATATATATGTATAGCAATTATTCATTCTTTAATTACATTTATCAGACAACTCTTCTCTTCAATAAATCCATTGTCTATATCTACTTGTACGCTATCTTAATAATGTAATTGAAAATTTTTAATAAAAATTCCATTAAAATCTTCTACTCATCATTTAGGTCGTATTTTCAATATTCCTATATACATGTATATGCATCATATCTTTATTCTGAAAAGTTTCGCAATATGTATCTAAATGATAAGAGTACCTAAATTTGTTTTTGTCAGCTATTCTTTTGCATACGTAGGCTTATCTTTCAGTATTTATAAATAAAATATAAATTATTTTAAATAATTTTAACTAAAATGAATTGAAGAAAAAATTATTTTTTTTTTCTTTTTGTTATTTAAACATATACAAGACAATTTTTGTTTTGTGACAATGAGCCTTCAAAACTTTTACAGATAAAGAATACAATCTTGTGTACTACATATATATATACTTAGTAGATTCTGTCTAACAAAAGCAAGTCATCATCAAAATCCCAATTTATCATCATTATCTATCATTATCATTTTAGTATTATAGTGACCGTCATAACTCTTAACTAATCGTTTGAGTTCCTTCCGTTTGATATTATTTGCTAGAGTAATTTTTCACTAACTTTATTACCATAAAAGTTGAATATCTTAAAACAAGTGGACAGAAAATACTACAATGCGGACATATTATGTATGACAACCATTAGAAGGGATTCAAATGAAAAAAAAAATCTATGAAAAGTCAAAAACATTTTTTAGATTTTTCATGATGTAAAAAATAAAAAACAAAAATAAAAATATTTCGTTTGTTTAATAAAATATATAAAACAGAAAATCTGTGGAACCGTAGTTGAATAAAAAAAAAAATAAAAATATTTTTAACCTTCATAACATTTTCATGTCTATCGTTTTGTTTTTCTTACAAATATAATATCGAATGAAATCCTTTACTCTTACTTAAAATTGGATATCATCTGTGAAGTTGAAAAATTATTATGTTGTAAGTGCAATTTTTTGTTTTTTGGTAACAGAACTCCCATATTGACAAGCGAAACTAAGTTAAAATATTGTTGACAATAGAATACTTACTTATTCTTAGGTCAGGACTAGAAATGTTAATGCTGTAATGTTTTACAATTGTGACATCATCATTTATTTAACAAGTTAAATTTTTTATATCCGTAGATACATCTCTGTTGCTTAAATATATTTTTGGATTCCACCGCTCGAATGAAAGAGATAATTATTATTCATTTAAGATACTAAAGTCAAATAATGTATTAATTAAGTCAATCAGATTTGAAAGATATCCTCCATATTGTTTTAGAAGACCTTATATTATTATCGTTACTAAAATTCAATTTGTTCGAATTTCGACTGGTAATAATTTATTAGTCAAATTCAATTAAAAGTCCTTTTGTATTCTAAACAATTTTAAAATGTAAATTTTTATTAATTATTATTATAGGGAAGAGTAAGTCTACGTTTAATTGTCATTTATAAAAGTAAATATATTTTAAAGGTAGTGTATAAAGCCAATCCCATTGGTTGGTTTAATATGTGTCAATTACGAATCTTAAAAGGGATGGTGATTGATAGCGGTCATTAACACCTTTAAGTAAATGAATTGAAATTCATCATGTACTTTGGTTTAAGCGCGCTGTACATATAGTATGTACCTATATTAATTCGCGCATCTGTGTGATAATCATATTTAGTAAAATTGAAAGGAAAATATTGGAATATTTTCCAAAAAATATACAAATTTTACTCTAACGGTAAAAAGTAAGTTTTTTTAAAATTATATATCGTTTTTTTCATTCAAATTCAACGTTTTTTCAAACAAATTAAACAATTTGTCATTAACAGTGAAAATAGTCGAATATTTTTCTTTTAATTTTACTGATATGCTTATCATACGGATACACGTATTTCGTCTACTACTTGCAGATTTCTTCAGTGTTTTGTTATTCAAATTCAACATTTTGTCCAACAATTTGTTTGAAAAATGTTGAATTTGAATGAAAAAAAGTACTATACCGTTTGAAAAAAGGCCTTATTTACAACTATTATCCAATTAAAGTTACACAACAATCAATAAACGGATGTAAAATTTTATAATTATTTCATTTTTAAGTTTGTAAAAAGTAGTTCAAACTTTTCTCTTCGTCGTGTGAATAATGGTTTGCTCCATACGCCAAGTCGTCGATTTGGAGTTAGGAGTTGTTTCTGGGGTTTTAAAGGATGCTGTGTGCATTAAACTTATCCACTTTCTTCTAGCTGTAGTACTTTCAGTGATATCTAGATAGATTTTTGCTCCATATGCAATTTTTTATCAAAATGTTAGTATTGTTTCGCCCTATACGACAATTTTTGGCGTATAGGGCAAAATATTCATACAAATCATTGGCTACAATTTTATTCGGTTGTTTTGCCTTACGTAGTTTTAAAATTTTGTTTCTTAAATATTGTGTTTCTCTATATACAACGTGTATATATACAACGAAATTATGAACCCACATAAATACTGTATGTTCTATGGATATACAATAATTTTATTTGTGTCTTTGTTTAGAGAAATTTGTGATTAAATGATCACAGTTGCTTGTGAACTTTGAAAGTGTCATGTCGTCACCGTTTACCAAGTTTGTTGGATAGTATTATATAAGGCAAGTTTAAATTGAATTTTAAATTATATTCATATATTTGTTTTGTTATTTTGGTTTTTGATCATTGCTTGAAATTTTATTTTAAAATTTAGCTTTTTTTGTTTCTTTGTTTGTCCGGTACAAATTTTGCAATCGATCTTAGACCAACTTCCCGATGAGCTAGATAATTGAAGTTTTAAGAACAGCTTGGATCCCGTTGACAACACTTTTTATCAAAATTTGGGGGACCTGGTCTCCGCTAAAGCCCTGATTTAGCCCAAAATTCACAACTTTAAAACTATTATATTTATTTGATTTAAATTTGGTAAACATCTTGGTCTCTGATGACAACACTTTCTGTAAAAACTTGGAGAGCCTGATCCCAACCAAAGCTCTTATTTGGACCAAAATTATATTTCAGAAACTACTGCGCTAATTTTATTCAAATTTGGTGCACATCGTCTCTGATGACAACATGTTTTCATAAAAATTTGATGGGCCTGGTCCCCACCAAAGTTAGTAGTTTCAGTAATCGTTTGCTCTATGTAAAACAAAATAATGCAAAACATGATCAACTTCGTTAATATTGCTTTGCTCTACGTGCAAAATGGAACTTGTTCTCCTTAATTTATTCTAGAAATATATGCTGTAGAGTTACAAAAAATAACTAAATTCTAAAATTTATATTTCATGTAATATCCTGTAAGGATTTCAAAAAATTTGATCAGTTACTTTTCCAGTAAGAGGGTGCTAAGCTTTAAGTTCTCGAAACAACAATTTGGCGTATGGGGCAAAACAATATTCAGACGACGTTTTGTAACAGCTATAACTGCTAATTGAAATAAATTCTAAGCTTAGCTATGTATTGTCATACGTTTTTTTTCTTTTTTCTTCTACGGAGGTGGCCCTAATATGTCAGAGCCGGCATGTAGGCTTTTTAGCCCTTTATGCCCTTTATGCCTCCACCTTAAAAAAAAACCACCTACAAAAGTATACAACTTATGTAGTGCGTTTCCAGCAGCCTGAGTCTCAGCCTTGAAAGAGCTAAGCACTCTCCTACAACGTGTGTGGAGGTTTCTTCCTCTTCCAGACAGTGTCTACAGGTTGGGTCGTCACTTAGTGCTAGTCTACACATGTGTTTATTCATATGGTTATGAGCAGTAAGTATGCCCACCATCTTCCTACAGTCTCCTCTATTGAGAGTTAGCAGGAATTGTCATACGTTAGTATGTTTTATCGATTTTACACGATGTAATTAGCCTAAGCTACATTATATTTGTTCTTGTCAGATAATAATGGCTTCAAAACGATGACTAATAATACTACTAGTTGTACTAGAATAAATTGAAAATTTTAAAAACAAAACTCTAAAATTCCAAATACTGTAGTTGATTCATTTTCCCATTTGACATCATGTTTTCAATTTTTAATTTTAAATAGAAATCTACATTTTAATGCTAAATAGGCAGAAAATTTTGAAGATTTTCATGATTTTCAAAATTTTTTTTTTTTCATAACTTTTCTTTTAGTCTCAGTTATAAGGGCTTGTTTCCACAACAAAACCAAACCCAATCTCATTTTTATTATCTTCCCAACCAAAAATTCTATAAAAAATCATATGGAGCTAGAAAGAAACATTTCCCTTACACAAAAAATACAACACAAAAAAAAAAAAAACATAAAACAAAAAAGTACAAACAATAGGAAATCAAAACGGTAAAAATAATAAAAAAATAAAAAAAAAGAATTATCCTTGATATGGATGTTATTGTGGGAAAATAAAAATTCAAAACAAGAAAATAAACACACACTTTAAATGAAATGATCTTAACGATTTGAACATTGATTTTAATGGAAATGCGAAATAACAATAGAAACAACAATATAATAAGATGAACAACAACAAAAACGAAAACAACAACAATAATAAAAAAAAAAATATTATCTTAAAAAAAAATTTCCAAATATTCCATCTTTTAGAAGAATTACTGAGGGTGATGATGATTGTTGGCATTCATAAACAGTATGCATGGATTCTTGATAATCTAAGGAGCAGAAAAACATTTTTCATTTTGTTTATCCTCGAATGTTTTTTTTTTTATTGTTTTTCATTTATAATATTTTGAATGCAAGAGTGTATGTGTATATGTGCGTATTTACAATTTTAAATATTGTTGAGAAGCAGAAAAAAAAAATTGGAAAGAAATTGGAAAACCAATTGTTGCCTGAAAACAATTTCACAATTTCATTATTGTTATTGTTGTTTTTTCATCTTTTAAATTTCGTTTGAAAACTATATGAGATTTTTTTTCGGATATTAGTTCCAAATGGTGGGTTATGAAATAACACATATGTATAAAGACTAGATAAAAAAAAAAAGCAAATAAAGATTTTAAAATTACATTTTTAAAATAAGGTTATGAAAAACTCAGTTGAGTAGAGAATTTTCACCATTTTACCTGATGTAAATATATAATATGATATAAATTTTTGAAAAACTCAATTAAAACGGTATGAATTCAAAATAGGGTAAATCAAAGAAATTTTAATGAATATTTTTATTTGATTGAATTTGATAAACGTTTATTTTACCTATTGGTTAATATTAAAATTGATTTTCCGATTGGCAACAATAATGTCTATATTGTTTTTCTGTATTATTTTTTAGAATTTTTGAACTATATAGAATGTGAAGGACAATATTGAGGCAGGTGTAGCATATTCAGCGGAAATAAATAATCAGTTAGGAGAAGTTATTAGAGTCCAGTTAGAGTCGATGAAAAAATACTGTTATCTATAAAATTAACAAAATTATAAGTTAGTTGGTGAAATTCTTGCTAAGAAAGTTAGTTGTTAATATTAGTAATGTGCGAAAAGTATCTACTCGATACTTAGTATCGAGTATTGACCAAGAATGAAAGTATCGGTTACTTTTCTGTAAAAATATCGAGTATTGAATATTGATCAAGAATAAAAATCTCTACTGCTGCTATTGAGTATTGGTATTGTTTCAACTCGAAGTATCGATAAGAGTACTAACAATAAAATAATTTTTTCTTGTTCAAAAAAGAGAATAGGGAACAAAGCAGAATTAAAAAACTAAAAATGTGTATAGTGTATGTATACATATTAATGTGACTACACCACATGTAGAATAGACTAAAAAATAAAGATATAAAAATATGTATACTCTGCTGCTGAATATCAAAACAAATACAAATGGTTAATATTGTATTAATGTTTTTATTGTGTTTGTTGATCAATACTTTAGTGGTAGTCGAGATTGATAGTGTAGTGGATACTCGATACCGAGTTCGTTGATCAATACTTTAGTGGTACTCGAGATTGATAGATATCGAGTTCGTTAGGAAAAATTAAATATCAGTTTTTTAAGTTAAGATTTTTTTTTTTGTTAATTAACAAACTGAACTGAGATAAAGAAAAAAACTGAAATATAATATTACACCAAAGATATTAATTTTTTAAACTAAAATAATTATTATGAATAATGTTTTATTTAATGTTATTTTTTTCATAATTTAATATTTTTATTCATTATTTAATATAAAAACTATTTTCTTCATACAAAGAAAAAACCCAAAATATACAAAACAAAAAATTAAATGAACTGAAGTAACGAAAAAAACTGAAAAAATGCCTACACTATACAAATAAATTGCTTTTCATTTTTCCTTAATAAAATTTTCAGTTAACGAATCTAGAAGTATCGGTTAAAAAGTATCGAGTAGAAAGTATCGAGTATTGATGATTACTGGAAAGTATTGAACATGCACATTCCTAGTTAATATTTTTTATGTAGAAATATTGTTGCTGTATGATACTATATACAACATTTTGATTTGTTTTGATATTTTTGATTTTCTTTTTTATTTTGTTAAAACTTTTTAAATATTTCGTCATTCGCTTTTCAACGAATTTAAATAGAAATTGTACAAAAAAATATAGTGGGTAGGATATTATACGGTTACATTTTCAAGCAATTGCAACTTAAAAGAAATGTATTTTTAGATTTTCAAAATTTTTTAGAATACGTATTTTCATTTTTCATAACTTCCATAACATAATATAACAATCGGCGTCAATTCTCTTTATCTATTGTTTGTATTTTTTAATGAATATTTACATAGATTTTAGTATTATTAAATTTAACTATACCAATTTTTTAAAAAATTTTTTTGGTTTTTTTTATATGACGTATTTTTTAGTGTTTTATAAAAGTAGTTATTTTTACATTCATTTTAGGTTTTTAATTTTTAAAACTTATTAAACTGGACCATCATTAGAAGTTCATTAAAAATAATATATTTATATAAAATTTTATTAAAATCGGTCACAAAAGAAGGCATCATATTTAATTTATAAAGTAGCTAAAAATTTAATTAACCCTTAACTGCTAACGTGAAAAAAAATTGGGTGCGTATTATATGCCTAAATTTCATTTGCCTGATTTTTTTGCAATTTGTCTGCTTTCCATTTGACTGGATATGATAAATATTCATAATAAAAATTTCATGTAGCAAGTTTTTATCAATCAACGGGTTTCAGAACTACATCTTCTAAGTGGTGACAGGCTTCCATCAAAAATAGGTCCGGGTCACATCTCACAGTACCACAGTGACTCATAAGCATGATGCAAACAAGAGGTTTGGCGTTCCAAGTATCGGGACCAAAGACCTTAAAAGTTTTTTTTTGTAAGTGAAACTTACTTATAACACGTTTATCGATTTTGTAAGAAAAATGTTATAAACTCGCGTCACGCTAAATTGTAAGTCAATAATGTTATTAATAAATAGATTAATATAGATTCTAAATATATAGGTACAAACATTTTTTTTGCTGTTTTTCTTTTGTTTTTTAGATACCTACATGTCACATACAGACAATACACGTAGTAGAGAATAATAAGAATAATAAGTAAAAAAAAATAATCAGAATAAAATAAAACAAAAAACTATTTTTTTTTCTCATTTAAATACAAACAATAAAACAAAAAACAACATTTGAAGTTGTGCTCTTCTCATAGCTCTCATCAAAGAATATTTATCCCAATTAGAATATGCAGTATGCCTATGCACTCATGTATGTTTTCATTTGTTTGCAAAAAACACATATGCAAATTTGCTAAAATTGTAAGAAATAGACGATAATAAGAATTTAACGTGCAAGAAAAAGAAAAAATATAGTAAACAAAAGAGAGTAACAGAAAAAGTTGGTTGAAATTAAATAAAAAAAAAAGTTTATAATTTTAAAAAAAATTTGTTAATTAATAATTTTGATTTGGAAAAAAATTTTCGATAAAAATTTCGCTGAAATATTTAACAATACTATTTTCTAAATTATATCAACTATGCATAAGATTTTTAGGAGACCTTACTAAAACAGCGTTATCATATTCTTTAAATTCTGTGTTTTGTAAATAGATGTTGTCCTCAGTATCATTTTATAATCGTATACCAATATAATAAATATTTAGGTTTACTATAATTTAATATAATTAATAAAAAATAATAATGTTTATAACTCTAAATTATTACTGACAAAAATGTTAATAATATTTTATTATATTTTTATTTCACACTTAATATACCAACGTCTGTCAGATGTCATAATTTTTAATTGGAAAATAAAAAACAATTGAAATTAGTTGCAATAATCTGGTGGTATTGGTTTTTTTATTCAAATTTATTTTTCACTTTTTTAATTTTCATCACGAAAAAAAATAACAATTGGTTAGGTGCATAATTATTGGTTAGGTACATAATATTGGTTAACATAATAGGTACATATAAAAAATATCTAAACCAAATTTGTTAATATATATTCAAATATAGCTTTATAAAATAAAATAAAAAAAACATCTTCAACTTAATTTTTTAAATAAATAAAATAACTGCTTTCAATATTAAGTGAAAATGATATACAATGCTAGTATACGCAAGCTGTAATAGTAAAATTTGAATCAATTTAGAGCTAAAAAAAAGAAAAATTAAAAAAATTAAATGAGATAGAGCAAAAATAAAAATTCTATTACGTCTCTGAGACATATTATGTTAGCAATAAACGATTAATTTGAAATGGTCTATTATAAAGTTTATAGAATAAGTGTACCATTCTAAATAAAATTATATTTTTCTGATCTTAATATACTTACTCTATTTGATTATTTTTTCAAATATATATTATATACGTACTTCAATATATCAAATATTATATTATATACGTAGATTATTTTGTTATAATTAACCCTTTTATTCCTAGATAAATATTAAATGAAAACTTGATTATATGAATAGTTTTAAACGTTTATTGAATTTTAATAAAAAAAAAATACATTATTAATTGCATTACAATATTTTGCCACTGAATTTAAATTTGGGAACAGCTTATAAGGGACGATTCGCTTACTGGACGTTCAGAAATTGTTATGGCAATATCAAAAAACAATTTTATAAAATAATAGAATGTCATCGTTTCTTTCTTCTTTTGATATTTTCAACTACTTTTGAATATTGTGATGATGTGCCCAAATATGACACTGATAAGTTCACAAATCTAGAAAAAAAAAAAAAAATTAAATATAGTTTAAATAAAATTTTAAAAATTATTTTATATTTAATTTATTTTATAATTAATATTATTATTATACTATATTATTCAACTTTATAGACTATATAAATTGTAATTTTATTCTTAATTTCAATTAATGAAAATAATTTTTATTAAATAATAAAAATCATTTATTATAATATATAAATAAGCCAATCATTTTCTTTACATCTCTAAATTTTATTTTTAATGAATTTTAGTAGTAGATTGCTTTTTTTGGAGTAAAAGTATTTTTTGCATCAATCCTGTGGACTGAATTGCAATACCAAAATATACCCGTATTTTGATGTTAATAACATCTAGTTTTGTTAAATTACATGTGTATTTAATAGATGGGCATTTACATTAAGGTTCCTTAACCTTTGGGTTAAAATTAGGTATAATTGATTTTAGTTCAATAGAAGTACAAGTATTAGTTCCAACAAGTATCAGTATCAGTTGTACAAGTATCAGTTGTACAAGTATCAGTTGTACAAGTATCAGTTCCAACAAAATAGCTATAAAAGAGACAGAAGGAGTGAGAGAGAGAGAGAGAGAAAATATTAATTTCTTCAGCGTACGACTGTCTTACTGTGTTGTAGCAATAAATATTCTTGTCCTATTTTTTGTAGCGTTTCAAAATCTCTATATATTATATCCAATGTATTCTTATTCTCAAATCGCGATATTATTCTTGTATGGAATACATTGTAAAATAGTGTTCTTTTTCCTGAATATGATATTGTTTTACTTATGAGATTTTAAATTTGTGATATTCAGCTTATTTTAGAATAAATTTTTACAACTATGTATTTATACATATTTACATACTTTTCTATAAAATTTCTATAGAATTTTACTGTGATTATTATTTATGCAAATATGCTTTTTTTATCAACGTATACATCATCTTATTTACACTTATAATCAGCTTGTGAGAATTTATTTATATTCGCATTAATTTGGTTTTGTCATTCGTCCAATTGTTCCGCTTATATTGCTATACATGAATTTCTCACTATAACTGTAAATATCTAGGAAGAAATTATGATATAGCATGAAAATCGATTCCAGTACCTAAACTACCATGTATTATTCCAAACTTTTTATTATTCTATTTCATATTTTTAATTAATATTCTATATTTTAATGAATCAACTAAAAATAAATAAATTTTTCATATCTAATTTTAAATAAAATATTTATAAAATAATATAATAAAATCCTTTTATTTAACCGTTAAATTAAAATTCTGAAGGTACATTGAATTTTTAATGAATATTATAAAATGAGGTTGTAATCAAATTGCCATTTTTATTTTTTATGATTCAAAAAATATTTTTCGTAAATTTTCATCAATTTATAATAATTTCATAAATATTTACAGTACAGCAAGAGTGTAGAGTTTGAAATAAATTTACTATTTTCATATTCATATAAATTGGATAATATTTTAATAAAATATTGAATTCTGTATACCTATGTATTTTTCGTTATCTTTATGATTATGTGCTGTTTTAGACAGTATTCCTAAACTATATCATAATTTTTTTATTTTTTACTATATTTTCATTAAAGTAACATCTGTTTCATTGCGGACTCTTATATGCGTGTGTAAATAATATTATTATCCTTTTTATACGTTTTTTTCTTCCTACTGATATTCTATATAAAAAACATTGAAGGAAATAAAAAAATGAAAATGACCTTAAAACTTTACGATAATATTAGTTTTTCCGATATGTGGAATATCCTTAAATTTTCATGTATTTTTTTAAAGTTTTGTGTTTCTAAATGTATTTCTAGTGAGTTTTTTGATATTTTTTTGATTTCTGAACTTACTTCATGTTAATTTTAATGAAACTACTTTTTTCATTTATTTTCATGTAAGTTTGAATGGCTAATAAAATTTATCCGATTTTATTTTATAAAATTAAATTCCATTAGAAGTAAACTAAAATTTATTAAATAAAAAAACTGTGAATAGAATAAGTTATTTCAATATTTTATTTTTATTTATCGCGTATAATAGGATGAGTATTTTTTAAATATTTAATAAAACGCTGCTATTTATTTGAGCAAAATTTTTAAGCATTTTTGTCAGTATGCATTTTTATTAAAGTAATTATCGTCCTGTATTATCTCTTCACCCGTGTAGCATGTTGTGGAGGTAAATTTATTAATATCCATATTATATATTAAAGGAGATAAAAATCAATCAATATTTTAATCAAAGGGTCAGTATTTACCTTAATAAATGCTCAATATAATGTTAATGGACACATAAAATGTTCAGTACAATGCACCATTTTTTTTTTATATTTACTTATATTTTATATTTATTTATTTTTTAACATTTTTATTAGCATTCATTTTAATGACAGTTAGACGCTGATCCTGATGATGAACGCAGTATGAAATTCCGTTATTTAACTTAGTTCTTTATTTTTTTTTTAAATGTTAACGGCTGTTATACTGAGCGGTCCCATTTAAAGCAGATCTATCCTATCAAAGCAAAACAAAACATTAATTTTTAAATCAATATTTCAAAGCTCATATACTTTGTTTTTTTTTTCTTTATTTTTTAATGTGATATTTCACATACAATTAATTTATTATGTAATTTTGTAATTTAAATTTTTAATAATACTTAAAAAAAATGTTTACATTCTAAATCTAAATGTTTGTTTTATAGTGACCGTAGCATAAGCTGTCTGGTCTTATAATTTTTTTACTAGTAGACATGTTTTTGTATAATATATTTTCTATTTTCCTAAATTTCTAAATTTTATTATTGATTTGTTATCAAATATTTTTTATACATACATATTTTATTTTTGGTTATTAAATTATAAACTTAGTAAATTATATACATAGTTTCATTTTAATATTTTTATACTTAATATAAAATTATTTAATTCATTCCAAATAATCTTAATCTAAATTTTTGTTTTTGTTTAAATGGGAGAATAGAATCAACATTTCTCTTATTTTATTTTTAAATACACCAATATTATTAATTTCTTTTATTTCCGTTGGCAATTCATTATAAATCTTTAAGCAATTATACAGGCAATTATTGTTTTTGTTTTCGGTTCTGAATAAGCTTAAGTAGAAGTTAGACCTGTTTCTCGTATTGTAGCTGTGGATATCGATGTTTCTATTCAAAATGAAATTGTGCTTGATCAAATTGTTGATTAATTTAAAGGCCATCATATACAGCTCTGGCTTATTAATGTTCGATAGACTCAGATACTTCCCAGTGTAAAGCAAGCTTGTAGGGTGTAATCTTTGATAAAAATTAATGTATTTTATTGATTTCTTGTGAATAATTTCAAGTCTAATAAATGCAAGTTTGTGTAGTCCGACTCCAAATAGGGTTAAGATATCGTAAATTAGATAATATAAATGAAGAGTATATGCCAAATAATGCATTTTTGTTTAGATAGTTTCGTAGTCTTTTTATTAAAAAAATATACGGCGTAATTTTTTTGAATATGAATTCAATATGGTTATTCCATTTAAGTTTGCTATCAATGATTAAACCTAGGTAATTAAAATTTTTCACTACCTCAATGGGAGCCCCATTTATAACAAAGCTAGTATTAGATAGAAATTTATTATCAAAGAATAACAGTTTTGTTTTTTTCACATTTAATGAGAGTTTATGCTTTTTTAGCTATTTCTGAAGAATTTGAGAGTCAAATTCAATTGCGCTTCTTAAATCCAATTCCGAGCTTTCAGCATATTTTAATACTACATCATTGGCGTACAATTGGATAGAGCCTTTTGTATTATGTATTATGATATATTCCATTTATATATATTTTGAAGAGGTCCTAAAATTGAACCTTGGGGGACTCCTTTCTTACAAATTTTGGCACTTATATAGGTCGTCAGTCAATTACCACAAATAATTATTACAAATTGCCCAAAACAATGTTCTAAAAATAATCTTAACTCTTACATGGTATCACAGCACGACGGGTATTTTTTTTTTTTTTTTTCCTCCTATTACTCCGCGTGGTAGCATAGGGCTTCGATAGTGAACCTCCATTCCTCTCTGTTGAGTACTACTTCCTTAATATCGTCCCAGGTATAATTGTTGACTGTTAATTCTTGATCGATTGTGCATCTCCATGTGTTGTATGGTCTGCCGGATCTCCTTTGTCCTTGTGGATTCCACTCTAGAGCTCTTGTTGCTATATCACTTTCTGATTTCCTTAGTGTATGACCTATCCATTTCCATTTTTTCCTATTTATCTGCCTGTTGATAGGTTCTTCTCCAGTTATCATCCATAAATCCTCGTTGCTAATTCTTGCCGGCCGACGGGTATACATTTAAAATCAAAAAATTTCCCAATAGTTGATAATTAGGTACACAAAATGCAACGCTAAGTGCAAATACATAAGTAATTGTTTAATTCGGAGGCTCGTTAAATATTATTGATCAATAGTAGGCTGGTCTGGTCTAGTTTTAGTGTTTGTATCGTTAGCTTGTTTTAATTTCTAGTTTCTTAAGTTATTAAATTTTTGTTTTTTTTAAATAAAATGTTTTTTTCTCCATTTTTTCTTTTGTTCAAGTTTTCTGTAATCTATAATCAATAATTAAGCAGGCAATATAATAATATGTAAAAAACAATTCAAATTGTGGTTGACTTAAGATTATTAATCTAAGCTGTAAATTATGATATAAGTCGATAATCACAGTATATTTAAACTATATTTTGGAATTGATAAAGATTAAATTAAATTAATCCCAAAATACCAAGGCACAGTTATACAAAACGCTCATCCTTCCGGTGCTGCTATATGGTTCTGAATCGTGGACATTACCAAAAGCAAGCGAGCATGCACTTGGTATCTTTGAGAGAAAAATTCTTCGCCGCATTTATGGTCCTGTGTCTGACGAAGGTGTTTGGAGAAGAAGATACAATGCCGAACTATACCAGCTGTTTAACGACATGGACGACATGGACCTAGCTAAAAAAAGTTAAAATAAGACGGCTTCATTGGCTAGGCCATGTAAAGCGTATGGATGAAAATGCTCCGGCTAGGAAATTCTTCGAGTCCAAGCCCCAGGAAACGCGTCGTCGAGGAAGGCCACACCTTCGTTGGAAAGATGAGGTATCGGCAGATATGAAAAAACTTCAAATCACCAACTGGAGAGATTCCATTCATGACCGAAATCAGTGGAGGACAATTTTGCGCCAGGCCCAGGATCTTCAATGTCTGTAGTGCCCAGCAAGTAAGTAAATATATTAAATTAAATAATAACAATAACAAAAATAATCAAATAGTCTTTATTTCAACAGAATTACAAACCTAGTAACAAAATTTTGAATGCATACATATTAATCCAATCCTCCATCATCCGCTACAACCATTTCATACACAACTTTCATATCAGACTTGCCGTTTTTCAGGTAAAGTCATATTTGGGTAACCCGGGTTTTAGTAAGCAAAATAATAACTGAGAGTTGAATATTGTAACAATTTTATTTTTTAGTCAAAATTACTGAAATTCAATATGACTTTACCTGACAAACGGCAATCCTGATATGAAAGTTGTGTATGAAAACGTTGTAGCGGATGATGTAATGCATCAACACAATGACAAAAAAATATTAAATTAGTTTGCATGTATTCTAAATTTGTTACTAGCTTTGTAATTCTGTTGAAATAAAGGCTATTTTATTATTGTTATTATTATTATTTAATTTAATTTATAAAATATATTAAATTAAATAATAACAATAACAAAAATAATCAAATAGTCTTTATTTCAACAGAATTACAAACCTAGTAACAAAATTTTGAATGCATACATATTAATCCAATCCTCCATCATCCGCTACAACCATTTCATACACAACTTTCATATCAGACTTGCCGTTTTTCAGGTAAAGTCATATTTGGGTAACCCGGGTTTTAGTAAGCAAAATAATAACTGAGAGTTGAATATTGTAACAATTTTATTTTTTAGTCAAAATTACTGAAATTCAATATGACTTTACCTGACAAACGGCAAGCCTGATATGAAAGTTGTGTATGAAAACGTTGTAGCGGATGATGTAATGCATCAACACAATGACAAAAAAATATTAAATTAGTTTGGATATAGTTTAAATATATTATCGACTCATACTAATTAAGAGCTTAGATTATATAATCTTAAATCAACTACAATTTGAATTTTGTTTTTACATATTCCGAGTTTTTTCGAGATAGTCAACGTATTTTTACAAAATTTTAAGTTTTTAAGCTGCTATCATTCAAAAACGGTAAGTCTAATACTCATCCAACATATACCGTTAATTAGATGTATTAATTTAAAAGAAAAGTTATGAAGAACATATGTTGTTCTTGTTTAAATTTTTTTTTTCGGAGCTCTGGTGGATATTGTTTAGACATAATTTTTCTAATCCGATTTTCTTTAACCCTCCTGTAGCTCAGATTAAATTTAAAGATAGTCCAGAATAATTTTTGTCCCAAAAAACTCAAAGGAATCACGCTTAAAATATTTTTGTTCTGAACCGGACCAACCTGCATAATTTATTTTTGGCCGTAATCAAATTTATCGTAATTAAGTCCGTCTTTACTAAAGCCTGGAGTTTCAACTGAAAGAACCCAGTTGAAATAGTTTTAGCTAAGGAATGTATTTGGTAACTCTATTTTGTCTCTTAAACTTTATTTATTTACTTATACGAACATAATATTACAATAGAATGGTACAAAAGAAAACAAACAAATAATATAATTTTAAACTTAATCTTATATAAAATTTGACAATTATTGTTTAAATTAGATCTTAGTATAAAAATTGGCTATTGTTAAAGAATGTTAGAAAATTATAGATGTAAGTTCATATTTTTTTGTAACTGGGCTGTGTATAATGTAAGATGGATGTGGTGTTTCTGTTTATTGATTAACTCAAGTTCATATTTCTATTGACAGGTTCATATTTACCATAATTGGTACGATGAAATACTGGACGAAAAATATTTTCCGAACAAAAGCGATTTCTATTGTAAATATGTAAGTCGATCATATCTCTAACATAAGGAGAATCAATTTCATTATTTGAAACTTTATGAATAACTATGGCATATCAGAAACTTCCCTTCGAATCTGTATTGATTTAAGATTCAATAACTTTAACTGGTTCCTATAATGTGACAGAATAACTGGATTTGACCAGTGTAAACTACGGAGCGCGAATTTAAAAAAAAGTTTCAATTCTGATGATTTCACTAAGGTAATGAGGTGACCACAATTGACTAGCATATTCAAGATATAAAAAAAAACTGATTTAAGGACGTATGGATCGTTGAATTCCTTAAAAAATTTGTTGTTGAAATCCTAGCATGCAGTATAACAACAATAAAACACACATACTAAACCTCTCTCTAATAACTTGATCCATTTACTTAACTTATATTATTTATCTATAATAGAGTACATCAAACCAATAAATTGTTCATTATTTAAACATAAGTCAAAAAAATTTACTAATACTTACTAAAATATATTTACTCAAATTATTTAAAAGTACATCCTTTCATCATGTATTAACATAAAAAAGACCAAAAATTAGCTTAATCAAAAATTAAAAGTTTGCCAGAAAATAAGTCAATAGCTTTGCATTATACATTACATGTCATTACAGCACTGATCTAATAACTGTAATGTTGGAAATTATGTTAATCAACCGACCGTAACAATAAAATTATTATCAAGAGGTAAAAGACAAATTTATCTAAGTTAACTGCAGAGGTAACAATAAAAAAAAAGAGAAAGAGGAAAAAACAAAATGTAATTGACATCCATCAAGAATATTAGCCATAGATTGAGAATTAACAGTATGGAGAAATTGAAAGGGCAAATAAACTAATATTATCTTTTCTTTAACAACATTTCCATAACTTAATTTTCTACAATCTTTATTAGAAAAAAAAAAAAATAATAACAAAACATATTAAAAATTATTTTGTCATTTTGACTATTGTGTATTTTTTGTATTAAACAAACTAAGGTAATTGTTGTATTCGAAGTACACGCAAACTCATAATTAATGTCGGAACTTATATACTATACAAGAATAAATTCTTTATTCCAAATTTCGATTTTATTGCTGTTTCATCTTACGCCCTCACCCTCACCCTATACAAAAAAAATTTAATCCAATTGTTACTTAAACCATAATTATTATTCATAAATATACTGCACAGTGGTGCAGAAATTTAAATTTTTTGGTCAAAATAAAAAAAATGATATAAATACAAATTTACTAAAAAGTCGAAAATAGAAACTAATATTCAAAGGAAGTAAAGTATATTTACTCAATAAATACTTGCTTTTTAATTAATGTAACTAAATAAATGAATTAATAATTTAAAAACTAAGGAAAAATTGGTGCCCGTGTTAGGCAGCGTTTACACATCGATATATATTTACAGTATTTACTGATGAGAGAGAATATTGAAGAAATACTGATGTGTAAACACATATTGATAACAATATATATTGAGGAAAAATATAGAATTATCCAATTTTCTTCAATATATATTGAGACAGACAAAATTAAATATGGCGAATAATGAAAAACTAAGCAACATTTTTTTTTTTTGATTTTACATTTGTTTTATATTTACAGGGTACTTTATAAAAAAATTTTTATTTTTATATTAGTTTTGGTGAATATATAAGAAAAAACTGATAAATAGTTTGATTGTTTAAAAACTGATGTGTAAACACAAATGTCTCTCTCTTCAATCTATAATCGTCAATAAATATTGAAGAATATTGATGTGTAAACGCTGCCTTACATTGCATTATACAATTTTTATTTTACAGTATTATTTTTTTTTATCTAAAAAACAATATATCAAAATACTAAGTAGAAGAAACTAAAGCAAACCTGGATAAGAATTATGTTTTCTTGAGAATGTGTTATATCAAAATTGATATACTTAAATATTTCTAGGTCATTATTTTTCAGCATTAAATTTCCTAGAATTTTTTATATTTTATCAGATATTGCTTAGAGCAAGCAAAACACAGAGGTCTATTAAAACGAAAGTTTTCATCACGCTGCTATAAGCGGTGAGATCATCATCCAGTGGGTTAGTATCCCGTTAGTAACTAATGTTAGTAAGAGATAAAAATAAATAGCCGTAATAAATAGTAAAATGTCAAAAAGATAGAAAGCAAAAATAGAAAAAGACCAAATATCAGTTACAATAACTATTTACCGATTATACAGCTTTAGTTTTAAGCTTCTTTTACTAGGGTTACTATCTAAAATAATCTGCTCATCAGTTTAGTTAACGTAACATTTTAAACACTAGCTGAAACTTATCGTTGCCAGTACTATGGTTAGCAATATTAAACAGGTCAATGGAACATAAATTAAGCTGTTGTTGTTTTATATCAAAACTGATATACCCAAATATTTCTAGGCCATTATTTTTCAGCACTAGATTTCGTAGAATGTTTAAGAGTGCGAAATCTAGTGCTGTAGTTTCGTAGAATGTTTAAGGTAAGTACTAAGAGTAATATGATAATACGAATATTTAAAATTACAAGAATTTCAGATATTATTAAAACAAGCAGTAAATTGAAACAAGATTAATTTACAAAGAAGAATATCAAGTACATAACTGCATATTTAAAAATTGTATCACCTTTGCAAAATATTCTAACATTTTTTTAAAATTAAGTCGAATTTTATTTCACTAATGAATTAATTATTATTTCGCAAATATCGATATTCTGGAAGCAACTTACTTCTTTCATCTTAATTATTTTTATTGGAATTTTTCTGTATACGAAAATGTCAGATTCACATCAAATGACTTTCCAGTCTAACTTAAAACGCAACAACCTAAAATTATTTATGACATTTCCGATTACAGCTATGGCTTATCACAGAATTATGATAAGTTTAAATTTATTAACTTGCTTTACTCAATTCAATTTATAATATTTTTATCGGTTGGTTTGTTAGTTTACGTAAATATAAATTTTAACTACTAAATATTAATTTTAGCTATAAAATAAATGTATGTAATTATAAATTTAATTAGAAATTATTAAAATTTCCATAGCATTTTACTTTTAATAAAAAGAACAAGTTCGATTTGTTAATAATCAACATTTGAACATTCATACATATATATAAATTTATATCACCATTGTATCTATAGCTATTACTTACTTGGTAAGAGTTTATAATAAACAAATTATTTTCAGGAATTATTTCGTTCATCATAACATTACCAGAACTCATCAGTAGGTATTTATAGTGTTACCTATACAACTCCTGATTTTTATTTTTATTGATATTATAACTGATGTTGTGGTGATTTTAATGAAATGAGAGTTCAGAAATTTTGAACACGAAAAACAGCATCAATCTCCGGTATTATAATTAATGTAAAAGTAGTAGTGTACGCACAGCAAGCTCTAAATATATAATTAGAATAGCAAGAATATAAGTATAATTAAAAGTAGTGGAATTAAAGTAAGTCTAAGTATAACAACGAGAACAGTAGGATATAAATGTAACCACCTACATGTGGCACATAAATATAAGGCACATTTTAGCTTTAAACTGTATTAATATTAAGTGATAAGATAAATTATAGTAAACAAACTATAATTGGTGACCCCGACAATTAAAAAGCACAGCCAGCATAGATAAAAATTACAGCCGGCAGTATTGATTAAAAAGTACAGCCAGAATTGATTCAAAAGTACAGCCAGCATTAATTCAGCAGTGCAGCTACATACTATTTGATTAAGATTTTTTTTTGGTAATTAATTTGTAAATAATTTAGTCTTTAAACTGTATTAATATTAAGTGATAAAATAAATATACTAAACAAACTATAATGTCATTAGTACACCTGTGAGTTATAAAAATCAACCAAAATTTCACGTATTTTTCAATTTCATTAATTTAGGATTTAAAGCTATTTTGTGAAAATAGATGATGAATTCTTGCGATTTTACTCATCCAAACAAGTTCTTTTGTTTTTTTTAAATTGTTTTTTACCGGTTATACCGGTTAAATTTGACTAGTTTTCATTAAAACATAATTTTATGTTCTAATAATAACTCATTGTCCATTTTTTTATTGTCCAGTTTTGATTTTTATTTTAAATAACTGTTTTAAATTTCATTTAGCTGTTTGTTAAACTACAACACAAATGCTGAACTTTGATCTTTCAAAAAATTAATCAAGAAGTTTTAGAAAATTTTATTAACAGAAAAAGATAATAAATTTCATGTGCACCCCATTGTGTCACGTCTAATTTTTTTTTTTTATTATGTTGGCACTTTATTTCTCTATACCTTTATTATTTGCTTCCGATGGAAAAATTAAAATTTAACTTTTCTGTCACGTATTACTCCGTAACAATATCATAAATACATCCGTTAGGTCATATTTTCTTCAGAAAAAAAAAATTAAATAAAATAAATAAACAATACCTTAATTTATTACAGTTATAGGTTTTTTTTCACCGTTTTAGTAATCAACAAAAAAAAAAATCTTAAATGCCTAAAATCATAACAGACTTTCGATCTGATAAAATTTTTGAGGTGAGTTAATTTGAAGGATTTACTTTTCGGATTTTAATAAGGAGCCTTTTTCCTTTTCTTCTTCACCTTGGTCTAGGCAAAACTTTTTATTATTTTTTCTTCTTAAATATTTCAATTTTGTAGCACTTTTTTTTTAAATATTATTCATTTCATTCTTATAGAGGTTATTGGCTTCTGTGTTCTTGTATGCTATAACATAACAGAAAAATCTTCCAACAAAAAACAGAAACATAATTTTTTCTAAGAAAATAACATAAGGCAATAGCTTAATAAAAATACAGGAAAAAATATGCTCATATTAAAAATAACTCAAACAATGTTAATCATTATTATTATTAAACTTTTCGTTTTGTTTATGCTTAGATTATAATATCCTTTACTTAAAATAACTGAAATATGACATTTCATTCAACACTTACTTAGAGTAAGTAGATTAACTGTCACGTGAGTAATTAATAATGTCGGATTTTGAATTTTGACATGAGCCATATTTTTCTTTTGTTTTTCTTTCAATTCATTTCCATTAAAGTTTTAGTGTTATTTTAATAACACTAATTTTAATAACTTAATTTCTAACCTAATTTTGTTAAATTTTGGTTCTAGACTTTATTTTAGTTTTGTTTTAGTAGTCAACTTTTGGTAAATAATTTTAATTTTTTTTTTTATATTATAATATATTATGCATACGTATACATACATACCTACAATTAGAATAGCATTATACTATTGAAAAGTTTTTTTTTTAAATATTGTAAGTGAAAATTAAAAATGTGTAGAAAAGAGAAGAAAAATAAAGAAAAATAATGATAATACAAAAATAAATAAAAGTTTTCCGGTTAACTGTTGCTGATACCATTGTTAAGTTTTTATTTTCTTTTTGGGTTGAATTGTTTTCTTATGAAAATTAAATGACACCTGTCTAACTAATTTGATGTGGATGTGATGAGTTGATGTTTTCAACTTACTAAATAAATAATAGTGTATATATAAAGATTTACTGACATATAAAATGAGTTTTAATAATTTTAATCATATATATGTGAGCTTAGTGTCAACTTGTTAATTTAGGTGAGAAAATAAAAAAAAAAAATTAGAAATTAAGTAAAATATTATATTTTTTTTTTAATTCATACTGATTTTATAATGAAACTAGCAAAGTTAGTCACCCGACGTTGTTCGTGTTGGACCCGAAAATATATAAAATTTCAAATTAGTCATTTCAATTGCGTTTGCGTCCATTGCATCGTTTGCGTCAATTGCGTGCATTGCGTCATTTGAGTCATTTGCGTCATTTGCTTCATATGCGTCCATTGCGTCATTTGTGTATTTGCGTCAATTGCGTTTTCGTCATTTGCGTCTTTTGCGGCATTTGCGTCACTTGCGCCATTTGCTTCAATTGCGTCAATATATGTTTTAACTTTCGTCTTTCCTTTATGAGCTCTCTAATTTCCAATGGGTAACAAATTACTCGTTCACAGAGACTCGTAATTCCGTTTTTAAAATCGTAAGTCATAACTACACTACAATTTTCACTAACGTTACATACATCACATGGACAGGACAGATATGCGACTTATCCGACTTCATCAAGTTTTTTTAGTTTTTGAGATAAAAATAAATTGAGAAATGAGACTATCATTGAGAGAAAATAACAATTACTCGTTCTGGTGATTTTTTGGGAGGTGGAGTGGTGCTTCTTAATAAGTTTTTCGGCATGAAGTTCAAATTCACTGACTGTTTTTAATCTTATTTTTAAGTTAATTGAATTTTCCAGATTATTTCGAAATGTTTCCATGTAGTATACTTGTTTGCGAAAGTTACCCTTTTCTTTGTTTTTATGAAACTGGAACACAGGATCATCATCACTAGAGTATGATCTGATGATAGATCCTCAAATCGTTCTGCATGTACGCAGTTGAGAGTTTTTTTTATACAAAAACCGATTAAATCAGGTATTTTCTATTCGTCTGCTGACGCCAGTTTGTTTGTTTATTTAATGAATGGTATTCACAGCACTTAGTATGTATATAGCATCTAATAGCTGGTTCTCTTTTCTTGGAGTAGTTAATCATGATCCATACGCCCTGTGAGTTAACATTGAAATAGTCAGCTATTATAAATTGTTAATCGATGTTTTTGGAAATATCTCTGAATGGTATTTTTTCGGTTCTATACTTGGGTGGGCAATACGCTGCAGCGATATTTAGCGAAGCTCCATTAAAATTAACTAATATAATATTAGCTTGCATGTGGTCAAATTTTATCCTGCTGCGAGTGTATGATGTTTTGTTTAATTATTAGTGCTCTACCCCCGCTTGGATGAGTAGTCCAGTAGGCATCATATCTAGGTATTTTTATATAATTTTTCTCAGTGTGTTTCTGAGATAAGTGCAATATAAATGCAGTTGATGTTTGGAAATAATAGATACTAGTTCTTGAGGTCTTTGGTTCAGTTCGTTGGTATTTCATATTATTATACGGATATAAAAGAAAATTTATGTAATTTTATTTTTTTTTTAAATGTGAAATATTAAAATTTCCTTGTCATTTTACTTTTAATAAAAAGAACAAGTTCGATTTTATTATTAGTTATATTATTGATTTATTTTATAAAAATAACATTTTGAACTGAAATTTTGCTCGATTTTTATAACTCACAGATTAAATATTGACATCTTATAATAAGTTATAAAATCAATCAAAATGAAAATAGGAGTTGTATACGTAGCATAAACACCATAAATACCTACTGATGAGTTCTAATGAACGAAAGAATTTCCTAAAAATATATTATACGGAATATTTTATCGATCATCTCCTATTGGTTTGGGATAGTGAATTGCGTTCCCCATATTTTCGATCTGTTCAACTCGTTTTGCCAATTGAATGAAGTTTTGTTTTACCTCTGCTTGGAAGTTTGAAATGATTTTTATCACTTTGTTAATATTCAATATTTCTGTCTGTGATTGTGGATGTACGTGTTCATATTTTAGAAAAAGTTAAAATTAGTATGTCAGATTCATTTTTTCTGATGGACAACAAATCGAAGTTCAGTTCAGTTTATTTACGTTTCAGTTTAGTTTACTTCATTTAAAAGAAGACTGATGGTAAGATAAGATACCCACAGCTATAAATATACCATATTTTACTTTTTTAAACTACTAATTTTACCCCAATCCCAAACTAATTAGGAATACTAATGTTATTATTAACCATGACGGTTTCTTTATTCTTTTATTTTACTTATTTGAAAAACTTGTCTTATTGAAAACTATATTTTTTCACAAAATAGTTTTTTGTATTTTTCATAATATTTTAATAATCTAATCATCATCATTATCGGACTATTTTTTTTATCTTATTTCGAATGATATTCAATTTAGTTAAATCATTTCGCTAATTCACAAAAAAAAAAAAACAATTTTGAAGAAGGATGGAAGGGATTATTTTCAAAATTGATAATAATGTATTAATGATATATATTTTATTAAACATTATTATATATAACACAAAATATCTAATAAAATTAGAAAATATAAATTATCTTTAATCACATGATATCGAAATTAAGGATAATAATTAAAACATGAAACAAACAAAAATAAATACATAGATAATAGGTACGCTTTTATTTTTATATAATATTAATTTCCGGTTTATTTTATTTAAATTAATTTAATATATTTCAAAAAAACTATATATTATGATTATTTATTTATTTTTATTATTGTTTTTATATAGAGTTTATATTTTTTTAAATACTTTAATATATCACTGTAATTAAATAGAATATAAATATTATATATAGATAACAAACTTACTTTTTAATGCAGTATCAAAATGAGGACGTATATCCATAGATATCTTAATTATGTATAATATTTTTAATCGATAAATTTTCTTGAAATTGTAATTTAAAACAATATTTATTATAATAATAATATCGTCTGAATTTATCGTAACTAGACTTGTATCTTTTTTTATTTACTTTTGTTTTTTACAACCGAAAATTGTTAAACATCCTAACAAAATAAAGTTAAATTAAAACTGAAAATTTGTTTGATAAAAAACTGTTTGTTCATAAAAAATTAAAAAGGGAAATATTCTATTTTTCTCTCAATGTCGACCTTTACCTTAACTCTGAATAAACGTGAGACACAAACAAATACTATTATTATGCCACAAAAACAGGTATAAGATTTCATACATCAATGAAGTTACTTTTTCGTTATAGAGGTAACGTATTAATATACTAATATACCATTACAACACAATGTATACATGCATACAATTTGCAGTTAACCACAAAATATAATAACACTTTTATGTTCATACATACTTTATTATTTAGTTTTATCGTAGATTTGTAAAAATATGAGCTACAATTTTATATGTTGAAAAATCGAGTTTTAAATTATCAAAAAATACCTAACTATAATTTCTCTCTTTAATCTCTATTTTCTTTTATTCTCTTTACCTATATAAAAAAAAAGTTCAATATAATAAAATTATAATTGTAATAATTTTCTAATGATTTTAGATAGAAGTAGTAAATGCCGCAGTAATCTTTTAAAAATAACTTTAAATATCGTAATAAAAGAAAATAATATATAGTTTAATTTTTTTATCGTAATTTTTCTTTTTTCAATAGATTTTATTTTAGGAATTTTAATTCGAATTCTAAAGTAGGTTAAAGAGAGGCTAGAGAGAGCAAACAAAAATGCTGTTTCTTAAATCGTAACTACATCACAATTTTCACTTACTTTATGTACATCAGTCAGTACATCACATAGGACGGGACGGACATGCGACTTTTCCGACTTCATCAAACTTTTTAATATATATTTTTTGAGAGAAAAATAAATTGAGAGTATCATTGAGAGAAAATAATAATAATATAATCCTAATATCGTAACTACATTTATTATTTTTTTAAACAAATCAAAAGAAAAAGGATATTCTTATTCAAATATCGTAATTTATTTTAGAGCATAAATTAAATTTTTATAAGAATATAAAAATCGTTATTCATTATTTGTGTTTAAAGTTTTGTTTTGTTTTTGACCAACTGATGTTGTTTTGTTTGAACTGAAAATGAGAATCAGAACAGCACACGAATGGGGAGAGAAAAATTCCTTCTTGCATAGGAAATGAAAAAGAAAATGTTATGGTTTTGAGGAATCGATTGTTGGAATGAATAACATGTAAAAAAGTAATATACAATAGGTAGGTAGAGTTAGATCGTTAGAGTACTATTATTATAAATGAGTTCCGGGAGATGAATATGTTTTTTTTTTCCCCTTGCTTCGTTTCTTTTTTTTTTTTTTGTTAAATTTTGTATTTAACACGTTTTTGTTGGTATTTTTTATTTATACATTTTATTTTTTGCTTTATTGTATCTATAGTATAGGAATATATGATGCGATAAACTTTTGAAAACAATTAAAGATATTTTTGTTTTCTTTTATATTTTGATTTTATTAATTTTTTTTTTATTTTTTCTTTTGGTTCTTTTGTATTTATTTTTTAATGGATTTTTTCTTCAATGAAAATTTGTTTTCATTTAAATTTTGCTTTTTTTCATAATTGTTTTTGTTGTAAATTAATAAAAAACTATAGAAAAATGAGTAAATGAAAATTATTTGAACTTCTCTTTTTGGCGTAAATTCACTTCACAATAATCATAAGTAATTTATAGTTTCTTGAACCAAAGTCTATTGTTAGGAAGTGGTAATATTTTTATTTTGTGATCCTAGCTTTTGCTAATCTGAACTATAATAAATTTTTTTGATGTTTTTAGGGAATTTATGCGGATATAATAGGAAATTATTTTCAGGTTTTTATACAAAATTTGTGTACTTGATGGGTCTATTAGTCTCTGCTGAATTAGTAAAACAATATTTCTGCTTGGGCAATTTGAAAGTAACAATCGGGGTGGTTCAGGAAAATATAAAAAATAGGTTTAAGAAAGCAAAATCAGTCTTGAGCGACTACAGTCGATACAAAGAAGCACCGAAATATCAAGAAAAACAAAGACAAAATTTTGGTTATGTGTCAAAATGGTTGTGAACTAAATAAAATTTAAGATGTGGTCGAGGCCATTGGGTCTATTATAACTTCTCTTCCTGGACGTAGTTTATGTTACCGCTGATCCTTCAAGCATTTAGAGACACTTTACACCAGTAATTTGATAAAAGTTCTTCCGAGTGAATAAATCATAGTTAGTGCTTTATTTATGCTATGCGAGTGCCATGTAAACGCAATCTCTTCGTATTTTAGAATTGCAGGTATATGTAATATTCTAACTAGTTAGAAAGCGATATCGAAACATATTAGAAAAATAAATATTGAACCTACTAGCCTGAAATTCAATCTTTAAAAAACCGAATTCAGTTGGGGCGTGTGTAATTAAGTAGTTTTAAAAATATGTTTACTGTCAAAATACTTTTATATAATTTTGTACCCATTAGATTATACCTAGATAAGATAAGATAAAAGTTACTACAGTTTCTCCAATCTGATGAAAATTATTGTAATCAGACAAATTTATATATGCTTGTAATAATCCATAAATTAATATACCTCACGTAAAATTGTAAAATTTTACAATGATTCCACTTATCCAATCACCTCTATAAAACTATTATATACGTCGTGGTAGTAAGATGCACGGCTTTACTGCAGAAACAGTAACAATATCAAGATATCAGGGAAGGATACATCAAAGCACCGAAATGGCGTAAGTATTATAGTTGCTGAACACATCATGCATCCCATAACCGAATTACATATTCCACATTCTAAAAGAGTTATACAAAACCTGTAGCACTTAACATTATACAAATATACTATATGTGCTGATAAACATTTTTAATCAATTTTTCAATACTTTGTATAATTGTACTGATCGTTGCTATTTCAATTTTGACAATTAAGTCTTCTGATATTTGGCCTTCACTAAGCTGTGTTAAATTCATTAGCTTATTACAAATTTTATTTATACGAAATCGATATCAGTCGTATAATTCTTTATTTGTGAAAGAGAATCTAAGTGTTAATTTTTTGATCTGTAACACCTTTGGTTCATGAAAGATTCCAGATAGGTGTAAGGAGTTGTGTGGCAGCTATCCAAACCTGTCATTTAATGGCTTTTGAAGCGTTCGATTCCTTATTTGACCATGAATGTCTGTACAAAATTGCAGAACTTTTTGTTTTTAAACTGTGGGCATGTGTGACTTATATGTAAGTGACTAGAAATATTAAATACTATTTTTCTTACTGAATTACAATCAGAAAAAATCTATTTGATAGTAAAAAATTCTAAAGTGAAAAAAAAAATGATGGATAAGCTTTGGAAAGAGAAATAAGCTAATCCAAATCAAACGAAATTTTACATAGCGGTACCTGACTACGTCATAAATATTTCATAGAAGACCATTTTTGGCGACTAGGTCAGAATGCAATGCACTTTTTTTTTCTTAATTTTGTTTTTTTTTTTTTGCAAAAAAATCTTTGATCAAAGCCTTACCATCTACATTTTCCTTCTGTGATAGTTTATTTTATTTTTGTTTTAATTGATTTGGCATGGAAAATATATCCGGTTTTTAAAAAATTCAATTTTTGTTTTGTTTATTGATTTGCTTGTCCCGCAATGGCTATAAATATTTTTAAATACATAAGGCTCTGCTTGTCTAACAATAAAACATAATAAAAAAGTACAAAATTAAAAAATAAAAACTTGTGTTATAGACCTTACATCCAGGATAAGTTCTATTTTAGATATCCATATACATTTATCACGAATATGGATATACTTGTAAAACGGTTAAATTTTTGTTGTGGGTAATCGCTATGGAATAATTCAGCATGATGCTGTAGAATCGATGAATAACTATGATTTGTAACTAACTATCTATCCGAAAAAACTAGTACATAATAACAATAGTTTCTGAACACTTTTTGTTTAGATGCTAACGTTTGAAATCCGACTATGCTCTACAATACGCATACGTTCCATTTGTATTACAAAATATTTTGAAATATTATTTTTTGATGTTTCGTCTTTTTTTTCTACTTTTCATGCTTTTCATCTCACCTGTTAAACTCTTATGATCTGAACTTTGCCTTTATGGTTTCTATCTATAAATTATTATCTGAAAAAAAAAAAACAAAAATATATAAATAGAATTTTCACCTTTAGGCATTCTGTGTATCATGGATTGAATAACAAACAAAAAGTCAGTAATTCTAATGTAGGTAGATATATATACCATATTACCTTTTTTTATTTTCCTGAACTCATCTTCAACAGCAAAGACTCTAATACCTATATATTGAATTTTTTTATTTTTTTTATTTTTTTTTTATTTCTCACAATTTACCAACCAATCAACGGTATATTTTAGCAATATTTTGAAAATGATACGATATTTTTTTTCATAAAATTCAATTTCATTTGGAGAGTGATGATTTAAAGTTGGGGTACATACAAACATACATGTGTGAATTATTTGTATTAAAAAACAGAAGAATAATAAAAACTACCGTATAACATTTTAACGGAATTTTAAGGAAAGGAGAGCACAGGAAATAATATATAGGAACCAAGTCTTAGGAACATATATGATAAAATTCAAACTGGATGTTTATAGTTAATACTATGTGAGTTGTAAAGAGTGGATTACACAGCAAGGAAATTAACAAAAAAAAATGTATGATTAAATGAACGAAGCTAGAGATTTATCAACATTGTCTAAGCCTACTTTATTTTTTTAAAGAAACTTAATTGAACTGAATCGGTAGTAAAAACAATAGAAATATAAATATGTACTCAGTTTCACAACAATGTACCCATTAAATTATAATATAAGTCTTAAAATACCAAAAAAAAAAAAAACGGTAACGGTATGATAGAAAGTAACAAACGGTTTATTATTTTTATAGCCTAAATAAATCACAGTTATGAATTATTTATATATATTATGTGTAATAATAACTTAACCTTAACACATACATACATACATTAAAATATTAGAAAAACAATTTTGAATTGAGTTATTTATTGCAATATTGCGAAAACTGAATAACTGTAATAAGAAAATGAAAAATAAAATAGTAAAAATAGTAAACGAAATTTGATTAACTGTGAAAAAAAAAACTGTTTTATTTTATTTTTGTTCACGGCTACTGTACATTTTATTGTTGTACTTTTCTAATTTATTACTGCTAGGTGTTATAAATTACATGGAAAGTAACTTAGATTTTTAGATTCAGATAGAATAGTATGATTATATCTATATCTAGTATATATGGAAGATTAAGCAATGGATTTAAGATAATAATAGTGATATTGTAAAAATTAAGTGTTAAAATTGATTTTTTTGTTTTTGTTTTGTTTTGGTTTATTACTTTTACTATAGAGAAGGTTATGGTACAGAGACATGATCTTGTAATTATTTCCATTTTTAATGTTATATTATACAAATGTATTAATGTTAAACGTTTTAATAAAAAAAAAAGCAAAAAACTGTAAAGCAATAATTAGCGGAAGGTTCACATGTTATTAAGTTAAATATGAAACAATTTTTTTAGTAATATTTTATAAAGGTATGTGTTTAAAATTGATGCGAATTACGGAATTATTTGGATTAGGATGGAACTAAGTTCGGAACAGGATGGAAGTGAGAAAATTGAAATGTGATGTTATTAATGTTCATCATAGTAATAAAATTTTGTGACTTTTATTATACAGACAAATTCAAATTAAAGCCAGATTTATTTCTGGCTATTTTTTCAGATAGACTAAATAATATGTTGAGAGCAAGAGAAAATATACAAGATTGTGTATTGAATCTTAATTGCCATTTTCAAAAATAGATTTGAAATTCCCGGGTGTGTAATGCTTCAACAATTAAGCGATGGGGAAAATATATAATAATATATTTGATGGTATAAAATAATAAATAAATAAATAAATAAAAAACAGTATTATTTTGCATAATATTATTAAAACTATTAAGGTTATTTCAGGGGTAATCTATCTATCTCTTTTATTCCAATTTGATTGTTTCATATTGTTGGTTAAGTAGTCGAGTAATAGTTATAAGATATAAGATAATAAATTTTTTTTAATAAAATAGAGAACCAGAACTAAATTTTCTTTGTGGTGGAGCACACCAAGTTAAACAAATTGAATAGACCCAAATTAAAAGAGACAATACATCTCTCGTTTATACCATATTTCAGTCCACAGTTTTGGTATTATATAAAAAAAAAAATTTAATTTCTAAAACTGTCAATAAACTTTTAATTCGATTTAAGAAACCAGTTTACATCTCTGTATTTGATATTCGTTTTTATATAATGACGTTTTCTGTACATAACTTTTTGGTTATTTTATTGGTTATTTTTAGGGTATTTATATCCCCCACCTTTTTAAATATGGCGAAAATTATTATTGCAAAAGAGAGACATTAGAAGATTCTTGTTCCTGCGGGTTTTGATTAGAAGATTATTTTGCCTGGAACATTTTCCATCGTCCATTCTAGCTGTCAAAGCCACTGTAATCTCTCGACTTTAATTTTCGTGACTACATTCACCTCATTATACAGCTTATAGAGCTTGGCATTAAATCTTCTCATCCAGACCGCATTGTCGTTTCCAGGACCATATATCCATTTCCATGTACTCATCGATTTTACCTAACCATCTTGTTCTTCTTGTTTTGCCACTTACTCTAATATTGTATACACCTAGCTTTTTTTTGGTGATATCGTCTCCCCACATTTTATCCCCTCTGTGCGTTAATAAATTTAGCATTTTTTGTTATTTTTTGGTTTCACCTTATCTAACTGATTTAATATAATATCGTTATTTATTTTTAAGATTGAATATAAATAAATGAAGTTTATGGTGGAAAGTACTGAAGACTCTAAAGGCGGATTCATACTTCTTGTAACGTGGTACATGTTCCGCGGTACATTCATGTTTTGTAACGAGGAAAATTCACACTTTTTGTACTGTGGTACATCGAGTCAAAATTGAAAAATCAAAACATTAGAATTCGTAATTTGAAATAAATAAAAAAATAAATCATGGACATTAAAGAAATATTGCTTATGGATCATCTCATGACTAACATAATGCTATTTTTTGCGGTAATGGTAAATAAAAAAACAAAAAGAAAACGAGTTTGGATATTACAACACTTTGATAAATGAAATGAGATTATCGGATATAGAGTCTTTTCGTAATTTCAATCGAATGACACCTGATGTTTTTGATGAACCCTTGAGTGTGGTTGATGCTTTCATAAAAAAAAAAAAAACTACCAAGAATCCAATAAGCGCAGGCGAAAGATTGTCATTGACATTAAGGTATTTTCTACATAATTAAAAAAGAAAGTTTAAAAATATCTTAAACTTATAGATATCTAGCAAGTGGTGATAGCATGATATCGTTAGGAAAATATGGATATAGAATAGCTGTTTCTGCTACATCAAATATAATTCAAGAAACTACAGCAGTAATATGGGATGTTTTAAGGGAAAAAGTGTTTCTATCTTATGTGCAACAATCATGGGAAAATATGGTAAATGGGTTCTACTCGAAATGAAACTTTCCCAATTGTCTTGGAGCTATAGACGGGAAGCATATTATTACGAAGGTACAATAATTATTTTTATCAACTAAATAATTTTTAGCACACAAGTAATTTTAGGACTTTTCTAATTCGAATTCTACAACCTTCAACGACAAACATTCTCATAGCATTGTTCTCATATGCCTGTATATGATGCAGAATACAAGTTTATTTTTGTTGATATTGGAGCTTCTGGTAGCCAAAACGATTCCACAGTATTTAGAAGAAGTAAATTTGGGAATTTAATCATAAACGATCCAGCTAAATTAAAGCTTCCTGCCAACAAGGTGTTGCCAGAAAGTTCAGTTTCATTGCAAACATTACTTCAAAATATCATGCTACTTTAGTCAGGCAGTCGCACTCAACTTTTGAATAGAAATAAGCAAATTTTTAATTACAGACTTTCTAGAGCCCGTAGAATTATTCAAAACACATTCGGCATACTTGCATCAAAATGGAGAATATATCGCAAACCAAGAAAACTGCAGAAAAGATAGTGAAAGCTACCGTTTGCCTTCACAATTGGTTGAAGTTAAAGTCAAATAACGAATTTCAGTATTTCACACCAAATTACGTTGACAGTTATGATGAAAGTGGAAATGTGATTAATGGACTGTGGAGAGAAGAAATTTGTAATGAGCACGCTTTAAAACGAATGGGAAGAATCTCGTCAAATAATTCCTCTGAGGACGCTAAAATCATTCGAGATCAGTTTGCAGATTATTTCACTGCTATCAATGTTTTATGTTGGCAAAATGAGTATTTTTTTTTATGAAAAATTAATAATATATCGCATTCTGAATAGAATAAACTATGATTTTCAGTTATTTCATTAATTTGATTCTTTCTATTGCATACATCATTAATTTTAAAGAAACTACATAAATTTATCTCTAAATTAAATATTTTATATACATATATATATTAATTACTAAATAGATACTACTTGCAATTCATGAATATTGAATTCCGGCTCTTTGATAAACGAATCTATAATTAATATTAAATTTTTGTTTACAATTAGAAGTTAAAGTATTATATTAAAAATACAAGTTTATCTTGATATTCTTCACTCATTTTATATGTTACAGTATTTCACAATTATTATCAGAATGACATTAAAATTACTATTTGAAGTTTTTTGTTTTTCGATTTCACTAAAAAAGTTAAAGTTGGCTCAACTTTTTTGTATTTGTACTGTACTGTAACTGTGGTACAAAACGAAATTTTTTTTAGTATGTTTTGACAGTCAACTTCGGTTTATGTACTACAGTACAAGAAGTATGAATCCGCCTTAAGAGTATAGAACAAATATACCTAACCTACTTCAAGCTATATACTTTATCACAGTGGGTTAATGTATTTGAGATATACACCATAACTTAAAATTCCCGAATGTACATTTCATGAAGTACAAAAAAAATTTAAAAGTAAAAATAAACTTAATTAGTTAAGTTAGTAATATCTCTATATTCACTTCTCTAAGGTAAAATAATTTATTTTCAATTGTATCATTAGAAGAGCTCATTAGACACAAAATTACAGAAAAAAAAAATAAAAAAATAGAAAACAATTAATGAGAAATTAACTTAACAAAAACTCAACAAAACTTTTTTTGTTATTTTTCAACTTTTACCAAAAACATATGTTTAAAAAAAAAAAAAAACAAAGAAAAAAAAGCTAAAGTAAAATAAAAAAATATTATTTAAACATTAAAACTAAAATACATATCCTAAAACACGAGTAGCTAAAACTAACAAATAAAAATAATAATGATGTTATTTTGTTTTTTTTTTTTTGTAAACTTTAACATCATTATAAAGGATCCAAATAGTAAAACATAAGAGCTTGTTTCACAACAACAACAAAAAAAGGATAACAATTTCTAAGTAGCAAAAATCCTCATTATTTTATATATACATATATACATGTTCTAAAACAACGACATAAAAACAAAAAAATAAAAAATAGCAATCGAAATTTACAATTTACCAACCCAACTATATCATAACAATTCGCTTAAGCACTATTAAAAATTGTATGTATCTTAAAGATATGTGTGGATACAATCATTGTGGTGGATAACGTTCAAGGATATTATTATTATTATTATCATTATTATTAAGACAGGATATAACTTAACATCATATCTTAATATTAACAAAATATATACTATATAAATAGAAAAAAAGGAACATCCCAAGTGATTACTGAAGTTTTTGTATTTGTCTTCAAAATTTTGTTGTTGTTGTTGTTGTTGAATATTACCTGTAAATTTAGATAAAAAAACAATGAAGTAAACAAATCAAAAATAAAAAACAAAAACATTTCTTTAACATTATTTTGTTTCTTTCCGTTATTTACTTTATCTAAAAATGGCTGGAAAAATTGCTAGTAAATTTAATCAGAGCACAACCTTCACACTTGGAAAATGTAACTGTTCACACGTTAGAATATGAAATGAAAATTAAATACCTAAAACGTGTTTAATATCTCTAATAATAGCGGTCTATTCATTTAAAGTGAAAAAAGAAAGAATTTTATTAGCTTACACTGGTTGATGAGAAATGAGGTCTCCGCTAAGCAATAAAGTAATTGAAAATCTATGGAAAAAGGTACAACAGTAATCACCAATGTCTCATAGTTTTCATGGAATAGTATGGTGCAGACAAGCACAAGAATTGCAGCACCAGATATAAAACAAATTTAACGAGGTCATCAATCTATTGACCTGAAACCCGATGAACGACGCAAAAAGCATCAATTGCTTTAACGTTGAGTATAAAAATAGAATAGAATAGACAAATAGTGATTTTTTTTTTATGTTCTTGACAGTAGGTAGGTGGGTAGTTAGTAGTGGCTGCCGACAGTACGCCGACACACTTAAACCGGTGAGGTCTTTTGTGATAGCACGGTAACTTTCCTCGTGTGTGACACTACTCCTAGAACCAATTTGAGCTTTTAACGAAGCGGCGGAAATTTTTGATATTAGTGTTTTCAAGATCATCCAGCGAGTCCAGAGTAGAGACCAGAACAGAGTAGATGCTGGACAGTTTCATCCTCCTCCTCCTGTCTACACACTCTGCAGAAGTCGTTTGAGCGATGTCCCAGTCTTCTGGCATGTTTACCAATCAGACAATGACCCGTAATGATCCCTACCATAGTACTAATGTCACACCTTTTCATAGTTAGTAGGTTAAGGGATCGCTTCAGGTTCAACATAGGCCAGATTTGCTTGGTGATGTTGCAGTCTGGTCTAACTGACCATCTGAAGTTTGAAGCTTTTATTGCATCATTGCGAAGCAATAAATTAAACGTGGCAAGAGGTGCACCCAGATTGCTCCTTTACGGAATGATTTCTAATATAGTACCCTCTCTAGCAAGTTGATCTGCCATGCAGTTACCCGGAATCACACATGCAGTCACTGTGGCCTGGCACCTATCGTAACAATATGTTGAACCTATCCGCTAGTTCGTCCAAAGAACTGCGACAAGCCAAAACGGTTTTGGAGTTGATGGTTACTGACGCCAGTGCTTTAATTGCGGCATGACTGTCTGTGAGTACACAGATATTTCTAACAGATAATACGCATATAATATTCAATGAAATCTTGCACGGCGAATTGATACTCAGAAAAGATTTAATTAAGCTCAAATCCCGATAATAAATGATGTTCAATATAATCAAATAAACAAAAAAAGTATCATTTAGATAATAAAAGTTATATTTTGGGGTTCATTGTAAGTAAAGTTGTATGTATATTGTACTAATAAGTGATCAAAAACACCGCACATAGTTTCCAATTACGGGGATTACTCCACAAACCGACTCATTTTCAAAAAAAAAAAATACTTTATGATAATAAAAGGGTAGGCGCATGACTTTAGTTTTTAAATGTCTTATTTTGTGTTTGTGAATGTTAACAGTGATTCATCATGAGAGTCAAAAATCCTATCAAAAAAAGAAATAAAATAAGATCCGTTGAAAAAAAAAACATTCTAGTATATGATGATTTTATTGGCCATATATTATTAGCCATATTACGTATGGTCGCACATATTCAACTAAATTTAATTTAAAATATTAATACATCATCATACAGTTCCTTGTAACTAATGAAATATAATAATAAACAAGAAATTCAGGTAATCTATAGTTGAGATTTAAATTTTTGTCTATGATCATAAAAACAACTCATACCTGAATGAACGCATGGCTTTTTAAATTCAAAAAATTTATTGGAATATTGTATTGGTACATTTTGAAAATCACGAAGTTTCTAGAATAAATAAAAACCGTTATATTCTTGCAAACGACCAAAAAAATTATATTTTTAAGAGTCATTAAAGTGAAAAAATCAAAACCAAAAATATGGAATTGTGGCACGCAATGGTACAAACTGAAAGCGTGCATTAAATATCGTTGGGTTAATGAACGTAGAAATGTACGTCCATAATGGAATTTAATTTAACTTCTAACACAACATCCAAAGCTATTATTATAAGCCCTAACATCCGCTATTGGATAGACACCGATGAGACAGTCATTTTGTAAAATGCTTTTAATTTATAATATTATTTTGTAATTTATTTATTAAATCAATTTTCAATCAATCAAATCTTAAATCTATAACTGATTCTGCAAGTTAAAATTGAATACAGAAGAGGTGTTGGCAACAAACAAATGTCATGGCTAAGAAATATCAGGCAATGGAGGCACCCTCCAAACGGTAGGAGAACTTATGTACGCAGCGTAGGGTGGAAAGAGCTTCAGAAATGTGATCGCAGACATCCAGTAGTGAAGATATGGAGCTGAAGAAGGCGACGAAGAAGAAGAAATTTAGCAATAGTATTGTATATATTCTGATTATTTTTGCCAAGCAATTTTATCTTAATTTAGCGATATATCTAATAGTATATTGCATATCTGAAAAGATTTAATAAAATATATCTTATATTTTTTTCCAATTTATTGATGTTCTTCAGAATGCAAACCTGAAGAAAAATAAATTACAAGGATGAATACAATAAAACTATTCTACGAATTCAATACTTTTCAAACGGAATATCTCGCAGATTCCTTATCCAATTTTGCTTTTGCTGAAATAAAGTGTTTTATTATTATTATATTATTATAATCTTCAACCAATCTCAAAAGTAAGTGAAATACACTGTACAATAAAAAGAAGTGAGTTTATTAGTGTACACAAAGTAGCAATATTTCTGTAACTGATATATTTTCTGAAATTCATAGCTCTCCCTAGAAAGCAAGATCCTAGTCTTTAAAAGTATATTGAAGCCAATATGGATTTAACGGTATTTAACTGTGGGGTACGATAAATAATGCAAACATAAAAATTATATAACGTTTTCAGTCAAAGGTACTTAGAGCAATCGCCCCTTGGTGTATTCGAAACTCAGTCATAAGTAATGACTTACAAGGGAGATGTGTGAAAACGGAAATAACTGCTACAGCTAAAAGATATTGGAACCGATTAGAAAACCATCTAAAGGAAAAACTGTTGAGGCAACCAGATAACAGAAGATTAAAACGCTTCTCAAAAGCGGACCAGACCTTCCGTTTAGGCTAACCACTTAATGCTTCCAAATAGGCCATAACAGAGGGTGGAGCATGAGTACCATTTGGATCAGGCCCAGAGTTGTGAATGGGCCTCCATTGATTTCCTAATTTGATCACAGAAAAAAATAAAGTTGAAATGCTATTTTGAGTTCTACAAGAAATTTATTTTAACCAATGATTTATAAAATACATATCAGAAGATTATGCAACGATACAAAAATTATAGTACAAATTTCAAGTTATTGTTATATAAAACTTTTTTACGTCCATTTGCATAAAAAAGAATATTTAATTTTCTACTATTTCCTATTCAGTATAACCTCAGTAAGCCTTATTGCAATCAAGTGAATTTAATTAACAAGTGGCGGAGAATAAAATTTAATGTCCAATTCTCGCTGTTTTTATTTATTTATTTATTTTTAGAAAATTAATATAATTAATGAAAATGAAAGGATATTAGGGGATTAATGAAAAGATCATATCCGAGTGGCGCAAGCAAGAGACAACAGAAAAAAGAACAAGAAAAAGCCAAGCAAAGTCTGCCGACTAATTAAATTCTTTAATAAAAATAACTCCACTGAACAAATTATCAATAAAACAGCCAATCCTGAAACTGAAACTACTCATGCTATTTCACAAATGTTATTGTTGATGGTGATGCTCCAATTTCGGTAGTTGAAAATATGACATCGGAGCAAATAGAAGATTCTTTGCAGCCATTACAGATAATTGTTGATGATGCAAATATGCAAAAAATTACCTGTGATCTAATCCACCCAATATTCAAGGAATTGAAGCAACAACTTCAATACCTTACTTACAAAAAAACTATAATGGAAATGGAAATTTTTTTGAAAATTGAACATTTTAAAATACCCGAAAACATCCCAAATGATGCTGAAAACAATAAATTCCGATATCGTCTGACGAAGAAGGTTTTAACGAATGGAGAAATTTCCAAAAGAGATTGGTTACGTTGGATCAATTCAAAAAAGTTATTTTTTTGTTCCGAATATGCACTCAAAATATCCAAAGGAAGTTCTAAATGAAATATGTGATGAAATGATATTTTCAAAAAATATTTTTGAAGTAAAATTTGATATAGAATCATCATCATCTCCAGTGAAGTAGCTGCTAAATATTTTAGAAAAAAAACTAATTGGATTGTTTCTCAATATATCAACAGCTTTAAGAATATTTTTAAGTATACCCACCTCCGTTGCTTCAGCGAAACGCAGTTTCAGTGTGTTGAAAAGGGTTAAAAAATTTAACAGATCTGTAATGAGCCAAGAACGGTTGAGTGGGCTATCAATTTTACATATAAATTCAGACATTGCACGAAATATGGACTTTTCAATTATTATAAAAGATTTTGTAACACTTTAAAGCTCGAAAAGCTTAATTGTAATTATTAATTTAATTTTGTTTAAATAAATTAAAAATAATAAAAGAACTATGTAAATTTGTCTTTTTACACAAACAAGAGGTCTCATATTTTTGATTGGCCTGGGCCCCTTACAGCTTTGCAAGGCCCTGCTCTAAATATAATGTAAATCCTGGGAATATATTATTTGTTGAAACTTCTAGGATAAAACTATATGCATTGTCATAAAAATTTACCGAATAAATAGATTGATTGTAAATAAATATATTTTTTCATAAATAATAAAAAAGTTTTAAATACCTTATAGTTGATGGCTGCAACTAAACGTTATTTAATTTTAATATGGAATCATAACTTGCTATCTTCTAAGTTCTAGTAATTACACCGATAACACACCCTCTAAAGAAACAATCTCTATAAACTTTAATATTTCCATAATTCACCCAAACTAGACTGCGGTTTGTATATTCTTAGTATAATATACAAATATCTACAATTTCCCTTACAATGAACCCCAAAATATATATTTTATTATCCATTAGTAGGTTTTTTCTAGAAGATTTTAGATCCTTTATCTCTATCTGCATTCAAAAGTAATAAAAATAAACTATCCTATTTATATAGTTTTTTAGTTTGGAATGATAATTTGCCACGACTACCTTAAAATGTTGGTTAGCAAAGTTAGATTCATTTTTCAAAAGAGTTATTCTGACATAAATTTTAGAAAACCTGATATTTTACACAATTTCTGTGAAGAATTTTCTTTAATAATATTCTAAATTGATGTTCATCTAAAATTCCACAAGCGTTGAATTTAAAAAAAAAAAAACATTTCACAAATTATCACTTGGTTTTTCATATTCCCACATCCTTGCTCACCTCCATATAGAAATATAATGTAATGTGGTTTGTGTGTTGGTGTATTTTATTTTAAATTTTTATAATGTGAAATTTGAGTTAAAAATGAAATATTTTGAAGTCTGAAAAATTTTGATTATTTTTAGAAAGGTAAAATTTAGAAAGAGAAAGAGATAAAAAAAAAAATTAACGAAAATATTTTGATTGTATTGAGTTGGGTTGGGAATGAATTTCTGAAATATTGTTATACTATAATAAAATTTTAATTTTTAATTTAATTTAAGTTTTCAAAGCCAACGAATCAACCCAACAATTTTTATTAGGATAGTTTAAGAAGAAATATTGAGTTCAATCAAAAATCGAGAATTATTTATTTTATTTATTTACAGAATTTAATGTGGATTATAAAACCACATAAAAATTTTTTGTAAATAAAAATATTTCGCCTTTCTAAAATGATTTTAAGTATAACTACATTTCAGCGAAAGTATTAATGAAATATTTTTTTGGTTTGTTGTAGTAGAAATTTTTTTTTTATACAGGTTAATTGCAGAGGTCAAAGCAAACAAAAATAATCTAAATCTAATCTAGAGAGTAATCTAAAATTTAATCTAACTTGGCTGCTATTTTATAGAAAAGTAACACTACAAAGATATATCACAGCATATTTAAGGCCAAAAAACTCTTAAGAAAAATAACCTTCCCTCTCTCCCAAACCAATTTTTCATCATCAATCACTTCTCGGTCTATTATTCATGAATAAAGCTTCACCAGGCCAGTCCAGGCCAGCTATGGCCCGGACTCCTAGAACGAATGAACGAAAATACTCCAGTCAAGAGACTCTTTGAATCCAGACCCGAAGGTATAAAACATCGGGCCAGGCCAAACCTTCGTTTGACTGAAAAAGTATCCGCAGATTTCAAACAATTTCGCGTCTTCAACTAAAGAGATTCCGAAAAAAATTAAGGACGTTGATGATTAAGTCCCAGGACTTACATGGTCTGTTGGCCACATAAATAAGTAAGTAAGTAAGTTCAGGCCAATACAAGCTGTGAAATAATGAATCTGAATATTTTTTTATTCATCTCAAGGTTACTAAGATATCACAAGTAAGAAAATAAAAGCTTGCGCTTCTCAGAATAAACGCTTTTTCTTTTCATTTGCAGCAAATTAAAATGTTATTTTTCTAAATTCCCATTATGAGTAGTACTGTGGCTATCTGGGTAGAAAAGGTAAAACAAAAATTTAAAAACATGTATTTTATATTTTACGATTACAGTTTGTCATGCGTCGCTGTCGTTATCGGTGTTTTTCAATTGGATTAGATTTCGCAATTCAATGACGTTTAAATTTATTAATAATTAAAATGTCCGTGTTTTATTTTAAGTTGGCAGTCTAAAATATTTATTGTCTGTAACTAGTCATAAGAAAATAATAAAAAAAAATTAAAAAAAACACCGAAAAATATTTAAAAAGCAACAAATTAATATACAGCGAAAAACTCAACCGAAGATGACAGTGACAATGACACATTTTGTTCAACGCTGGGAATGCTTTACGGTGGGGAATCTCAAAAACCCTTTGAGGTCGACATACAGCTATAAGTCGACCCATAGGGTGTATAGAGATAATCTGCGAGTCAGTGACAGCTAAAGGTAACACTAATGAAAATGTCCCGAGCTCAAATCCTGCTCGAGGTATTAATACTGTAGGATGTTGTTAATCTTTAAAATAATTTAGAACACAATTTGATTATTGCTAAAAACTAAATGGAACTATGATGATATTATAAAGGGGAAGCTGATTCTGCAAAAGATATAATTTTCCACTTTTAAATTAGTTGATATAGAAAATTCAAAAGACAAACCAGTTGCAAGTGGTTGCAATTCTCTGTATACAAATAGTTATCTTAATCCCAAAATCTTAAGACTTATATAAAAAATTGGTGTTCTTTCGAATTTGCAAAACAATAATTTCTAAGTTGATCTTTTTCGTCTGAATTTTTTTGAGTTTTAACAGTTTTGGACTACTTTTTTTGTTGTTGTTTTTTCTTTCAATTTTGACAGTTAAACAAGGAAATTTGGTAGTAAACAAAAATTAGAACCAAAAGTTCAAAAAAGATCAAAAAGAATGTGCAGTATATTTTTCTGTTCTAAGTGGTTTTAAAGTAAGTTTACAGTTAATTGTCATTGTCCAAATTTTTTCTATTCGATTTTGTTCTAAATCAATTGAATAAACCTTTTTTTTTGTCAAAAACGTAAAGTTATTAAAAGATATTGTTTAATTCAGCAAATTAGTATTCGTTTAAAATGTTAATCAAAAAACAAAGTGCTACATGTTAAAGGTGAAGTATCCATCATCAAAACTGAATACAAAATTTTGTAGCAATTTAAGATACTGTTAAGCAAACACAGTGTGTGACGAATTGAATTGCAAATTATTATTGTACATTAAATGGTTTTATTGTAAACTTTAAAATAGTAATTTGTAAACACTTAAACTAAGTAAGAATAAATAAATAAATAAATAACAATAACTAGAAGACCCAGTACCTACTACTATACAAGATGAACATGCCACATAATTGCGAAGGACTAAAAAACCTTTTCTGTTTTCATATTTACATAAACAAATATGAAGTTGAAAAGTTGGGAGCAATATAATCCAATGATAGAGAAAATAATGATCTAAATATCATTTGGCTATCATTTGAATATCACCTTTCGTATACCACAAATGTGAATTATTATTTAACATATTTTATTCTATAACCTGTTGTTGTTTCTCGGATGTTTCCAATTTCTTATTTTTTAATTAAAATGCAGTTTTTTAAATTGTTACAAAGAATATTATGTTCTTTATATTCCACTTAATCGTTGACGAAATTACGTAATTTTCTAAATTCCGTACATCTGTCAATTATTTTATCACCATCATTGTCCTAAAATCCTATCAGTCATTAGAATGAAAAAAACTTCTTCCATCTATCTGTAGTTAGGGTATATTCAACCAAAATTATGTTATTTTATTAAAAATGGTCTCGTATTGGATCTATATCACGAAAAAACCCAAAACAGTAATAAATCTGTAGATACACTAAAAGAAATAATATGTTTATTCAATGGTTGCGAGAAATTTATTATGGTTACTTTAAACTTATATAGTTGAAGCAAACATTTGATATGTTAATGAGGAATATACAACCATGGTTGATAGAAACATAATATTATATAATTGAGAATCATTTAAGGTCCTGCGCAGTAGACACGTTTTCATTTTATTTCGATTCTCCTACTCCGTAATGAACTTCTGATATAATATATAAGATGTATATATAAAACAGAAATGCGCACACAGTTGAAAATTTTGTACTCATATGATTTTATTATTCAGCAAATACATTATGCATATGTGAGAACTTATTAAAATAATAAACAAAAGCAAATAAATCTGTTATTGTATTTTACATTATGTACTTGCAAATGAATTTATGTACATATTCCAAAAAAAAAACAAAAAGACAAATTCATCTAAAATAAAAAATATAAAAACAACAAAAAAACAAATCACTTGAATTCTTCATTTTTATCTTTTTAAGTAACTGTTTCTAAATTTTGGTTATTTGTAGTAATAATATAGTTTTTATTAATATAATGTATTATGTAGGTATATATATACATACCTCTTTAATGACAAAATTTTTTATTTTTAGTAATTTTATCCACTAAATGCTACTAACTATAGGGAATATATCCGAAATGAAGCAGTATATGAGGGACGTGTATTTATGTGTCCCAAATAAAACTTACTAACCACAAAACTTATTATTGAACACGAGTGGTTTCTGCTATATCGTGCGAAGTATATGTCAGTACGTAAATTATTGTTTTTTAAAAACTTTAAATTTGACTTAAACTTGAAATATAATTACTCAACAGGGGCCACTAGTAATATTATATTTATGTTAAAAATATTATGGTTAATCGAAATATATACCTGCGTTGTAATAACATATTTGTTGCTACAACTGTATTTAACAAATATATAAACCAACTATAAATTATATTGCTTACAAATATATTATGGTTGTGATTTTTATATTATGGTTGTAGATATCATAATATGGTTAAGAAGCTCATATAATCCAGTAGTTGTAACAAACATAATTTTGGTTAAAGAAATAATATTATAGTTGTTTTACAAATATTTGTACTAATACTGATCATATTATGATCGAAGCAATCATGTTATAGTTGCCTTATGATTGATGTAATCATATTATGTTTGAAGTTAACATATTATGGTTAAAGTAATTATATTATGGTCGAAGTAATCATATTATGATTAAAGTAACTATAATATTATGGTTGAATTAATAATGTTACGGTTAAAATAATCGTATTATAGTTGGAGTTAAAATAAAATGTTTCAAAAATAAAAAGTTACTTTAACATTCAGTCTTCTGTTGTTCTTTGCCAAGTTAAAACATGTTTTCAAATATAAGCGTGATATAAAAACTCATAGCTGATGGATATAAATTGGCAAGTATTTGCATACATTTCATCACAATATTTTATAAGCTACACAGAGAGAAAATATATTCTAATTTCAAGAAACACCGATTCATAATATATGAAATTTTGAAAAAATACATATTTAAGAATTTTAATCTTGATACTAGTAAAAAGAAATTTAATTAAAGAATTTTACTCTTGTTTTATGAAAACATAAATTTTCTTAATTTATGATTCGATTCTTAATTTAAGATTTATTTTGATTCATATTTTATGAAATTTTGTACTTGATTTAAAACCATAATTACAGAATTTATAAAAATATATTCATGATTATAATTTAAGTAAAACATTGTCTTGACTTTTGAAAGTTTTGCTTGAATCATGAAATGGAATAATACACAAATTATGACTTATTTTCTAAAAATAGGATTTTCTAAAAATGTTTGACTTTAAAAATAAGTTTAAGAAATATATGCAGAATTGGTGAATTTCATAAACATAATATCAATTTAAACAAAATAAAATCTTGATTTCTGAAAATTTAATTATTAATTTTCACAAATTTTATATTTAAGAAAATAATAATCAAGCTAAAAAAGAACGCCTGTGACTCCGTTAAGCTTAATAAACAGGAAATTTATTCAGTCTGAATAAAGCATTGGATTCAACAAGTTTGTTTTTATTTATCTGAAGTACTAATAATTTTCAGTGATAAAATAAAATATAATTTTCAAAATGGTAAGTCAATTTAGTGATAAAATAAAATGCATAATTTATTTTTACTATTTAAATTAAGTGTCATTTACTAGTATTTTTTTACTATTTAGTAATAGATGTGAATTTAGATAAAAAAAAAATTAATACTACAGAATAATAATATGAATACAAGCTCAGAAGAAATAATTACTTCTTTTAAAATATCAGATTTAGGAGTAGATTTCTATACTTTAAAATTAATGAAATAAAGTATAGCTATAAAGAAAAGACTGTGTTGGTCCTGACGAAAAATTTAAATCAAAGTAAATCCTTAAAAATTTTGCAAAATATATACCAGCTGAAGAAGGTAAGGTCGTTCTTATTATTTTTGAATTGAAAATTAAAAAAAAATTAAATTGTGTGAATGCATTCAATAACTATAAATTCAAAATAGAAAATAAGTTAATGTTTAAATATTTATTTTACTCTTTCGCTTAGAAGTTCGGTACTATTTTTTGCTTAGATTGCTTCGTTCAGCTTTGCCACCCAATGAACGAATCAGCAGAGACAACAAGGAGACGCGTGACGCGTTTAGAAACCATAGATTGAAGATTTTTTAAATTCTTTTTTCATAGAGGTAAAAACAGAAAATGATTTACAGCCACAATTATATTTTTTAAAAATCATAACAACGAATTTGCTGTAACAATGATGACTATAGATTGTTGTGTCAAAATATTTTGCACCTTAAATTTAAAGTTTCCAAAAATATTTTTATCAAAATGATTCTAATTTAAATTATACTGTAATTTCCGATTTAAATAATTAGTTTTATATCTTTTTAATAATATTTTTCAATACTTTCATATCAAACTTATTCTAAAAAATAGGTTTCTTTGTAAGTATGTATAGTATTTGTAATATTTTAGTTGATAAATAAATAATTAATGTTATTTTTATTACATAAGTAACCAGATGGAAAGAACAATTTGTAACCACGCTTTATGTAAATACTTATTTTTTTGTATATTTAAATATGTATGTTAAAATGAATTTAAAAAAAGAAAATAAAATTATTTAATACTAAAAAATTTTAAAAAAATTTTATTTAAAAAAAAAACCTTATTTCAGAGAATATTTAAGTATATACATGCTTAATTTATACTATCACAATATATTGAATTGAGAAAAAAGTAACTTATTTCGTGCTAAATGTTTCATAATTTTGTTTTTTACTAAAATAAGTAATATTAGACATAATTCAATCAAATTTTTTCTTAAATTATGAATTTTTTTTGATAGTTGAATAATTTTTTTCTTAATTGAAGAAAATATTTTTATAAAGTACTAAATTTTTGAAATTTTTTTTCTTGATATAAGCAATATATTTTCACATTTTATGTTTTAAAATACATAATTACAGATAAAGCTAGTTAATAAATTAAGAATTAATCAATTCTTAACTGAAGAAATAAATTCATGTTTTAAGAAATCACAGTTTTAAGAAAAATTTATTCATAAAACGTGAATATAATTTCTTGGCCCAAAATCAGTAGGAAAATTTTCATGATTCATTCAAAAAATACTCAATTTTAGCAATCTTTTCTCTCTGTGTAACCACTATTTTTTTTATCTAGATGTTGATAGACAATAAAGAGTGTACTTTATGAGAAATTGGATAAAATATTGTCAGAGGAAATATTTCAATATAAGTTGAAATAATTTGTTAAAATAATAACAAAAAAAAATAAATAATCTAAGTTAAGACGAACTATTGAAAAACTAAGAAAAGGAAACTATGCAGGTGAGTTAAATTATAATTATTTAATAATCTGTCCAATCAAACAGTTTCTTATTTTTATTGCAATATATTACAAAAGTTGAGGCTTTCTTTATAGTCTCTTGTCAGATGCTATAATATAAGTACTTTTTAATTTTTAGGTAATCTTAACTATTACAAAATACTTATGCTTTTATTTTTAATTTTTTACAGTCATCAACAGCTGAAGATGATAAATTTAACAGTTATGTTATCAAGTCTGATGTAGAAACCAGAAATTTAACCAAATTTAATATTTATTGGACATTTATTTATTTTAATTAATAGAAAAATGATAATATATTATTGACTATAAGAAATTAACCATACTGTGCTTTTATTCCAAATGTAATATATTTACTTGAACCATATCTTAAGTTTGTGAGAATAATATTATTATTGAACCTACTATAAATAATGTTTAGTGTAATCATAAATATTTTTCATTCAACCATATTATATTTATTTTTAACAGAATATATTAGTGAACCATATTTAAAACAACCATATTATAGTTGAGAACAAAATATCATCTTGTAGAAAGTAACTACGATATGTTTATTCCAAACATAATTATTTTTGTTTCAATTATAAATAACATTACTGCAAACATAATTATGTTTGTGAATATAATAATATTGTTGTGTGGACTATAAATTATTTTTGTTCCGACCATATTAAATTTCGTTCAACCATGTCAGAAACTTTTTAGCTTCATATAGAACCCATAGTTACATGATGTAATAATGGTTAATGTAACTATATTTAATGTAATCATATTATTGTTCTTTAATTTTATAGTTGAGCCAAACATATTTTTTTGCTCAGTCATTATATGTCAAACATTTCCTAGGTCATCAAACATGTGAAAAATTGAGAGAATGTAGTTAAAATTAATATTTTCTTCAACTTTAACCATATTATATTTATTCTTATATTCTCTGCAATTTTTTTAATTCAATTTGTTCAAAAAAATGTACTTTTGTGTGCACTTTTAGTCTTAAATTTGATAAAATACGAAAAAAAATTTTATCAAATTTATTTTGATTTTATCTTTTATCTATCAGTTGGTCTCTAACACTCTATGTGATTGGTAGTGATTTTACTAACTTTTTTTTGTTTAAACTACTATTTATTAATATTTATAATTTGTTACTAATAACTTCTTTTTTTATTTTGAAAATAATAACAATATTTAATATTTGAACAATTTTTAACAATTTTTTTTAATAATAAAAAGTTTTTCTTTTAAAAAGTTGGTTTTCTTTTTGCTGAGTAAGTAGACATTTTGAAAATTGCATGTTTACGTTTAATACTAAGTTTTAAATAATTCTAAATCTAATAATTGGTTTAGTGGTAGTAGTTTAGTACTATATTTTCTAACGGTTAATTACGTTTCTCTCTTGTTAACATAATTTTATAATTTTTTGTGTATATCGATCGGGGTTATCAAAAAATTACGTTCAATTTTTCTATTGATTACTTTTTGTTTCATTTATTATTTAGTTTTTTTCATTTATTTTGTTTTTTTTTTTTTTCTTTTTTTATCTTCTATTATGGCTGATTTATGTAGGAGTAAAAATTGTCGTGATAAAAAGAGAGAACCTGATCTTCTTTGTTCAGGTATTTGTGGTAAGCTTTTCCATGCTAACTGTGAAGGCATGGTAATTTCCTTCACGGATAAAGTGAAGTCCGTACCTGGTGCCAGTTGGTTCTGCACTGATTGCAGGAAAATTTCTCTAAGTGCACTGGCATTAAAACTTTCCAAATTAGGAGCCATGTTCTCCAAATTATCTAAAGAATTTTCTTTCGTTAAAGATTCTTTTGATACTTTATTGGTATCATGTAATGAAATTAATTCGATTGACTTGTCGACGTCATTGGCGTCTACATCTTTACTGAAGGACACAGATTTTGTAGGCTTTCCCATTTCTGTTGTCCCTAGGTCGAATAATGACGGGTTCATTGGTGGGCACAAGGTAATCCAGTAATTTATCTTTCTGTACTATTGATGACTATCATCCACCTCTTGACATACTGTTTTCTTTTGGAACATCAGATGAAATTAGTATGGCAGAGAATTGTTGTAAATTTAACTTTAGAAAATGCAATTTTGAGCATTTAAATGGTTCTATTAGTTCAATTAATTTTGATACACTTTTCAACACCAATGATGTAAATTCCTGTGCTCTTAAATTCTATGAAGAAATGTTCCAATGCTTCTTATTATCTACTCCCTATAGGGTTAATAATAATTCACCAAACTCGCCGCCGTGGTATACCAAAGAACTCCGAGCTTTGAGGAATAAACGTAATGCCTCATGAAAAGTATTCGTGAAAAATATATCTTCTTCTGCTTATGCCACTTACTGTGACTTCTTTACTAAATTCAAGCTATTGTCTGAATCCATTTATAACTCCTACCTTAGTAATATTAAAACTAATATATTTACTAATCCAAAAAAGTTCTTTGATTTCATCAACAGCAAACGTAAAACCGATGGTTATCCACCTGTTTTTAAGCTTGATAGTGATGTTTCTAATAACCCTTTTACAATATCCAACTTATTTGCTTCCTACTTCTCTCGCTCATTTGTTAACAATAGTAATTTTACTATCAACAACTCTTACATTAATTCGTTATACTCCTATCCCCCTAGTTTCAAAATTAATGAATTACTAATTGACTTTGATAGAGTTTTGTCACAATTATTATCTCTCAAAGAGGATTATTCCTGTGGGCCAGACGGGATTCCTCCCATAGTTTTTGTTCTAATTCATTCATTTCTATAGACCAACACGGTTTTCAGAAAGGAAGGTCAACTGTTACCATTTTAATAGAATTCGTTTCTGAAGCTCTTAATGCTATGGAATCTGGGCAACAAGTCGACGTTCTATTTACGGATATTAGCAAGGCATTGACAAAATTTCTCATGATTTAATACTAATCAAGCATTAAAGCAATAGGTTTTTCTGATCACAGTCTTAAATGGATGGGGTCATACTTATCTAATAGGGAATATCAGGTCTGTTTCCGCTCCTCACTTTCTCACTCCTATGTTGCCACATCTGGGGTACCCCAGGGTAGCCACTTGGGTCCACTTTTCTTTATTATTACAACCAATGATGCCTCACAATTTATGGTATCAGCTAAGTTAAGTTGTTTTGCTGATGACTCCAAAATTAGTAAAACCATTATGTCTGTTGATGATTGTGTTCTACTTCAAAATGATCTTAACAATTTTGCCGAATGGTGCTCCACCAACAACCTTGAATTAAATGCATTGAAATGTCAAGTTGTTAGTTTTAGTAGAAAACCTCAAAGCTCTATTATTGAATTTGATTACCATCTTGGGAATCAAACCTTAAGCCGTTCTGAGTTAACTCGTGATCTTGGTGTTATTCTGGATCACAGGCTCAATTTCAAAACACATTTTAATTCCATTATTAATAAAGCTAATTCTATGCTGGGATTTATAATGCGCTGGGCCAAAGAGTTTACAGATCCATACATTACGAAACATTTATATATCACATATGTTAGACCGACACTTGAATATGCTTCGCAAGTTTGGTCTCCATATCGTAATATTGATATTTCACGTATTGAAGCAGTTCAGCGTAAATTTTTACGCTTTGCACTACGTCCTTTTTCTTGGTCTGACCCTTTTCAACTTCCTCCTTACGAAGATAGGTTGCTATTGATCGACCTGAAATCTCTCCAACAACGTCGATTTGTGGCTGATGTTACGTTTATCCACCAAATTATTGCTGGAAATATCCTGGCACCTAAAATTATGGATTTGATAACTTTTAGAGAAAATTCCGGTTATCTACGTTCCGTTGACCTTTTTAATATTGCTAACCATAGTACTGACTACGGTAAATTTGAGCCTGTGTCTAGAATGTTACGTGAATCTAACTCGAGAGCAACTTGTTTTGATACTAACCTTAGTAAAAGAAACCTAAAATTAAAGCTGTATAATCGATAAATAGTTATGGAATTGATATTTAGTCTTTTTCCATTTTCTTTTAGTACTTGTTTTGTTTTTTTTCTCTTTCTTATATTTTTAACTTCCTACTAACTATGGCATGTTAGCTATTTATTTTTCTTCTAACTATAGCATGTTTATTTATTTTTATCTCTTACTAAAATTAGTTACTAACGGTGATGGATACTAACCCCACTGGATGATAATCTCACCGCTTAGCAACATGATGCAAGTTTTCGTCTATAATAGGCGTCTGATTTGCTTGCTCTAAGCAATATCTGACAGTATAAAAAAAAATATTTTTTTTTTCTTTTAAAATTTAATTTACTATTACAAGTGTTTCGCAAACATCTGACTCTTATTTAAGAAAACCCTTTAGAATCATTCAAAAAGAAAATTGATACAACAAAAGAGAACCCCAAAAACCATTTTCGTTTTTTTTCTTTTTGTCTGATTAAACTTGTATTTTGTTTCTCTTTCCAACAAAAAACAAGTCTTTTTTATTTATTTTTTTCATTTGTATTTTCCATTCATATTTACATTATTGTATTTGAAACTAACACCATCACTATGTAAATTTGCTTGCAAAACAACAGATAAAGTGTTGAGATCACTAAAGAAAAGCATTCTAGCGCATAAGAACAAAAATATTCAAACAATCAAGAGACAAAATAAGTAGAAAAGAAAAATAAACACAAAAAATAAACAAACAATCAGACAAAAGACATACAAAAATCTTTTAATCAAAATATTTTTTTTCTCTGAAAAAATGCACAAATACCTACCAAAGTAAATTTAAATAAAATTTGCATATAGCTACCTAATATGAATACGCATTCATTTTAATACGTATAAATCAGATGTCAACATGAAACCGAATCGAATAATCTTGACTGTGGAATAAATTTCAAATCACAGACATGAATTTAAAATAATTTTATAAATATTTAAAATTCCAGGTGGAATCAACAAAATTAATATCATTAAAATATAGGTATCTTATAATATAAAGATATTCGACCAAAGTGTTCTGATTGTTATCAATGTTGGTAAATCAATTGTGAAAAGTCAAATATTGAATGGAATAAAATGAAAAGAAATGTTATATTAGATAAGGTGGTGTAGCAAATGAAATGTTATGAAATGTATCTTCGGAAAAATTATATTCAAATATTATAATTCCAGAAATAGCCTAACACCAAATCATCAACTCGACTTTTTAATAGCAATAAGCCGCAATTGAATATGAGCACGGGTTTAATCGAAAATAACTTCGTAGCAATTCTTCTAGTTATGGCCTATCATTGTTGGTTTATTTAATAAGCTCAGTTTACATTCAGCTTATAAATAAAACTAATAAACATAATATAGCTTTAAAGTCAACCTTGAATAGAAAAACAAGCTTAAATTATCATACAAAATTTAATAACAAAAATAATATTCAAAATACGAATATTGGATATATAGCGTAAATTATGAAGAACAGTGCTGATTCGACAGTCACTTGAAATTTTTTTTGAGTTGCACCTGTACTTGACCTAATGACCAACTTCAAGTAGCAGAACTTGATGTATAATATTAATTAAACTTACCAATATTCATTTGCAAAAAGTATACAATAAAATTTTATGAGATTTAGGGATATGAATGAATAAAAGTAAATTACCGGCACCGACTCTACGAGTAATTATAACAAAATTTCAATTAAGTATTTTTCAATGCAATTCGGATTATCAGCTACAATTATAACGACGATGTTTAAATTATAATAAAATTTTTAAAAAACTGTACGAGAAATAGAAAAATGACTAAGAAAATAGTGAAAAAAACTCTATACTTACGTTATTAATACCAATATTTTGTGCTTACATACTTTCTTCAAATTGTGCAAATTTATTTATATGAGTCTGTTTAGTTTTTTAACAGAAGTATTTAACCCACTGATGGTGAAATGGATAGAGTTATGAATAACAATGGAATTGTCCTAAATTCAATTCCCCATGAAGCAAAAAAAAATACTTTATGGGTTTTTTGACCTAGCCCAAGTACTCTTTGTCATTGGGACAAAATAAATGGCAAAAAATAATTGATAGTATAATTTGATAACAGCTTAATTAAGATAGAACCTATTCTATTTAAACAGGCTTAGTTTCGGTTAATAGTAATAGTTTTCCACATTTAATGAATTGATAAGAAAGTAATTTGATAAATAAATGCTCGAAATATTGTAGATATTGTAGTATAAGCTTGCAGTAACGTACTTAGTGAAGCACGAAAGCTAATTTTATCTAAGTTACTGTCAAGACTATAAAAAAATATATATATATGTAATATAATCATATCTGAATAAAATTCCCAGAATAAGAATCTTACAAATCAAACTTACATCAATTTGCAATTTCAAAATTTTGTAATACGGATAAGTTATAGACATTAAATTGAATGTGTAACTGAATGACATCGACTTCTTAATTACAATTTCATACTTGAAAAACAGACATTAAAGATATGGTTGAATTTTTCATTGCTAAGAAAATACTCATTGTATTGACACACGAAGTGTGTTCATGCTTGTAAAAATATTGCGCCTGCACCTGCACACTAAAAAAAAAACATGTGCGCCTGCGCAATAAAAAAAATATTTTGTTTATAGTTGAATTTTGCAAAACAAATCTGCGCAGTTCAGAAGCTTGCGTTAGTGTTCATAGTTGTCGGTGTTGCGTCAGCGTCGAGTAAATTAAGCATGAATTTTACTGTGCCTGCATTAATAGTTATTATATTGCGCTTGTTTCGAAATAGAAAATGACTTTAAAAAACATTTAGGAAAATTAAAGTATTAGCTTAAATTAAATTAAATTGAAAAAATATATATAATAAATGTATTTTAAAAAATATATAATATTATTTTAAAATATAAACATTTTTAAAAAATAACCTTATATAAAGTAAACAAAATTTATATTTCAGAGAAAAGAATATAGATAGCATAGGTGGGATGCTGCAATAAAATTCGCAAACCAGAATTCATTTTTGTCTTGAAATTAATCATTAAATTTTTTTCATTTAAAACTGCGTGACTTCTAATTTTATCAAACTTTCAAACTGAACAGAAATTGACAAAACAAATTTTGAACGTACTGTCGGCTCTATGAACAAAAATTACTGCAGAATAAATTTCTACTCGCCTGCGAAAGTTTTCTGTTGAATAGTTGTCAGGTAGAAATGTAAGACGTTGAAGCATTTTTTTCTGTAACTATGAACACACGAAAGATAACATAAACATTTATTGCAAATAAGGCTATATTTTGTTTTTGAATAAAATTATTTTCTGAGAATTGGGTTGCTTAAAAGTTATTATTAAGTTGGTATTATCATATATTTCTTCCATATTCCGTACAATTAAGGAAGTGGAAAACTACCTGTATCTGTAGTTGCTATTAACTAACAAAATAAAATTTAATTAAAAACATCATTCCCATTTTGGCCAAATTTTAAATTGAATTTATTTGATATATTTATATGATAATATTAGTATGTAGTTATACAAATGTTTATAAAAAAACAGTCCTTCAATGTGCTTTACCATTAATTTACATTATTAAATAAAAACAACAAAAATATTATAAATAATATCCATTCATGCTCACAATATTATTTCCCTTTTTAGACTTAAGAAGAACGAAAATTTCCCCTATTCTAATTTTGATGAATTTTTTTCTATATGAAATCTAAAAAGTATAAAACAATTGTACTGTTAGAAAATAAAAATTTGCTACTCCTGTCAAATCTAAATAACATACCTTAAATATAAACCAAATCTTAATTTCCATATACTCACAGTGGAACGTAACATGCATATAGGCATTTCCTGAAGGATATTTTCAATATTTGCTTAGTTTTAAAGAGATAAACAAATGTTTTGAGTAGATTTTTTTTTTATTTGTTTTCGATTTAAAAAAAATAAAACAAAAAATTTTCATGTCCTTGGGGAATTTATATTAAAAAAATTGTTTGTTTGTGTGTTTGAGTATTTCATTTTGTTTTTATTTTTTTTTTATTTTGTATTTTGTTTAATTTCTTTGCAAAGATTTTAAAAGTTTCCTGAGTTACACAATTTACATGATATTATTTTTGTGAATCTTAGAGAAAGAGAAAGTGAGATAGAAATAAATAGAAAAAGAAAAAACTTTTTTACAAAGCGGGTAAGTATTTTTAGGGTTGGTAATATTATGTTTTTTTTTCATTTCCTTAAATAAATTCTAATGAAATTAGCCAAAGGGGTGAAATTTAATTAATTTTTAACCAATATTAACTATATTTATTACAAATTAACTATTAGAAAATTGTGTTAGATGGGAAATATGGTTAGCTATTAGTATGTTAATTAACCTTTTAACTATACCTATGTGCAATATAATAGAATGAAATTTAAATGAAATTTCCTTCATTTATAATCATTAATAATATAAATTTAGAAAGAAGGGAGAGTCAAAATTATAAATGAGTAATGATTTTCAATCGATCAGATTTACTTTATAATAAATTTAATATTTACTTACTAATAATTTTATTATAGTTTTTAATAACATACTTTATTAATAATCGTATTTTTTATGCTGAACAAACTATACTAATAAGTAGTTAGTACGGAAAAAATCAAATCGTGAGCATAATATAACCGCAGAATTTATACTGATTGGACGTATTTAAACCCATACTTTTGGGTGCAAAATTTTCTATTCGCTAAGGGTACATCATTTAGCTTTTTATTTGTCATCATTGAAAATTTATCGTATCATTAAGAATCAAATTAATTATGTTAACATTACATAGTTGAGTAAGCTAAGCTTCAAAGTTTGAAAACAACGATCGAGATCTTATTAATATGGGTCATTTGTTTCTTGTCATGTGTTTGTAAAATATTGCCAGAATCTAAATGTTGTTAATGTCATATTAAATGTCCTTTTATCAATTTATTTCTGTTTTTGTCTTATTTATATACATTTCTATGTCATATAATATTATTATTAACAAACATGCATAACTAAAATATTAAACAAATAATATTCGAGAATGAGCTACAACTTTCAACGAAAACAATTTTAGTAATTCTCTTTCGATTTTGCATGTGCAATAGAACAAAAAAACAAATCAAATTGTAAAGATAAGAAAACAGTACACACAATATTTTTTTTTAAAAAAATTTAAAATATAATAATTTCGCCAAATGACAAAATTCATAACTTCTAAAAGAGTTCATAACTTCTAAAACACTGATCAGTCTATAGTCTTCCGTGAATTTTATTTAAAAAAAATTAAATTTTATTTAATTATGTGAAATCATTAAATTATAAATTTAAAAAGAAATAAAAAATGGTAGTATAAAATACCATTTAAATTCTTAAAAAAATGTATTGATTGTTATTGTTTTTATCTGTAAATCAGCAAAACCAAAACCTAAATAATACCATAATACATAGGAAAATATATAGACTATCCAAAATTTAAAATACATACTTACGTATTTAAAAAAAAAAAAATAAACAAAAAAAAAAGTTGACTCGCCAACGCATCACCTTTCAATTGTTCTCGTATACGGTTGCAAATAAAAAAACCTAAGAAAACTAGGGAAAAATTATGCATGATCATAAAAAAATTTATATGGTATGTGTATGCCCCAATTTTTGGTATGCCTAAATTAAAAGTATATTTTAAATGCAAAGGTATTTTGTATGTAAAGTTTTTAGCATTGTAAACAGGGTTTAAAAAAATGCCAAAGCAATTTGTAAATGTATTGGAGCGTTCCATCTAATTTAAAGTTATGTGACGGAAATTATATAAACCGGCTGTTCCAGAGGATGCGTATCAGCTTTTTAAGAGGAGTAGGAGAAATTATTTTAAAATTAAAAAAAAAATTTATCAACTAAATGGAGGGTGGTCTATCGGTTGGTGATAATACTTTCAACTTCCAACCGGAAAAGGGTTTTTGAAGCCCAAACTTCGCCGAAACTTGCCGAAATCAAGATTTTTAAATTGAAAGAGGTACTTTATTATGCAACTATGTCAAAGAATAAGAAATTTTTGTCAAGTAATTTTCAAATCTGATACATGCTTTGGAACACCCGCTATAGTAATACAAGAAAAAAAAAGTTAAAATACCACAACGGCTCCAATGAGCTTAAAAAAATAAACAAAAACAGCAGTGTCAAAAAATATTATCTGAAAAGGACTTAGTGTATATTCACAGAACGACGTTGATATTATTATCCCAGCTAAAATAAGAAGATTATAATATTTATTATTTTTAATTAATTACTCTGAATTAAAACCGAGTATTTTTAATAGATTGCATTTGGTTTTTACCCAGTTACCTAATAAACTTTGCTGAAGAATATTATATAAACTTACAAAGAAAAAAAAAACAATATCAAATTAGTTTTTTCTGTAATACCAACATTGGGCAATTAATTTTTTTTAGCTTCACATTTTAAATTGAACCGAATTTCAGCTTTCCGGTTTTTATTTTATATTTCGATATAAAAAAAAAGGTCTGAAGTCTATGAAATTATTTCAAAATGAAACAAAGAATAAAAATTCCTTGAATGAAATGTAATTTATTATGTTGCAGATATTATAATAGTGCTTTATTTAATTTATTTTTCTATTTGTTTTTTATACATTATATATATATATATATATTTTTTTTTAAAGCATCTCAGAGTAACAAAAATGGTTTGGGTATTACTTTTTTATTCCTTTTGTATACAATAATGAGAAAATAACTTGTATTCAAATATACGAAAATAACGAAATATTGTATTGTATTGCATACAAAAATATAGTATTATGTACAGTTAAACAATATAAAAAATAAAATAAAACTGAAAAAAATGAATGGTTTTTTTCTTGTATTTAAAAAACAAAAAATGTTTATACCGTTAAACAATATTCGTTCAGTAGAACTGCAAACAAAAAATGTGTAGAAAATCTAAAATGAATTCATGTTGCATAAGGATAACAAGTTCAAGGATGTTTAAAGAAAATAAAAACAATTTTGAAAAAAAAAAAAATTGTACTTGTAGTTTGAAAAAAAAAAACTTTTTGAATCAGAGTTTGTTTTTTTATTCAAGACTAATTAATCATTATGGAATTGAGTGAAATCCAAATAATAATCGTATAATTTTTTATTTTTTATTTTTTTTTGATTTGATTCATTTTCTAATTAAAATCATTCTTTTCAATAGTAATACAAAAGATATTTGGTCCAATGAATTCTAAAAAAAAAAAAAAAAAAAAAAAAAAACTATAGGAAAAATAAAATGAAAATTCTAATGACTCTTGTTCGCATCATTAATAAGACTTTTAAAGTGATTGCTTTTTACAATCTCGAGGCAAATAAAATAATAAGTTGTTCAAAATACTGATACAATCAACTCTCAACTCTATAGCTGCAAGGTATAAATTTGAATAAGAGTGTGGGTAAAATTGCTTGTAAAATAACAAAAGTCTGCATTCCAAAATAAATTATTATAAAAACAAGAAAAGGTAGGTAATACAAAAAAAAAATGTTTTTGAATCAATATACAAGTAGGCACATGGTTAAAGGAAATTATAATAATAATAAAATAAGTATAATAAAAAACTTATTATAAACTGCTTGAAATAGCAAATACATTTTTATGTAAAATTGAAGTTTTCTTAAAACAATTTATATAAATAGCTACGTTCCATTAATCTGAGGAGACAGCTCAAAATTGCACATACAACAAAATCATTGCTAACTAATTTATCTACTAATTAAGAAGAACTAGAGAGTAGCTAGTGATAGATTTGTGGTAGTGTAGTAATTTAGAATGCATAATGGAAGGCAACAATTATGGCGTTATGTGTGTGTAAACTAAATTAAACCAAATCAAACTGAATTGAATATTGTAATTGTATAGTAATAAGACTAATCGTCTTATGTACAATTTATATTATAAATTAAATAAATAAATAAATATAGTCAACAATTTGTATCCTGTCTGCAGGTCTGCAAAATGAAAATTTTTAGCCTATTTACGCATAGGTAAACTTAAATTTTTAAAATATCGCATTCAATTTTTTTTTAAATTTAATTATACAGACTTTACTATATACAAATTGATTATATTGAGATAAGGGGCTTTTTTGAAAATGCAGTCCTAACTTAACCCATTCTATGCAATGGTACCAGCTATATAGCCTCTCTCAAAAATGTGATTCCTCATGATTCTCAGGGCGAATTCAAAAGTATTGTTAAGAATTAATTTTTGGAATACTTTTCCTTCAATTTAATGTGTGTAATTGGTAAGTAGCATTTTATCTGCTTTAGTGATATCAAGTTAAAAACTAATGTTTTTTATATGTTAAAAAATGCTAAATATGAGCAAGAGGAAATTTTTAGCATATCTCTTTTAAAAAATTCTAATTAGATAAGAAGTATATGAAAAGTACACATTTTATTCTATATTTTAGTTTACTTCGTTAAGCAAATGATTGCAATTAATATATTAATACTTCGTGTTAAAAAAAGTGGTCCCATATGGTACCGTCGCGTTGATACGATACAAACATAATGAATGGTGTATTATGTGCATTTTTATGTCAATCATTGGCAATCCATAAAATATTTTTCGTGAATACTTCTTGTTTTACATAAATTTGTGGTATGAAACTCCATGAAGTGGCTGATTACTTGGAATCAATAATCGATGAAGAACAACAATAATTATTAGGAGAGCCAATTGGAATTTATGTACAACCACCAGATCCATCATATGATTCATCTGAAGACGATTGCGATCAGAACGAAGACGGTAAAATCATAGACTTGCATCATAATCAAGTACATCAAATAGAAGTTGCTGAAAGACTTAACGATAGTGAAATAGATGAACTTAAAATTGAAAAATTCACTGAAATCGGTCAAATTGTAGAAATAGAAACTGCTCTTACAACGGACCTGATATTAATTTTCCATCATCTGTACCAAATTTGAAAGATAAATTTGAATGATCGAGAGCTAAATTCTATAGTTCAAAATCATTATTACCAGATCCACCTTATTTAGATTGATTCAGCAGAACCGCACGAACTATTTTAAAAGATTCTTTGATGATGAATTATTACAAATGATTTGCAACGAAACCAATAATTATGGTGTTCTTACAACACAAAAAAACCCTAATGTAACAAAAATTAATTAAAAGTTTTTATTGGTATTATGATTATTTCCGGGTACAGTAATATACCAAATAAATATTCATATTTGAGTCGTGATATAAATATGCATAATAAAATGATTGCAAAAAGTATGTCTCGAGATCGTTATTGTGAGATTGAGTGCTTATTCACTTCGCTCAAACAACTGCTACCAATTAAAATAGCAAAATGTTGAAATTGCGTCCCTTAAGTGACAAATTAAAGCAAAACTTCCAAAAAACTGTTAATTGTGAAGAACATTTGTCTTATGATGAATCGATGATAAAATATTTGGACCGCCATGGCTGTAAACAATTCATAAAGGGCAAACCTTCCCGTTGCGGCTATAAGGTATGGTATTTGAATTCATCAGAGGGCTACTTAATTAATTTTTTAATTTACTTTTAGTAACATAGCTTAAACTTTTGAATAAAACTTTTCCAAAACAGTAGCTTATTGTTAATTTGTGTTTTTCATGTATTTCACATATTCTAAGAAGTCATTACAATGGTACCATATGGTACCGGATAATTCCAGCAAAAGTAAGCATCGTGGAAAAAAACCAACGACAGATTTGGATTCTTGAGATCAAAATGAAGAAGTATATGAAGCTTCATAATTAAATTCGGAAAAAAATGTCCCGCAACGACTGGGTTCATTGACTAATATGAAGTATGTTTGTTTATAAAGAATTGGCAAGACCTGCAAAAAAAATTGTGTTTGAAAGCTGGCATTGCAGTGTATTTGAAAATGAACTTTAGTTAACTTTGCAGTGTCAATTATTTTACTTTTATTGCTGAGTTGAGTATTGTAGAAGTAACAACTTGACTAATTGTTTGAGATATTGATGGATTTTTGTAAATTTAAATAAAAGTAAAGTTTATTTGTTTAACGGTTTAACCTAATTGATGTGGTGAAATATACCGGGTGTTCCAGAGTTTGCGTATCAGCTTGTTAAAAATAGAAAGAGCCGTTATTTTAAAATTTAAAAAAAATTATTAATTAAATCAAGGGTGCTCTATCGATTGGTGATATTTTCATCTTCCAGGAAGGACTGGAAAAGGCTTTTTAAGTCCGAAATTCGCTGATATTGGCCGAAATCGGAAGCGGTACTTTTTAATACAAATTCAGATTCTACGACAAAAAATAAGACATTTATGTGAAATGATTTATTTTGGTTTGTTCAGTATTTCTCCTTAAAATTAATAAAAATAAAACAAAAATCCACCGTATTTTGTGGACCTACAAAGTTTAAAATAAAAAAAAAAACAAAATAAGTTTACTTTAAAAAAGTTTCATATTTTTTGACGTAGAATCCGAATCTGCATAAAAAAGTACCCCTTCCCATTTCCAAATCTCGATTTCGGCTGATATCGGCGACTTTTGCTCTTAGAAAACCAATTTCCGGTCCTTCCCGAAGTTGAAAATATCACCAATCGATTTCGTTAAAAAAAATTGTTTTTAGGGTTGGTAATATTATGTTTTTTTTTTCATTTCCTAAAATAAATTCTAATGAAATTAGCCAAAGGGCTGAAATTTAATTAATTTTTAACCAATATTAACTATATTTATTACAAATTAACTATTAGAAAATTGTGTTAGATGGGAAATATGGTTAGCTATTAGTATGTTAATTAACCTTTTAACTATACCTATGTACAATATAATAGAATGAAATTTAAATGAAATTTCCTTCATTTATAATTATTAATAATATAAATTTAGAAAGAAGGGAGAGTCAAAATTATAAATGAGTAATGATTTTCAATCGATCAGATTTATAATATTTAATTTATTTATAATAAATTTAATATTTACTTACTAATAATTTTATTATAGTTTTTAATAACATACTTTATTAATAATCGTATTTTTTATGCTAAACAAACTATACTAATAAGTAGTTAGTACGGAAAAAATCAAATCTTGAGCATAATATAACCTCAGAATTTATACTGATTTGAAGTATTTAAATCTATTTTTTTAGGTGCAAAATTTTCTATTCGCGAAGGATAATTTACACGATCAATTACTTAGTCATCATTGATAATTTATCGTCAATTTTGAAAATTTATTTGTCATCATTGAAAATTTATAGTATAATTAAGAATCAACTTAATTATGTTAACATTACATAGCTGCGTAAGTTAAGCTTCAAAGTTTGAAAAAAACGATCAAGATCTTATTATTATGGGTCATTTGTTTTTTGTCATGTGTTAGTAAAATATTGCCAGAGCCCAGAATTTAAATGTCGTTAATGTCATATTAAATTTGCTTTTATCAATTTATTTCTGTTTTTGTTTTATTTATATGTATGTATTTTTAAATCTTATAATATTTATTAACTAACACGAATAAGTAGAATATTGAACAAATAATATCGTAATAATATACGAGAATGAGCTACAACTTCCAACGAAAACAATTTTAGTAATTCTGTTTCGATTTTGCATGTGCAATAGAAAAAAAAACAAATCTAATTGTAAATATAAGAAAACAGTATGAACACACAATATTTTTTTTATGAATAAAATAAAAAATCGTGTTTGAAAAAAATTTAAAATATAACAGTTTTGTCAAATGACAAAACAATTCATAACTTGTAAAGCACTGATCAGCGTATAGTCTTCCGCGAATTTTTTTTTTTTTAAATTAAATTTTGTTAATTATGTGAAATTATTGAATTATAAATTTAAAAAGAAATAAAAAATGGTAGTATAAAATACCATTTAAATTCTTAAAAAAATGTATTGATTGTTATTGTTTTTATGTGTAAATCAGCAAAACCAAAACCTAAATAATACCATAATACATAGGAAAATATATAGACTATCCAAAATTTAAAATACATACTTACGTATTTAAAAAAAAAAAAAAATAAACAAAAAAAAATGTTGACTCGCCAACGCATCACCTTTCAATTGTTCTCGTATACGGTTGCAAACAAAAAACCTAAGAAAAATAGGGAAAGATTATACATGATCATAAAAAAAATGTGAATGGTATGTGTATGCCCCAATTTTTGGTATGCCTAATATTGATATGTCCGAGTTGGTATATAACCTTTTCTATTACTTAAAAAACCAAATAGTGATTAGAACGGATAATTTTAATGGAATTCGAGGTCCTTCCTTGAATACGGATTATTTTCAGTGTGCGGTCAGTTCATAAATTAATTTCTGTAATAGTACTCATTTTAATTTTAAATTAATTAGTTTTCCATTTTTATTTTTTTTATTTAGGTGGACACGTTTAAAATTTTGGTATGTTGCCTCTATACTATTTTAAGCGACCAGAAGTGTTGCCATTGATACTCAAGTACTTTCCTAGGTTATAACTAAGCGGGAAGGATCTATAAAATTCCTGAGAAGATTTTGTAAGAAAATGTTGGTCCAAATAAAAGCTCTGATTGGTAGTAACTTCCTCTAAGTCTCGAAATAACGTATTTTCAACTGTGTCAAAAAAAATTCCCATTGCCCAGTCCAACGAGAAGGGTATCTAAAATTCGCGAAGTGGTTCCGCCGATATACAGAGATATAATAAAAAAAAAGAGCTGGTAAAAATATATTTCTTCAACACAGAGGACTGATTAAAAATGTTTTGACTAACAATTTATTAATTAATGTATTATTAGTCAATTATTATTAGCCATAGTCAAAGAAGTTTTTATTTTGTCAATAATGATGAAGATGTTTTTAAAAGCAAAAAAATTAACGTGCAATTCACTCATTTTATATTTAATTTTGTTTTGATATCAATTTCATTTTTGATAACACTTATTGTATCATCACATTTGCTGTTTCGTACAGAAAAAGCAGCCAAATACTTTGGAATCACCATGGATTTTTTTTAAATAAATGTACATGTAATACAACACAATAACACAAAGGAATATACTGGATTCTGAATCTTAATACTAAATAAAAATTAACAAGCAAAAATGGTTTTTCCAATGGTTTTCTTGGATCAGTCAATATACTTACCACCCCGTTTTGTCATCACTTACACCTCATGCAAATTACGTAGTATAATTCTATACTCTGAAAAGCATTATTTCTAACATTGTCAAAGTCTGTAAAGCAATTGGAACATCTGATAGAATTTAGCTAGCTACATTGTTACCAGAATCAGCTTACTTACCAAACTGTTTACATGACCTAAAAATAATAAATTAATTCAATTGTCCCATTATTTATTAGGCTGTTGTTTTTTGTTATTATTATAATTATTTTTTCTTCTAAAACTTAACTTTAATTCAATTTCATGCTACGGTATATCTAAGCTATCTAGAAAAGTTTTATTAAAAAATTTATTTATTTTTTTTTTCACAAGCTAATGCTATTATCCTTTTATAAATTTTTCAGTATACAAAAACAAAAATAATTTAACAACTGTAATTACATATATTGTACAATTATTACATGATATTCCATGACATTCCATGCATGCAATTTTGTAGTATAATCATTTATTGCTGAAAATAGGTACTATGTATGCATATACCTAGGTGTAAATAATAGTATTGAAACTAATAAGTAAATAGTAAATAATAAGCATGTATATGTAAAATTGTAATTTTATATATCTACAAAAACTGTATATAAAATAATATAAATAATATGAATAAAAACAAATTGAAAAATATATAAAAAAAATCCTGTAATAATCTTGACAGGTTTGTTGAAATGTTGATAGAATAGTTTAAAACAATGAAAATATACTCTTTTATTTATTTAAAATCTAAGCATAGGTATGTTTGTATTGTAGATATAATATTTTAGATTGTACCTGTTCTAGATAATTATTATAAAATACAATAATATTGTTTCATAAATTTTAGTTTCCTAAAATGAAATATTTTGTGGAAACGATGGGTAAAATATTATTCATGGTCATACTAAAAAAAGAAATATTATTTTCTTATCAGTAATAACTACATTTTGAATAGATTCAAATACCAAAGGACGTTTGACATAATCATGAACAAAACTGATATTTTAAAGTAAAATAAACGGCAAATAAAAGGTGCAAAATCACAAGTATGACAAACAACCAAATAAAAGAACTGAGTATTATCTATCGAACATAATTGTAGATAGGTACTAGTTGTGCTTTTAATTTTAATATTTTTTTCGATGTTTTTTATTTTTATGATATTTTTTTCGATGTTTGATTTTAACAGTTGGGCTTAAATATTTCCAATTAATTATATTTCTTCTTTTAATATTCCTATTTAGACTGTTGAGTGGCAATATTTACTAAATGGCATTAAATTATCATATTAACAGTTAGCTTTATTTTATGGCATATGAGTAAATTTTGTTGCCGTTTTTATTGTTTTGTTAGAAGATGTAGCTGATCCATACCTTTTAATCAATGCTACAATATTAATTAAATTTTTTTTAAAAATATAATAAGTTTATAACTTTCCAAAACCTTTTAACACATTCATTTATGTCTCTGATCTATGATAGATATAGATATCAACTGATAATTAGAAAGGCTATAAAAATTAATAAAAACCCGTATGAGAAGAGTAAATTTCCTGGACTGGGAAAATTTTACTATTTCATTTCTATAAAATCGGAATCATATTGTATCACTCTAACAATAATCTTTTAAATGTACAGGCGACTTAGGGAAGCGGTCCTGTTTGCAAAATCTATAAATGAAACTCCCATTTCGCCTAATGCTATTTCGTATAATTTCGTATTTCATTTCATTTCGTATTGCAAAAAGTTTATTTATCAAATATAGGACACCTTGCAACTAATACTATTTCCTTTTTCCAGAATATTTATATATATGTATATTATGTGGAGATTGTGAATTAGGAAGGATTTTAGAATTGGATTCAAAATCAGGGTTTTCCGCCTGTTACAGAGTTTTTATATATATTTATTTATGTATATGAGAGAATCTAAATTAGGAGATTATATTCTGCAAAAATTTTTCTAAATTCCAAATACTATTTGCAAAATATATGCTTGACACATATCTTTTTGCGAACTGTCTCATTATGCCAAACAACCATTTGTAAAAAGGTCAAATATATCAAATGGAAAGTTTCGAAATGTCTTTTTGGTTAAAAGATATAAGCCGAATTGGCATTTTGGAATTTAACTTTCGGCTAACTGTATACAAACCGACTATAGTGTATAAATTTGAAAAGAACAAAAATTTAAACTTTAAAAAGGCAAAAAATATAATGAAAAATTTAAGTCAGGCTTGTATTATGAGTTGTTCAAATTTAACGAATTTCATTAGAATGTTAATTAAACTATTTTCAATTAATTTTCTAAATCATTATTTTTCTTTTTCCAAAATTTTAACAAAACATTACAGTTTAGTAATTTTTTATTCATAAAATTTTAATTATTATAATATTCTGCTTATTCTGAACCACGTATCTGAACAATAATTTCAATTTATCACTTAACTAAAAAACTATAATACAAGGAAATGTATATAAACATTTCATAATATTATATACATGTATCTTATATTAATATTTTACATTATTATATTTGAAGTGTGTTGTACATTACATTGCGAATGTGTATAAAAAAAAGTAAATAATTTTTCCCAGTTCTAATGTTTTAATGTATTGTACAGTCGAGAGATTAGTAAAATGCACATTGCGCTTTATTTATAAAATTCAACAAATACAATTTTTCAATTAAATAATTTAATATTGTTGTAAAATTTCCATTCACTAATATTTTTCTTTTTATATTTGATTGTAAGTATCAATATTTCGGAAGTAATATAATATTTTCTTTATCCGAGCTTTTAACTAAGTAAAAATGATTTTTCAAGTCAATTATTACTTAAACATAATGGTGTTACAGATATAAAATGTTTAGGTTTTTGTAAACTTATATAGCTACGATTTAACTAATATGTATAATGTATGTTTACAGATATAAAATTTTTCTGTTTATATAAATTGGTGCCTATTACATATCATTGAATAATCAATATATTGTTAATATATTGACAATATACTGTCTATATATATTGATGAGAAATTATTGATATTGATTCTATTCTCATCAATATCTCAATCAGCTGACCTATCAATAATCTCATCAATAAACCAGCTAATGAAAAAAATTGGGTTTTTGGGGAATGTTCAGATAATGTTTAAATGTTAATTTATAAAAGGAACAATTTTTATATTAATTTTAATAATCATACCAATTATTGTAATTAACCAACTGACATATTATTAAATGTGGAAAAAAAAATAATTTTTTGTTTGTTTGTTGTTTCGAAATTATCAATATACTCAGAACACTATCACCATTATGTCATTGCGAATTTTTCAAAATATGAATAAAAAAGTTGCTTAGTGCATTATTGATGTGTAATCGCCCATCAGTATTATTGTCCATATTATGTTCATATATTGACGAGAATATTGATGAAAACATTGATGTGCAATAGGCACCTATAGCTACAATGTGACTTTACAGATCATGTACTAAGTAAATGTACGTTTGCAGATACAAAATATTATTTACGTTTATGTACCTTTACTAATCGTTTACTAAGTAAATATATGTTTACCAGATACAAAATCTCTACAAACTAGAATTTCAAACTATTATATCTATTTTTGTTAATGTAATATTAAATTTTGCGACCAATTTCATTAGATGTTGTGTTTCTTAAATATCTATTTAACTACTTCTAATGAATCTAAAGTAAATTTAACAATTTTACATAACAAAAATTTTAAAAACGTAACGAATAAATGCACAAATTTTTAAGGAGTAAATCGTGGGCATTTATCCGATCTCGACTGTATATTATGAATGTGTTTACAACATATAATGCAGACATGTCATAATAGTATTACTGTAACAATAACAAAGGTGATTGATCGTATTGTTGAGTATGTAATTATGTCAAAAAATTATTTTATAAGTTTTATTAAAATGTTTTTTTTCGCTAAAAAATTAAACGCACAGTAAAAAATTAAATAGTATAATTAAAATTCAGTTAAATAAAAACTTTGCACAGTTATTAATTTAAATTCACAGTAAAATATCTTTTTTCTATCAGCAAAAAAATCAAAAAATCCATCCTATCAGTAAATAATTTAAATTTATAGTTAAAAAAATTAAGTGATCAGCGAATAGACAAATTCACAGTAATTGAAGAAAAATTCATTGTAAATAAATTAAACTTTCAGTAAAAGAATAAAAACACAAAAATTGCTTTCTGCAAATGATTAATATAAATTTAATAGTAAATAAATCTGCAACATAGTAAACTTAGACAAAAGTTACGATTAATTATCTTAATTGGCCTTACAATGACTTTAAAATACTTCAAACTTACTTTTGAAAGTTTGTGGGACAACGTTACTTAAATCAGAATAGCTCGTAGGATATATCCACTTTTTCCAGAATATTTAACACAAAATCGGAACGATTTTCTACAATTTCCAGAAAAAATGGAATATGTTCGCTTTCTCAAGAAGGTGTAACAAAAAATTTTAACCGTTTTTCAACACTTCTGAAAAAGGAATATTATCCCGTTTTTAGATGGAATAGCACCAATTTAGCAGGGTTATCTAAAATTTCTGGATAAAGAAATATTAGCCCCTTTTTCCTGAAGGCTTATTTAAAATATTTTATTGTTTTTGGTTAAGCGTGTTTGGATCGCGGCACGCTCTTTTACTGCAATTTTTTTAACTTGAAACAGTAGATTTTTTGAGATAGAAACGATATTTTCACTTTTCCAAAATATGAAAGTCGGTTTTTTGCAACATTTATGCGTCTATTTTATTTATAATGCAAAAACTATTTTTTTACAGTGCACATTTAACTGAGCAGAATTTTTTGCTGTGAAAATAGTCAATTTCTACTACGCGTTCAATAAACTTTACTGAAAATATTTTATTTAGCATTTAATTTTTTTACTGAGCATTTATATTTTTTATTCAAAACGCACATCCTTCCGGTGCTGCTATATATGGTTCTGAATCGTGGACATTACCAAAAGCAAGCGAGCTTGCACTTGGTATTTTTGAAGAAAAAATTCTTCGTTGCATCTATGGTCGCATCTGTGGTCCTGTTTCTGAAGAAGGGGTTTGGAAAAGGAGATACAATGTCGAACTACACCAGCTGTTTAACGACATGGACCTAGCCAAAAAAATCAGAATAAGACGTCTTCTATATGCTAGAACATGTAGAGCGTATGGAGCGTATAAGCTGCAGGGAAAGCGTCGGCGAGGGAGACCGAATTTTCGTTGGAGAGATGAAGTATCGGCAGATATGAAAAAAACTTCAAATCAACAAATGAAGAGATTCTGCTCGTGGCCGAAGTAAGTGAAGGACAATTTTGCATCACCCAGGACCTTCAAGCTCTGTGGCGCCCAACATGTAAGTATTTATATTTTTTAATCTAGTATTTTGCTATATTTTACTACCTCGTTAAATCCTAGACATTTCCTTTTGTTTTTTATTTAAATATTACTTTTATTATTGTGTATTATTTTTAAAAATCATATTGTACAAATAGGTATCTCTTATTATACGGTGAAAAATACAGTTTTACCATTTTTACAAACTTCAGAATGCTGTAGGTATGCTCATCTCCTTGTTTTATACTTTCAACAAGGAGCCTAATTAATATTAATGTAAAATCGGAATCTTTAGTCTGAGAAAAACAGAAATCGAGACAATATTGCGTTGGATAATAGTTATTGTATAATGAGCTTGAACGAATCGTGTCAAAACATAATAGTATCGACGAGCTTGCCCTCCAGTTTTCCTGATTCTGTCGTAGATACAGATTCATAGATTATTTTTATTTTTGCATGTTTATATTTTTTATGTTTGCATATGTAGGAATGTGAACTGTTTAGACATGATTGCAATAGTTTTAGTTTTATTGATAATAGTTTTAGATTGAAATAAAAATTAAGTTTTTAACGCGCCAAATAGATAAAATGTATCAAAGTAGGATTTAAGAAAAATATTCAATACATTCTAAATTTTATTCTACAAAATTCAATTTGACTAAAAATAAATTTATAGCTAATTTTTTTCGAATCGAATCTCGATCCGATTTGGGATTTCGGGGGGAGGAATTTTAAAACTTTTATTTTATTTCCGAATTTTGAAAACTTCAATTCTACTTATATTCACAGTCTTTCAAAGTCCTAGTTATCATATCATAATTAATATAAGATTATTTACAATATCTAACATTCAGTGAGCTTAAGTTTTGGTTCAATATGCTCCTCATGTCTGAAGATGCACTTTTTTAAATTAGTTGCATACAAAATAATGGGATAAGCAGCCTAACTTCCATCGCAGAATTTAAGCCATTTAAAAATGAATGAAAGAAAAAAGAAGGATAGTAACGAATAATGAACAAAATTAGAAAATAATATAAAAGACTTAGAATAGAATAGAAGAGTTAGACAAAAATTTACGGACAGGTTATAAGATATTTATTTACTCTTACAAACTTCTATGTTATATGTTTATACGAACACAAAAGATGGTAGGGTGTTCCGTAGCTTAGACGTTCAGTTGACGAAAGAATTTTTATATTTCACAGTTCTGATTCGAACAGGCTCTACTAAAAATTTGTGAGAGAGCGCTGTCCTGCACTGTTACGCTGAAATAGTTGTATTTTGGTAATTTTTATTGTGAGAGCAATTACTCAATAAATGTTTATCCAACAGAGTGACTGCTCCTACTTTGCGACGATGAATTAAAGTGTTGTGTAACATCTCCATCATTAAATAATTTTAATGGTTCACTTTTGCATCTTATCTAGGTACTGTAGGCTGGTACTAGGTGCATCGCCCGAAATATTCGACTTATAATAAAATCGAGGCCGAAATTATGCTTTGTATATATATAAAAAGGACGTTGCAAGATGTAATATATTTCCTATATCCTTTGCGATAGAAAAAATTGCTACGAAAGGTTGCAGTTTCTTTCAATTTCAAGAATTCTTATACTCTCAAAGTTCTCGATATTTACATTTCCGAATAGAATATTTAGTATTGAAGGGTTTTCCTTTGTTCATACGAAGCAATTCTGCGTTTTGGAGGAATTAAAATTTATCCTATTTACACATTTTTTGAAGGTCACTGTTTAGAGAACAAGATATATAATTTCGTTATATATAACCTGAAGTCTAATAGGTTTTTCTACAAGGCTAAATACAAGGATTCAAAGGGTATTTTAATTAGTTGATTTTTATTTTTCATTACAACCAGCACGTCAGATATTTGAAATTGGTTTCAATTTTTAATAGTTAGTTTTCCGATTTTTAGAATTGAGTATGTATTTTGGCTACTTTTAAAGTATTTCTAATTTGGGTTGTATAATCAGTGTATCCTATATTCCTCAATAATTTATGGATTTTACTTTTATTCACACATTATCGGTGTTATCGTATTTTGTCTTAGAAAATCATATCTGTATTTGAACAGTAAGAGTGACAGTATACATCACAGTCTAACGCCTCTTCATATTTTAATTTTATTCTCTTTTTATAAGTTTTCGGGCATGAAATCAATCAAAATCATTGCAAATAAACCAAATATCAATTTTTTTTTATTTATTTCTTTTCTAAAAAATATTTTTGTTATTATCCAAGTAGTACAAGTGGCTCATCTCAACAAATTTCTCTCTGCTTTTGTTATATTATACACTTTAAGTTAATTTAGAGGTAAAAAATTTTAAAACCTACCTATTTTGAATTTTTGTTACTTAGATAACGTTAGGATGAATGAACTCGCTTAAAAGATTCATCAAATTCCATTCTTCAGATATGGTATAAAATTTTATTTTTATTTTTTCATATTTTTTGCTTTTTTGATTTTCAGAAACTGATGTGTGGTGTTTCTTTTCTGAACAACAATTTGTTTTGTGAACGGAAATTTTTATTGAATTTTTAAAAAAAAGTTATCTGATAAATTTAATTTTCTTTTCTTCCCTTTTATTGTGTTGTATAACACAAACTAAGAAAATTGATGCTCTTAACTTACTAATTTTTTTTTTATACCATCCATATGTAAGTTTTGGTTTAATAAAGTATCAAATTAAAAAATAAAAGTATCTATTAAATAAAGTATTTATTCAATTCCAGGATTATAACAGTAATTTATTTTGAAAATTTTCAATCTTATTAAACAGGATTTAAAAAGTAAATGATTTTATTAAACGATTTTTGCTTATTTGCAACACTTCTATTAACATAAGATGGCATCTTTCAACCACATGGTCCATCGAATGTTAACATTTCCCATCTCCCAAAAAGGTTTAGTAAAAGAGACTAAATTAAACATATTTGGAATTTCGAGAATAAACGGATATCCAGAAAAAACCATCACAGACTTACTCAGTAAACGGAAAAGAAGTTTACAACGAGAATCCCTCACTAACCTACTCACTGATCAACAACCCAAAAGAAAAGAAGCATTGGATTTTAGCAGGATTTCTCTCCCATTCAGAGCGAAATTAAAAAATCATGGGTTAGATATCGTATAAAGCAGCAGAAACAACCAACTCAAATCTATTCTAGGTTCAACTAAAGACCCAATTGAACAAATGGAAAAATCAGGTGTGTATAATATAACTTGCAGTCATTGCAACAAATTTTATATTAAGCTAGGAGAAACATGCAAACACAACTCAATGAACACCAATGAAATAAGTAATAATATTATTACCTAACCCTCTACCTGTGCTATTTCATTAAATAATATACAACCGTCCAGCTGCGGAAAGCGTCAAATTGCTACCTGTGCAAATAGAATAAATAATACGATTTCATATTTCTTTTCTCAGTCGGGAACAAAATACTGAAGAAGTCTGCAAGTAGTAAACGGAATACGTGTATCTGTACGATAAGCATATCAGTAAAATTAAAAGTAAAATATTCGATTATTTGCACGATTATACAAAAATTTTACTCTATCGCTATAAAACAAGTTTTTATACAAACTAATTTATTTGGTTCATATAACTCACATATTGATTTCTTTCAAATGTGCTATTATGAGCCTTGAAACTATTCCAATTCAATACGAGTTTTCTATGTAGTTTCAATACTGAAATACATATCTAATAATATTTTGTATAAAAAATTTCAATGTCGGAAGTTTTTGGTGCCTTCAAAATGTCTCAGGATACTCTTGCTAATATATATTAATGGAAAAATGACAAAAACTTTCTCGTAAACAAGTTTACAGCATTTATTCGTTCTGTAGTAGCAGGATGGCATACATTTTGGTGGATGACAAATTTTTAATGTTAATTATTTTTAACAATTTAATTTTTAAAAAAAAATATTAGCTGAGGTATTTTTGACGTCTGCAACATATCTCCCACAATGTCACTTAAACACTCACCGGAATCACCCTTTAACGGATTTCCAGAGTCGTTATACTTTTTACACATTTTTAATTTAAAAATTTTTTTAATTCTAAAATGAAATCGAAGCTCTTAATTTTCTGAAGAAACTGCTCTTTAAAATATTTCCATTAGCTTGTGAAAATGTTAGCAATACAAAAGTATAGAACATTTCAAGGCAAATTTTCTAGTATGACTCTGAAATTCAAAACACATTAAGTTTGAATCTCTGAATAAAAATGACAGGTTATAATTTAACAAAAAAAAATTATATGACGAATTAGTTAAAAGATAACTATAAGATATTACGACATTATAAGTATGTCGTCGGTATTACGTTATTTTGGACACTTCTATGTTTGAATAGTTGCGTCACAGTTATAAAATGTGAAAAAAGTTGTAAAGTAGATATAAAGCAACTGATAAAATTAAATGTTTATGATAAATTATAACTTTTACAATTTTAACTACCTATAAAATTATTTTTGTTAACATTACGACGTTACAACGTCGTTGTTACTGAGATATTTAACTTTAAAGCTATTTGGTGTTACTTGGGTAAGAAGGCAGTGACTTTATATGTGAAAACACATATAATCATATAGGTAAGGTACATGATGTATTACTGATTTATACACCATTTTCAATCTTGTATAGTAGTCAATTATAGTGGTGGGCACTATCAAATAGTTTTGACTATCGATAATTAGTAACTGAATGATTTTAACTATATCGAATAAATTCAGTAACTGAAAATAGTATCTAATTAGGTACTACTTTTTTCCAACTGTTTTTTTTCATTCGCTAAATTGTCAAAAAAATAAAAGACGGAATGAATAAATACAACAGAACGATGTTTCCTATTACTTTTGTTTGGTATATATATATATATATTCATTTAATATCTTATATATTAATACGCTGTTAAACTTTTCACAAAGCTTTTACAACACAAAGCTTTTTTCAACTAGATTGGACAACTTTATTAGAACTATTACGTGTGCAAAATTTAATTTAAAGACATAAACCACAAAACAATAAAACCAAATAAAACCAAAAACAAATTAAATTTAACCTAAAAGCAATTCACATATTGAGCAATAGCATTAATTATCTCGTATTATTATGAATTAATTTAAAAAAAAAAACAAAGTAGCAAAAACAAAAACCGAATTATCAGAATATAATTATTATATCGATAACATAGCTTTATTAAAATATTACGATATTACGATTTTACAGCAAAAAAACTTACCGGTAAAACAAATAGTAAATTTAAAAAATATATTTTTCCCTCACCCATGTTCAGAAATTCCCATAATTGAAATTTATTTATTTTATTAACAAATAACACAAAAGTATAAATTCAAATGCGCAATAGCATTGAGTAAATATAATATTGTACATGGAGAATCATAAACCGAAATTTACGATCTGCTAAGAACAAGAAAAACAAAATATGTTATGACATTATTATCAAGTTCCAATTCAATACATGGCAAATTTAGTACACATAAAAATTAAAAAAACTTTAAAAAGAAAAATCACCGATTACCCTTACCTACATCAGATACCCTAGCGGGATAACAATATAACAATAAAAACTGAAGAACAAGAGAAAAAGCATAATTATTGGCTTTACCACTAACTATAATAGTCATAAGGCATCAATAAAAACTGAACAATAAGAGAAAAAGCATAATTATTGGCTTTATCCCTAACTATAATAATCATAAGGCGTCATATGATGTCATATGATAATTCGTTAAATGGCCTAAATGATTCGATATGATTTAACAAAGTCATAACCGATCATAACCTTTACTTTAATGGTCATACCTAATCATACCAAAACGTCAAAATCAAAATTTAAAAGAAGTGAAATAAAAATATAAATTCTATAAATAAATGTTTTTGTTTTTTTATTTTGAGTTTTGAAATAGTTAGGGCTATTATGATAATAAGAAAAAACACAAAAAACGTATCTATGGCTATTTTAATGTGTTTTTAATGTGGGTGTGGTATGTATTTAGTTGAAATATATTCAATTTCATATCTACGCTGCCAGCGACATCTCTGTTCGCCATATTTTGTTGAAATGTTCGTCTCTATTAATAGTATTTGCTAGCGAGCGTTTAGACCTCAGATTTTCTTTCATTAAAGTTTTGTTTTACTTATTTTTATTACATTTACAAAATTTTATTGCAATTACATCAAATTTTATTTCAAAAGTTTTAATTAGATATCTCAAAGATAAACAAAAATAGTTGCAAAGTATACTATAATTCTTCATGCAAAATCCACTTTCTAAACTTGCAAAATACGAAGATACGAATATGCGTTACGAGTATTAATAATAAATATTTATAAACAAATATAAATATACTGTGTAATTTCAGAAGATGTGTGAAATATAAATATTTAAATAGTAAATCAATTATTCTAAGTATTTGTATTGATAAATAATAATAATATTTAATACACATCTTTTATATTTTTTAATGTATATCTTTCAATATATTGGCATAACACAATCAGAAGTTTATAAATACCTTTTCTCGCAAAATTCACTTTTTCAACTTGCGAAATACAAAACTGCGTGTCGAGCACTATTATTTAAAAAAAAAAAATTAAGTATATGTATTCTATAACAAAGTCGGATGTCAAACTTTAAGGAACATCATTTATACGTTATAAATACAATTCAAAAACGTATAAACGCTGCTTTATATAAAAGTTTTCTTCAAAACTATTAGCGGTCAAAATTAATTTATAATAAATAAATAAATACCTAAATAAAAAATATAAAAAAAATAGTTATAATAGATCAAACAATATTGTAAATTACTAGATATTCCCGGCGTAACATTCGCCGGTCTAGCATTAGCATTATAAATTAAATTATAGTTTTAAGTTTTTCAATTTAACTTATATATTATGTAATAAAAAAATATGAAAAACATTGATTTTTTTTAAAGAAAATAAAGAAAATAAATAAATAAAATAAATTGTTTCATTTATAATACTAATGCTAGACCGGTGAATGTTACACCGGGAATAGCTAGTATATTATTAATACATTACATACTGAATTGTTCGATAGTTTTCTTAAAAAATATAAATTAGTTTTATTTTTATTCACTCAATACAACAGCAAGATAAAAAAAGTAGCCCCTTCTTACGACTATCGAATGAACTCAGTAACTGAAAATCCTATCGAATGAATTCAATAATTGATATCAAACAATAAGAAAAAAGTCAAACTTGGATAGGTATGTATTTTTACTAACACACCCATGCATTTACATATTTAAAAAAAAACAATTGTCATTGTTTCATGTTTTAACTATCGAATCTATGATTTTTTTTAACTATCGCATAAACCAATAGTTTTATTCGATAATTCGATAATTAATTTTTAATTTAAAATTTTAAATTTTCGGCTGATGTGTAGATAAAAACAAAACAAAAGGAAAAACATTAATCTGAAATTTTAATTTCCTTTGGATTATAATAATTCTTTATTGCTAAGCTTTTTTTGTAATATTTTTGTAAATTATTTGTGTTAAAGAAGTAAGTCGCCCCTCTAGTAATGAAATAGTGTATATGAAAAACTATAGTTTCGAGTAAATGACATATAAAACTTTTGAAAAAAAAAATTTTTTTTTAGAAGTGCCATAATTATTAGACAATAAGCTCAAATTCGAAACTGAGAATTTTTTTTTCTCAGAAATTTTTTAAGTTTACGTTTTCAATTTCAAATTTCTAGCTTTGATTTAAATAAGGTAATAAGGATGCTGAAATAATATTATACGTTATACATTGTTTAATTTCTTTCACACCTTCATATATGGAGACGTTATACATCATTTTATTTGTATGGGATACACCATTTCATTCTTTACTACACCCTATTTTAATATTATATACCCAAACATTTATTTTCAAACTCTTAATTTCAGTTTTTTTTTTTAATTTCCATTCTTTTTCTTCAAAATTGATAATTAAATCTATAGTAAAGTATAACAAAATTCAAAATAAAACATAACATTTCATATTATAAAATAATAATAATTAAAATTCAAAACAGAATGAAATTGAAAAATTTTATTGAAAATGCCCTTCTCCGACTTTTTCGCTTGAGTCAGACTCGCTAATTGATCAATTTTTTCTTTTGTGTCATAAAAATTCATCTTGCTCTCAATCTATTTTATATTGTGTTATAGCAGGATTTTCTTTGATTACGCGAAGCCACATGACTTGAAGCTAAGGAACTTTTTTTCCGTTTGAGTTTTTCTTTAAGTCATTGTGCAAACTAGAAAGTAATGACTTCAAGTCAGAAAAATCATCAAAAGTAAGTTCATTCAATTTATACGGATTCTTCTGTCTAGCAATTCTTAAAATTGTTGGCAATTCTGCGGGTGAGCAAATAGTTATATTTTTTTTAGCTTTCTCAATTGCGGAATGCATACTATATGCTTCCATTTGTGTGTGCCCTGATTCTAAATATTTTATATTGATTGAATCTATTTCCATATGTTCCATGACCATATGTATTATATTCTTGCATGGACATTACGTTATTTTATTTTCTTCACTTACCAAATCAAATTTTATTTTTGTTAAACTTTGAAATAACGTATAAATGTAAATGAAATAACTTAAACAGCTGATACATATATCATTTCAATTTCTTAATATTAGATAAAGAATTTAGTTTTGTTAAAATTTGAAAAGTGATTATTCCCATACATAGTTTATAAATTGAAGTGTGCAAAATTTATCTTAAATTGAAGTAATGTGAATAGTTTACTTTATTTTTTTCTAAAAATATATAAATAAAGAATCTTTGACTATAAAATTGTGTTTGACTATAAAAAAAAATATTTGAGAAATACAATATTGTATGTACATTTACCTTATTTTTTTACTAAGCTTTTTGCTTGCATATACGCTAATTTAATTTTTCACTACAAAATTAGTATTTGACAATGAATAAGCATAAACTCGAAAATTTTTCTAATAAAATCAAGGACGTAGAATCTAATTTTGCTATAGTCGTAAAATACTGTATAAAGCATATACACCATTTCTTTATTAGAGAGGCGGTAAATAATAATAAACATGTAGTAAATATCAATTTTCCGTATAATAAGCAATAATTGCTTTTGGTAAATAAATTGAATATTTATGTTAACTTTATTAATTATTAAAAAAATAAAATATAAAATCATTAACAGATGAGATATTAATTTATTAATAAAAATAGTGTTTACTATCAAAAATAAAGAAATATTAATTGTGTAAAATTTAAAAAATAACCAAAAAAGTAATGCCAAAGTACTAAAATTACAAAAACCATATCTTTTTAAAATTAGAAAGCAAATTTAAGGTATATTGAGTTTAAATAACAACCAAGTCTAACTAAAGGTATGTAAATGTAATTCTGGGTAAAAAACACCAAAAATAAAATATAAATCCATAAATACAACCCACGTAACAATTTTATTGCTATAAGACTCTTGCGCACTCTTATAACACTATTATAAACTCTCTTATAGCAGTATTAAAGTTAATTTGAGTGCTCCGCAATTGCTGCGAAAGGTTATAAATACGTTATAGCACTAAAATGGAGAATCCTATAAGGCACCGGAGCAAGTGCTGTAATATTGTTATAGGATTAGTGTACATGGATTAGTGTAAATGTTTTTATTTTTTTATGTTTTTATTTTGAAATGATATTCATTTGAAATAATTTATGTTATGCGAGAGTGAGAAAGGTATTATTTTTTATTTTCAAATAATAATTTTATGGAGTTTATATTTATTTCCTGAGAAAGAGATATAGATATTAGTTAATAATATAAAAAATGTCTCACTAATAAATAATATTTTTCGGTCAAAAATAATTGTATTAATATTTATAATTATTGTGACCAAAATACAAAATTTGGTGGGGAATGAAGTTTCATTGACATTTATTATAAAAATATTTCGAAAAAATACAATGCCCTCCAAAAATAACCAATTTTTAAATAAATAAAAAAAAAATATATATATTTTGAAATTGCATCTTTAAAATATTTAACAATGTATGTTAATTAATGCATAACATCAAATTTGATATTTAAATAATTATTCTTTTAAGTAAAAATGATATTTTTGCGAATAGAATGCAAAATAAAACTTTTCAGTTTTTGTTTATTTAAAAAAAATTTACCTCGTTTGTAGAAAATAATAGCCGCCGCAAAATATTTATCTAAAAGCTACAGTAAGTTTATTAGTATCATTATAGCAATACAGTAAAATAATAACACCACTACTGCTATTGTAGCAATTCTATTCTTGTAACAACACTTTAACTCTTGATATACGATTACGCACTTTTAGATTTATAAAAACATTGCTGTATCACTTGCAGAAAATCCCATTATAACAACTACCGCAATTGCTATAAGAACATTCTTATAGCAATATTAATCACATTATTCCCATAAAAACATCATTATAACACCTTTAGTGCTAATCGGGAGTCATATAGAAATCTTATAGCACTAATTTTGGCTTTATAACAATAAAATGTTACGTGGAAATGGCGAAAGAAAAATACATCATAATCATAGTTAAATCAAAATCAATCTTAAATTTTATTAATTCAAATACATAATGTACACGACATGTGCAAAAAACAATATAAATATATAATATAATTATTATTATAAATTCTTAAATATTATTGTTTACAAAGAATAATTTCATAAATAATCAAAACTACAGTCATGGTCAATTTATTTGACAAAAATTATTGTTGTTAACATTAATAACCATATTATTTACACTAAATTTATAAAAATTATAATTTATAATAATTTATTTTATAATCCTTAAAATAAAAACAACAAAAACAGATATTTATCTATAATCTATAATCTAGTTATAGATTTTCAAAAAAAAAAAAAAGATGAAGAAAAAAATATACAAATATTATATACAATAACACTAAATGGAATTTCTTCTAAGATTTTGGAAATTAAACTTCAAAAATGAATTTATCTCCATTAATGTCAAATAAAAATAATATTTATGAAACCATATAGGGTAACATTTCTATTTTATTTTTTTTTTTACATATTTTCTTATGATTATTCTTTATTCTTCAAAATAAAGAAAAGGATATAAAAATGGACATAGAAAATAATATCATGTTCAATAGTTATTCAATATTATGTGGATGGTAATATGCTATGGTATGGTCAATAAATTTTTAGATACATAAAATTTATTTCTTTTGCCTTCTTTAAGAGTGTCTATAAAACTTTTTGGGGTTAAAATAAAAATAAAATAAAAACGAAAAAAAAAGTTTAAAGATTAAAGCTTCTAAAAATTATTTTAATATGGTTTTCTATTATTTTTGAAAATCAACTTTATTTGAACAAAATATAAGGACATAGAGAAGCCAAAATGAATTTGTGTAAGGCGTATTTATACACAAAAATTCAGTAATACATTTATAACTTAAATGTAGTCACTACTACAAAAGTGTGAGTAGAAACCCTCAAAATGTGTAATTTAGTAGTTAGGATATACCAAAAATGAGAAAATCATAGAATAAGTAAGTGGCATATACAAAATATAATGCCAAGATTGTTCAAAAACTTACATAGAACAATACTAGACGTTAATTAGGGGTTCCAGGAACATAATATAAGGGAAGAAGTTTTCACCATTATTTAGATTAATTTAAAATTAAAATTAAGTTCAGGTAGATTTAAATGATAATGAATACTACCATAAGGGTTATTACGTAATCAATTATAGACTAGTTTAAATCTAAAAAAAAATAATTCATAAAATTAAAATAATAAAAAAAATTCAAAACCAGGTTATAACACTATTCATCCTTAACTCATTTTTTGTGTAAAAAAAACTACACAAATTGAGTCTTCCTTAGTGTCGTTTATGATAGCCTAATAACTCTTCATAACTCCTTATTAATTGATTTATTTAAAAACTTTTATTCCACTGTTAACGCCGTCATTATAAATGAATAAATTTTGTACGTAAAATAATTTTTGATTGAAAAAAATAAAAAAGTATTAAAAAAATGTTCAGGCAAAAATATTTGGCTAATTGTTTTAATTTGCAATCTACAATTGTATAAGTTTTATATTTTTTGTTTATTAAATATAGGTGGAGTAGGCAATGTTGACAAAATGCTTTCCACCTAGAGTTGTTAAAGGAAAAAAAAAATTATGTGACCGCGATGGCTGCCTTTTCAAATAAAATTCTTGTTATATTCGATTTGAATTCGTTTATTATTTTCAAAGAAGTTAATCCTAATTGGCTAAACAAAGCAGAAAACTACAATGCAAGGAAACTTTTTACTTGACCTTAATTTTTCCTTGCCAAGCCGTACTTCGAAACGAGAATTGATAAACCCCCAACTGACCAAATTGGGTGGAAGTTCAATTGCATTTTATAATATTTTTTTTCTGAAATTGTTCCACATACCAATGGTACGGAATAGTACACGAAATTAATTGGAATACCAATGATTTTTCCAATGTTCCAGTGTTAACTTTTTTGAAATGTACCCATGTTGGAATTTTTGACTGAACATGACATTGAATGTACCTAATAACATTATTAACGTCATAGTGTTCTAACTATTTTGCCGAAATAAATTTCTATCATTATTCCTACAGCAATTCTAACCTTTCTTCCAACAATGTTTCCACATTTTGTACCAACTATTATTTCTATAATTTTTCATTTGGTTTTTCCTATAATTTTTCTTACGTTTTTTATAATAGAATTTCACCTTGTTGTACCTTGTATTATTTTTATAACATAGGCCTAAATAAACGTTGTCTTTACTTTCATATAGGCAACAAAATTCATTTTTTTATTGCATGATATATTTTTTTCTATACAATTTATTATTTTTATGCTGAGTTTTTTTTGTATTTCGACAACCACTGATGTAGTTATCAAAATAGATCCATTCAAGTTGCAAAAAAGTAGTTGTATTGATTTTGAACATTTTAGTTTTCGGAATTAATTTACGTATCGTATACATTTTACAATACATTTTGTAAATGATCCACTGGTGTTAGCCGTTAATTTAATCTTTTCGACATTTATGATAACTTCAATTTGATCACAATTTTCTTTTTCATTATACATTGTATTCTGTGTCAGAACGCGAGGCCCCAATTAACTCCACTCTATTATAAATAGAATCAAAGACTAAACATATCACTTTTCAATTCCCTTCCTATACCATCGTTCTTTTTGCAATGCAACACTTATAATAGGATTATAATATGGGCTTAATAATTGAATTCCTTTGACTGTAAAATATCCAATTATGAAATAAATCACACCTTTAAGATTCAATATTCTCATGAGTTTTTTCTGTATATTTTTCTTTCTTACTTTTTTCAAATTTAATATAAAATATTAATTAGAATCTAACCTTTGGTGATAATTTATTCACAATTCATTCTCTTAAGATATTTTTTGAATCAAGATGATTGTATAACAATAAATATATATTTCGAATTTCAATGAAAAAATAATAAGGACGAAATTACAAGGACGAATAATTTTTCAAACGGAAGTAAATTTCTTGCTTATTAAATTTTTCGTTGTGATGGTTTAATTTTTTTGTAATTTTTGTAATTTTTTGTATTATTAATTTTGCTGGCATAAAAGTTTTGTAAAGCGAATTCAAATTCAGAATTATTAAAATTCAATTATTAAAAAACGAGAAAATACTCAGGGTGTTAAATTGATGATGGTAACAACAATAATTGGATTAAAGATGGTCCTTTTTAACAAAATTTTCGTTTAATAAAATATAATTGTATAAAAATATATAAAAAAATTTTTTTAAGAATTTCAAAAAAGGATTAAAATTAATTTTTAAAAATTCATAAACACAAAAACATTATTCTTACAGATAATTTTTTTTTATTTTTTGTTTTTGGGCTTATATTATAAACTTGCTTGTTTTACTTTTTATACTTGCAAATTCCTACTCCTAGTTTAATTTACGTGGTTTTTAATTAACGATTTGGTTAATGTGTATTCAATACAAACTTAAAAATTAGGTAGGATTGGTTGCATAATGTACAAACATATTATTATGCAGTGCTGCATTCTCTTATTCATACAACTTAACCCTTTCGGTCATGGCTTAGAACCACCTATGGGAAAATTATTTAGTGGTTACAAACAAGTTTCTATAGTTTTAAATAAATATATACCAAAATATCTTTTCACTATTTTTATTATTTAGTGAGTTTTAGCGTTTTACATTATTTTGTACATAGATTACCAACGCCTGAAAAATTACATAATATTAAAGTAGAATTACATAATTATTTTATTATTTAATGAAATATTATTTTTATTAATTTAAAGAAAAATGAAACATAAAAAAATAATTGCACAATTAATGTAAAAATTAATTCATTATTTGGGTCTAGTAAGCCTACTTCTCCCATTCCATCGTTGTATAAGCGAACAATTTCTGGTCGTGTTATATTAACGAAAGTCTTGTTTATTTTATCCCATCTTTTAGCAATATCTAGGCAGCCGATGCCCACGAAATTTGATACCAAATATACAGACTTGCTGTCATACCATTTTACCGCAACCATCTTACCATCTCTACTAGTAACAGCGTCAGAAAAACCACGACTTTTTTCTTTTAGTTCTTTGTCGGTTAAAAGTGGAGGATCTTTAAAACGATTTATTCTTACAGTTCCACTTGCATTGATACCTTTTTCATGAAGGATTTCGAGTAACTGGTATGATGTGAAAAAATTGTCGCAAAATAAAGTATGTGCACGCTTTTTCAATCGTTGAGTAAGGTGAAGCACAGCTGATGCACTAAATCCTAATTCTGTTTGATTTGCTGGGGATATTTCCGTTGAACTTCCTTGGTATAGGAAAAAGTCATACGGCTGACCACTTTTTCCGCAAAGTACGTAATTTGTAATACCCCAGGGGTTGAGTTTACCCTTAACGTGTTGCTTTACTGACAGATGTCCTTGAAAAATAAATAGGTACTGACAAATGCCCTTTAAAGGTATACTTTGATCATCTACGCAAACACTTTCTTCTACATGTAGCTGAAGGCGTCGATTTCGAATTGTATCAACTAAAAGGCGTGTTTTTATAAATTTATCTTGATTGTTCTTTGCAATTTCCAAGTTATTGATATAATGTAAATTATTTCGTAATTGTATCTATTAAATCTATTAAACGTCATTGAATTTCGAAATAGATTTATATCCAATAGTGGATTCCAGTACATTCAAAGGCGGGAAAATTTTCTTACTTCAGGTGAGCTTCATTTTGTGTAGCATGTAGATTTATAAAAAATGTGGTTTTTTCAAGAAGTGCATCTGTAAAATATCGAACAAAAAAGGGGGAAGGTGTTTCCATTCCGGGTTCGTCAATTTCATCACCGCAATTCTCGAAATTTTCCCTTTCCTCTTGAAATGCTCGTCGTCTCGATTCTATATTAGATTTCCTATTGTAAGAAATTGCAAACTGAAGGCCTTGGAATGACCTCATTTACAATTTCAATTACAAAATTTTCGTCAATTATAACATTTTGTGCATCTGCTGTAGCTAGAACTCGGAATTTTGTTCGATCGGCTTCATCGTTCTGAATTTCAAAGCAAAAAATCTTCAAATTCCGTGTAAATTATAAAATTTTCACTATTTTGTATAATTCTGTTAGTACCCAATATACAAAATTTTGTTCACTCATTTTTATTAATAAATTGGACAAAAGTTAAAGAAGATGAGTGTAATTTTATGATTTTATATTGAAAAATATAAAAAAAAAGTTCAAAAAACGTCCATATGGATACAGTTTGACTAACCCTTTAAAAAGTACTTTAGTTTAAACAGTCACACTTTTTCAACATATATCCTAGGTTTGTTACGTGTCAATATAGTTTCTATATAACTATTAAAATATTATAAAATAATATGTTTTATGAATTGTACATGACTAAAGAAGCTTACACACATTTACATGACTAAAATAAATAAAACTATAATATAGTGAAATGCTACGTTCATCTAAAGTTGCTGTACAAAATTTTGTACAAAATGATCGAAAGGGTTAAATTAAATACACTAATTTGAAAGTTTTCGAAGATTACTGAATATTATATTAAAGTATTAAAGTAAGTTACAGAAAATAAGATATTTCGCTCAAAATTTCTTATTCATTTTTTCATACTATTTTTTGGATTTGCAACAAAAAAAAAAAGTTAAAATTTTGTTCTAGTAACTACATAATATTTTGGTAACATAAGAATTACTATTTATATTGATTTAGTATTTATTTATTGTTTGTTTCGTATTGCTATATTTTCATTCATTCAACATGATCTACATTTAATCGATTAGTGACTTGCATTAAACTAAAAAAACAAAAACTAAAATTATTAATTTTGAAAATAATCCATTTAACACAACGAATATTTTATGCATTCAAAAATGAATACGTAGAAATTGTCAAAAATTTAATGACATTGTTTAAGTCTCTTTAATCGTCGTGAAGTGGCTGATATTTTGGAACACATAAACTTCAATATCAACTTTCGTTCTTTTAGGCATTCCGCCCTCTTTCGTTTAAAGTAAAACGGGTAAAATGGGTAAAACGTTGGGGCATTATTATTATTATTATTATTATTAAGTATAGACAGTAAATATAACTGGAACTACCACAAATAGACCGAATAATAACAAGTATTTCTCCATGCGTATTTATACTTAGAAGAGTAACCGATTCTTAACCGATAGCGGTATTTCCACAATATATTTTTCATTCATCAAATCCCATATGCGTTACCTTAACCCGATTTAGAGTAGGGCTCCACAAATTTACCTAAACACGCTTGATTTCATGTACTATAAAAAATGCATAAAAATAGCTCAGGGCCTTCTTATATTTGATCCTAAAAGCAGTTTGTATAATGAAAAGTATGTAAACTTATTAAACATTAATAATTTATAACTTATTAATATTACAAAATAAATTTGGACTTCTAACAATTATACTGCATTCAAAATATTATAAACAATCAAATTATAAGCAAAGTTTCCTATTAAACTGAAATGTGGATATCCATAATCATAATACTAGAAATATAACTACATTTTATCTGTTTCTCTTTAGAACGAGTCATCAAATCAATAATTGTTTATAATATAATGTTTCTTAAGAGCCTATAATGATTTGCCAGGATAATTGAAATTAATACTCGATCACAATTTGTTTGAAACTAAAATTAAAATAATAATTCTGCTAGGAATCAATAATACTAACAAAATTAATAATAACAAACAAAAATTAAAAGAAAATTTTTTAATTATCTTAACATCTTAACTATATAACTTATCACTATATTGTAAATTAAACTTTAATAGAAATTACAAAACCATATAGATATATGCTATGGTCGTAAATAAAAAACAACCGACCAGTGAACCAACCACTTATAAACTAATTTAAAGATTCCACAACCAATTCGTAATGCCTTCAGTATATGAATAAATTGAAAACCCTGCGCGGATATGTACTCCATTTTTTAAGTAGGAATGTCGTATTCGATAGCATCATGTCCAATCTACAGTTTTATTGGCAAATTAATAATTTCCGCGACAGACATTTAAACTTATTTGGGGGATAACTGTATAAATTCGCTCCCAATTTTATAGCTATGTCAACGTTATGGTGGGTTTGTTCTTTATGTCCGAAGGTCCGAACAGCTTTTTTAACCAATAAGAATGTTTTATTTTACTAATACATACTCAAAATAAATTGTGTGAATATTTTTCTTCATTCCAAATCTGAATTAACATTTTTTTTTAACTTTTGGCTGAAGTAAAAAAATATGAAAGCTATATTATTTATTGAAAAATATTATATGCATCTCGTTTACGCTGATTAAAAAAATATACTTTTCAAACTTTTCAAAAATTACTTAATAACAAATTTTTCAAATGTCCAATATGAAATGTCAGTCCTTTAACAATCATAAATCATAAAAAAAACTGTTTATAGTCGTAAATATAGATTATCCCATTACTGCATAAAGTTATTAAAACAAAATTTTTAAGTTTTAGGGCAATATACCTATATTGAATTTATTAAGTTGAAAAACGAAAATATTTGGTTAAATTAAATAAAATTTGGAAATTGAAAAAATATAAGACTTCCGATATATTGGCTTGTATGGCAATAGAAGTAAATGTTATTTTATTTAAAACGTATGGCAATTTTCGAAACATATTTTTGATGAAGTCCAACGGTATTTACTACAAATAAATTTGTTTTCATATAGTTTGGAAAGTGGAAGTGTTATATTATAACCGATTTTTCTCTGACAGATAGTTTTACATATTTTGTGAACAACAAAAGAGCGTTATTTCGGCGAAAACTTAGTGCATTTTTATCTTCATACATTTTGCGCATGAATAACCGTGCATTTGAGACACTTGCATCTAAAAAATAGCATAAAATTTACCATCAACATTTTTTTGTCTCATTCTTGTACGATATACTGAAACATATTTTCATCCATTTAATCTACACCTCCTATTCCATCGTTGTAATTGCAAAACAATTCTGGTTGTATAACAGTAATTTTTCGTTTTTTCACATCTTCCACATTTACTCTATTTTATAATATCGAAATTCTTGGCTCACATTACCACTCTATTGTATTTTTCCTTTTTTCAAGAATATCACTCATTTCGAATTCTTCTATTACTTCAGTTAAAGACTCTAATTTTTTATTCAAATTCTCTAATTATTAGACTAAAATCTAATAATAAATTTACATATATAATACGTATAATTTTTTAACTTTTTTATATCTACATTGCGTAGTATCCGGTTATATTGCATCGTTAAAATATAATGTCAAATCGCCGAACCTATGCATTTGTATAATAGTAACCAAGTACTCAAAAATATTCAGTAATATTATAAAAAGAATATTTTGTGTATATAATGTAAAGTAATTATAAATAGTAAGTCAAGGGTATTTAAATTTGCTCATCCACCACATCTGCTGCTAAAAGAAGTTGGAACCATTATGACTTGAATTTCCTATTTAATTACAACAAATAATTATATAAACCAATTCACTTCGAAAATACAAAAATGTTAAAATGAACTTGAAACCTTTGGTATCTAATTTTATCAATTAATTCAGTTACTATGGATATCAACCCAATTTTATGCAGATCCGATTAAACGGATTATATGAATTAATGAGTTACTAGCTATTCCCGGCGTAACATTCGCCGGTCTAGCATTAGCATTATAAATGAAACAATTTATTTTATTTATTTATTTTCTTTATTTGCTTAAAAAAAATCAATGTTTTACAATTATAGTTTTAAGTTTTTCAATTTAACTTATTTATTATGTAATAATTTTTATTTCGGTATTTATTTATTTATTATAAATTAATTTTGACTGCTAATAGTTTTGAAGAAAACTTTTATATAAAGCAGCGTTTATACGTTTTTGAATTTTGTTTATAACGTATAAATTATGTTCATTAAAATTTGACATCCGACTTAGTTATAGAATACATATCCTTAATTTTTTTTTTTAAATAATAGTGCTCGACACGCATTTTTTTATTTCGCAAGTTGAAAAAGTGAATTTTGCGCGAAAAGGTATTTATAAACTTCTAATTGTGTTATGTCAATATATTGAAAGATATACATACAAAAAATACAAAAAATGTGTATTAAATATTATTATTATTTATCAATACAAATACTTAGAATAATTGATTTACTATATTTATATTTATATTTCACAAATGTTCTGAAATTACACAGTATATTTATATTTGTTTATAAGTATTTATTATTAGGACTCGTAACGCATATTCGTATTTTGCAAGTTTAGAAAGTGGATTTTGCATGAAGAAATATATACTTTGCAACTATATTTGTTTATCTTTGAGATATGTAATTAAAACTTTTGAAATAAAATTTGATGTAATTGCAATAAAATTTGTAAATGTAATAAAAATAAGTAAAACAAAACCTTCATGAAAAAAAATTTGATGTCTAAACGCTCCCTAACAAATAATATTAATAGAGACGTACATTTGAACAAAATGTGGCGAACAGATTCCGCTGGCAGTATAGATATGAAATTAAATGCATTTAAAAAAAAATACCACACTCACATTAAAAACACATTAAAATAGCCATAGATACATACGTTTTTTGTTTTTTTTTTATATTATCATAATAGCCCTAACTATTTCAAAACTCAAAATAAAAAAACAAAACATTTATTTATAGAATTTATATTTTTATTTCACTTCTTTTAAATTTTGGTTTTGACGTTTTGGTATGATTAGGTATGACCATTATAGTAAAGGTTATGATTGGCTACGACTTTGTTAAACCATATCGAATCATATAGGTCATTTAACGAAGTATCATATGACATCATATGACGCCTTATGACACGGGTAAAGCCAATAATTATGATTTTTCTCTTATTCTTTGTAGTCTGTGATTTTTCTTTTTAAAGTTTTTTTAATTTTTATGTGTACTAAATTTGCCATGTATTGAATTGGAACTTGATAATAATGTCATAACATATTTTGTTTTTATTGTTCTTAGCAGATCGTAAATTTCGGTTTATGATTCTCCACGTACAATATAATATTTACTCAAGGCTACTGCGCATTTGAATTTATACTTTTGAGTTACTTGTTAATAAAATAAATAAATTTCAATTATTGGGATTTCTGAACATAAGGTAAAAAATATATTTTCTAAATTTACTATTTGTTTTACCGCTGTAAGTTTTTTTGCTGTAATATCGTAATATCAGGTAATATCGTAATATTTTAACAAAGCTATTTTATCAATATAAATAATTACTAGAGGCCCCTGTTGAGTAATTATATTTCAAGTTGAAGTCAAATTTAAAGGTTTTAAAAAAACAGTAATTTACGTACTGACATAGACTTCGCACGATATAGCAGAAACCACTCGTGTTTAATAAAAAGTTTTGTGGTTAGTAAGTTTTATTTAGGACACATAAATACACGTCCCTCATATACTGCTTCGTTTCCGATATATTCCCTATAGTAAGAAGCATTTAGTGATAAAATTACTAAAAATAAAAAGTTTTGTTATTAAAGAGGTACGTATATATATACCTACATAACACATAGTTTTAATAAAAACTATATTATTACTACAAATAACAAAAATTTAGAAACAGTTACTTAAAAAGATAAAAATGAAGAATTCAAGTGACCTACTATATCAAAATGAAGTACTTTAACTCTACTATATAAAAATAAATTTGCTCGTCATATGAACAATTCAACTGATTTTTTTTGTTTTTGCTTTTTTATATTTTTTATTTGAGATGAATTTGTTTCTTTGTTTTTTTTTTGGCATATGTACATAGATTCATTCGCAAGTACATAATATAAAATATAATAACTGATTTGTTTACTTTTGTTTATTATTTTCATAATATCTCACTTATCCATAATGTATTTGCTGAATAATAAAATCATATGAGTACAAAATTTTCAACTGTGTGCGCATTTTTGTTTTATATACAATCTTATATATTATATATATTAGAAATTCATTAAGGAGTAGGAGAATCGAAATAAAATAAAAAGGTGTCTACTGCGCAGGACCTTAAATGCTTGTCAATTATAATTATAGATATTCTGATAATTCGGTTTTTGTCTTTGCTACTTTGTTTTTTTTTTGTAAAATTAATTCATATAATCAGATATAATCAATGTTATTGCTCAATAGGTGAATTGTTTTTAGGTTAATTTTAATTTGTTTTTGGTTTTATTTGGTTTTATTGTTTTGTGGTTTATGTCTTTAAATTCAATTTTGCACACTATCGTAATTCGTAATAGTTCTAAGGTTCTAATAAAATTGTCTAATCTAGTTGAAAAAAGGTTTGTGTTGTAAAAGCTTTGTGAAAAGTTTAATAGACGTTTAAGCGTATTAATATATAAGATAGTATAAAAATGATTTTGTCCGGACTTTCGTACATAAAAATGAAATCTATATTTATCTCGATATCGACAAGGATTCTTATGTAATTTTTTTTTTAATTTTTCAAGCTAAATTTATCAAAAGTATTTAATATTTATCTTTTATAGGATGTTATTCCTTTTAACACCAATGGACGGTTAGGGTTGATATCAATTTAATTTTGTATCGCTTCATTTATAATGATAATAAAATTTCATTCAAATTATTTTTATAAATTTTAATTTATTTTGTAAACATGTAAGACCGGTTCTAATTTTGTATTACACTCTATTATTTGTTATATATCAATTGAAATTTATATGATATGATTTTGTTTCGTTTTTATTTTCATTATTCTAATTATTATTATTTTTTTTTTTTTTTTTTGGATTTTTCATACTTTTTTTTGTTATTATATACTTTTGTATTTTTTTTTTTTTTAATTGAAAATATTATTGTAATATTTAATTCATTATTGTAATTTGTTTGATTGTTTTTATTTTTCCTATACCACAGCACATTCAAGAAACTTTACACTTAATGTCGAGTAATTTCAAAAAATATAAAAACATATAAAATAAAAGACCTACAGAATAAAAGTATATCATAGTAATGCTACAGACAGAAATTGAAAAATAAATCGTAGTAATGCTACAGACAGAAATTGAAAAATAAAAACAAAAATCCGTTAAACAAATACACGATCGGTGCATATAGAATCAATATTGAATTGTTGGAAAAATACCTGATGGAAACGCATCACACTTTAGAGCTTAATCAATACAAATTACTTATAGATAACAGCAAATCGTGTAAAAATAAACGCCTTGCCGAATAAATGGATTTTCGCTTGTCCACAGACTATCTTTTAAAACTTAATAAAATTAGATTGTTATACCAGAATAAAGGTTTGATCATTAACTCTTAAGATAATTTTAAAAATTGGTATCAATCTTAATATGGTGAAAGAATAATCTAAATACCTATTCAAACGTAATTTTTCTATACATATTAAATTGTGTAATTACTTAAATTAATTTTTAACAATTATGTAATAACTCTACTTTATACAATGACCTACTATTCTACATAATTATTATTGTTCAATTAATATTAACTTCCAAATAGACATGTCATTTCGTTACCACTCTATAGTGATTCATTCAATAAATGAAAATGACATATTTTTTTTTTTTTTTTAATTTACCTCTATACAACACTATACTAATTGTTAAACCACAATACAAAAACCTCATACTTAATTATTTTATTGTTTCAAATTAAATAAATATGTATTAATAATTATTATAACATTGTGTAATTATATAAAATTAATTAAAAAAAAAAATAAATCTTTAAAAAATTTAAATAAAATCCTTGAATAATAAAAAAAAATAAAATGAAAGTGTTCAAAACGATTTAAAAAATTATTAATAAGATTTCATTTAATTATAAACAAAATATAAATAAATGAAATTAAATACAAATTTTGTAGAAAAAATTAATTAAATAAAGGATATAAAACATTATAATTTTAAAATCTCATAATGTACGGAAATTATTATGAGAAGAGTGATGTAATAAAGGAAAAGGATATAAAATAATTTTATGAAAATATCACAAAATGTCATTACAATAATGTGGGATTTTATTATAAATAACGAAAGATAATCTTTTGTTTGTATCATTTTAAAAATCAATTACAAGTTAATTGCAGAGAAAAGGATTAAATTTATTATTAATATTATTTTTGTTATTGAAGAAAGGATTATAATTATAAATTTTATTATTTAAGAGTTGACTTTATTTATTTCATAAAATAATATTTAATTATAAATTAACAAGGGGCCCCTATTGGTTAATTATAATTCAAGTTAAAGTCAAATTTAACATTTTATGATTTATGATTTAAAAAGCAAAATAATTTAGTTTTTATAAAAACTTGTTTTCCAGCGTTAGAGTATAACAGTGAAAATAGTCGAATATTTTCCTTTTAATTTAGCTTTTGTTTCAAAACTGTTTTTTCACTGTAAAAGTCATCGCTACTTTTATTAGTTAGGTCTTATTTTTAAATCCATATAGTAGTACTCATTTATGTCACAGTTTAGCAAAAGAGGAAGCGAGAAACCTGTTTATATGATAAAATTTTCATATAAATTTTAGATTCAATGTTATTCTAGTTCACAGCGTTTAGATTATGTAATCAATTGCATTTTTGTATGTGTGCGTAATTATTCCAATTTTTTTTTCAGTTCACCATCTGCTTGAATTCTATGAGCGAAATTCAGAACCAAAAATACAAAAACAATTGAATAAGTTAAAAAAAAATCTATTTTGTCAATTTAAAAAATTGGTTTTGAAGTGTAAAAAATATATTTTTTTTCATAAATCATTTACTGGGTTAGGTAGTTAACCTAACGCCAACCTTCAATATGAGAGGTTTTTTGCGCAACTAAAATGTTGGCCTATCGTATAAGCGGTTGATGTATAGGACAGTTTCCGGAGGTCACCACGTTGAGGTGGTGTAAACACTTGCTCAAGCAACTTGAAAGTTGCGCTTCTTGATCAGCGATCGGTTAGATGTTACCCTGTTAATCCCAAGCAAAGAGAGAGCAAATCTTGAATAGTATACATACATACATAAATGTATTGCATATTGTAAACTGTACTAAAAATATTTATCTCCTATTATAGTAATAAAAACAACTCCACACAAATAATAGTTTTCGTATATTTTTTATTCTATTTAATGATCTTAATTGTGTGTGCTGTAGTGACGGTATTACTAGAGATCAGCTTGAATATATATTTATTCAAACACTGTTTTATGGAGCATAATAGAATATTGCACAGTATAATACACATTAAATACATAAAAATAATATTTTTAATGTTTTAGGAATAAAAAAATATTCTGCGAGTAACTTTTTATGTACGAAATTTTTTTTTTAACTTAAAACCTTCATAAATCCGTTAATAATGACGGCTTAAACATCATGTTTTCATATAAAATTTTTTTCGTACCAAATTTATTTTTTTTCTTCTTTCTTCTGTTATTGCCTATCCATAATAAATTGAATGTTAAATGATACTGGCAACGATGTCCTGAAAGATGTTTCGATCCAATGCTAAATAGATTAAATCGCTAATTTTTCTGGTACCTGTCCAGTTTCTAATGTTGCGCATCCCTGTTAATTGTTTTCTTCCTATATATCTTTTTCCGTCAACTTTTCTTTGAACTTTTAACTGATTTTATTCGTTACACCTACTTATTTGTCTTTCTTCTCTTACTATCTTATCCCTTCTCGTTCTCCTAGACAACGGTATACGAAAGTGGTTTTCCTAACAAAATCAAAATTTTTAATTTTGGTTATAGTACTAACCTATAAAAATTAAAAATACACTTACCGGCCCTCTCATAAGTGTTGGCTATATACGCAACCGTTTATTCTTTGCGAAAAATTTCTAAAAATTCGAATGCTGTAGACTTTCGGAACTATATACAAAAATTGTCTTATATAGGAACTCAATTCATTAAGATAGGTTGTTGTTGTTGTTCAAATGATCTTCATTGAACTGAACTTAAATTATTACATAGATTTAGTTAAATACTTTTGTTATGTCAAAATTATAAATTGTTTCAAATTAACATTGTCATTTTAAGTATTCTAAAATAACATAATTGTAGTTTACAACATAGGTATTCGAATCCAGAGAAAACGGGGAATGCTGATTAACAGCAAGTTTATATACCAAAACTCTAGTCAACGCCACATATAACCTCTTTAGTAACGTAAATGAAAATACGACAACATTTTAGAGCTATTGAGATATAAGGTTTGCATTAGAGTTAAATTAAATTATATTAAAATATAATTAGAAGATGTTATTTTTTATAAAAGTGGAATTACATTAAGTTTTGAAGTAATACGAACAAAATAATAATAATAACATTTTTACTTTGATACAAAAACAAACTAGATTTAAAATAACACTATAATACTATCGGCCATTTGTTTTAAATTTATTTATTCAATATGATAATTTAAAAAAAAATTCAAAATACCTAAACACATACCTAATAAATAATTAAAAAAAAACTAAATAATTAGCATAAAATCTGATGTCTTCAAAATGAATAGTACAGAAAAATTAGTTTCCAAATGAAAAAACACATTTGAATAAATCAAAAAAAAAAAAAAGAAATTGAACTTTTTAATAGTTATTTAATTTAATTTTAAATTTGGATTGAAAGTGAAATTGAAAATATTAATACCTACCCAACACAAAATGAATTTTTAATTTAAAATTTTTAAAATTTTGTACTGTAACTGAACAGAATTAAAACAAAAATTGTTGTTTTTTGTGTTTATCCGTATTAAACACTATTTTACAAAAAATATAATAAAAAAAAAAAATAAACATAAAAAAAAATATATATTTTATACCTTTGAATAAACAAAAAATAAATTTTTTTTTTTTTTAAATGAATCCATAAGTTTAATTGAATTTGATACATTATACAAGAACTTATAACAATTCAATTAAATTCGAAATTGAATGTGAAACACGAGATTTACGTTTTTAACTAAAATAATAACAATGAAAGTTTATTACAAACTTTATAAAACGTTTGCAACAGTTTTGTTGTACTCTAAATATGGTATTAGAACTATAAAACGTCGGTTATACGTCATTCATTCATTTTGAACTTGAACACTCTTTTATATAATAATATTTAAAATGTCCTAATAGGATCGGTGTATATATTATGGTATATGCCAAAAAAACTAAACCATAATCAATTTTTTATACAAGTATTCTTTGAGTTAATGCGGCAAGTTAACCCTAAACCTCATAACATATTTTGTCACGTAAATTCATAACATGAGCCTGGCAGGCTCACCTTATAATGTAAGAGTACCTAATAATGTAGAAAAAAATTATTTTTAATAAATTTCAAATTTTTTATTTCAAATATTAATTTTTAGATATTTAAACATAACAAAATTAACAAAATAAACGCTACCGTTTTTGAAATTGCAGTACGAGATGGTGGTAATTGCAGCTTTTTAGTACTAGCACGCTTTTTGATAAGGGAATTTACTAAACTTTCACAAAGACCTCTTAGAAATAAATTTCTTTTATTGAATTTTTTTTGTGTCCCAATAATGTTGATCTCTATTTTTACTTGAAAGAAATTGGAATATAAGTTTTATTTCGACGTAAAGTTCCTACAATCGTCAATCCATTAGATAACAAACTTTTTGCAAGTTCTAACGTTGTGAAATAGTGAAACATTGTAATATTCCGTCCAGTTCCAAAATATGGTGCACACAAATTCTCCACTACATTTTGAACAAATCATGTTGCTCTGTTATTATCTTTGTTCCCAGTATATGGAATTTCTTTGAGTAGCCGTCTGAGAGTTACAAAGCCACCAAATTTTAATAATCGTAATTGTCCGGCTTTGTTAACATTATGTTGGCATTAATTGTTCGTCTAAGGTAAGATTTTCTGAATTGGTATATATAATATTTTCCCAAATTCTTATTTATTGCTTCAAACACGTCTGGAATTGGGGCTAATTTGTCAAATCTACGTCGATTGCTTCCTGTGGTTTTTTCATCAAATCTAATAAAACGTAAAATTTTGTCAAAGCGGCTTGCGCCATAGTATAGCTTTGAATAAAATTGAACCATAGGCTCTTTAGACGATCGATAACTTTGGTTATTTGATTTCGAAGAAGGCGTGCAATTGCGGCATATGGTTTCCAGCGCAAAATATTAATTTAGACAAAGCGTTATGGCCTTTGAGCCTATTTTTTACCATCTTTTGCAAATAATTCTCCATGACAAATTATAATTTCACCGCTATTATCAGAATCATAAATTAATTCATCTTCGCTTCTGAAGCTTCAGATAAATTATCCTCTTCTGAGTCAATTGCCACATCGTCGAATTATATGTCGTCAGTCACTTCGTCATCACTTATTCATGTCAAAACTTGCATCATTAAGAAATTATTATGAAATATTATAAGAGAGCCTGCCAGGCTCATGTTATGAACTTACGTGGTATTTTTTTAAGCAAAAAAAAACAAAATATGTATTTTTGTAATTGTAATATGTAAATATTGACCTAAATGAAAATTAAAAAGAAGAATCGTTACAATATTACGAAAAATTTAGAAAACACGTAGTTTTGAAAAAACATAAGCCTGTCATGTTATTAGCTTTAGGGTTAATGAGTTCAATATAATCAATTATTTATCCAAGTATTACTTGAGTTAATGAAGTACATGAATGAGGCAAGGGACAGTCAAATATTTATCTACAATTTATAGGATATTGACTTTGACTGCATATTCTGAATTAAAATTCAAAACTAAAGACAGTTTTAAAATTGACATCATCTTTCTGGGGTATTCAAAATGTTCTGCTTTACTTTCTTTTGTACATACTTGTGAAAGCTATTGATGGATAAAAAATAAAAATACACAATCCACAAATTTTAAAATTTTAAAGAATTTTTAAACCTTCATTAGAATAGCTTCGCCTTCAAAATAGAATAGTTTGCGGATTTAAATGTATAGTGTTATAAATTTATACCTTTTTTTATAAATAGCTGCATTCTAGGAAACTTAGGATACTCTTGTAGCACGTTGATACACATTTAAGACGAGGGGGATCTTTATTGAGCATATGTCCATATTTACTAATGACGAGTATCGATAAAATAGGGAAAATTTTCCTAATGTACAACGATGGCAGTTGAAGTTAAGGATGAAGTCACATTTTTGTCGCAAAGTAACGCATTTGACAATAAAAATAGGTTCAAATTTAGACAGTTTGAGAAACTAAATCCCAAGCTCAATTCTGTTTATTGACCATCACAGCAATTTAGTAAAATCATTATTATCATTATTTGTCTTTAATTGTTAACTTCGCTATTTGTAGAATTTGTTAATGTATGTATAATCTAATTTTCAATATATCTAATACATCAAGTAGAAAACAGAAGGCCGTCGTGTATTGCATTCTTTGGAAATCCCACTCAACCTCCATAGCATAAAAGAAACACAGTTTTGTTTCTTTGTCTGTCTGCTTGTTAAGTATAAAAGATTAAATTGTTGAAACTCAACAGGCTACGAAAGCTCTCTCTTTCTCTCTCTCTGACCTCTTATTAACATGATTCATTTTACGCGAATAAAATATTTTTTGTATAATTTTTAATGAGATCAATTTATTTCATAAAAATCATCCGAGCGTGTACCTACATTAAGAAATGTAAGATTTATTTCCAAGCCGGTATACTTGATTCGGCTGAAAAATAGTTCAAAATAGAAGAAATAGATAAGCAAACGCCGGCTCGAGCTCTCTCACATATTTTTATACGATTCACTTTGGAAAATTTTAAAAATTAAGCGAAGGGTGCTCACGTACCCTTATAATATGAATATATACCAATTTAAAAGTAAAAAATAAATAACTAGTTTAAATCCCTGGAATTTTTTGCCGTTTTTCTTTTTGTAAAAATTTTTTAATAAATTTTCCATACCTATCATGGTAGAGTTAAACATTTTTTGTTTTGTTATTAATGGATTCATGATATTCGTGTGAACAAAAAAAAAACTTAATATTGAGATTTAATTTATTCCCTTCCAAATAATATTTCATAGTTTTTACTAAAACAATGTAAACCAAGTTAATGAATAAAAAATATAAAGTGGCCGAATTATAATAATATACGTGTACAGAGTGTTTAATTACAGATTCTGGTGCGTGGTTTTAAATTTGAAAATTTTTTGTTTTTCAAGTGAAATCTAATGCCAATATTTAACAAAATTTTTCTATTTGATTTGAGAAATTAATTCATCCAAAATAATTCATTTTAGAGCATTAAGACTGGTAATTTAAACCTATATTAAACCATAAAATATTATAATTTAGAAAAACTTGAGTTAGTTAATTCAAATAAACACAAACCATATACACAAAACGGGTGAAGATAGTAGAATGAAGATGACAATAGTATTCTACAAATTTCGAAACACCTAAAAGGAAGACTATGTAAAATGCGAATCCCGAATATAAATATAATAGCATGGAAACAAAATGAGTACATTGAAACAAACAGAAAATATTACTTAATACAAGCAACAAAACAGTAAGCACGAGCAAAGAAAATATTTAGTCTTAAATAAGCGGGAATATTTTATAATACTGTGAGCGACATATGCACCATACCTTTGATTAAATGTGGTGTCGGATAAACTTTGGAAAAGGGGGCGCATCAAACAAAATTTACCACGATAATATTCCATTAACGATACCTGATAATGTCACAAATATTTCATAGAAGACCATTTTTGGCGACAAGGTCATTTAAAGGTCAAATTGGCTTTTTGAAATTTTTTATAAAGTTTTGTAGTGTTTTAATTAAACATTTATATCTTTTCTCTACAATAATATAGAGAAGCTACTTTTTTTTTTTTTTTTTTTATTAACAAAAAATAATGTTTACATTATTTACATATGTATTTGTATAACAATATTTTATCATTGAATTATTCATTATTGGAGGAAATATTAATATATAGAAGGATTCAGACCTTAGCCTAAGCTGTATGGTCGTATAGTTATTTACATTTTAAGAGTTATCAACAAAAAATAAAAAAAATAAAAAAAATTAAGTTTTGATTTAAAATAATAAAAAGTAGATTTTCCTAAATATTCAATAATACTAAATTTAATAACTACCAGCATTCCAACATTCTCTTTCTTTATTACATTATTTATAGCTTATTTGAATTAAGTTTTAAAGTTAGTGTTCTGATTAGTTTTTTCCTTTCCTTTCACACTTTATTTATAATATTTATTCTTTAATTTTTAATTTTTATTCTTTATTTTTATTTTTTATTTTCATTTTTATTTTATACCGCAAGTAAGTTTTCGATTTTCCTTTTAAATAAACTGTATGAATTTATATTTTTTAGGTCGTCCGGTAAAATGTTAAAAATGCTTAAACTGTTGTATACGCAGTTTGTTTTTTGTAAATCTGATCTAAACAATGAAAGATAAAAATTTGAGCGATTCCTAGTGTTATGGCTATGTATGTGTATATTCCGATTGAGTAAAAATGTGTGTTTAATCATATTGTTTATAATTTTGTATGCAAGATAGTACATTTCACGTTTACATATGTTATTCAAACTTATATATCGTTCACTATATAATAATTCCGTAGGATGGATATCTTGGTGGAAAGAAATTAATAATTTTAATAGCTTTTTTATGTATGACATCCAACTATTTGAGGTATGTTTGTGGAGCGTTACTCCAAATGGGATTTAGGTATATAATATTAGAGGATATGTATGAAGAGTATATTGTATAAAGGGTATTGGTATTAATATATTTCCTCAGCCTTCTTAAAATAAAAATGTAAGGAGTGATTTTTTTAATTACATAATCAATATGTTGTCGCCATTTCATTCTATTGTCAATAATTAATCCTAGGTAATTGAAAGTTTTTACTATTTCTATGGTTTCATTTTTGTGTGTTATATTTACGAAATTATAGTGTTTATTACTGATAAGCAATATTTTTGTTTTCCTAACATTTAATCTCATCCTATTTTTTTGTAGCCATTCATCAATTAAATTTAAGTCATTTACGATCGAGTTTTTTAGATCTTCCTCGGTATTGCAGGAGTACTTAATAACAGCATCATCCGCATAAAATTGGATGATTCCATTAAGGTTTAGCATGGTGATGTCATCGATATAAATTTTAAAAATATCAGGCCCCAAGATGGATCCCTGTGGTACCCCCTGTTTTATAGTTTCTAAGCTACTATACACGTTGTTGCAATGAACCTGTTGTTTTCTATTGGTAAGGTAAGATTTAAAAAATTTTATTTGATTTTCATTGAACTTTAATAGCGATAATTTAAACAGAAGTACATCATGATCAACACAGTCAAATGCCTTTTGTAGGTCGATAAATAAACATCCAGTATATTGTTTTTTATCTATGTTTTAAGAGATAAAATCAGTGAGCGCTAGACAGGCAGCCGTCGTATTTGATCTTTCTTCAAAACCATATTGTTCTTTATTTAAGACACCATTGTTTTTAATAAAATCTATAAGTCTGTTTTTCACAACTTTTTCAAAGATTTTTGAAAAGGAGTTTAGTACAGAAATAGGTCTATAATTAGATAAATCTGTTGTATCACCTCCTTTGTGTATTGGAATAACATTAGCCACTTTAAGTGAAGTTGGAAAAACTGAATTTTCCATAGAAGTATTTATTAATTTTACCACAGTTGGTATCAATTGACTATTGCATTTTTTTATTAATTTTGCTGAAAATTTGTTTAAATTTTTTGTAATATTAATAAAGTAAGTGTTAATAGTATTTGAAATATTTGGGGGGTTATTATATATTTTATTTTTAAGATGTATTTCTGATAAATTATTTGAGCTTTCGTTACAGTTTTTATTATACATAATTCTTTTATATAGAGCCCATAATTTTTTGCTATTGCTAGGATCGCAAGAAATGGCTCGAGTGTAATAGTTGAGTTTAGCTTGTCTGATTTCTTTGTCAACAATTTTTTTATATTTTTCAAATAAGTTAGAAGTTTTTGTATCTTTTTTTTGAATTTGAAGAAAGAATCACGAATCTTTATTTTTTGCAGAATCTCGCTGTTCATCCATTCTTGTTTTTTTTATTTATTATAGGCTTAGATTTAGTATAAGATTTAATCTGCCATGTTAAAATTTCGACTAAATCATCAAAAGAATCGTAATTTTCTAGGTCATTCCAATGTCTATCATCACCAAGTTTTGCATAGCTCAGAATTGTTTTGGTGTTACTGTTTAACTCTTTCGTTATTTTTAAATTCGTACTTACAAAGAGCATTTGATGGTCAGATAGAGTTGTGTCGGCAACGTGTAAGTTATAGTTATAACTAACTAAGTCAGTAAAAAAATGATCACTGTGGTGATCAAATGAATACTGTTTGTATGGTTGAACTAATCCGAGTTGCAAACTTTTTCGTTAATTTGTTGTATACAACATAGCCATTACAAAAGATTCTATTTAGGTAATTCTTAACATCAAAATTATCTATCATATATTTTTATCTATAATAAATTGATATTAAAGTCCCCTAAAACTAAAGAATTTTTATATTCATAAGTAATTTCATCTAGTTTACTGATAAAATTATCTAATCTGGTTTTTTGTGATCTACAGAAACACATTATATTTACATTTTGTTTTAATAGTTTTACTATTACAATGTTCGAATTATTGTAGTTTTCCTCTAATACTAAGGTGCTACAAATATTGTTAGAGATATAAATTGCGGCACCACCATAAGCTGTATCGCGATTTGAAAAGTACGCTTTGTACTCTGGAAGATTAAAAAATTGATTTTCATGCTTTAATAACCAAATTTCAGTTAAAACAATAACGTGTGAAGATTATTAACCAAAATTTCTAAATTATCTATATTATTTCGGAGTCTTTGCATATTAAGATATATTATATTAAAATTTTCATTGTATTTCATCATTACATTTTTAGCACACTCTATGAAATGATTGACATTTATATTCTCTTCAATATAACACATCATTACTTTTACACACAATAATAGCATACATCATAGACATATATAAAGCTTCAGCTTTATTAAGATAAACAATATTATTGAACTCTAATATGAATTATACTCTAATATGAAAACTATTTGGACCTTGTCTTAATTTTTTGAAATATTTCTAATACAAAAATTATATAATAAGAGGGCAGTATTGATTTAAGTACGGGTTTGTATAAATATTTATTGCTCTTGAAACACTCTGTAGTATAGTTTAATATAATATTATTGTATAATACAATCATAGGATTTTTTTTTTTTTGTATAAAATAATATTTTTAAATACTAAAGCAGACTATAACACGAAGGATAATATTATTTGCGGTAGGTGCATTCATGGCTGGCTCTGTAAATAAATATGAAGTATGAATATGCAAACCAGTAACATAAAGGAATTTGAAATTTTATAAATTCTTTAAGTAGAGATGGTTTATGGATTTGTATAATAAATTTTAAAATTCTAGAAATATTAATATTTTAATTATTAGTACGCATAATTAAATAAATGAAGTAATATTTCCCGAAACAAAAGTAATAAACCAAAAAAATGTCATTGTTTTTTCCTAAGATATTTGCGTTTCTAACTCCTACGGTAAAACTACAAGGATAGTCAAATCGTAATATAATGAAAACACCTGAGTTGAAAACTGCTATCTAAAACAACCAAAATTCAAATATGTATTTGTAAATCACACACATTCCGAGTTCTACTCTCCGAATAAAATTGACAAAAGTACTTATTTCAGTAATAGATTTTGATGGTAAGGCTTTTTCGAATATAAATTGTTCTGAAACCCACTTATGATCGTCAAAATCAAAATTAAAATTATTAAAGCATTATTAAGGAACACGTAAACATTTTTTTTATGATAATGGGTTTTAGAATATTTAGAATATTTGGTCTTTATATAAGTATATTTATACGAGTATTTGGCCAGATAAATTGAATTCAATTTAAATTATACGGAGGCTAGTCCGAAAAGTTTTCTATAACGGTATCTTTTTGTCAATATTAAAAATTTTGTATGTAGCGGTATTGCCATTTCAAAGAACAATCTTTTATGCTATCTATCTTAAATTGGATTGATATAGAATAGTACGAGTAGATAGTAATTCAAGACATACTGGAAGTGTAGTTTTTTATATAAAGGATTATTGGAAAACTGAAGTTATGAAAAGTATTGCAATTAACAATGAATTATGAGTTTTAGTTATAAGAGCTTGTAATGATAATAAAAGTTTTTGTCTATGGGTTAAAAAATAATTTTAATTATTTTATCAATTAATAAATAATAATAAAATGTTATTAAATAAACTTGGAATAAAATTTTCAGATATTAATCAGTTCCAAGGTCAATTCTAATAAAAAATTCACTCAATATGATAATGAGCTTTTGTGGAATTGTTATTTAATTAAAAATTTTTTGAAGGACATTATTAATTCAACAAGGACTGTTCATTATTCTGATAATTATAATAATAATGATAATGTAATATAAATAATAATTTGAGGATACCTAATCATATTTTTGAATAAATTTTTATTTATATTTTATTTTGTAAAAACAAGCGATTTAATTTTGATAATAATAATAACAACATTAAGAGTGGGTGAATTTTTTATTTTAAGCCAAAAGCTAAAAGTTATATTCAAAACTAAACTGTACTTACGTGTGAGTTTGACATGGATTTTAATTCTAAAGAGAAAAGGCCACACTTAAAACTAAACCAAAACTTAGGCAGTAACTGGCTACCCAATTGTCCTAAGAATACATATATAAACTATATTTATTATTATTCAACGCTTTGAACGCTTAACTTATTTATTTTTAGTAAATGTGTGATGCTAAAAAATTTTTTTAATATAATCACAATATAAATTTTGATTTCTAATATAAATCAACAGGGCATTATTATTTTCAAGATAGTCTAAATCAGCTAATGAAATTGGTCTATTATTATTATCATTAGTTATTAAACGTTCATACAGTTGACTATTGGTATGTTAACAATTACAGCTGGATAAATTTGTTCAATTCCCAATTTTTTTTTTTAGGCTGTATTGATGATGATTGAGTATTGGATAACAATTGATTTGATGCCTAACTATCATTGGCCCTTTGTTGTGTGACTGGCGATAAAGCTCGAAATATTAGATTTTTCAGACATCATTAACGCTTTTGTAAATACCTACCACAAATACTTTTTTTCTTCTGCGACAGCAAAAATAGCCACAGGTCCAAAAATTAAGCATATTGCGTTCTCCTACATCCATATTAATTAGCCATTATTTTACAATTAAAAGCAGAAAATTGAATAACCCATAATGTTAAATTTATAAATAGCTATATACGCTATAAAATTAATTAATTTTGATTAATGCGCAATAATTATTTTTAATTTTAATTTTTTATCATGGCATACATCACACCACGCTCAATCCTTCAAGTTTTCCACTTGCAGTATTTTCTAAGTTTTTAATATTGTACATTGTCGAAAATTAACTCTAATTTTGGTGTACCATGAGCATAATTGGCTAAAATCCTACATGGCTACCCTAACATACTAGGGCCAACTCCGTAAGAAAATAAATAGTGTACCATCACATGGGTTAAACTATATTGGTTTGAGCAGTACAAAAAAACTGACTAAGTACAGAACGATAATTTTATATAACTTTTCTTTATTAAAAAAAATAGTGGGGTATATTGACAAAACATACAATATTTTAGTAATGTATATATTTATTTAATAATACAAGATGTACATTAGAATAAAAATATATCCTTTACTTTGAGACTCAACTGGTCGACTTGAAATAATTCGTATATTTGCTGCTCTTGCAAAGAAATAAATAAACGCTGGGTGGCGCAGTAGGTAGAGCGTCTGTTTTTCAACCGAAAGGTCCCAGGTTTGATTCGCCGATGAAGTAATAATTCCCCGATAAAAAAAAACGCTTTATGGATTCTTTGACCTGGTCCAGTAGATATCTTTTCTCATTGGGATAAAATAAATGACAGAAATTCATTAAGAGTACGACTCAGTTGCATAAAAGTTGGCTCACTCAAAAATTGTGTAGTTACAAAATATATTTATTAAAAACAAAAACGCAAAAAAATTAACATATAATTTTTAATGTTTCTTAAGCTAATAAAAACTGACATTATTGTGTAATTAATTTAGTTAAAATATAAATAAAAACTAATTTTTTCATTTTAATTATATGGCAAAAAAATGACCTATTTTTTTTTGTTGCAAAAAAGTTGTCCTACACTGCAATATTAACTCGCAGCTTATCAATAACCACTTCAAAACATTTGAAATTATACCGTTATAATTTTAGAAATTAATTATAAATAATTTTAAATCAATTCAGTACTATTTTTACATTTAATCGGTAATAATGCCTTGTGATAAAGCAATCTCTGAAAATTTAAGAAATTTAATAATTAATTTTCATAAAGATGAACTTTATGCTTATAAAATTTCGGCAAACTAAAATATCTGTCTACAGTAAAATATATAATTAATTTATATAAATCTGCTGGAACTATAACTAAAAAAAAATCCTTGTCGGCCACATATTGCTGATGCATGTGATCTATGAATTTTATTAAAGAAAATAGTCAAATCCCACCGCAGAGCTTCTACCAAAAAAATCAATGATGAGTGGAAAAAGAATGTTAAAAAAAGATTTTCAAGATTTACTTGCATCAGAGAGTTCAAAAATTTTTGAATTTTTTGAATCAATTGAAAATAATTGAAAACTACACTCAAAATTATATTAAATACAGTTCAAAATATTCTAAAATTGCAAAAACTATACTTTTCGGGCTGAATGAAATTAAAATAAATTAGACAAATTTGATCTATGATGACAGACAGTCTAGTAACTAACTGATCAGAATTAATTTAAATGTCAATTAAATATAAAAACCACACAAAAAATTCAAAAAATTATGAATTTCGTATGAAATTATATCATGGTTTGGCCAGACCATAGGAGTACCGAAATGGATATACACATATCGACCCATCCAAGGAATATGTTGATAACTCGAAATGTGAACTTATTACGAGATACTTATAAATCAACTACCTGTAAGTCAATCTATTGAATGAAAAAATCCCCGTGCTGATATCGTAAAATTTACAACTTTGAGAACAAAAAACAACATATTCAGTTTGACACCTTATTTGAAATTTTCCCGATAATATTATATTTATAAATAGAGTTATCAACCTCTTACATCCAATAAAAATTTGCATTCAGTTGCTAATTTGATTTATCAACATAATGCACAAAAATAATTCATTTTGTTACTAGTTGTAACTTGAGTTATCAACATATTACACAAAACAGTACCAAAAATATTTGTTGCTAACTTAATTTATCAACATAATTTGCAAAAATATATTGTCAATATTGGTAATAAATGTGTTTGGAAACGTTAGACATGGAACTTTTTTTATTAAAATTGCTTGTCAAAAAAACGCGCGAAACGATAATCATCTGTTTTGTAATTACATATTATTTGAAAATAGTGTTTTTCGAAGATTTTAATAAAATAAATAATATCATCGCGAGCACAAAAAATTTTAGAATTAGCTAGAGCCAATTTAAATCTAAAAAAGCTTAAATTTTACTTAAATTTCGTCAACTTTATTCAAAATATATTGTTACCTGTTTCAAATTAAAAATAAAATTTATCAACAAACTTATTTTTTTGTATCAACCAGCATTTCAACCCAGCAGCAAGCAATTTATTAACCAAAGAGCTGTTGTTTTTGCTAAAGATGAAGAGACAATGAGAAAATTCGTAAAAGTTCTTCATAAAACACAGCAAAGAGTCACCCTTCACCAACATAGGGATATTTTCAATACTGAATTTAATATTGGATTTTTTGTTCCTAAATCTGACCAGTGGAATGATTGTACTTCCTTTGAAAATATGAACGACGAAGAAACAAAAAGAAAATGTTGTTAGCCACCTTAAACATTTGGACTTTGTTAAACAAAGCCGGAAATTAAAAGTTGAAGATAAGCAACGTGTAAAAAGGAGGCATATTGCTACGTTTGGGATGAATGCATCGCGAAAAAAGGAGCATGCAAAGTTTCAAGTTGCCTTATGAATTTCATTAAAAGAGAGTCAGAAGCTGGGTGCAAAGAATTAAGATTTTGGTCCGACAATTTCCCAGGTCAAAATAAAAATAAAATACTATTTGCTGCATATTCATACTTTTCTTACAAATTCAAAGTTTCCATTATACACAGATTTTTAGATAAAGAGTATATCCAAAATGAAGGGGATAGCGTTCATGCCAGAATAGAAAATCAGATTAGTGAAAGATTAGTGATTGGTACGCACTAATTTAACCGTACTAAAACTACAAAAATAAACTTTAGAATCGTAGCTTGATATAAGGTTTTCAAAGCAAGTTGATTGTAATTACGGAAAAAGCAAATTAGCCGAAATTTTTACCAAATCTCTTAATTTCATCTCAAGACTTCCAAAAATTTCGGCTAATTTGCTTTTTCCGTAATTACAATCATAACTTGCTTTGAGCACCTTATATCAAGCGACGATTCTAAAGTTTATTTTTGTAGTTTTAGTACGGTTAAATTGAAGGCAAATATTTCTAAAAAAAAAATTTTTTTTCCTTATTTTATTTTCGACTTTTTACTGAAAATATTTTTTTAATGAAAAATAATATATTTTCAAAGAACCACCCATATATAATCAAATGGCACTAAAATTCACTCTAACGAAATTTGGTTATTATTGCTCATACTTAAAATTTGTAATTATATTTTATATTACTGTAACAAATTTTATAAAAATATGTATATTTTTATAGACTTTTTGGAGATTTTTGATTACATACCTTTTAATTTTTTAAATTACGTATTAAAAAATTTTCACCAATAAAAAATTACGCACTTTATAAAAAGAAACCCTGTTAAATACAAAAAATATTTGACGTAAAATCGTAGATTAAACCTGAGAAAAAGTCTGAAATGTAAACACTCATCCGACTTTATCTACGATAAAATTAGATTTTGTCCGAGGTGTAAACGCTGCCTAAGCATAAATTGGCATATAAAAGTATAATATATATATTCATAAATCGAAAATAAACTTTTTTTACATTCGAGAAGAGTAATTTGTAACTGAGTGATAGATAACTGATACTTGATTGGTTCAAATTTTGTTTTCTTCCATAAATAATGTTTTCATTTTATTTTCAATTAAACTAAGCCATATGATTATGTATGTAACAAATGCAAGCCCTATATGACACATGTAGGGATATTTACATATACTTAGTGAGAGAAAGAGAAATAATAAAAGAAAGAGATTAATAAAAGAAACCAAAATAAAAACACAAAAAAAATATAATGAAAATGATGATTGAAAATAATTGAAATTGAATAATAATAGAAAATGATTGAAATATAATGATAATGATTTGTATTGCACACATTTATTTTGTATTCTTTTTTGTTTTTTTTTTTTGCTTCCTTACACCATAGAAATGTCAATAAATATAGTGAATTTAAAGAGAAACCAAATTTTAACTTTATCAAATATCCATATTCCATTATTAGTACACACCCATATGTAAATTTCACCTTAGTTGAATGCAAAGAATATCTATAATCTATATTAACAAGAATATACACTCCCATTTTACGTAAACCTAATTTTTAAGAAATACCAAACCGAGCAAAATATCATTAGTTAAAAGAGTTAAAATTTACATTTACTTATCGTATGCCAAATTTATTATGAGAGAAAAAAGGTACAAAACAGATGTTTGTCTTTTCCTTTATACTGTAAAATATTTTTGCGTTCTCATTATTCTCCTTTGGATTTGCTTACGTTTCCTCCCATTATTTATATGAGGCAGGGTGGCAAAAAATGTCAGTTCTAATTTAGTTTGTTCCCTTATACGATGATTAATTCTGATCTTTTATTATTTTAATATTTTCGTTTTAAACATTATTATTTTCGTATATACCTATTACAAATATTAAATTATAATTACATTACAATAATATAAAATATTATTAATATTTTTGTCAGTAATAATTTGGAGTTACAAACATTATTATTTTTTATTAATTATATTAGTAAACCTAAATATTTATTATAACGGTATACGATTATAAAATAATACTTTGTCCTCAGTATTATTTTATAATCGTAACATCTATTTACAAATCACAGAGTTTAGAGAATATGATAAACCTGTTTTAGTTAGGTCTCCTAAAAATCTTATGCATAGTTGATACATTTTAGAAAATAATATTGTTAAATATTTCAACGAAATTTATGTCGAAAATTTTTTTCAAAATTATTAACTTTTTTTTATTTAATTTCATTTGTTACTCTCTTTTGTTTACTACATTTTTCTTTTTCTTGCACATTAAATTCTCATTCGTCTATTTCTTACAATTTTTAGCAAATTTGCATATGAATTTGTATGCAAACAAATGAACACTTACATGAGTTCATAATCTTTTTATGGATATAATTTGGTTGAGAAGTTATTGAAATGGGTATTTGGTTGAATTGAAGCAAATTGAAACAAACATATAAAGTCCAAGGCAAGTTAATTAAGGCAAATATTATAATAATAAACTTATCGTATTTTATTTGTTCCATGAAATTCTGAAAAGGATATATTTATAGGAAATTAAAAATTGCTAATTTTTATATGAATGCATTTTACATTTAAAAGGTGTTTAACTACACTTAAAACCAATACAATATCGTAAAAGTTTGTGCAATAAGTTAATAACTCTCTTTGTCAATCATATTAGCAAAGAAAAATCTAAGCATTATGTTGATAATTCAAGTTATCAAGCAACAATTAAAATGTCTTTCATGCAAAAAGTTGTTTTTGCCTAAATCACCATAATATATTATTATATTAATCACTATTAATGTATGCTTATGTAAATTTGGCACAAAAATCTAACTTATGCTTAAATTTTATCGAATTTGATAAAAAAATCATGGTTTTAAATAGCTTAAATTTGCAAAAACTTAAATTCCATTTTCTGCAAAACTATGGTTTTCGAGTTATCAACATATTCCTTGGATGGGTCGATATATATTATAGTTTTTTACATAAATATATATGTAAAATATACTTTTTTTGTTTTATTGCGCGTAGAATTGTTCAATTTAGGACTTCATGAAATATATACTCGAAACAATAAAAATTAAGTTCAAAATTAGATATGGTCTGGCCAGAATTAGATATGGTCTGGCCGATGACTTAGCCATAGTATATGGAGAAGATAGTGCCGAAGGATTGGAAGTAAAAATAAATAATGATCTATAATTATAATTGACAAGCATTTAGGAGCCTGCGCAGTAGACACCTTTTCATTTTATCTCGCTTCTCCTTAATAATTAACTCATATTAGAAGGGAAACTCTTCATTTACGTAAACCTAATGCAATTTTTTACATAAACCACAACAAAATATTTCCTGATTAGTTGAAACAAGTAAAAACTATCATACTATACCAACTTTAGCATTGCCGTATAAATGAGAAAGAAAGAGAACACAGCATATGCTTGCCTAAATTTTTATATGCAAACTTTTATTGGGCTGACAAAATATTTGAAAACGCTTATGAAATTTTTATATGCGGGATTATTTATTAAGTACTTAGTGAGAAAAAAAGTTCGGACAATAATTAAAGATTTTATATTGAAATTTTAAACAAAGACAACAAAAAGTAAATTTTTTTTATGTTAAAATTTAACTTTTAATAGATATCACGATAAATAGTTTCATTTTAATATGAAAAAAATATCACTTACACTCATTCTATTTGAATTTTATCTTATTAATTTCGCTACACCATTTTGTTTCCTATATTTCACTTCATTCGTGAACATACAATTCTTATTACCGTCTATTTCTAACAATTTTTTTTTTAAATGTTTGGGTGTGTTAGCAAAAATACATATCCGCGTTTGACTTCTTATTGTTTAGAAATTTTTCGCTTGCAATAAACCTATTTAAATAATACGTCAAATAAAAACAAATAAACAAGTTCATCTAAAATAAAAAAATATAAAAACAACAAAAACAAAAATAGAGTATCTATAATTATAATAACCATGCATTTAAGGACATGCGCAGTAAGCACCTTCTCATTTTATCTCGCTTCTTCTTAATGAACCCTTAATATGTAAATAAGTTGTATATATGGCCGAAATGCGCATACGGGTTAAACAAATTTCTATTTCGTTTTATAATATTCCAACTTTTAAGTAAAATAGAGCCATTTTGTGTCTTTCAACATCTTATTATTTTTATACTATTCTGTATGTTATTATTATGTTCTGTTAAAGATTTTAAATTTAGCTTCTACTTAAATTATAATTACAAAACAGGGGCCTCTAGTATAATTCATAACTGAATGTGTCAACATAAACTGACAGTTAATGTTAATAAGATGAAATTAATATATTTCAAAGCCAAAAGAGGGAACGTATCAGTTCAATATTAGAGAAAAGGTGAACAATTTTAAATATTTTGAAGTTCTCATTGATGAGAATCTGGAATGGCATGCCCATTTAATAAAATTAATAACCAACACGACAAGATCCGCAAGTATATTTAGAAAACTCGCAAAACGAGTAAAAATGTCAATATATTATAGTATGTTTCACAGTACCATAACAAATGAAATTGGTATTTGGGGAAACACTTTCGAAAATAAATTATTAAGAAATAAATTAATAAGACTCTACAGACTATACAAAACAAAGCTATTAAAAATATTTTTTTCTAGAAAAACGTACATCTACTAATTGTATATATAGAAGATACGATATTCTAAAACTCAAAGAATATAAAAATTTGATACAAATATTACAAATATACAAAATACGAAATAAATGTATAAAAAGTAATACAATAAAGCTGACAGCAAATAATGAAATACATCGCTACATCACAAGAACAGTTCATCAGCTACGTTTTGCTGTGGGACGCAACTTAAATAGTCTCGAGCCAATATTAAACAGTGGTATTCTACAATTTAATGAACTAGCTGAGGAAATCAAAAATTTATCTGATAAAGAACTGAAGAAGGAATGAAAAAAAAAATATCTAGAATTATATAATGAGTAAATCGAACTCTGTGATATTTTAAGTAATTTAATAGTTTTTTTTTTTGTCGTTTATTAATTAATAGCTTTTCTCTTTTATTATTTCTTAATTGTTGTGTTTCGTTTCAATTCAATTGTTTGATTTTTGTTTCAATTCAATTATTTGATTTTAGCCTCAACTTAATTATTTTATTTTTTATATCAAATCCACTCAATTGTTTGTTTCAATTGAATTTTTGGCAATTGTGTTTCGTTTCTGTTTGTTTTTTTTTTTTTTTGTTTTTCTTCTCATTTCATTTTACATGATTTTACATAGCACCTAGCACCTAATATTTTATCTTTTCTTATTATTATTTTTAGCACTGCACTTATTTTGAAGTTTATATATAGAACTTTAAATGAATTACACTCCGTACGAGCTAACAAGCTCTTTGGGATATGAATAAATAAATAAATAGAACTGGGTGCTCACATAAGGGTTAAGGAATATTAAAAATAATTAACTGTTGAATGTTTTGCATTTTTATTTTTTAAAATGAATTGTTTTTAAGAAATATATTTTGTAACTAAATAATTTTTGATTTGACCAACTTTTATGCAACTGAGTATAATAATCTCGTAACAACTTAAACACAATGAACCTATTCTATTTTAGAAGGCGATTAGTTTCTGACAAAAGCATATTAGATTTCCACATTTAGTTAATTAAGCTAGTAATTGTAATTTGATAAATAAATGCTCGAAATATTGTGGATATTGTAGTATAAACTGGCAAAAGTACCTTACTTAATTAAACACGAAAAGGCTATAATGACTAAGTTACAATCAAAAACATTAAAAAAAAGCAAAATAAAAGTATTTGAATTGTACATTTTACATCTTTTTTGAAATGTGTCAATTATTTTCAAGCTAGCTACTGAAAGTAACTAATGTTTTATTTATAGTTCTTTTCAGTTCGACCTACGTTTTATTAAGATTCCATTGAAATTGATTCAAATAGCAATCGTAAATTTCCACATCCGACTTTCTTGAAATTTGCAATTAAAACACTATTGGTAATTAAAAATAGATAATTAACATCTGTATGGGGTTGGAGGGATGAGATGGGATTAAGTTTCTTTCCACATAATTACAAAATAATTGGAAGTTTAACGTAAAATTATCAATAGACCGTAATAGATATGTTAAAACGAAGTTAAAAGTTTAAAATAAGTATCAATAATTGTTTAAAGTTACATTCTAAAAATGAGCCACTTCAGGTTTTCGTAACAATTATGTTCTTTTATATTCTTGTCGTGAGTTTTATTCGTCATTTTTATTTATTTAAAAATGGAGTTTGCATGACGTTATTTTTTGGCTTTTTTTTTAAGTTTACATTTCATAAATTTAAACTTTCAAACCCTCTAAATAAAGAAATACATATTATAGAAAATATAAGAAATTTTTTTACGTAGATAGACTTCTATTTTAAAAATTTCATTCACCTGAGCTTATTTTCTTGTTTTTTTTTTTTGGTTTTTCCCTCTTATTTGAAAAATAACATAAGTAATCACGTCACCATAAAAATAATAAAGAACAATTTGTCTAGAGTACTGTTTCTTAACTCAAGAGACATTTTTATAGCAGTATAGTATCCTATATTATTATATATATATAGAAGACATTCTGGTACAATAATGTATGTTGTAGGTAGCCAGGGTAAAAAAAGAAAAATTATTACAAAATTTTCTTTGTAAATTGCGGTTAAAAAATTTGTTACATTTTTTTGTTGTTGTTGTTTTGTCTGATGAAAAGAAAAAATTTAAATTTTTTTGTCGTGTTTTGGTGATAAATTAGTCTAAGGTGTGCCATTTTTATTATTGGTTAGAAAATATTGTTCCAAATCTCTTGTCTATAAGAATTAGATACTATCAGATGGGACATGATGTGTGAAATGATGTGAAAAAAGAAAAGATTTTTGATACAAACCTGTTAATTTAATGTTGGAACAAAGAAGATTAGAACAGATGTTTGAAAATTAAGGGATTTATGTACAAAATTATTTCTTATCTACTGCAAATTTTTATCAGATTTATAAGCTACTAGATTTGGGGAGTTTTTCTTGTGTACTTTCTTCTCTGTTTTGCTTTTTTATATATAAAAATTTTTCAACTTAATTATTAGGAACAGAAGCTCTGTATCCTATTTCTAGGACTTCGTTTTAGTGAATTGAATTGAATTCTGTTTACATAGTTTATTATTCGGCAAGAAATAGAATCTCAATGTTATTGATAAGGTATAGCAACATTATGCTTAGTTACATTATGATTTTTTGGCCACCAGTAACATAAAAGAAAATTTGTAAAATTGTGAAGTAATTCGAATTCTACTATACTTTAAAAGTATACTGATATTTATGCAGCGAAAGTAAATACCGAATATTATCAATATTGTGACTCGCTTACAGTCTTAGGAAAAATTAAATGAAATCGGGTTTTTTTCTATTTTGTTGTTATTTTCTATGTTTTCATGATTTTCAACCTACATAAGAAAAGATTTTAACTGACATTATGAATTACTGTTATTTTTATGCGGGACAGCTCTCTAGAACCTATTTCTATCACAGTTATAAGTTAATATTTTGTGGGGAATTATTTGAAATGTTCTTAAATTCAAATTAACAAAAACCTTTTTTAATGGGGAGGAACATTCATATAAAAAATATTTATAAATTTAAGATAAAACTAATCTCTAGTAAAAACAAAAATAATATTCATAATTTAATTATTCTGGTCTTCGTCAAACATCACAATTTATCAACTAATAACCGCTGGTTATCTAATTACAAACAGATTACGCAAAAACAAGCGTCATTCGAACCAATTCTAAAATTTGGAGATAAAAGCTTACAGCGGCTAGAAAACTTAAAGGTGACATTTCGTCCAAAGTCCATAGTCCTTTTGGATAATAGTAGTGAGCCATAAGGGACTTTTAACTAATGGTAATGAGCCATAATTCCCCAAGCAAGTTATGACTGTGGGACTTCTGACTTAAAGTAATAGGTCATAACTACCTTTGGCAGTTCTCATTTGAGAGGCTATTAATATCTGGGATATGAAATAAATTCATACAAACTTTAGTATCATAAAAACAAATATTAGTTTTTAATATGAAGACCGGCCTTCAGCTGACACAAAAATTTAAATTCTAAATTTTGTTATATCAATGAGCTATATCAATAAATTTTCATATCCATATATGCCATATACCGGCCACATCGAAACCACACATTAATGTAACCGCTACCGCATGCGCGCTTGCATTCTTCAGGTATTTGCAGATAACCTTAGCGCACGGTGGCAATCGCGTTCGCGGTTGTTTAAAATATTCAGATTTTACAATCTAAACAAAATCAGTGTTGTTATATACATTTCTTAGAATTTATGTTTATAATCTTGATCTTGTAACCGACAATAAATGTATATTATATATATATAGACTGACAAAAAAGTTTAAATCATAAGCGTGTAAAATTGTAGGACGATAATTCGTGGGGCGTTATTTTTACTGATTTTTACGTTACGTTTATTTGCTGTGCCCCATATATAACATAAAATCGTATGATGTTATTTTGCTTATTAAAAAAAATTTAAATGCTAGGAACAAATAAATAATTTTCTGCTAAATAATAATTGAAACATTTATGGAATAAAAGTCGAGTTTCCTTTCACTAATCATTTGTATTTATTTTGCAAATATCGTTATTTCGGCAGCAACTTAGTTCCTTCATCAGTGCTTTGCGACGATTTTTAAAATGCGTTTCAGTAGTGTTTTTGACCCTTAATGTAAGTTATACGTTGCTTAGGGACTTTTGGCCCTGGGGACTTATGACATATCACAAACTTAAATGCGAGTAAATTAAAATATGCTCTGGAGAATGACTTCTATATTGCGAAAAGCGTCACAAAACATTTTTCACCTAAAGATCTGCTTAACATCTATAAAGCCTATGTACGACTCAAGATGCAGTATATATCGTATTTATGAGCTGGCACCGCAAAGACTAAGCTTCCTTGACAGAGTACAAAAACGAGCCATTCGCCTCAAGATAATGTGAATATTTCAGCAACACTTGCTTCACTTGGTGATCGTTGTATCGTTGAATCACTAACTCTATTTTATAGATATCTTGTGGGAGTAGGGACATGGGAGAAGAATTAAAATTACTACTTCCGCTTCTTAAACTATTTCGTGGAGGAACATGAGAGAATACAAACGTCCACCGCTACACCGTGAAAATACAAAAATAGTTCAACAACTTCTTGAATGTGGCATCATATTCCATTTGAAGCATTCCCAAGAAGGGATAGTTTTCAATTGCTTATTATACAAAAATTCAAAGTAAAAATTAATACCATAGTTTGCAAGTCCTTGCCGAAATTTCTCCTACTTCTTTTTACTCTCTCTAATCCATTTATTTTCCAAAAGCCAACGGTACGAAAATGTAAAGGTTTCTCTGATCTAAATTTTGGCTAATGATAAAAAAAATTCAAAGAAATGTGAAATTGATTGGCAAATCTTTCCAGATTTAAAAAGTTGATAAATAAACGTCAATGTCACTCGGAATACTTAGAGTAAAGCCCCATTGAGGTACATAATCCCAAAAACAAAACGAATATCAATAGAGAATTATTCTACAGCTTTGTTTCTAAACTCAGTGTAACGGCTCATTTTATTTTTCAGACTATATCAAAAAAACAGCTCTACATCGTTATAATTCCACTATACAAATAAAAAACAATTTACAGTAATATAGTCTTCATTCATTTCTCGTTCAGCCACAAAGAAAATATGTTGGAAATTTAATTTAAAATTCAATACGTTATATTTTTTTATAATTCAACTAAGCTAAACATTCAACAGTAAACACAACCAGCACATTTTCAAAAACTGGAGCAACCAAAAAACATTTTTTTCTCTCTTCTAGGTATAAATAATTCTTCCTGAGAGAATATAATTAAAAAAAAACCCAAAGAATTAACAAAAATATGTTTTTTTGTTGTTGTTCCTGTTTTCGTTAGATTTCTTCATAGTTTCTTTCATGCTACTCCCTTTTGGTACTTCATTCAGAATATAAGAATGAAAAATCATTGATAGAAATAAGAAATATATGCAATAATATCTATTTTTATCCCTTGGGGTCATCTATCTTTTCAAGGTTTACATTTTTTTCTAGTTTCGGCAAAAAAAAATCGTGGTACCTACTGATGAACAAAAAGGATATTTCATAAAAGGATAATATGTGAAATTGGATTGTGAGTAATTTTTCAAATAGAAAATTGATTTTTTATGGTTTTATTTTTTTTTTTTTTAAATATTTTGTAATGAAGCTTTGTTATTTGTAGTATGAGGTAATTAGTGGATATGATAATATATCTATATATATATTTTGTTTTTGATGTAGGTAGTTGTTATGAGCAGAATATAAATTAGCTAATCTAATACAATGATATTGAAGATTAATAAATCATTAAAATGGCAGATGAAGAAAAATGAAATATTTCGAATTCAGCAATAAAAATTCGTGTCTTGTTAATTGTTTGGATTTTGTGGTCTGATGAAAACTTATAAAAATTTATTCAAAAATTAAAATTGATTTCCAATTGTTCAATGATTTCAAAATTAAATTTAGTTTAATCAATAAAGTAGAAGTATCCAATCATCAGTTTCTACATATGGCTTACAGGTTTGTAGAAGAATTGAAGTTAATGATTTAGAATTTTAGTTTAGCTCACATTAAAATGAAATACACAATTGCTTTTTAGTGATTTTAAATAGAAATATTGTTTCAGACAGATTATTCAAATATTTTGGGATGTATTTGGCTCGCTGCATGAAATTGTTTAACCCTCAGAAATATTTTGCAAATTATTTCAGCTTAGTCGAAAAAGAAATCACAGTTTGACCGTTACTACTTCCATGGCGCAAGCTTTTCTTGTAATATAATATAGAGTAGGGGCCTCTGTTGAGTAATTATAATTCAAGTTGAAGCCAAATTTTAAGGTTAAAAAAAACAGTTATTTACGTACTGATAAAGACTTCTCACGATATAGCATCGTGGCTTCTGATGTTTAGTAAAAAGCTTCATGTTTGGAAAAAAGTTTTGTGGTTAGTAAGTTTTATTTTGGATACGTAAATACACCTCCCCCATATACTGATTCGTTTTCGATATATTCCTTATAGGCAGTGACATTTAATGAATAAAATTACTAAAGATAAAAAAATTTTTGTAATTAAAGAGGTTTTTTATAACATTTTTGTAATTAAACAGGCATTATACATATTTTTAATCACAACTATATGATTACTACAAATGCCCAAAATATAGAAAACAATAATTTGAGACAGTTATTTAATAAAATTAATAGAATCAATTTCCTTTAATTATGTATGCAAATAATAAGATGTTGAATGACACAAAATGGATATATTTTATTTGAAAGTTTGAATATTATAAAACAAAATAGAAATTTTTTCAACCCGTATGCGCATTTCTGTTGTATATACAATTTATTTTTCTTTTATTAAGAGTTCATTAAGAAGAAGCGAGATAAAATGAAAAGGTGTCTATTGCGCAGGTCCTTCAATGCTTGTCAATTATAAATGTAGATTTATGCTATAATTCAGCAAGCATCTTCTAAGCGTCACCAATATGATTCTATACCCACGGATATCACTCTACAATCTTTGATCTTCATCTATCAACATGAAAATGCGTTATCTGTGATTTTATCAAGCTATATCAGCCTAATTTTCAATTTTGGCAAATTTGTACTTTGTAAATAAATTTTATTTAATACAATGTTGTTCATTACACATAAGGTTACCTGTGATTGTTCTTCCTTACATTAATCTGTTAAAAACAAACAAGTAAGTTCGAGGAAATTTTTTTTCCAATAAGGATTTTATGAATTTCTTAATGAATTTTTTCAAGTGGTTCAGGTATGATGAAAGAACGCAGAACTTCTAACAATATTTTTAGTTGCAGCTAAATTATAACGGTCATTGCAATTAAACACATTGTGCTGGCTATGGCTCCATATTGTTATATTCTATTTCTTTTACTATATATTAGCATTAAAACCTCCTAAGATGATTTTTGTATCATTTGTGCGGATCAAGTTAAATGCTTGAAGCTGCTTTTAATAAAATCTTCTCATCCATTGGTGTATTAAAATATACTTTTCTATAGGGTTCCTATATATAGAATAGTATACATTAAACCTATAGCTAGATTTTGGAGCCCTTTTTCAGACAAGGTAGTGTTATAAAAGCCACTTCAAAATCTAATCTAATCTACTGCGCAAAATAGTCTGTTGTGTTATGTCTATAATGTTTCTTTTTTTCCATTTGAGTGCTACCATTTCATATTTTGTATTTTTCTAGTTCGGCTAGTTACGATTGCAAAGGAATCGCAATTTATTCAGTGTTATTATTTTCCATGTGAGCAAATCATAAACTATTTTCCGCTACTTAAGTCGTTTCTGATTTATTAATTCAATCCTGTATTTTGTTTTTAAATTGTGACGGGCTGATCGAGGATTTCCCTTCCCTTCATCTTTTGTTTTTTTTTTGTTTTTTATGGCCAAAATAATAGGATAAACACCCTAACTGCTTTCGCAGAATTTTAACCAGTTAGTATAGCGATAGAATAAAAGAAAGTATAAAAGGAAATAAATAAATAACATATACGGAAAATAAGAATAGATGAGAAATATAAAAGATTTAGTAACACAAATTTACGGACAACTTAAGAGAAATTGATTCACTCGTTTTTTAAAAGCTTTCAAGTTTTATTTTTGGGGGAACACATGAGACGATAAAGTGTTCCATAGTTTAGAGGTTCGGTTAACAAAAGAATTATTATACTTCACAGTTCTGATTCGAAGATGCTTGACTATAAATTTATGGGAAAGGGCTGCTCTGCGAGTATTTCGTTGGAATGGTTGTATTTTTGGCATAATACTTTTCGTCATTTCATCAGAACAATAGAAATTCATAAAAGAGAGTGACTGCTCCTACATTTCGATGGTGACTCAGCGATGTTAAGTGTTGTATAACATCTCCATCATTAATAATTTTGATGGCTCGCTTTTGTACTTTATCTAAGTACTGGAGGGTAGTGTTTTGTTCACCGCCCCAAATATGCCAGTTATAGTCAAGTCGTCGTCGAATGTATGCCTTATATATTAGAAGAAGATTAGATAGTGTAAAATATTTTCTACTTCTGCTTAAGATTCCCTAACCTTTCGCGGTTCTTTTGCAATTGCCAAAATGTGGTCCTGCCACGAAAGTTTGTTGTTTATCCTCATTCCAAGAATTCTTAAAGTTTCGAAGTTTCCTATATTTACATTATCGAAAAGGATATTTGGTGATTTTGGATTTTGGATTTTTAAAGCGTTAAATTTTACCCTATTAACACTTCCCCAGGCTTGAATTTTTTGGAGATCGCTGTTTAGAGCTCGAAAGATGTTATTTCGTTCTCTATTTACCGAAGTCTGGGTCAATTCAGCAGCTTTCTCAAAAAAATACAAGGAATCAAAGGTCATCAGCAAAGCTGTGGATATGATTTGAAGACGTGGATAAGAGATCATTTATAAAGATTATAAATAATGTTGGAAGACGTGGATAAGAGATCATTTATAAAGATTATAAATAATGTTGGAGTAAGAACTGAGCCTTGAGAGACACCAGCATTGATATTGAATTTTTGGGACATTAACCCATCCAAAACAATTTGTATTGAACGGTTTGAAAAGAAACTTTCAATCCACGTATTGAGTAAGTTCTCTAGACCAATTGCTTCCAGTTTTTTTAATAATGCTACGCCAAACGCAATCAAAAACTTTGGAAATATCTGGAGCAACAACGTTTGCTTCACCGTATTTTTCTATGCATTGGTGCCAATTTTCAGTTGACCTTTTCAGTTGTTTTTAAGTTGATCTTTTTGACCTAAAGCCATAATTGGCAATCGATTAGAAAGTGATTGCTTTCTAGATATGCTTTTAACTGGAAGTTAATTATAGTCTCCATTACGTTTGATATTACTGATGTTAAAGCAATTGGCCGGTAGTTTGAGCGGTTTCTAAGGTCACCCTTTTTTGGGATTGGTAGTTTTTTTCATTACACGGTTTTTACTTCATTTTATATGCATGTATAGTATATCCCCAGTTAATAATCGATTTTTTAATTATTTCCAAAGCTTGTACATTTTAAATCCTTTCTAATAAATTGATTTACCGACAAGGTTAGTAAAACACATCCAGTTTGTTATTAAGCGTTTACCTAAATAATTTATTTCAAGTATCCTATTCAATACTATTCATTTTATTATCAATTTTAATTCCTTTCGTTTTTACCGATTTAATCTTTATTAATGTTCTTCTGTGTATTGGTAAAAAAAAAAAAAAAAAATTGCATCTTATAAGAATCGCTTGATTTTTCCAGGATATGTCGCACGATTTATAGATGTTGCATCACCATAGAAATTATTTTAAATTTGAGCATAGTAGAAAAGCGAAAATTTAATTTCCGGCCAGATGATTATAACACCTTTATCCTTTCATCATGAAAAGTTAAAAGGAAAACTTTTTACCTTTATAAAATTTTTGTCCTCACTCAGTTTCTATTCTGTACAAAATGAAAAAGAAAATAAAAATAAAAATTTTCTTTTCCTCATATTATTTTCGATTCGCGCATTTCTATTGATCAAAATTCATTTTGGTATTAAACTAGGATCAAGGATAAAGTTTATTGGAATAATACTAGCAACATAAAAGTATACTTATACATATTTATGTTTATATATATACATATACATACACAAAAGTTACAGGTGGTATTCAATTTAATTAAAGTTATGAGAAAAGAAGTATAACTAAACTACAAAGGTAAAAAAAAAAAAAAATTTTATATTTTGTATTGAAGAAAAACTTTAGTGTAGGGAAAGGAAATCAATTTAAAATTTATTGCAATTTAAATAAAAAAAAAATAATCAAGGAAAATTTTAAATATTGATGAGAAAAAGTTACAAACTAAATTTAAAATTAAAAACTTTTAATAAAAATTTGAAAATGTAATACCTGGTATTGAATTTTTCACGCATTAAACTTCAAATGAAAATCTAGATGTCAAATAAATATTAATTAAGTATCTAGAGTATAGCTGGTTAAAGTTGTTGAATAAGATACCTTGCAGAAGGTAATCTATTGATTTGATGGCATGATACTGTAACCGGAAAGTGGATAGAAAGTTCAAAACGATGTAAATTTTTTCCAAAAAAATGAAATATTGGTCACAAACAACAACTATTTGAGGTAAACTATAATATTTGACAAGCGTGCATTTAGAAGAAAATTCTTCTGTAAGAAGAAAATGTATGTCTTAACTTCGAGCTATTCGCTTGATATTTCAGTAAATATTCTAGAATCTAAGTTCGATGCTACTACATCTACTTACGGATATTAACACTCATAATATACTCCGGACAGTTTGAATTGCTAGAAAATTGTTATCTTTCAGGTAGTATTTTTACTACTTCACCGATTTTTAGTTGTTTTGTGCCGCTCGAATTAGTATGCAACTATAAATTGCTTAGTTTTTAAGAATACAGTATTCATTAGTGATAAGTAATTCAACAAAAGTGTAGATCAAAGTCAAGAAGTGTAAAATAATGCAAAATTCAAGTGATAGTAAGAAAAGTGTAATCGTAGTCGAAGGACAGTCAACCCGTGATAATGGTCAGACAATCAAACATCTGTTGCCGGAGTACGGGACGATATAAAGAATCTGGTAGACCACGAAGGACCTCAGTAGTAGAAGATGAATTTCTGATACTTTGTTCCAAACGGAATATATTTAAAACATCCACAAAACTGCATGCAGACATTGTTAGAGCAAGAGGAACCGTAATATCAACATCAATTGTTCGAACAGTACTATTATAAAACGGTCTTGTAAAACATATTGATCAATACAAAAAACTATTCTAAATGCAACATCATCTCGTCTTCATTGGGCGCGGGAACATTCTAACTGGACTAAAGATATATGGAATTACTTGATGTTTCCTGACGAGTTCAAAGCTCCATGTCAGAGATGGTAGGCTACTGTAATACTCATGCATATAACAAACCTACCGCAGACCAAAACAAACAAATTATCACATTGGAACTTTTGTTTTTATTTTTCAACTAATAAATTAAAAAGACAAAAATTTTATGAATGGAAATATCCCATTTTACTTTTAAGTACTGAGCATCAAATTACTATCTCGTGCCAGTACATTTTTGTTGTTGCAATATTTTAATTTTTTTTAATGAATCACTTTGTTTTGGGTTTGTTATACATATGAATATCAGATCACTGATCCTAAAAAAGAAAGCAATAATAATTTATGTTACGTAGTTTTAGGAATTTAGTATATTTCTTAAAATTAATAATTGTAATATTAGAAATACATTTATGTAAATGGATTTTACATTTTTTTTTATATAGAGTTTAAATGTATTCCATAAGCCATAAGAATCAATATAAAAATTTAGTATAAATAAGATTGAAAATTTAAATAAGGACAGAGTTAATTTTGGTCATCAAAGTTCACCACAACCTAAAACAAATATCTTGTTTTAATTAATTAATTTAATATATTACTGTACAGCTAAGCCTTCATGGCCAGGCATTGTTAAGTAATATATTAGATTTATGAAAGAGCCTATAAACGGCCTATAAAAGCGGCAACTCTTGCCTTACTTGACTATAGGATTCATTCACACCTGAACAGTAGGTTGACCAAGAACATAAGGTGTGAATGATAAATTTAAACTCTATAACGAATAAAATATAACACTACTGATGCGGAGAACGTCTTGATGATGTGTGCGTTCAAGAAGTACCTAACAAAACCAAAGGTCTAATAATTTGGGGCTACTTCAGTAGCTCAGGTGAGCTGGCATTTATAAACTGAAAAGTAATTGCAGATTTTTACATTGATATCATGGAGATTCACTGGAAACCGTTAAATTTGAAATTATTTGTTGTAACCTGAAAGGTTCATTTTCAACACAATAAATACACCAGTCACACGTCACGTCAAAAAAGGTAATATTAACTTTTTATTTAATTATTTAAAAATTTTGAATAAAATTCAGTTTAAACATGTTCTCGAATTTTATTAAGTCCGATTTTATTTCTACTTGTAGGTGAAAAAGTATTTAAGTGATAACAACATATGTAATATAAAATGGCTCCTTTATAGTCCAGATCTTGAAACTATTGAAAATATTTGGTGTATTAATGAACACAAAGGAATTCACATACAATAGAAGCTTTAAGAAAACAAATTCAAATAGCTTGGAAGAGCATTATTAAAGATGGCGTCATTGAAAATTTGATTGGCTTCATGAACAATGGGTGAGAAACGGTAGTAAAGGCAAATGGCGGTAATACTAAATATTAAATATAAGGCTTATAGTATAATAAAGTAATTTCAAATTTCGATCTTTAAAAAAAAAAATTTCGTAGTAATTAAACAGTCACAGACAGCTACTGCTAAAGACTGTGCATAATATACGATTTCAAAATTCTTCAAATTTAATAAATTAAACAAATTATGTAGACATTTATTACTGATTATCGTATCTATATCTTCCGTGGCCTGATCGATTGAAGCACAGAAATGTGTTTCAATTACGACGTTGTAGTCACGGGTTTGATTCCCTCCCGACGCAGCGACAATCTTAAAATCGCAGCGACAACTTGCAAAAAAATATGACGTCGTCTTACCACATAGGCGCAGATAGAGTTATCAAAGTGTTCTTCTACAGTAGGCCAATCCGTAGGGGTTAGACAGTACAAACAGAATAAAAATTAAATTAGACATTGCCTCGGAAATACAAGTGAAATTACCAGCTAGAAATCGAGTACGATGGAAATGTCAAGTGGAAGCTCTATGCTCCTAAGAGGAGTAAGGCAAAAAAAAAAAATAATTACTGATTATTGTAACTGTTGAATCTTAATTTTTCTCTTCCTTTTCCCTATTTTGCAAAATTCGTTTAATTGAAGAGAAAATATTATGTTAACTAATAGATTAGATAAATATTGTCATAAATAATACTGAAAAATGTATTTTACTATTATTAAACATCTTTTGTAAAACAAATCACTCTTTAAAATCATTTATTTAAGTAAATTTTAGCTGTCCGAATTTGATTGCACACTGCTGTATTTTATCACATAGGATATGGTTGTAAAATAGTTAAAATTTTTCAAAATATTGACTTTTCTATCTGCTTAACGTTCACACATCAGATTTTGTTTCTGAAATTTGTTCAATATTCATAGACCAAAATATTCCCATGAAACATTGCATCAAATTTTATTTTAGTGTTAATTAAATAATGCCAAACGTGTATAGTTAGTAATTTAAAACCAGACAACAGAAAGAAAAAGTGTTGCTAAGTAAGTAAGTGACAAAAGTCAATTTCGATTTATTGAACATTTTTGTTTAGTTTCCACCATTTTTAATTCCAATACTGTTTAATGAGAATGTGATAATAGTCTACTTTTTTTGTCACGCAAAATCTAATATCAAAATTTATTGAGCTTCGTTTACACATTAAATTTTCATCCGATTAAACAAAATCTGATGTGTAAACGCTGCTTTATAATATTAAAAATCAAATTAAAATTTTTCAATTTTGAAATGCTTTTGAACAAAATTTGAAGTCCGGTGGTAAATGGTAGCGTACAAATTTACCTTATTTATGGTGTTGTTTGAACTTCTCCTGAACTTTTTCTTGCGTCTTTTAATGTTCAGAAAATCAAAAAGCTAAATGCCATTCTATATTGATTATTCGCGATACCTATTACCTAGTGGTCGAGATGTTTTTGATTGCATTTTTGTTCTGCACTTCCACTGATTAGACTATAATGAGACATAAATTTCCTATACAAAATTCTTATAATACTACTAGGTAACTCTCAAATTAGAATAAAATAAACTACAATAGAAAACAAAAACAATTTACTTCCAGAATATTAATACGTAATGAAATTAAAACATTATTTATATACCACCTTAATACGTAAATTTTTTTCTTAAGTAATTTAAGGCTTTTTTCAGACGTGTATACCGGGTTTCGGAAAGAAATGCACATCATATAGGAGTTTTCCAATCTAGTGTTGGGACGTCTATAGTGCGACAAGCTGAAGTAAACTACTATATTTTAATACTGTCAGATATTGCTTAGAGCAAGCAAATCAGACGTCTATTATACACGAAAGCTTGCATCATGTTGCTAAGCATTTAGATCATCATCCAGTGGGTTAGTATCCATCACCGTTAGTAACTAATGTTAGTAAGAGATAAAAATAAATAAACATGCTATAGTTAGAAGAAAAATAAATAGCTAACATGCTATAGTTAGTAGAATGTTAAAAATATATAAAAAAAAAAAAACAAATACAAAAAGAAAATAGAAAAAGACTAAATATCAATTCCATAACTATTTATCGATTATACAGCTTTAATTTTAAGTTTCTTTTACTAAGGTTAGTATCAAAAGAAGCTGCTCTTGAGTTAGATTCACGTAACATTCTAGACACAGGCTCAAATTTTCCGTAGTCAGTTTTATGGTTAGCAATTTTAAACAGGTCAACGGAACGTAAATTCTCTCTAAAAGTGATCAAATCCATAATTTTAGGTGCCAGGATATTCCTAGCAATAATTTGGTGGATAAACTTAACACCAGCCACCAATCGACGTTGTTGCAGACATTTCAGGTCAATCAAAAGCAACCTGTCTACGTAAGAAGGAAGTTGAAAAGGGTCGGACCATGTTTGTAGATTTCGAGAAAGCCTTTGATAGAGTAAACCAAGAGTATATTTGGGAATCACTTAGTAGGAGAGGCATTCCAGAAAAAATTATAGCTATAATTAAGGAATTCTACAAAGATGCAAGATGTTGCGTTTTAAATCGAGGACAGCTCACAAATTGCTTCGAGGTGTCAGGGAGTAAGGTAGGACTGTATTTTATCACCCATATTGTTTTTAGTAGTAATGAATGACATAATGACTACTACTGTGGGTTTAAACGAGAGCAACGGTATCCAGTGGCGTCCTTTCGAACGTATCAGCCACTTAGATTACGCCAACGGTGTGTGTTTATTGTCACATACGAATGGAGGTTTGAACGATATGTGCCAATAGCTGTATGACACTGGAAAAAGTGCGAGCCTAAAAGTCAATTCAGCTAAAACTAAAATCATGCGCACAACTCACACATCACAACATCCGATCCTCTATGAAGAAATGCGAATCGAAGATGTGACTACGATCAATTACTTGGTTAGCATCGTGTCACGAGATGGAGAGGCGCTGATTTGGATATTGAATCCCGCATCAGTAAAGCCCGTACTGCTTTCGGGATGCTTTCTAAAATATGGCAGGCAAGCAACCTATCTCTGCGCACAAAAATAAGAATATTCAACGCAAGTGTAAAATCTGTTCTCCTGTACGCTTGCGAAACATGGAAAGTTTCAGTAAACATCACCAGGAAACTCCAAGCGTACAGATGTCTCCGGCGCATCCTAAACATTCGTTGGCCACAAACCATTGGTGTGGCAAAAAACGAAACAAACACAAATAGAAGTGGAAATCCGACAGAGGAAATGGCGTTGGATCGGGCATACTTTGGGAAAACCTGACAACAACATCACGAAACAATGTTTCGAATGGAATCCTCAGGGTACACGTCGCGTCGGAAGGCCGAGAAAAACGTGGAGAACAACTGTCTTGGCCGAAGCAAGTACCCAGCAAAGAACATGGCCACAGTTGAAGAGGTTAGTCGCAGATAAGAGCCGTTGGAAAGAATTTACTTCCGCCCTATGCCCTACGGATGGGGTTGCAGGACAATGATGATGATGATGAGACCATGAAAAAGCACGTAGTGCAAAGCGTAAAAATTTACACTGAACTGCTCAAATATTTTGCAGATCTGTTCAAATACTAAAGTATGCCGATGACATTGACATTATCGTCAGATAACAACTAGTGGTCGTCCAGGCCCCCAGATTAATAAAATATCGAAACGAATGGGTCTCAAAGTAAATAAGGAAAAGACAAAATAAATGACAAATAAAAAGGCCTCCCAACGTCATATTGGTCAAAACATCACAATCGGCAAATATAATTTCGAGATAGTTCAAGCGTTTACCTACCTTGGAACCAGTATTAATCTCACAAATGACTATAGGGGTACGATGTAGAATAACCCTTGCCAAACAGTTCCTGCTTCGGATTGTCAAAACATCTCAGGTCAAAGTTTTTTTCCCGAAACACAAATGTACAAATCTACAAAATGCTTATAATCCTGGCTTTTCTCTGTGGATTAGCATCATGGACACTACCGAAGGCAACTGAGCATGCACTTGGTGTCTTCGAGAAGAAAAGAAAATTCTTCACCGGATATATGGTCCTGAAAATGACTATGGTGCAATATGTCAGGGCAGACCAAAACTTAGTTGGAGAGATAAAGTATCGGCGGATTCAAAACAATTTTTTTAACTCTAGAGAATAGGTTCGTGACCAACAAAAATGGAGGACGTTGATAAGTCAAGCACAGAACCAACATGATATGTTCGTCACCTAACAACAAAAATAAGTAATTTTATCGAAAAATAATATTTGAAATATTAAATCGTGTTGCATCTTGGTTATTATAGTTGTTTTCGCTTTTTTGTTTTAGAACAACAGGGTATTAAACAGTTATAATAAAAACTTGCTATATTTAATTTTTTATTAATTTTCTTACAAATATATTTTAAAAATTGATAAAGCCAAAAGTACGCTTAAAATTATTTGATTTAATTTTTCTTGTTATAGCTTTCCCCAATGTCATTCAAGACCAAATCATCAAATTAAGAATTTGACAAGGATTTAATAGCTGCTGTTTACGTGTTATCTAAATAAATAAATTTTTCATAAGTTTTGTTTTTCCACTAAATTCTAAAACATCAAATTTAAACTGGACGTCTGCATATACATTAATTATGAAATCAAATCAATGATGAGATATATCTTTCTGTTCTTTACCACTAAAATGTCCAACACTCATTAAATATTTACGTGAATAAAATTGTTAAAAGCGAAATAGAAAGTTTCTATTCAAACTTAAAACCAAATGGAAAAAATAGAAAAAAGTTTTACACCAGAAAAACATGACGAAAAAGAATAAAATAGAAAAAAATATTTGCGAAACATGACAGATCCCGTAATAGACAGTTGGAAATCCTTATAAATTATTCGTGGAACAAATTCGATTTAAATATAAAAAAAAAACGAATATTTCTAGACAAGTTTTATTATTATGTTGTGACCTTAGAGATTTTTTGTTAAATACTAAATCGTAATTTCAAATCGTAAAGTCAAATTTTATTAATTCAAGGTTTCATAAGAATTTTCTCTTACCATATTTTTGTTAAATAATTATAAACAAAAAAAAACATTTAATCACAACCAAAATTAAAATTTTGTAATAATATTAATAAAAATTGGTGATTTATATTAAATTTTTACATAGAAGCTGTTTACTTACCAAATAATTAGCAATTACCTTTATAAGAATGCTATCTAATCAAATATTAATCAAGTCGTCTGATGTGCTGGCTCTGAACATTAATGTGACAGTATTGAAAAAAAATATTCACAATATAAAATCTGAAACATAAATTTTATCATCCGATGCTGAAGACTATATCCGTTAACAACTGGCGTGACTAAATACAATCCGGCATTAGTTTATACAATCTGTTGCTGATAACAAAAGCATTTTTTGAAAAAAAGGTCGATTTCAAAATTTTACAACAAAGACAATAACTGAGAGTAGAGAACAACTGATTACAATTAATAAAACGTTTGGAGGACTCCATATGCAGTTTAAAAACGGAAAGATGCTATTTAAGAAAATAAAAAATTGTCGAGATATTACAGGTGGCCAATATACGGAAATTCGAAGAACAACTATTGTAAATTTAAGATAGATGCAAGTAAAATAACTACAAGTCTGATTATATGTAACGAATTTGAAATAAAGTAAAGTATAAAAAATCAATCAATAAAATCATGTTCATACAGCTAATTTTTTAATATTTTGGTTATACAACGGGGTTTATACAAAGAAGCTTACAACCTGATTCCAATCGAATTTTTCTTTTTACATTTACTGGTACTCACCATCATTACCATTAATAAAAATCATTAAATGACTTCTGGCTGCACTCAAAACTTAATTGGTTTGATTGATAAGTTTTATTTGATCTATTGCATGTTGTGTGCCGCAGTAGGTAGAATTTCTGTTTTTCAACTGCAAGGTCTGAGGTTCTATTCCCGATGAAGGCAAAAAAAATGATTTTTCAACCTGGTCCCAGTATCCCTTGGGATCAAATAATGATAAAAAATAGTTGAAAGTTTTGGGTAACAACTTAAATAAAATGGAACTATGTTAACAATGTTATGGAATGAAGTTACTCAACAAAATAGATATAGTAGCTGTCCACATTTTAATTAGCAGATATCATAAATATTCTAAAAGAAAAAATAAATGTATGTAATTGTGTAAGCCAAATATTTGTGTAAAAGCTGTGCTAAGCCATTCATCTGACATATATGGAATTATATATACAAAAAAAAACAACATGTTCAAATTCTAGGTTTTCACAGCAGTATAATATTGGTTTCGATAGATTTGAATTAAATTATATTTTTTTTTCGTACAGCGATGTAAATTGAAAATACAAATATTTCTTTATCGACCTATACTACAACTAAATTTAGCTTAATTAGCTTTCCGCAATTGCATTCTCAGCAAAATTTATTTATTTATTTAGTTTTGCTCAAACTTCGTTACAAACAATTATTATTTGTACAATACAATTTTTACATTCAATTTACAAATTGAAATTATATCTAACTTGAAACTAGTTAAAATACGTTGAAAAAATTGCACACTTATTTTAATAAATTACCACAGATTAATTATATAATTTAAGTTTTTGAGTCTGTTTCGATAGTGTGAAGTCAATAAATAGTTTATGTGTTTATTACTAATTAGTAACATTTTATGAATTGGATCATAATTGGCATAATTGGTCCTATGGAAACTTAATGTAAAGAAATTTGTATTTCGTAGGCGATTATTTGTATTAGTGTTGACTTCTTTAATAATTTCAGTAAGAAAAACAACATCCACCACTTCTCAATCTTAATTTAAAAGTTTTCAAATGAATCAAGTTAAACCTATGTTCATATGGAGATAAAATTAATGGATTTGGCCATTGGAAGTTACGCAAAACAAATTTTTAAAAAAATGTTTGCACTGCTTCAATCCTATTAATATGAACATCATACAAAGATTATCAAACTTGACTAGCATATTCCAAATTTGGTCTAACGATACTAGAATACCAAATACCAACCACATTTAATAAAACCAGACCAACGTTTAGTAAAACCTAGCATAGAATTAGCATTCTTGATAATATTATACAAAAACGTGATTTAAAGTTCTAGTTATCGTCAAAGTAAATTGAGCTCGTTTTGGAAAGGCTAATACCATTTAAAGAATAATTAAAACGTCAAATTAAGAAGTAAAATAATTTTCGATTATAATATGATCAAATAATTTTTTAGTATATAAAGCTTCGACATTTAAATTACTTGATTTTTCAGGCACCATACATACTTAGGTTTTTAATAAGCTGGTTAATTTATTATAAATTTATAACATTGGAGAATAGTAAGAAATTAAATTTTTACTGATTGATATTCATTTTGCAAACATAATGCATACGTAACCCTTTGAATTATAAAATATCAAAATAATGTTGGTTCACGTGGGTGCATTGTACATCAACCTACAATATAGCATCTTCTACTTTTTATTTAATGTTTTTCAATTCATCACTTCAATCATTTCAATTGATCTCAACAGTTTAGTAAAAATTTGTGTACAGCCAGTACCAAAGTAAAAACCATCTGGCAATACTACATTTTATTTTAACATTACATTTTTTGAAGTTACTTGTTTAGTAAGTTTTGAAACATGACCCCCAGTGCAGAGAAAGTACGTGTACGTACATATATTCTAACATAATATGTGTTACACAAGTATCATGGTGATGGGTTGTTGTATTATAATACAATGTTTAAATGTGGGTGAATCAGAATAATAAATGAGTTTTTCTCAGAAGTGAAATAAAAGGAAAAATAGAAAGAGAAGAGTGTTAGAAAGAGAGATAGATAGAGAGAGAAAAGAAAAATTGTAATTAATTTTTGTAATGTTTTTGTTTCTTCTGTTTGATTTTTTTTTGTAATTTTTTGTTTTTTTGGCAAACTTTTACCCAAATCTACATGTAGATGTGAACATGCTTGTGTTTTTGAAATGTAACGGTATATCACATTAATTATTTAGAAAATATTTCAAATAACAAAAATATAAAAACAAAGCTGTAATTCCAATATTTGTGTTGGTTACTTTTATTTTGTTTATTTAATTTTTTTTAAAGGAAATTCTTTCCTCTTACCGAAATTACTTCGTCCTAAATTAAAGGAAGAGAGAGAGAGATGAATTTTCAAAATAATTGAAACTTTTGTGAAACAAATTTTTTTTTTTTTAAATTTTTGTCTTTGCGACTTTAAGAATTTTTTGTATTTTAAATTTTTTTTATTTAAGTATAATATAAGAATTTTAAATAATGGTAACTGGTTTGTAACAGCTTAAAAAATGTTTCTGTACTTATTTTGTTAAATATCGGTTACAATCAATTCAAAAACCGTGTTGAACTGTTCACAATTCTCTGCCACAAATCTCTGGACGTACTAGCGGATCGGTTTAAATATGGGTGCGATGAGTGCCAGGACACCGTCATATTCCGAGTAATTTCAATGCAGATCAACTCGATAATCAACTTGATAGAAAGGGTACATCTAAGAAATCCATCTGGAAAGGAGTAATCTGGGTGCACCTCTAACTAGCTGTAATCTATTGCTATGCAAAGCTGCAAAAAAGCCTATGCTGAAGCTAAACCACTCTCTTAATCTACTGCGCTTAAAAAGGTGCAACATCAGCACTATTAATAGTAGGGGTCATTACGGGTCATTATCTTATTGGTAAACAATGCCAGAAGACTTGTACTCCCCTTAAATCATTTTTGTAGAACATGTAGAGAGAGAGGAACAAGATTAAACTGTCCAACACATACTGTGAATCGGCCCTAGTCGTTACGATAAAAGGAACACCTATCTAGAAACCTTGTTTCTGTATTAACGGAGTGACCTTGAAAGCACTGAAATCAAAGACGTTCACGGCTTTATAGAAACTTCGAAATCGTTCAACGAGTAGAGTCTTCTGCAAGAAAAGTTTCAGGGGTATCACAATGGACCCTACTCTTCTAAGTGTTTCGGTGTACTATCGCCATCCAATACTACCTACCTACCAGTCGTTAAATGAGTTAAATCAAAACAAAATACGAAAGTTAAAACTGAACGTAAGTAATAAAAACCCAAGCACTTGATCAATTACAAATAAAGTAATACATGTCCGAGACCAAGTACCATTATCCATCAATGTTTGTGATAGAAATCACCAAAAATATAGAAAATAAAAGGTATAGCATGTGCTACAAGAAAATAAAGCATAACTTAAGCAAAAAAACAAAGCATAAAAAGCTTCTTCAATAGAACTTTACAAAATACATTCGAACAAGAATATATTCATACTTAGATGATCCCATAAAAGGTCAAATAAACCGGAATATAATAGGATCGCCATTAACTTTGTTTTCTACCATATGTTCAGAACTAATATTGTTTTGGAAATATTTACCTGGAATTTATTAAGTACATAATTTTTTTTATTTTTTTTTTAAAGTTAAGCCAAACATTAGGTTTTAACAATAGCTTTATACACAGCTTGGTCTAACTGAGGAACAAACTATTTCTTTATTCTTAACTCTAAGAAACTTTATAATGAAATGAAAGTGAAAATTATGGTAGCGGTCATATACCATTCTATAGTGAATTTTTTTTTTACTTTTGTCGCATTCAAAGCTTTGATTTAAGTCAAAAATATTGTTGTTATTATTTGATATATTAAATTTTATTTCCTTAGTAAATTTCTTTATATAAATTTTATTCTTAGTCAAGAATCTAATATTAAATTCAATAGCAAGCATTTTTGAAAATATATTTATATTCGTAAGCGTTCTTCTGGATTTCCACAGGGTATTTTTTTCAATGGCAGTACAGCTACTGACTTAGACTCTATAGCTATACTAACTTAACCTTATACATTTTCTATAGCTATACTACCTGCAATCCTCAAACTTTTTAAAGATATTGTCAAATCAACATGGTTTCATTCAAGACAGATTTACAACTACTAATCTATCTATTTTTCTACATAAAACCATTAATTCAGTTGAAAAGGGTTATCAAGTTGATAGCATTTTCACAGATATATCTAAGGCATTTGATAAAGTAAACCACCTTAAACTCCTATTTAAAATTGAATTACTAGGAATTCATGGGAAAATGCATACATGGTTACAATATTACTTAATTGGCCGTAAACTTTCCGTTCCAATTTCAAATAAAAAATCTTCCATACATTTCATTTTTGGTGCATTTAAAATGGTTTTGATTTAAACATCAAAAAATGTAAGTGTATGTCTTTTTATAGAAACAGAAATTTTATTCAATATAATTACAAATTTCATGATACCTGAAATAGAACATATTAATGAGGTTAAAGATCTCGGAGTAATTCAAATTAACAGCAAATGCATCATCTTGAATAATGCCTCTTCTATTTGTATGCCGTTTTACGCTATGCATATAAAAATATTTGATATTTATCAGAAGTTTTGTGTTAGTTCGATTCTATTCTCTTTTGAGTCAAATCTTTTTTTATTATTTTTGGATTATTGCATTTGGCTTTTTGGACTTTTAGTTGGAAAAAAAAAAATAATTATTAGGATAACATTAATATGTATAGGTTTTAAAGGAAAATTTATTAAAGATAAGTATTTCTTTTTCAGATACACGACATTTGAAGGAATTTATATAATTTTACAGATTAACATATTTTAAAGAAACCTCAGCACCAATGCAACAAAGAGATAATTGAATAGATGTGATATTTTATTATGTGTATCGATTAAAATTTTATTGTTAAAAATTATTTTTTTTGACCGAAGGAGTACGGGTTCAAGCCCCGTGAGAACCGAAAATTTTTTCAAATGGTGAAAATTACTGAAAAATGTAATTTTCAATACAACCACATCGGTTCAAATAAAATTTAATAATTAATAAAGATATAGTATAAATAATAAAAAAAAAATAATATAAATATATAATATACAAAAATATATCGCAAATAATTAATATAATTTAAAAAAAAAAGGCCCACATTTCGAAAGGGAAAAGGACCTATAAAGTTGGCCTACACATTTATCTCTAGAATAAATTATTTTACAGACTTTATAATAGTTAATTTTAATAAAAAAAGGAAGGTTTTTTAGCTTATGACTAAAAAGTAAATAAAAAAAAAAAGTTTTTTTTTAGAAACTTGCTTTTTCCAAGGGTTACACTCTTTTGGTAGCAACTTTAAATGCACTGAAAAGGAGAAAATATATAATATGAACTTGCCTGAAGTCAAATATTACACACATAGCATTTTTTAACAGATCCTGAACTAACGTAAATGTACCTATCACCGCCCTAGTACATTATGCCGCCCAAGCCCTTTTTTTGTAAATACAATACTTCCACGCTTTATATTCCAAATTTATTTTTGAAATAAAAAAAGAATATTATTTCGTCGTTGTAATGCAAAATAATACACTTTTGTATTCATATTAATAAATAAGTTATTGATAGAACACTAAACTAGGTAGACATTTTAGCGAAAATATTGGTTGAAACGTTTAAAATTTTTTTTATTTTGTTAAGACCATAATAATTAAACTATGATGTTCACTTATTTATTTTATTCAAATAATTGTAAAAGATATATTATTAAATAGATTATAATACATACTTTATTCAATTTGTAAATAAAAAATATTTAAAATTGCTAGTTAGTTTTGAGCGCGAATTAGTGACATGTAAATTTATGTTGTACGTATTTACGATCGACCGGGCGGAATTAGGAAAATGATATATCGAAATAATTGATTAAGTTGTTCACCTATTTTTGATTATATAAGGATGCAACTGGACGATTTTAAATTGAAATTGAACAAACTAAGCTGGACCTAATTACGACCTATAAATTTAATTTCGCATATGTGTTCTTTGTTACAATTAAATTTTGAGTTTTTATAAAAATTTGTATGAAACAGCGGGTCGGTAATATGTGCAATATGTCCTAATTTCGAACTAAATATGCAGGTGTAAGCTATTTTCACTAAATTCATACCAAGTCTATATTTAATGAAAAAATTATATCTTAATTGTTAAATATAAGCGATTATTTTCCTTTTATTAGTAGACGAAAAAACCGTATCTGTATGATAAGCATATTTAGTAAAATTAAAATATATTCGAATATTTTTAGCAATTAGATAAATTTTACTCTAACGCGAACCCTAAAGAATAAGTTTTTCCAAAACTATGTTTTATTTATATTATACTTTGTATAATTTAAAAAATCTCTGGAAATATCTTGCCTTGCCATACCAAAGTTTTATTAAGGCGTCCATTATAAATTATCAAAATAATTTCTTTGTACACATTTCACAATAAGTTAAATAGAAGAGTGAAAGCCATGACCATGTCTGGCACATTTTGGAGATGGCCTGTAAAAGAAGATATTCTAATATATTCAAACAGTTTACATAGTCTGCAAAATTGAGCCTCCAGTTTTAATGAATAGCAGAGGACAATATAATGTACCTGAAATCATACAAATAAAAAATGCCAAAACTAAAAAGTAGTAAATGTGATTTTTACTTTGTATGTATATGAAATATTTTGTATTTTTATTTATTTATTTCAAATGTGCATTGTTATAATATTTAAGTTAATTATGTTATATCTTTGATTAATAATACTATAATAGTATTATTAATCAATGGTTATATTAAATTATTTTTTTTTGTTTAAAATACTGAATCGTTGCATTGTTTATTTTTTTTTTAATTTTGATATTAAAATAAATGTATATTTTTATGTGTAAATAATTTTACTTACTTTATAAATATTTTTTTTCTTTTTAAATTACTTAAGTATAGCAATATTGATTTTTTATTATAATAAATATTTTTTATAATTTAACTAAGTACTAGTTAATTATTTAAAAAATTAATTATTAATTTTACTATTAATAATTATTTTAAATAGCTTTTTTGAATAAAATCGTAAATAGGTACTGCGAATCGCAAATAGGTTCAAAAACCGGAATTGAGTTTATATAAGGGCGGAATTAGTTCAGATTGAAATTGTTGAGCGGAAATACGTACAATCAAATTTTTTTTGGAAGTTATGATATTTTATTATTTATTTAGAAAAAATTAAATTATAATTAGATGAAAATATCTATAATTATAATTGACAAGCATTTAAGGTCCTGCGCAGTAGACACCTTTTCATTTTATTTCGATTCTCCTACTCCTTAATGAACTTCTAATATACATAATATATAAGATTATATATAAAACAAAAATGCGCACACAGTTGAACATTTTGTACTCATATGATTTTATTATTCAGCAAATACATTATGCATATGTGAGATCTTATGAAAATAATAAACAAAAGCAAACAAATCAGTTATTATAATTTACCTTATTTACTTGCAAATGAATCTATGTACATATGCCAAATAAAAACAAAGAAATAAATTCATCTCAAATAAAAAATATAAAAAAGCTAAAACAAAAAAAATCAGTTGAATTGTTCATATGACGAGCAAATTTATTTTTATATAGTAGAGTTGGAGTATATATAATTATCCTTATTGAACTTCTAATATAATAGTTGTATATAAAACAATAATGCTCACACAGTTGAAAATTTTTTAATCATATGGTTTTATTATTTACCAAATACATTATTCGTGAGTCCTTATTAAAATAAAAAACAAAAACAAACAAAAATATAAAAAAACAAAAACAAAAAAAATACAAAAACAAAAAAAATTCATATGACGGGCAATTTCATCTTTACATAATAGAGTCAAAGTAGCTATCTATAATTATAATTGACAAGCTGCGCAGTAGACACCTTTTCATCTTTAATGACAAAATTTTTTAGTTTTAGTAATTTTATCCACTAAATGCCACTTACTATAGGGAATATATCGGAAACGAAGCAGTATATGTGGGACGTGTATTTATGTGTCGTAAGTAAAACTTACTAACCACAAAACTTTTTATTAAACACGAGTGGTTTCTGCTATATCGTGCGAAGTCTATGTCAGTACGTAAATTATTGTTTTTTTAAAAACTTTAAATTTGACTTCAACTTGAAATATAATTACTCAACAGGGGCCACTAGTTTTTTTTTTTAATTAAAATATACTAATTATTATAATTTGAAAAAAAAAATTTAAAAAAAAGCTTATATTTTGCTTATTTTATCAACTTAAACAAATTTTTCCTTAAGGGGGCGGAAATTGGTACATTTACGTTACCAAATTTATTTTCTACTTTTTGGGGCATTTAAAGATGCGACCAAAACTGTGTAACCCTTCGAACAAGCAAATTTTAAAAAATTATTTTTTTTTATTGAATTTGAATTCCTCTTCGTTTACACGAAATAATGTTATCCAACAAACTGTCATTCTCCGAAAAAATTCACCAAATTTAAGCTCAAGTTCAATTATTTTGCATGCGAAAACACGATTTTGCTCAAAAAAGTGATACTTGAGTACAAACTCAGTTTTATGCATTCGACCTTTTGTTTCAATTATGCAGAAATGATAAAAAATCTTCTCTACCTTTGCAAGTAGAAGATTATGTGTACTAAAAAACTTGTTCTTCATTTCAACTGAATTCTGTGAACTGGAAACTATCAATTCAAAAGTAATGTCTAACTACATGAAAGTCATTACAAATCTGTAAAATTTTACTGAAGTTAGAGGTAAATGTACAAAATAAAGGTATTTATATTTTATCTTTGAATTGCTTCGAGAAATATACACGTTATAAAAACACTTTCATTATTATATTATAACATATTGGTATACGAAATATTTCCTATTTCATTATTCTATTTAAATATACTACACTACAGAAACATCTATATTTTACCTACATTTAAAATATTTGCTTAAAATTAACCTATAAAGTTTTGAACTAAAATGAAAATCCATCAACGAAATAAGTTTTAAAATTAAGAAGAAAAAATATATTTGAATACATATGAACTTTGTTGAATAAATATAATAAAAAATATAATATGAAAAAAATAACATTTTTAAGGTCCTTGCAAGTTCTTTAACTAAAATTTTCTTTTAACACTTCTTACGAAAAATATAATTAAATTTTCTTACTTTTTGGTATTTCAAAATGAAAAAAGGTTGTTGGAATTAATATTTTTCTGATTTTATTCTACTTTTTTTTTTTGTAAGTTTGTTTTTTTTTCTTTTAATTTTTTTTTAAAGAACTAATATTAAAAAGGATATTTGAATAAGGATTTCTTTGTTCTTTTAAAAATCTTTTCCTTAGTTATTCTATTTTTTTTTTACTGTTATTATTTAGTTGAATACATTTTTTACTACTCTACATTCAACATACAGTTAGATAGTCTTGTAAATAAATTTCAAAATTTTGTAGAACTTAAAACTCACCTTGTCAAGAAAGAGTTAAATTTTGTGATTTACAAAAAGTTTTAAAAAAGTCAACAATTTAAAGTCAAAAAGAATTTTAGAAAAACTAAAATGCTCATGGCTTCTTTTAGTTATAAGTAAGTTGGAAGCACTGAAACGAAGATAATCATTGTGTCGAGGTATTATGAAAAATAAAATTATCAACTTTTTTTTTTTTTATAATATTAACTAATTAACAGTTGTTTTCATATACTTTGTATTATAACGGGATTTAAAATAACAAACATAAAAAAAAAATTGAATAACGGATTAATTTAGAAACTTAGACTATTCAAACAAGAAAATAAAATGAAAATTTTAAAATAACAAAAATCAAAAAGTTTTCGCCTGAGTAATAGGTATAAAAAAAAAATTCAATTTAGATGGTGACTAGCTAAATTTAAAGACAATTAAAACTTAGTAAAATTGTAAGAAATTAATATCGTTTTAAAAATTTTATAACACTTAAGCAAAAAATTAATTATAGAACTTTTGGAATTTGAAAATATGGAAAATCAAATTTAGTAGTTATTTCTTTATTATTTAATAGCACAGCAATAGCCACCCTTAATTTTGTAGGGCCTTATGAAAGATCAATTTGAAAATACATTTTCCCGATTAAAATTCAAATTTGTTTAAAAATTAAATAACACGTGTTTTAGATGTTGATCGGTAAATGTTTATAAATAAGTCAAATTGAAGAAAAGAAGAAGAAAAGATTTGGGAAAACTATAACAAAATAATAAATAAGAGAGAGTAAAAATAATAAAAATGTATATAATGCAGTCATTGAGATTGATAGTAGTGGATTCAAAAATGCAATAAGTAGAGAACGAATAAATATAGGTTGGGATAAATGCATAGTTTATGATGCTGCATATGTTAAACGTTGTAATAAGGGTCTTGGATTTAATCATAAATCAAATGAATGTAAAAATGAAGAGATATGCTCAAAATGTTTAGGTAAACATTCTGGAAAAAATTGCAATAAGGATATAGTGAATAAATGTATAAATTGTAGTATACATAATGAAAAAAGAAACTTAAATCTGGATATAAACCACAGTGTATCCAGTAAATCCTGTAGTGTGTATTTGCATAAATTAAATAATGAGAGAAGTAAAAATAACTATTAGCAATTAATAAATATTGATTAAAAAAAAGAATACTAAGAATACTAAAAATGAAAATCTAAAATGTTTAAGTAATAAAATTCTAAAGTAATAAAATTCTCAGGAGCAAGGACCAATCGAAAATGTGGAAAAAAATAAAAACGCTAGTACTAAAAGAAAAAAAAAATAACATTAGCGAATTCAAGTTTAACGGTTTGATTTATAAAAACAGTATGGATATAGCAACAAATTTTAATACATATTTTGTAAATAGTGTAGTAGAAATTAATAATAGTATTCCAAACATACCATACCAAAATTTAATATTAAGAAATGATACAAATCAGTTAAATTTTAAAACAATGGAGGAAGATGATTTAAAAGGTATTTTAAAAAAAATAAATAATAAGAAGGACTTTAATCATGTAAACTGTAAAATGTTATTGGATGTTTTTGACTTAATAACACATAATTTGATTGAAGTTATAAATGGCTCGTTACATATGGGATTTTATCCAGAAGCATGGAAGGAAACAGTAGTAACACCAATAGAAAAAGTAAAAAACATAAAAATTTGCAGTGAATTCCGTCCAATTAATATGACAAGCATAGAGTCAAAAATTATTGAGAAGTTTGTATATATTCAACTTGAAAGGTATTTGAATGAGAACAATTTAATATCTAAATTTCAATCAGGTTTTAGGAAAGTTTCACAGTTGTGAAGCAGTTCTGAATTTGATTGTAGCAAATTGGAAACAGCTTGTAGACGAAAAACATACGATAGTAGCGGTCTTCCTTGACTTAAAAAGAGCATTTGAAACAGTAGACAGGAATATTCTATTATCGAAATTAGAAGCAATAGGCGTTGAAAATATAGAACTTAATTGGTTTAAGTCATATTTAAGTAATAGAAGTCAAAAAACTAAAGTCAACGGTGTAGTCTCACAGGCAATTGAAGTTTTGTTGGGAGTTCCACAAGGTTGTTTCTGATATACATAAATGATATGGAGATAGCTGTAATTTTTGCGCAACTGATCCTGTTTGCGGACGATGCACTTCTATATGTTTCAGGAAAATCAGCTGATGATTGCATAGAGAAAATAAATAATGATTTGGAATGAGTCAACAAGTGGATAAGAATGAATAAATTAAAGCTAAATTTAGATAAAACAAAGTTCATGATAATTAATGGTAGTTCAGAATACCAAGTAAAAATCGATGATGAACCTGTTGAAAAAATAAGCGAAATTAAGTACTTAGGGTTAATACTAGATGATCAATTAAAATTTCATAAGCATCTTGATTATACATGCAAAAAAATCTCGAAAAAAACATATTTCTTCAACAAAATCAGAGATAAAATGTCTCAAAAATGTGCAATATCAGTATACAATGCAATTATTAAGCCTAATTTTGAACTATGTTCGAGTTTAATAGCATTTTTAAATAATGAACAAATAAGTCGGTTGCAAAAGCTACAAAATAAAAATATGAGAAGTATTTTGAAATGTAATAGATTAACACATATAGACAATATGTTGAAATCATTAAATTGGCTGAATATTAAACAAAGATTAATATTTAATACACTTGTGCTCATCTTCAAAATTAAGCACAATATGATGCCGATATATTTATCAGAAAAATTAACATATGTAGGTGATGTTCAACATTATAGTTTAAGAAACATCTCCAACTTTAGATTACAGTTTTTTAGAACGGATCTGGCTCAAAAGAATTTAATGTATGAAGGGTTAAAGCTATTTAACAATTTACCTCCAGAAATAAAAACTGAAACTAGTATTGAAATGTATAAAAAAAAATTTTATTAAAAATATAAAAACATCTTATTATATTTGCCTTAATTAACTTGCCTTGGACTTTATATGTTTGTTTCAATTTGCTTCAATTCAACAAAATACCCATTTCAATAACCATTTAACCAAAGTATATCCATAAAAAGAGTATGAACTCATGTATGTATTCATTTGTTTGCACACAAATTCATATGCAAATTTGATAAACATTGTCAGAAATAGACGATAATAAGAATTTTACGTATAAGAAAAAGAAAAAATATAGTAAAAAAAAGAGAGTAACAAAAAAAGTTGGCTGAAATTAAATAAATAAAGTTTATAATTTTGAAAAATATTTTCGACAAAAATTTTCGTTGAAATATTTAACAATATTATTTTCTAAATTGTATCAACTATGCATAAGATTTTTAGGAGACCTAACTAAAACAGCGTTATCATATTCTTTAAATTCTGTGATTTGTAAATAGATGTTGTACTCAGTATTATTTTATAATCGTATACCAATATAATAAATATTTAGGTTTACTAATATAATTAATAAAAAATAATAATGTTTGTAACTCCAAATTATTACTGACAAAAATATTAATAATATTTTATATTATTGTAATGTAATTATAATTTAATATTTTTAATAGGTATATACGAAAATAATAATGTTTAAAACGAAAATATTATAATAATAAAAGATCAGAATTAATCCTCGTATAAGGGAACAAACTATATTAGAACTAATATTTTTTGCCACCCTGCCTCATATAAATAATGGGAGGAAACGTAAATAAATCCAAAGGAGAATAATAAGAACGTAAATTTATTTTACAGTATAAAGCAAAAGGCAAACATCTGTTTTGTACCTTTTCTCTCTCATAATAAATTTGGTATACGATAAGTAAATGTAAATTTTACCTCTTTTAACTAATGATATTTTGCTCGGTTTGATATTTCTTAAAAATTAGGTTTACGTAAAATGGGAGTGTATATTCTTGTTAATATAGATTATAGATATTCTTTGCATTCAACTAAGGTGAAATTTACATATGGGTGTGTACTAATAATGGAATATGGATATTTGATAAAGTTAAAATTTGGTTTCTCCTTAAATTCACTATATTTATTGATATTTCTATGGTGTAAAGAAGCAAAAAAAAAAAACAAAAAAGGAATACAAAATAAATGTGTGCAATACAAATCATTATCATTATATTTCAATAATTTTCTATTATTATTCAATTTCAATTGTTTTCAATCATCATTTTCATTATATTTTTTTGTGTTTTTAATTTGGTTTCTTTTATTAATCTCTTTCTTTTATTATTTCTCTTTCTCTGACTAAGTATATGCAAATGTACGTACATGTGTCATATAGGGCTTGCATTTGTTACATACATAATCATATGGCTTAGTGAAAATAATGTGCAAACATTATTTATGGAAGAAAACAAAATTTGAACCAATCAAGTATCAGTTATCTATCCCTCAGTTACAAATTACTCTTCTCGCATGTAAAAAAAGTTCAATTTCGATTTATGCATGTATATATTTAATATTATACTTTTATATGCCAATTTATGCTTAGGCAGCGTATACACCTCGGACAAAATCGAATTTTATCGTAGATAAAGTCGGATGAGTGTTTACATTTCAGACTTTTCCACAGATTTAAATCTACGATTTTACGTCAAATATTTTTTGTATTTAACAGGGTTTCTTTTTATAAAGTGCGTAATTTTTTAATACGTAAATTAAAAAATTCAAAGGTATCTAATCAAAAATCTCCAAACATTTTTTAAAAATACACATATTTTTATAAAATTTGTTACAGTAATATAAAATATAATTATACATTTGAAGTATGAGCAATAATAACCAAATTGCGTTAGAGTGAATTTTAGTGCCATTTGATTATATGTGTTGTTCTTTGAAAATATATTATTTTTCATTAAAAAAATATTTTCACTAAAAAGTCGAAAATAAAATAAGGAAAAAAAATTTTTTTTTTTAGAAATATTTGCCTTCAATTTAAACGTACTAAAACTACAAAAATAAACTTTAGAATCGCAGCTTGATATAATGTTTTCATAGCAAGTTATGATTTTAATTACGGAAAAAGCAAATTAGGCGAACTTTTTACCAAATCTCTTAATCTCATCTCAAGACTTCCTAGAATTTCGGCTAATTTGCTTTTTCCGTAATTACAATCATAACTTGCTATGAAAACATTATATCAAGCTGCGATTCTAAAGTTTATTTTTGTAGTTTTAGTACGCTTAAATTGAAGGCAAATATTTCTAAAAAAAAATTTTTTTTTTCCTTATTTTTTTATTAAATTAAAATGAATTTAAATATTGTAAGTAGTATTGTAATAGTTTATATATTTACATGTATAAAACTGAATAAATTAATAAATCTAATCTAATCAAATTTAAAATCAATAGAAGGTTTTATAACTATAAAGAAAGTAGAAAAGATTATCTTGTTTAGCACGAACTGGAATTGTCAACATGTTGGTGTCAAATATATTTATTTTGTATCATGTGTGTCGACTTTCATTTTTTCGGCTAGTAGCTTATATGTCCAAGTTGAAGGCAATCTTATTTTTTTCTATTTGTTCCTCTCTAACAAAATATTTAAGATAAAATAGGCTATTTTTTAAGAAAATTGAATTTCATATTAAGCGTGAATAGAATTATTTCTGCGATGTAACGTCGTACCAGGCACGAAGCGTTGAGTTGAATGAGTTGAATGAGTGATTCCCCAAATAAAATATTATTTATTATTTTTTACAACTTAATATAAAATATATATTTAATTTAATATAAAAATTACTTAACTACAAAAATTCAAATCGAATGAAAAAAAATTTCAAGCAAAAATTATATGCATAGAATTATATTAACTACATTATGTATGCCTATATAAACATAATTATTTTCTATTATTCTTTCAATCATACAAGACAACAACCACAAATTTAAAATATTTGAAAATAATGCCTATTAAAAATCATTATTCTCTTACCAATATACTCAATATAGATATAATAATTATACATTGCATAAAAATATAATAACAAATTAAATATCATTCTTCCTTCTTAGTTCTCTTCTCATTTACAATATGCAAACATTCAAACACACTGTCTCTATTTAGTTTCCTAGCAACAACCCCCAAATAATAAATTAAGCGACAATAAAATAAAATCTTAGAAGGAAAAAAAATTGAATGAGTCGCTGATATTCATTCCAAATCTACCTGATGTAATTAGAAAATATCTGATAGAAAATAGATTATCTAGGGAAACAACAACAAAATATCTCATCACACAAAATGCATTTACAATAATAAAAAATGTAGCAAGGAATGAATTAATTTTGTGCATTATTGTGGTTCTTGACTTAAATGAGAATTAATATTTATATAAATAATGTATGTAGTTTTCGGTTTTTTTAGAGTGTAGTATTGATTTGTGTTAAGTAATTCTGTAGTTTTTTGTTACTGAATGCTACATTGTTTATTTTCAGCCATAATTTTGTTTTATGCAGTTTTGAAACAATTAATTGATTAACAAATTTAAAAATTTAAAACATTTTGTTTTTTTATTATTTATAAATAATTATAATAGAAATTGTAATTGTGTTATTGAAAGCTTAAGAAAAAATATTTTTCTGCTAGAAGTTTTGAGGAAAAATTATTAATTTTTAAGAATAGTAAATCAATGCTTGATCTACTAATAACAACAACAATAAAACGGTGTAATCAGCATTTTTCAATAAAATCTTATAATTCGTATATGAGGTACTTTTCAACATTAATATACAATAAAATTCACACTTTTTTACACTGTTTTCTTAAAGTCAGAGCTTAAATAAAAGCTATATTTTCAAATGAAAATTTTAATAACAAAAACAGTATTTGCGAAATATTACAATTTTTAATTGATACAGAATTAAACAACTCTTTTAATGAATAGTCTTAACTTTGTTAATTTATAATAACACTTCGTCTATAACAACTATTTCAGTTGAGCGATCGTTTTTCTGCCTAATCAGAATTAAAACTAGTTTGAGGAATAGATGTGAAGAATTTTAACTGTCGAATTTAGCAAAAATTTTAATAGAAAAGGAAAGCCAAAGCAAACTGATGTTTCCTTTTATAGTGCTTCCCCAGTTGAAAATTCCACATTCCGCGTCGTGCAATGTAATTCGAATTCTAGATTCGTGTGATATTATATGTAAATGGCCACTCTTCTATTATGAAATACAAATTGTATTCAATTCCAGAAAACCTAAATCTTAATCTTACAGAATACTTCTTTGAGAGGTCATATCAGACTTAGATATTCCATTCGTAGATAAATATTTATATATCTATATTATTGATTAAAGATATCTGTATATCAGACAGACAGCCAGTCAGGCTGCAAGTAAAGCCCTGGAATCGGCAACCATCAAATTAAAACCCGTGTTGGGTCAGTTATGTCAAAAAACTAGCGGATCACCTCAATATATATATGGCTACGATGGATGCTAGGTTCCCGGGGTTACTGCAATGCATATCAACATACTAGAGAGCATACTATATTGAAAATCCATCCGGAAAGGATTAATCTAGAGTCATTTCTAGCTACCTTTAATCTACTGTTTTGCAACGTTGCAATAGTAGATGCAAGTACATCAGATTCCAACGTCATCCAAGTAAATCTGGAATATGGTGAACCTGAAGAACTCTTTCAACCTACTATCTTGGAAAAGGTGTGATATAAGCATTTATGGTAGGATTCATTAAGGGTCATTGTCTCACTGATAAACAAGTTAAAAGGCTTGGATTCTCCTTGTACGACTTTTGCACAAGGAAGAATATGAAACTCTCCAACTGTTACTCTGTAACTGACCTGGTCTTTATCTAAAATTTCTGAACTCGTTGTGTGACCTTAAAGCTACTAGAATCAAAGACCTTCAACGCTAGGTAAAAATGTACTTAATTATTTTATGGAGTAGATACTTAATACCATTATAGAATGATTGTCCGAACAAATTTAATTTTTTTTTAAATTCTCCAGTTTTAGACTGTGAATTTTTTTAGATACTTAAATATGAATTTTTCAATTTTCCATAATTTTTATATTGAATAATTAGTATTAGGTAATATAATAATTGACTAGAAGTATCAACATACGTTCCCAATACTTTATTTAAAGCTGAAATTTATAACAATAAATTTTAGGAGATGTTTCGTTCATGAAAACACTATTTGAACTCATCAGTAGGTGGTATATTTGTAGTGTTAGACTACCTATACAACTTCTGATTTTGTTTTGGTTTATTTTATAACTTATTCATAAATGTTAATAAGACATCTGTGAGTTATAAAAGTCGACCAAAATGTTAACATAAAATATGAAATTGATGTTTAACTTCTACGTGGGGTAAATTTTGATGACGTGGCACATCAGCGGAAATCTACCCCCGTAAAAATTTTACTGTTTTAAATTTTATTGTTTTATAGCAATTTTATTGTTATAAGACTTTTGCGCACTCCTATAACAATTATTAATACTCATATAGAAGTAATAGTGTTAATTTGAGTGATATGCAATTGTTGTGAAACGTTATGAATACGTTATAGCACTAAAGAAGAAAAATCCTATAAGGCACGTTATAGAATTAGAATACAAATGCATTAGTGTATATATGTTTTTATTTTGAAATGAAAGTGTTTTTACTGCGACTCTTGCGAGTGAGATAGGTATTATTTTTTATTTTAAAACAATAGTTTTGTTGAGTTTATATTTATTTCATATGAAAGGGAGATAGATATCAATTACAATCTTTTGTATTTGTATATAAACGATTTATAATATAAAAAAAGGCTTTAGGAAGTGCAATACCAGAGCAAAAATTAATTACGGTATTTCGGTATTGAAAATCAAGGTATTCCCGGTATTCAATACCGGGACCACTACATAAGAAAAAAACCCATTTGGTTTATTTTAAACTAAAACATTAATAACAACAATTTATTCTTTAACATATAAAATAAAATAAAAACATAAGATATTAAATAAAATAAAGATTTAAAAGTCTATATAAATAATATTTCTTTTATTGAAAAAAAAAAATGTTTTTGTATATAAATAATATTTGTATAGATATATGTACATAAATGCAACTATATAACTGCATCCTAACTTTGAATATTTTGGTAAGCAAAAATCATAGAATATTTATTATGCAAAATATCTAGAGGACAGCTTAGTTTTTTGCTTAAAACAAAAAATTAGTGACCGACTGACCAATGTTTATTGACCCGTTCAGTATAGAAATGAACGATGCGTTCAGAATGGATCACTGAAATGAACGAAATTTCCCATCACTACTTTGAAAGCGGAATATGAAATTGAGTAGAGTATATCGATATTCGATATCGTTATTATTCAATCGCAAAACCTACAACGATTATTATTTTGAATTTTTGTTAGTTATTTTTGCCTTGATTCCGTAAAACTCATAGATATATAAAATATAGATTGGAAGTTAGAATAAAAATTTTCAGCCACTTTTGGTCAGCTGTTTTTGAAAAATCTGAGTTCAAATAATTTAGTTTCTACTGCAAATAATTCCCTTGAAAATGGAAACTTCGCCCCAATGTAATATGAAAAGTTTTAGAGTAAAAGAAATATAAAATTACAAAAATTTTAATAATTGGATTATTTTTAACGTAAAATCTCAATTCATCTAAAATAATTATATTTAAATTTTCTTTTAAAAACATGTATATGTGTGTATTCATATAAAATTCACAATAATAACAAATCAAAAACTGAGGTTAAAAAAAAATGTTTTGATGCACGTATATGTATATTTATGTTCTTGACAAGAATTATATAAACAAAATTAAGAAAATTGTTACATGGGCTAATACAGTTTGATGTTAAACTAAATAAAATTATCAAGAGTGGGAAAAAATTCTTTTACTTTATCGTATATATTATATATTATTTTATAAAACTAATTCACATCGATTCTATTATTTATACATTCCCGTGAAATTTCATGTCTACATATATATTGATAATATTAAAACATATTAGATGATATGTATACAAATTTATATTATTTATAAGTATTATTATTCTTATTATTATTTAATAATCAATGTATATCTAATCACTTGTATTATATGTATATATGTATATAATATTTATCATTCCCATCAAATTTAAAGTTTTCCCCTCTATTTTTCTTTGAAACCGTTTTCCAATGCTCTAAAATTGCAATTAATAAAATGAAATAAAATGATTTTCAAATTATCGTATTAGCGTAAATAATATATTTAAAACAGAAAAACTATAAAAAATTAATTTTATATTTAAAAAATTTAAATACGTTTAGATAACCATGTTAAAAAACAAAACTAATTTTAAATTCAATATGAAAAAATTTAAAAGAATCTATTCTACAAAACCATGAAAACATTAAGAAATGGCTGTTAAATTTATAAAATCAAATCAGCTGAGTTGAAATATTGAAAAACATATGCTCATTTTTGGCTGAATCTGACATTTAATAATTAATATGATAATGTATTAGAGAGAAAGAGAAAGCACTACCAATCTGCCAATCTATATTTTATATATCTATGGTAAAACTATTCAATTTTAGAAACTTGATACTTGAATTATTTCAAAATTACTGAATTTACAAAATTTACAATTTTAAATTAAAATATTTTTTTGTGTTCTGACAACTAAAAATTAATACCTGCACTCCCTAGGCCTCACTAATAAACAATATATTTTTTGGTTAAGAATAATTTTATAATATTATTGTGGTCAAAATTTGGCTGGGAAAGAAATATCATTCTAATTTATTATAATAACATTTGAAAAATACATTGCCCTAAAAAATACCCAATTTTTAAATAAATAAAATAAAATATCTTTTTAAACTGCATTTTTAAAATATTAAATAATATACATATATACGTTAATTAATGCATTAAATACAATTTTTTTTTTTTTTTTATTATTTTAAGTAAAAATTAAAAGTTTTTGTTTTAATTAAAAAAAAAATTTTTTTTTACCATGTTTGTAGAAAATAATGACCGGCACAAAATATTTATTAGTAACATCATAGGAATACAGTAAAATAATAACACTTTTACTGTTATTCTAGCAATTCTATTCTTATAACAACCCTTTAAATCTTGTTACAAAATTACGCCTTTTTAGACTTATAACAATCATACTATCTCTTATTGAAAATCCCATTATAATAACGCCCGCAATTACAATAAGAACATTTTTATAGCAATATTAATCACATTATTCCCTTAAAAACATCATTATAACACCTTTAGTACTTATCGGGAGTCAAATAGGAGTCTTATAGCACTAATTTTGTTTTTATAACAATAAAATGTTACGTGGGATGATGTAAGTCTTCAAAGTTGAACATCAATACTATACATACCTACTTGTCGACCTATACCTTAATAGTATATTTTAATAAACATTTTTGTTTACAAACCATTTCAACCTTTAGTATTGACATAAGCTAATAAACAGCTTACTATGTCTTATGTCAAAATTTCAGTTTTTCTTAGCATGTAATTTATGTAAATAACCAGAGACTGAATTCAATTTTTGATCTGTCCAATTTGTTAGAAATTTTAAAATGATTAAATTTTTTTTTAATTGATATTCCAAAGTTCTCAGTTGAATTACTTGCAAATTGAAAGTTAAAAAAAACTTTTAATTTATTATTTTAATACTTTCAGAATATAATTTTTCTATTAAATTAATTAACCACATCCTCTCATGTCAAGTTATTTTGAAAATAATTTTTTTTTTCATTTAAAAAAAAACTTGTTTATAAAAGTATTATAATGTCGAGATTATCACTACAAATAAGTACATTGTACCGATTAAAAAAAATGTCGGTCTGAAAAAAATGCTACCAAATTTACATTATAATTGACGACAATTGCATTCATTTTTATATAAATATATAATTTAGGAGAAAAAAAATATTTTAATATTAATATATGTACCTCTACACTATACAATTATTTTAATATATTATCTATAATATCTAGAAAATCGTAATTTTACAGAAATTTTAAGGCAAAACTTTGTCCCAGAAAATGAAAAAATTAAACCAAAATGAAAAATTGAGAATAACTTTTTGAAAAGTTGAAACATAATCTCATCACCATGCTTTCCATTCAAAAGTAGATCTGGTACTAAGGTAGAACTACTATACTCGAAATGATACAAAATGAGTACAGACTGTTTCAAAAGTATATTTAATGCTTCTAGTGCTTAATTAACACACGATAGAGTTCTATTACAAAGTACAAAAAGCTTAATTTACTCTGCACTTTACAATAATTTGCAAGCATTTTTTTATTTTTTTTTAGAATAAAGAATTATTTTTCAATAGCTTTTTATGCATACAAATTTGACTAAATCAATTTGTACTGCCTAAATTGATACAATTTAAAAATCTCATCAGAATCTAAAAAATATAGAAATACGATCTAAAACTTATAGCATTAACTTTTGGAGAAAATCGAAAATATCTAATTCAGCATTCTTAAAATAAAGTGATATAACCAATAATTCATGCACCATGGTTTATATTCTTCTTCTTCTTCATGACCATTTCCCTTATTTGGGGTTGGCCTTCCTTGATCTGAGGCGTCAAAAAGATCTGTCTGAGGCTGTCGTAGCGTTTAACCCTGCTTTCTTCATATCTTTGTTGATTGTTCCAAGCCATGTTGCTGATGCTCACCCTGGTCCTCTCCTAGGGATTGATATGCTTTTTGAACAGCATTTTCTTCGTATCTTCGCATAACGTGACCGTACCATCTCAGACGTTTTTCTGCTAATTTGTCTTTGATGTCAACAACATTGAAAGTACCTCTGATGTGTGCGTTTCGCACATTTATTCGTTGAGCCTACGGACCACCTTAACATTCTCATCTCAGCGACGTGCAGTTTTTGTTCATGTTTCTTATTTGCTGCCCAACACTCTGTTCCATACATTAGGGCTGGTTGATTTATAAATGTTTCGCTTCAGTTTAACCGGAAACTTCCTATTACATACGACACCGGTTACCAATCTCCACTTCAGCCAGCCAGCATTTACACGACTTGTAACTTCATCACTTAATTTTCCGTTTGATGTTATAATTGAACCAAGATATATTTAAAAGCATTCGTTATCGGTATTGGTACATTTTTTATATTTGCTGTATTTGTTGGGGGGGCTTATAAATTTTTTGTTCGAAAATGGTAAATGCATATACTTTGTTTTGGTTTGACTTATTTTTAATTCGTTGTTTTCTAAAATGTCAGCCCGCACTTGTTTATTTTTATTTACACTCTTCTAAAGATTCGGCTATGAGAACAATATCATCAGCATATAATTAATTGTCCATGTCCAGGACCTTGAAATTTATTTGTAGTCCAAAGCGGTGATAAAGAGAAGTGGGCTTATATATCAACCTTGATGAACTCCAACACAAACTTTAAGCCTTTCCGATAGACCACTTTTACTATTCCCCTGCTTTGTTGTATTTGTGTGCATATCTTTTATAACTTCGATATATTGTTCAGGGACTTTGTGATATCGAAGAGCTCTCCATATAATTTCTCTAGGTATAAAAACTTTTTCTAGATCTATAAATGCAATGTATAGGTCCTATTTATTTATTTTGAATTTTTCTAGAGGGATTCTCATTGTTTGTATTGCATCAGTGGTTGAGATTTAACAAAACCAAATTGATTTTTGCCAATTTTTAGTAGATGAAACGCTATGCTGTGTAAACTAACCATTTTTACACATTTTTGAACACAGCTACACTACCTCTTGTTATTGTGTAGAAAATGGTTAGTAACGATCTACTTTCCGCTAGGTGCTGAATTCCTTTTTTTTGTGCTGAATAATTATTTAGTGTCATATTTAATAATTTGTAGTTTGATATTGACATTTGAATAAACAAAAATAAATAAACAAAAATTTAAATTGAAATATTTTTCAACAAAAAAATAATTTAATTATTATAAGTAACCATTTTATTTTAAAAATTATTAAATATAAAACTAAATTTAATGAATCAAATTAAAAAACACCAAAAAAAGAAGATTTTTTGATAATTTTTTTTTGATAAATTTACAAAACAAAACATCAATGTTTTTAGGTTATGTTTTGTTCATGAGCATAAAATAAGCAATCCTTTAATAACCTACTCATGAGTAGTTTACTAAGCTTAAAGGAACGCTATTATTCTTTCTTAATATTTTTTCAATTACTCTTTCCCAGATTTTCAATGTATGTGACGTCAACTTGATGCCACTATAATTGTCGTATTGTTGCACATTACCCTTCTTGTTCTTATATAGAGGAACAAGGTAGCTGTTTCACCAATCTATTGGTATTTCATCAGCTTCAATTAACTTGCTTAACATTTTTTGAAGTAACCTGGTTTCATGGTTTATATTAAACAATTTTATTTATACTGATCTAAAAATACCGGTTGTTCAACATTTCAGTGTTATATTTAAAATAATCGAATCATCCAAATTTATACTAAAAATTTGCTTAAATTATTATCTAGCAGAGAAATTATAGAAATTAAAATCACTAGATATAAATTTCTTTATAGGTAAAAATCTAGATATTTATAAATATTAAATTATTGTATAATTTATTATAAATAACAAATATGTAGTAAAAATTGTAGTACGAAAATGGAATTCTACGTAAATTACTGCCCAGACCATAAAAACATATATTCTTCAAACCTAGCGTCCAGTATGTTATTGTTGTTACAATTTCAATATTTGTATGATTTTGACAAATTATTATCCTTATTTGAACTTCTAAAGATTAATATAAAATAATCAATGCTGATAGATCCAACAAAAGTAATTTTATTTAACATCAAAATTATATTCCTTCCAAAAAAAATTTAGTACAGCGCAATCATACATAGATCTGAGCAATATAAACCATAATGTAATATAGTGTTATTTATAGTTATGTGTATAGTAATGTGCATATACCCATTCAGTTGAACGAAACTCCAGTATAATAACGTATATTTTAATTATTATTCCCCAGCAGGTCTATTCTGCTTGCATGATATATATATCATAACCTCCTATCAAACTTTTATATAATTTTTTTCAAATTTGTTCATTCATTTTCACTACTTACTATAACTATATACATATTATGTATAGGTATTATGTTTAACTTTTCTATTTTTGCTCTGTAAATCATCTGCATAATCCCAAAAGGAAAAGTTATTTTTTAGAATTGTTTTTTAGGTTATCTATACTCTTGTAATTTGGAATTACACTATTTTATACAATATTCTAAAATATAACTATACTGTACACACTCTATATATAGATAGAACAAGTGCATATTATTATGAATGAATATTATTTATTAAATTTGTATGAACTCTTCAGATGCTATTATAACTCTATGAGACACAATAATGTACAAAATACAATAGCCTATTTAGGTATAATGCGAGACAAAAAAATTTTCTCATTATGGATTGAATGAAAAATTCTAAGGGCTGAAAAACTCAATTCATTTGTTATGAATCTAACAAATGAATTGAAATTGAACAGGTCATTTAGTGAACAATAAGAATTGAATTAATTTTTTAATTGTTGAGGAAGTTACATCCATTAACATCTTTTCTGTAACTTACAGTTTAAAAATGTTTTTCTTTTTATCACTATATTATTATCCATAGTTAGTGTTTCAAAAATAGAAAATTTTAAGTTTTTATAGAATGATGAAAGAGACTGAGATATTATATATAGTTAGGTAGTTTGATTAGATGAAAATATGACATTAATATGTAGAGAAATGCATATAGGAATGGAATGCATAACAAAAGAATTTGTTGAAAGTTTATACACTAAGGAAAGTAACACACAACAATATGTTTATTTTCTCCATATGGCCTAGTGATAGATTTGAAGAAAAATGATTATAATGGTCATGACCTGTTATACATGTGTATAAGAAGTAAAATAATATTCATAACAAGTTAATAAAGTATGTTATAATATTATAGGTAGTATGAAATTCTATTCGTAACCAACAAAATTCTGTAGTCATAACAAAGTTTTGGGAAGAAAAAATAATGTCATAGACTCATTATTGTAAAAATAAAGATTAAAAATAAAACTGATAGTCTTCTGATGATGGTGAAATAAGTGAAATCAATTAAGATTTAATAAAATTGGTGAAGCAAGTTTTTAATCTTTATTTTTAAAAATGTTTCACCTAAATCCTAAGGCGTATTCTGAAAAATATACTCATTATTAGCATCGTAAAAATTAAGTTTTTAATATATATATGTACTATTAACCCTCATATTAGCCTCAAAAAAGGTTACAAAAACACTCCTCGGGTGAATTTTTACCCAGTATGTAAATTTTCTTTGGGTGATATTTTACCCAATATCATTGCTGTAAATTAAAAAAAATATTTTTGCACTTTATTTTATGAGTAAAAAGAAAATTTAAAATGTATTGGACATTAATTGGTTATTTCAAAGCTCCTATTTACGATTATATTGTGACACGGAGCACAAAAAAAAAAATGGATATTTATGTTCTGCACACAATTTTTTTATACACTTCGCACTCGCTTCCCACGTCACATTTTATTGTTATAAAAACAAATTTAGTGCTACAAGACTTCTATAAGACTCCCGATAAGCACTAAAGGTGTTATAATGATGTATTTATGGGAATAATGTGATTAATATTGCTATGTAGAATGTTCTTATAGCAATTGCGGGAGTTGTTATAATGGGATTTCCCACAAGTGATACAGCAATGTTTTTATAAATCTAAAAGTCCGTAATCCTATATCAAGAGTTAAAGTGTTGTTATACGAATATAATTGCTAGAATAGCAGTAGTGGTGTTATTATCTTACCGTATTCCTATAATGTTACTAATAAACTTACTGTAGCTTTTAGATAAATATTTTGCGACGGCCATTATTTTCTACAAACGAGGTAAATTTTTTTTAAATAAACAAAAATTTAAAAATTTTATTTTGCATTCTTTTCGCAAAAATTTCATTTTTATTTAAAAGAATAATTATTTAAATATCAAATTTGATGTTATGCATTAATTAACATTTAAAAATATATTTTCTTTTATTTATTTAAAAATTGGTTATTTTTGGAGGGCATTGTATTTTTTCGAATTATTTTTATAATAAATGTCAATGAAATTTCATTCCCAGCCAAATTTTGCATTTTGGTCACAATAATTATAAATATTAATACAATTATTTTTGACAGAAAAATATTATTTATTAGTAAGACATTCTTTTATTTGATATAAATCATTTACATGCAAATATAAAAATATTTAATTAATATCTATCTCCCTTTCTCAGGAAATAAATATAAACTCTATAAAATTATTATTTGAAAATAAAAAATAATACCTTTCTCACTCTCGCATAACATAAATTATTTCAAATGAATATCATTTCAAAATAAAAACATATACACTAATACATGTATACTAATCCTATAACAATATTACAGCACTTGCTCCGGTGCCTTATAAGATTCTCAATTTTAGTGCTATAACGTATTTATAACCTTTCGCAGCAATTGCGGATTACTCAAATTAACACTAATACTGCTATAAGAGTGTTTATAATAGTGTTATAAGATTGCACAAGAGTCTTATAGCGATAAAATTGTTACGTCGGCTTTCTATCCTTTTTATGGACATTTGACAATGAACACCCGATGAAATTTTTTGGTTTTTTACCTTTTCAAAAGATGTTTCTCCAGAACTTGTTGTTAATTCGACCCCGGAAAGCAATGAAGCTGTTCACCAACCGTAACATTTTCGTAAGGGGAACATTTAAATATGGAGCATTGCTTACCCATTTATCCCATAGATCTCTAATTGAAGCAAGTTTGTTCTTAGCTCAGCGTTGTGCTCGATCATGTTTATGGTCAAATTGTGCTCGATCATGTTTGTCGTCAAATTGAATTACCCATTGAATCTTTATGGAAAATTTAGCCAACGTTACTGCACAAAATATTTGTTGACCAAATTTTTATAAATTCACAATAGATTCACTTTTTGATTTATATATACATATAAAAAACAATTCATAGTTCAAGAGCTGCAAAGTTTTGAAAAATTTTGAAAAGCAGTTCGATCATACCTGCTAAAATGAGTAATCAAATAAAACATTCTACAGTTACATCCTCAATGTTATTCCACTTTTCCCCATACACTCGTTTTCCCTTCAAATTTGTATTATACACCACAATTTTTATCATAGCGGAATTAAAACCCAACTCAAAAGCATTTTTGATACTGTGAACTCTGGCAGCAACATAAGAAATAATTCCAAGTCGATGCTTGATTACATTTTCTATTGTAAAGTGGATAAACACTTAATACTGGAGGTTGTGCTGACCACACAAATCACTTGGAGATGTTCTGATGGAGTAGCTACTTTAGCATGTTTTCCTCTTTCATTTGATAACCGAATTCCAGTAGTTTTGTCTATAAAATAGTCAAATGCATAATTAATACGTTTTTGATTTATATTCAATGTGTTTAAAAATAATACTTTGCATAGTCTTTGTTGAAAAGTGTTTTTCTGATGTTATTTAGTTTATATATAATTTTGAATCTATGTATTAGTGTGGCATGAATATGGATCTAAATAGCATTTAAAAATATAATTTTAATATATGAAGGGACAGGTCCATTCAGTTTTAGTTTTATGAAATAAAATATAATATATGTAAAGGAAAGGAAAGCCTGCTAACGACACCAAATCCTACAGGCCGATATCTTTGCTCCCTACAATATCGAAGTTGTTTGAAAAGTTACTATTGAGAAGGATTCAACCCCTCATAGAAAACAGGAATATAATACCTAATCACCAATTTGGGTTTAGGCAAAAACACTCAACAATAGATCAAATTCATCGAAGAACAGACATTATAGAAAGGGCACTGGAAAATAAACAAATTTGTTCTTCAGTATTTCTAGATGTAGCCCAAGCTTTTGATAAAGTTTGGCATGAAGGACTCATCAAAAAGCTAAGTTGTTTGCTCCCTAAAAATTATGTTCAATTATTTTCATCATATCTCTCAAATAGAGTTTTTCGAGTTAAAAATGAGAATGAATACTCCTCTCTAAGAGATATAAAAGCTGGAGTACCGCAAGGTAGTATACTGGGTCCAATTTTATATTTGTTATACACCTGTGATATACCCGATGTAGAAAATATAAAAATAGCAACCTTTGCAAATGACACAGCGTTGATGGCAGTTGGTTCTACTATAGAAGAAGCTACAAACAAACTGCAAAAAGCTAATGACGAAATTTCCAACTGGTGCAAAAAATGGAAAATTAAATTAAATGAAGCCAAATCTAGTCATGTAAACTTCACCTATAAAAACATAGTAACTCCTCTCTCAGTTAAAATTAATGATGTCGTGAGTCCATACGAGAATAAAGCTAAATATCTTGGCATGACCTTGGATGCAAAACTGAAATGTGAAAATCAAAAAACAAGAACTCCAGTTCAAATATAGAGAAATATACTGGCTGATTGGGCGGAATTCTACGGTCTCGACCTATAACAAAATTTTGATGTATAATCAAATATTGAAGCCAGTCTGGGCATACGGTATTCAAATATGGGGATGTGCTAAACAAATCCATATTCAAACTATCCAAACGTTCCAAAATAAGGTACTGCGCAACATAGTCAATGCTCCATGGTATGTTCGCAATGCCGATATTCATCGAGATCTGAAGATCTCATCTATAAAAGACGAAATAATTAAATGCGCTGCACGGCATAAAACTCGTCTGATCCAACATGTCAATACCGAAGCTTCTAGCTTAATTGACAATCAAAACTTTGTGAAGCGACTAAAACGAACAAGACCACTTGAGTTAGGTTAAAACCTTTTATCTATTAAAACCTTATTGGATTTTGGTAGATCAAAGGTATCTATGTTTCTTTGAGTTAAATGTAAATTAATGGTTAGTCTATAAGACTAGTTTTAATGTTGCAATAATGATAGGAGTTTTTAGTGGGTTAAAGTCCCACAGTCCTTCAAACTGCCTTCCCCGGTAATAGGTAGTCCCTGAAGCCTCTTTCGATGATTTACTACTATCTGGAAAAAAAAAAAAAAAAAATTAATATATGTATGGACCAAAGTGAAATGAATTAAAATAAAAAAAATAGAGGACTATATTATTTACGAAATATATGTATAATATAATACATAAGATAGGTGGATCAACTAAGCACTTGAAATTTTTTTTTATTATGATCTTTCTTGCATAAACATGCTCATGAATCAAAATAGAAGGAAACATTTTTTTTTTTAAAAAAGGGTGAAAATTAAGGTCTATAAACATTCAGGTCAAAGAATATGGATCTAAAAAGTAATTATTTTTTCTTAAAAACGTGGATATGGATCTAAAGTGATACTCAATATCTCAGAAACTGTAAAAGATAAAAAGAAAACGATTTTTCCATCTTGTAGAGAATAGTCGAATCTATACGAAACTACTCTTAAGTCAAAATCTCTAAAAGTGGCGTTTAGATCAAAATAGCATTTGTACGACATTATGTATTTTTGATCGTTACTAACTATTTATTTTTGATAAAATTTTACTAAAACCGAAATTAATTCTCAAAAAAAAAAAAAAAATTATAAACTAAATAAAACTTAGCTTATCCTAACTTAAGACTACTTTTTATAGTTAAACTATCTTAATCTATTTGATGAAGCCTCCTCCAACCACCAGTAATAAACTTTATATCTGTTGTCCTATCCGGGATGAATATATCAAATTTTAATTGATCTTGAATTAAATTTTGATGATCCAAATCGATAATTTTACATGTAGCATCTATAATAATGAAATTTAAATTTTACATCTATAATAACGAAATAATATTGGGACATAGTTTTGGTTTTGTATATAACCATTCTTATCTAGATAAATAAAGGACTCTGGGGACATAAAACTTTTCTGTAGGATAATTTTTATGTATTCATCATTATGATGATATGCATGTGATATTAAGCCATTTGCTGTATTTCTCATTGATCTATCGAAATGCCTACGAATCAGATTGATAAAAAATTACCGAATCAGTTTAGGTTATCTAATTTATATGTATATAAACTTGTTGGAACAATATTTTTTTCAACTCTGATTGCGGTGTTCTATTTTACCCCAGACAAACTCTAATGCATTTCCATTCCATTTTCCTAATTTTTTCCATATTATTAGCACTTATACATATAAAGAAAATTATTAATTAGTCATTAAAGGTACATTTCGCAAGTAAAAATTTCAATAATCCCACTAGGTTGTGTAACAGTTTCTTAATGAAGTATCAGTACTATTACTATAACAGCCTCTTAGGTTATTTAAAAACAAAAAATAAAATAGGAAAATAGAAAAATCTCAGATATTAAAAGTCCAAAATTTAATTTATAATTTCCTAGAAATAATTGAAACCAACTTTTAAAGAAAATATATTAAAAATTTAAGAGGTCAAAAACCGGATGGGAATTGTAATGCCCTAAACTGAATGAAAATCAATAAAATTTAATATAAAGAAATCTTTGTAATCTACAATAATAATTGCGTACATAATTTTGACCTTTTTATTATATTTCTATTTCCTATTACATATATACAAACTTCCCCATCCATAAAAAATTTAATTTAGAAGAAGGTCGGGTTTTTTTCTAATATTTGATTTTCGTATTTTCATTAAATGACCCCATAAATTTTTAATAATAAAGAAATCAATAAATTTCAAATTAGAAAAAAGGTTTCACCAAAAACCTGGTGAAATGATGACACTCTTTTATGCTATTAGTATTTTATAACCGTCCTAATTTTAAGAGACTAGAATTTTTTTTATTTTTTTTTATTTAGGACAACATGTGATAGGAAAAGTGAAGAAAAAATTACTAAGTCTTTAAAATTAAAAAAAAATTACAAGAGTGAAATATTTTGGTTAAGGCCTTTTAATTTAACTATGGAAACGATCATAACATTGAAAAAATATCTAAGTAACAATTGAAATTCTTAAAATATTACCAAGTTTTTTTTTTAAGTGTTATAATATGAAGTGGACGTGATGGCGGAGGTAAAAAAACCAAAACTTAAGCAATACTTTGTTTATAAAGTGTCAATATAAATATCTGCAAAGACAGTGGATAACCAAATTTTATTTAATTAAGAAAACAAATCAACAGTTGGTCATAATATTAAATTATAATTTAAGGATACCTATGTACCTATCTGCCATAACAAACTGAATATCTAATTTTATGGTTGCTTAAATAATTTATAAACAACAAAATGAAGAAGGGAGTTATTTTGTAAAAATTTCTCAATTTCATAAAAATAATAATAATAATTATTAGACAAGATGTCAGAATGAATTAAGTTCAAAAACATAAAATTTTATGTCCTTTAAATATTAAATTAATATTTTTAAGGACGTTCTAAGTTGTTGTTTTTTTTTTTGTGTTTTATGAGTTTGAAAAAGGGATCATAAAAATTTACATACCATGATGTTTGGGTCCTAAATAATTAAATTTTCCACTAATTTTTTTTTTTTTTTTTTTTATTATTGTTTGTTTTTTAGATAAAAACAAATTGACTGTGTTGTGATTACATGGAAACAAATTTATGGTTTTGTGATGGAATTTTTTTTTTTTACGATCATGAAACCAATTGAAAATGTAATGGAAAAATTATTTCTCATATTTTTAGGTAATAATAAATTAATATTAAAAAAACGAAAATAATAATAAAGTATAAGTTTAAATTAGTTTTAAATTGATGTAATTTTAATCTGTTGCTAAAATACTATTCATTTTCGATTATCCAACATTGTCGAACATTGAAGTATCACAAATTTTTGTACTGGGTTATATTATGTAGAATAATAAACTTATATAATAGTACAAAGGACCCTTTTAGTTTTAATAAAAACTATACATTACGAAAAAGCTGAAAGCTTTTTATAAATATAAAATGGAACCTTCTTCACTATTTTTTATGCTTATTTTTTTATTTAAGTTTAAACAGATTAAAATGGGATAAAATTCCACTTCACTTTCATTCAAAGAACCACAAGTCTCTGGCATAAAAAACAATCTTAATCTAAGGTTAAGGAAGAGTTTTAATAGGCAGGGTTATAATCATCTGACTTCTGACTTGTGCCAGGGCTGATCAAATATCACCCGGAATTGAGTTATTCTATTGTTTTTGAATCGAATCGTTTCTGTAATAATAGAAACTGCAGCGCACTATCCAGCTATTGAATATTATTACTAGCTAGGATTCCATATTTAACCAGCAGTCAGCTTTGGAATGATATTATTATGGATTATTTATATCACTAGTAATGTTCTTATAGAAATGCTCTTATATAATGTTGTAATGTTGGCATTACATTATACATAAGGCAGTCTTGTGCTGAACTAATCAAAGATGGAAGATATAAATAAAGAATCACTGTTTCACAGATATAAATTAGAGGGTATATTAATAAAGTTAAACATTATACCATTGCTAAGCAGTTTTGGTATTGATTATGGTTTAACACTTCATTATTGAAGAATACACTCATTTGGATGTTCTTGGACAGACACTACATTATTTATAATACGCGATAGGTTTTTTCGAGACTTTCGCTCAATTGCCGTTTTCGATGGCAGTTCTAAGTTTATCTTTGATTTTAATTGCTTGCACGTTAAAATATATATATATATTTTTTTTTATTAAAATGTTATGTGCTACGGTAATATAAACATTACTAGAGACCCCTATTTATTAATTATAATTCAAGCTAAAGCCAAAATTAACGTTTTTAACAGAACAGGATTTAAATATACTGATATTTTTCACTATCAATGAATAGGTATAAAAAAAAACAATGATCATTTTGTTTACAACTTACTACGACACACATTACATTAACCTTCACTTGGGCAGGATTAATGTATGTTAATATTTACTTTTTTACTTTTGCATAAAAACTTCATTATTTAGCGGATCTTAATGAAATCAGAGATCAGTGCTCTATTAGAAAATATTAATTTTTTAGTAGATATTGAAATATAATAAAAAGTTCAGAAAAATGTGTCTATGACCAATTTTTCGGCATTTACATTTTTTTTCTTCGTTGTTGGGCAAGATTAACATAATATGTTAATATTTTTTTTATTCATTCTTAAAATGAATGGTATTCTATAAAATTTTTGTAATTATTTCGATAAAAGTTGAAAAATATGATAAAAGGTTCTGAAATATTTTAAATTGAAATAGAAATACACTAAAATTACTATATTTTAAAACATAAAGTAAATAAAACGCCACAAACGATAACCTGTAAAAATAAGTTTTTTGTGTCTTTTGTCCCTTTTTTTTCTTAATTTTTTTTTTTTTTTTTGATTTTTTGTGTTTCTCATAGTAAAACTCAATAACAAAAAGTGTCATATACCTACCTGTAACGGCATTTTTATTTAAATTTCATATATTTTGAACAATTTCGCTTGATTTCGAAGAAATTTATAAATATTTACACCAAAACATATGAAATTTAAAAAATAGGTTTTTTGAAGAAAAACATTCATTTTTTGTGTTTTTTGCACTTATACTAAAAATTACAAAATTTACTTACCTGTATATCGGAACTACACATAAAATTTTAAACTCTTCCATATTATTGCAAATATTGAAAATTCAATAAATAATCTTTCCAAAATATATATATATTTTTTTTTTATGATCTTGACAGTAACTTAGGTAGAATCACCTTTTCGTGCTTAATTAAGTACGGTACTGCAATTTTACACTACAATATCTACAATAATTTGAGTATTTTATTTTAACAAATTACTGGATCTACTCATTAAATGTGGAAAACTACTACTACTGTCAGAAACTGAGCCTTCTTGAATAGCGTAGTTCCATTTTATTTAATTTGTTAACAGATTCTACTCTCAATTATTTTTTGTCATTTATTATATCCCAATGACAAAAACGGTACTAGACCAGCTCGAAAATCCAATAAAGCACTTTTTTACTTCATCGGAAATCGAACCCGGGACCTTTCGGTTGAAAGGCAGGCGCTCTACCTACTGCGCCACCCAGCGTGTTATTTTATTTAATATATATAGGCATCCACTAAATATATTTTATTTAATGTTTTTTATTTCACTGAAATAGATACACCGTTGTTGTTGCAACTACTAACTCTGTTATAAGTACCTTGTAACAAACGGAAGTCCCCAGTAGCACTTCCTTTTTCTAAAATACCGGTATTTCCAGAAAAATATCTCAGAGGATAGATATTAGCTGATAATAAAAGCAAACATAAAAGTAACAGTAATGCACATACAAAAATATTCATAAAAACATAAAAATCACTTATTTTTGTCAAAAAATTGTTGTTCTCCACACAAATTATATGGAAAAACCAAAAATATTAACATATGTTAATCTTGCCCGCTTATGTATATTACGTGGTGTTGTGATTTATCTTCTCTCATTTTTGGAGAATAGATTGAATAATTTTGAGGTGAATTGTTGACAATTAACTCTATTATAATATATGACAATGCACTCTACTTCAGGCATTCTTACTCAGAGCGCAACTTCCAAAATTTATCTTATTTGTGTTTAAACTTTACGGGAATATTTAAAATCGAGGGAGAGGATTCAAAACCATACTAATGAAAAAATTAGAAACTTTTCTTTCCTTCATCTTTTTTCTCAATTTACATACTAAAAAAGCTTTAACCAAGATTAAGTGTTGCTGTAGTTTCATCAACAAAAAAAAAAATGAAATTTGAGTGTATTGTGAAAACGAAGGCTAAAAAGAGACAGTTTTCGCTAAATTTCGTAAAAAATAGTGAGTAAGAAGGCCTAAAGTAGAGTGTAGATTGTATATGATATTAATAGTAGTTGGAGTGCAGTGTGCAGTGCACTTAAGAATGTAACAAAACTGATAGTGAATCAGCGCAAAATTTATAAGGATATGATTTACATACACAAAGTAAAAAGAGTTTGTATTTCTGCAAAGTTTATGTATTTCTGCACTAAAATTTTATTTTTTTCTTTATTAATTGAAAGCTATTTAAAACAATTTAAATTTGATTTATATTGAAGATTAAAAATGTATTATTTTAACCACAGGAATAAAATAAATTTATTTGTGAATTGAATCGTTTATATAAAATTTCGTTCAGCTGAAGATAAACTTTCAATGTTTTTATACTGACCACTAGCAATATTTATATTTGAAAATTTATGTAAATATAACCAATGACCGAAAGTGGATTACAACTAAAAACAACTGTATTTAAAAAAAAAAATAATATTCAGTAATATTTTCATAAAATAACCTACTTTTTCAAGACATCTCAATCAAGACATATCAAACAAAAGTAGAAACTATATACCTTCTTCTTTAGTCCTTTAAATCAATACATCATGTTAATCATAATACATGAATTACAATCAATCACAATTCTTATCATACATAACCTCAATTATTATTAGAAATCAATTTCAATAATTTTTTTTTATATTATAACTATTATGTTCTAACTATATCTACATCCTATTCAAATACTTATTTAAAAATTTCAATTTCTTAGAATTCTGTTGAAAAACTAATATGCTACCAAACAAAAAAAAAAAAACATCCTTATCCTTCTTTCAATTTTGAAGACATTTGTAAAATATTTTGGCCCCTAATTAATCAAATAATTATTATTAATAACTTAATATTAAGAAAAGAAAAATGATAATAAGAAAAAAATAATATTATCGATTTTCGTTTTGTAAGTTTGGTCCCATATAAGCAGATATAGGTTTGTAGTACCAAAGTTCAATGGTCAATACATTGTCAAGTCTTATGTAAAACATTTTTTGTTCTATATTCTTATATAAATGTGTATATAATATAATATATGTATACTATATACATATTCATATGTAAATATGTACAATTTTAAAGCTCTTTTTGTGAGTTTCCCATGGTAAATATTTAGCATCGAATCAGCATAGAATAAATAATTATTCCTTGCAACACCGTTTACCCTTACTTTTTTCATCTTAATATATAAAATCGTTGGTGCATATATTCGTAACCCTAGATATCGGAAACTATTGAACCAACTGTTATCATATTTTCAACATTATATTACTGACACCGACACTTAATATATAGGCTACTTTTTTCTTCTATAGATGGTGCTGGGGTGGAAATTTGGAATATATATTTAGTTTATAAAATAAAATGCTTTGTAAAATTTGGACCCGATAGTACAAGTTGAGATATTTAAAAAAGGTGAAAATTTTTGTATCTTTTTAAATTAAATTTAAGTATAGTGTGAGTATTTATGAAAAACTTCAAATAAAAAATAAATCAAAAATTTAAATTTAAAATAGCTACATAATTTAAGGACTTATAAAATGCCACGAGTTACACGTTTAAATCAGTATACTCGACGAAATACAAATCAAAGGAGACGTCGAACTAATTTGACATCACAACAACAACAAGAAACAGAAGCAGCAAGAACAAGAATGCAAAACTTATATGCAAAAGAGAGTGAAGAACCACGAGTAAAACATGTAAGAAATTCAAATAGAAGATCACGTCAACAATTAAGTGATATAGATAGAAATTTGAATCAATTAAACAATAGAAGAAGAATACAAATACGTAGATTATTAATATTATCATCATTTGACCATATTGCATTTCATTATACGATCCTGAAATGGATTATGCTTCTCACTCTAAAGTTAGTATTGGGAAAATGGACAAAGTATGTGAGTATTGCCATATTTTAAAATTTAAATGTGAAATAGCTGGGATGTGTGGCTGTTCCGGAAAAATTGATTTGCCGAAATTAAATCCACCACCAGACACATTATTTAAAGGAGAAAAAGCAGAATCGAAATTATTTTTTTAAAAAAACTAGGAAATTTAATCAATGCTTTCAAATGACAAGCTTCAGATCAAATTAAATTAGTAGTAATCGTACCGATCAAAATACGAAGAGGAATGTATTATTACCCAGAATACCAATGATACCAACTGACTAACCAATTCAATTCAGACGGTTACAATTTCCAATTAGTTTGGCATATGCTATTACCATCAATAAAGCACAATGCAAATTTGTGGCTTAGATTTGAAAAATGAATGCTGTTCACATGGAAAATTCGTCGTCTGAATATTGTTTTGTCCCATACTCAAAAAATTGTTAGAACTTAAAGTTTAACATCCTATTACTCAAAAAGTAACCGATCAAATTTTTTGAAATCCTTACAGGATATTTCTTGAAATATAAACTTTAGAATTTAGTTATTTTTTGTAACTTTATATTCCTAGATTAAACTAAGGAAAATAAGTTCCATTTTGCACGTAGAGCAAAGCAATATTAACAAAGTTGATCACGTTTTGCATTATTTTGTATTACATAGAGCAAACGATTATTGCAAAAAAAGAACAAATAAATTAGAAATTTGTATTAAATTTTATTAATTAATAAAAAAAAAATAAATATTAACTTTGGTGGGGACCGGGCCCTCCAAATTTTTACAAAAGATGTTATTATCATAGACCAATATGTGTACCAAATTTGAATCTAATTAGCCCTGAGATATGAATTTTGGTCCAAAGAAGACCTGTGGCGGGACCCAGTTCCTCCAAATTTTTACGAAAAAAAGTTGTCATCAGAAACGATGTGCACCAAATTTGAATAAAATTAGCCCAGTAGTTTCTGAAATATAAATTTTGGTTCAAATAAGAGCTTTAGTTGGGACCAGGCTCTCCAAATTTTTACAAAAAGTGTTGTCATCAGAGACCAAGATGATTACCAAATTTAAATCAAATAAATATAATAGTTTTAAAGTTATGAATTTTGGGCTAAATAAGGGAGACCAGGTCCCCCAAATTTTGATAAAAAGTGTTGTCAACGAGATCCAAGCTGTTCTTAAAACTTCAATTATCTAGCTCATCGGGAAGTTGGTCTAAGATCGATTGCAAAATTTGTACCGGACAAACAAACAAAAAAAAGCTAAATTTTAAAATAAAATTTCAAGCAATGATCAAAAACCAAAATAACAAAACAAATATATGAATATAATTTAAAACTCAATTTAAACTTGCCTTATATAATACTATACAACAAACTTGGTGACGGTGACGACATGACACTTTCAAAGTTCACAAGCAACTGTGATCATTTAATCACAAATTTCTCTAAACAAAGACACAAATAAAATTATTGTATATCCATAGAGCATAATTTCTCATAGGTTCATAATTTCGTTGTATATATACACGAGCCCTATGCAGAGAAAAACAATATTTAAGAAACAAAATTTTAAAACTACGTAAGGCAAAACAACCGAATAAAATTGTAACCAATGATTTGTATGAATATTTTGCCCTATACGCCAAAAATTTTCGTATAGGGCAAAACAATACTTACATTTTGATAAAAAATTGGTTATGAAGCAAAAATCTATTTGGATATCTCTGAAAGTACTACAGCTAGAGGAGAAAGCGGATAAGTGCAATAGACGCAGCATCCTTTAAAACCCCAGAAACAACTCCTAACCCCAAATCGACGATTTGGCGTATGGAGCAAACCAATATTCAGACGACGAATTATATGTCGCATGTTCACGTATTGGCAAACCCACAGATTTGCTTCTATATGTACAAAATGGAGAAACTAAAAATATAGTACAGTTGTGTTAGAATAAAAATATAAATTTTTTATAGTTTTAAGAAATTTTCTATGAAGAGAAAGACTGAGTTTTTGTTATTTTTTTGATTTGTTGTTAATTTTGTGCATTATATAACTTATCAGTTAAATGTGATATTTTTTTAGACAAACATTTTGTAAATAAAAATAAAAAATGGACTAGAGAATAAAAAAATGGATTTATTTTTCATAAACACACAAAACGTACAACAATATTAAACAGATTTTTTTTGCAACAACGATTAAGAGTTAAGGGCAAAACAACGTATGCCGGGTCCGCTAGTTGTATTATCAAATAGTTCACGAAACATGAATGCGGGGTATACATGAAATAACAGTAAGTTATGCCACAATGAAACCCTCACGTATGCAACATTTAATTTCTGCATCATCTGCCAATTTATTTTCTACTTCGAATGTTGGCTATTTTTTTTGCAGTATAAATTTGCTCTTATATGATAATTTGGCGTATTTGGCTCTGTTTCGTAATTCTTTACGAAAATCGAATTAGACTTAATTGAATTGGTCATTCTAGTTCAACAAATCGCTTCATAACAAAATTACAAAACTAAGTTTCTTGTTAATAGCATTTTATTCCTAACCCATTGCAACAATATATAACAGTCAAAGAAATTTAATCTGTGCATTTTTTAGAACTGGTCATAAAAGTAAATAAAATTAAATGGAATAACTTTATCTAATAAACTCTAGCTATTACAATAATTTTCAATGTCAAAATTTATTTTTGTTTTTCAACTTTTTTGTCTACAATACGTTTATTGTTCTATTTAGCATTTTATTGTGCTCAGTCAGCCAACCGGTAATGAAAATCGATTTTTTTCTTTATTATTGTTAAAGTATAAAATAAAAGAAAAACATTTTCTTTTTTTTTAAAAAGTTATTCAAATTTAATATTTTCAATGATGTCACATATTTCTCTGGTCTTGTGTACTCTTTAATATTAGTTAATTTTTGTTTTTTGTATGCCGTTTTTTTTGTTCTGATACGAATTTAATATTCTAGGCGAAAAAAAAAAAAACTTATATGGTCAATATAATTGATCAAAAAGTATACTAGACACAGTTCAATACTAACAGCCAGAAGCAGGCTAAAATTATGGAGAAGTATAAAAATTGAGAAGTCCATCTTAACCGACGTCAAGTCTTATCTGGAAGTTTATTACCACTATGTGACAGATGGAGAAGGAAAAACCATATTTCAGCTTGCATATATTCTACAAATGGGATTGTAGGACATTTATGATGATGATGACGATGATTATATGTAGCAGAACGATCAAACAAAATAAATTAGTTGTAAGTCAGCAATATAACACTACATAAGTTAACTTCCCAGAAGCCTCTATTTAATCTTTTTGTAAAACATAACTCGTCCATTATTATTTCAATACAATTCAAAACTAATGTCGTTTTTCATATATTTTACTTTTGTTAAATCAAATAATATCAAAACATAAATTAATAATGAAACTAACTGTATAAATGTACTTTTCTAATGTAGAACTCTTCTTAAATCCAGAATGAATATTAATAATTTGTGCAATTCTATTTCCACACAAGTTTTACTTAATTCTATACTGAAGTACACACAAAATATATTTCGGCTTTCTAGCTTACACCGAATTGTTGGCCAAATAAAACAACGATTTTAAGAAAGGAAGTTCTGCTCAGCCGTGTTTTTGGATGTCAGTCAGGCATTCGACAAAACTTGGCACGCTGAATTAATCTACAAAATAAAAACAAAAGCTACCAGCTGAGGTTCATCTACTTCTAAATTCTTATATAACCAATAGACGCTTTTGAGTTAGACTCAAATCCTATGTAACAGTAGAACATGAAAGCAATGCTGGCGTCCCACAACGTAGTGTACTGGGGCCACTTTTATACCTAGTGTATACGTTCGATCTGCCGGAAAACAGGAACACATAAGCATCCACCTTTGCAGGCGATACTGCAATCTTAAGCTGTCACCCAAATCCACATATAGCATCTACAAATTTACAAGAACATTTGCAGCAGATTCACGAATGGCTTTACAAAATGAAGTTGAATGAGAGAAAATGTGTTCATATTTCAACTTTCTCGCTAAAGAAAGGATTATGTTCTCCAGTTAGCATAAATGGGATAACTATTTCGCAAGCCAACGAGGCCAAATACCTGGGAGTTCATCTAGACAACAGGCTGACTTCGAAGAAGAATATCACCGCCAAAAAGAGTAGCTAAAACTCAAGACGAATAACATTTATTGGCTTATTGGGAAAAATTCCATTTCTTTTTTTTATTTTATAATTTTGAGTACCGTTTTGAGTACCGTAAAGGAAAGAAAAAAAAAAGGAAGAAGAAGAGTTTTGTGGGAAAGAGCGAACAAAATTGTTAATATTCGTCTTAAATCTCTGTAAATCATAAATAAAAAATCCTTCTCTCATTGGGAATGCTTCGATTGGGACGCGATTTCACAATCAAGATGTTCTTACTGTAAAAAAATTTTTATAACCGGACTTACCATCTCGGAATTTCCACTATGAAACGGTGGGCACTTGATACCTCTCGTGTTATGCGATGGAATTGCTTGAGAGGAGGAAGGAGTGACTTTAATTCCTCATTAGATCGTGTTTAGAAAGTGTTGCTATACAAAGCCATTCTGAAACCAATCTGGTCCTATGGGTGTCAGTTATGGAGAACTGTTTCAAATAACAACATAGAAACAATTCAAAGGATGCAATCAAAAATTTCACGTACAATAACTCAGGCCCCTTGGTACATTAGAAAGAGCAATCTACATAATGATTTGAATATACCCTTTGTTAATGAAGAACTTGAAAAATGCAAAAACAGATATGTAACCAGAAAAATCCAACACCCTAACCATTTGGCCAGAGATCTACAAAACATTCCAATAACCAGCAGGTTAAAAATAAGTCGCTAGCAGTAATATAAGGCACAACATTGGAATGAACGCACAAATATGAAGGGTCAAATGCACTAGACCTTCCAACATTTTTAGATTTTTAAGATTTGAATAAACCATAAAGGTCACATTTGATAGAAGTTATTGTCATTTTCTTTTAGAAAGATTCAATAAATACAGTTAAGAGAAACAAGAAAAAAATGTTTTATAGCTAAAAAGGTACTATCCGTTATAATGAAATGTTACACTTAATAAAATTGTATAATCCAATTCACGGGTTAACAATTCGATCGAAGATAGCACAATTCATTTTACAGATGAGGTATTGGTAGAAATAACAAAAAAACCTAAAATCTGTAAATGGGGAGTATTCAGTCGTAACCGCAGCAAATCAAGAACAACATAACACAAACCTTCCAAGAATTTTTCAAGTCTGTAGTACGAAAAAATCTTGTAATTAATCCGATCAACTTGACCGAAACTTCATATCTAACTTATAAGGTCTACAAAATAATTATTACACAACAGTACATGTACAAAACAGTACACTTTAAATTATTTACCAGATCTATTCCCTTAAATTCACACATCCTATAACAAAATACATATTTAAATTCAAATGAAGAGCTCAATTATAAAAATATAACAATTTACTTGGAAATAATCAATGACAAATACTTGATCATCATAGCAAACAAGAATGGAAAAAAAAACGAGTAGAAAAACAAATAGGTATACAAATTTAATCCTTAAAATCCTTTGGATATCTTGTTTTATATCCTTTTTTTGTCTGTTAAATACCGTAAAAAAAAAGGAAATTTGCTTAAAAAATTTATTTTTGTGCAAAAATTGATAACAACCTTCCGTGACCTTAATCCCATTTTCTTTAATTTTTTTTTTTCCATTTTGCTTTTTGTTTTGCTAAGTATTTTTGTCCTTTTCAATTTTCATTCCTTATTATTTGAATTTGTGTTTATTATTGATATCAATCCTTTTTTCTTATGTTGTTATTCTTTATTAAGATAAATCCTCGATAGGCTTCAGGCTATACGATTTCTAAATAATGAAGGCAACAAGATAGAAAAAAACGAACAAATAAATAATAATCTCTAAGGAAATTTTTGTTTTATAATGAAGAACGAGGTTTAAAGTTCTCATTTTAAATACACGATGCGATGTCTTTTGTATATCGAATTCAAATTTAGAGGACAAATAATACAAATGGATGATATATCTCACTTTGTTATCCGAAATAATTTTGACACTAATTTGTTTATTTTTTTTCTTTTACTGATAAATGGGTGAATACATCATTGAATGGGGATCTGAAGGTATTTTGTAGTTGTAATTATTAGAATTTTATTTCTGTAAGTAGTTAGTGCGAATTAATATATTGTCGATTATTTGCTATATGGTCCGTAATTGTGTTTTGTAAAGTTTGAACTTGATGATCACTTATACATTGAAAATGTAAATTATTTCCAAATTTAATTTATTTATTACGATTATTTTTCAATTGTACTGTGATTTGAAAACAAATATTTTTTCAAAACAATTTCGACTAAAAGAGAAATTTCACCAGAAGACAAGCACTAAACTGTAATTGAAAGTTTGTGTTGGGAGTGGTTGTTAAGAATTTGATCAGTACTTGGGTCAGATGCTCAAGTAAAGAGTGCTATATTCAAATGTTTACATTATCTTCATGTAGTTATTAAGAAGAGAGGGGGGTTTCCACCCCTACAAATTACTATAAATATTAACCTTGATGGTATATGTTGTATTTACCAAGCGATACCAAATCTTCTTCTTCTTCATTTAGCGTTACAACTCGAGGTGAGCTAGAGCCTTCTTCGCGATATTCCTCCATGTAATCGATCTTCCGCAGAACTCTGCCAATTTTCTACATTCATTTTGTCGCAGTCATTTTTGATATTATCTTTCCATCTGATTCTTGGTCTGCCTCTTGCTCTATTATATAGTGGTCTTGTTTTGAAAATTCTTTGTTGAGGACGATTTTCGTTCATTCTTATCATATGCTTTGCCCATCTTAGTCGTTGTGCCTTTACAAACTTTACAATATCTTCATGTTGTATTATATTATTGATTTCTTCGTTATTCCTTCTTTGATATTCTCCGTTTTGTAATCTTTTTGGGCCAAAGATTTTTCGGATTATTTTTCTTTCAAATATACGTAAATGTTCTTCGTCTCTTAATGTAAGTGTCCAGCATTCATATCCATATGTTACTATTGGTTTAATTATTTTCTTATATATCGCAAGTTTTGTTTGTCTAGTAAGAATTTTGGATTGTAGTAATTTTTTATTAACATAGTAACTTCTATTTCCTGCATTTATTCGCTCCTGTATGCACGAGTGCATACTGTTATAATTTTTTATTAGTACAGCAAGATAATTCAAGCTTGTGACACCTTCAAAATTAAAGTTGTTAATGGTAATATTTTGTGGTATTCTTTGATCGGTTTTCCTTGTCATTTTCATGTATTTTGTCTTGTTTTCGTTAATTTCCAGACCAACTTGTCTTGTCTTTTGTTCTAGTATAATAAATGTTTCTGCCATTTTCCAATAATTTTTAGCTACAATTGCTACATCGTCAGCGTAGGCGATAATTTGGAAGGATTTTGTGAACATATTACCGCATTTATCAATTTCGTCTGTGGCTTGTTCTAAGACCATAGTAAATAACAAAGCTGAAAGCGCATGTCCTTGTCGTACTCCCGATTTAATTTCAAAATCTATAGAGATTGTATTTTGTATCATAACTTTTGCTCGTGAATTGAACATGGTTTCCATGGCCAATTTAGCTAATTTGCGGGGTACACCAAGTTTTATTAATGAGTATGCTATTTTATTTCTATTAATGCTATCGAAGTCTTGCTTGTAGTCAATAAATAAAATGTGTAAGTCTTGACCAAATTCATGGTATTTTTCCATGTTTTGTTTCAATAAATATATTTGATCAAGAGTGGATCTTTGTTTACGAAAACCGCACTAATATTCGCCAAGCCTTTCTTCAGCATACGGTTAGATTTTTTTGTATACTATATTTGACAGTATTTTGTACGCTGTGTTTAGTAGCATAATCCCTCGATAATTATTACAGTTTGTTCTATCTCCCTTCTTATGGATTGGTCTTAGTACACTTATACGCCATTTTTCTGGTATTGTTTCATTAAGCCATATTGCACATATTAATTTATGTATCTCCTTATGTAAATGTTCCCCATCTTTATATAGTAGTTCGGATGTTATCGAATCTTCCCCTGGTGCTTTATTATTTTTTAGTTTCTTTATAGCATCCTTCACATAATTTATTGAGGCTTCATTTATAATTAACTCGGCTGTGTATATATCATAATTTTCTGTTGGATTTTGTTCGAATGTTTTATTTAATATTTCTTCGTAATACTCAGCCCATCTATCTATAATTTGTTGATCTGAAGTCAATAGATTACCCTCTTTATCCTTGCATGATGTTAGGTTTGGCTGGAAGCTTTTAGTTTGTCTATTAATGTTATTATAGAATTTTTTAATATTTCCCCTATTATGTTCTTCGTGTTCTTTTAAAATTTTTTTTTTTAGAGAAATCCCTTTCTTTTGTTTGCATATTTTTGTAGCTATTTTTCGTTTTTCTTTATAATTTTCCATATTTGCTCTGGTACATCTTTGAAGAAGTTTTAATCGGGCTTCATTTTTAATCTTTATTGCTTCTCTGCAGTCATTATCAAACCATTCTGAATTTCTTTGTTGTTTTTTATTACCGATTATATTTCTTGCACTTGTGACTATGGCTGTTTCTTTTTTTTCCCATTCATGGTCTATATCTACTTCTTAAATTCTAATATTATTTTCGGGAAAGAGGTTTTTTATCTCATTTTCAAGTTGTTCGTTAATTTCATTATTTTTGAGTTTGTCACTATCCCATTTAGTTCTACGTACTCCTCTCTTTTTCGGCACGTCTGATATTCTTTGGCGTAGTACTGCTTTGACTAAATAGTGATCACTGTCACAATTTGCTCCTCTATAGCTTCTTGTATCGATTATTGATCACGACCATCTTGATGATATTAGTCAATTGACATGGTTTATTTGGTTTGCTTGATTTGTTCCTGGAATTTTCCATGTGCTTTTATAAATATTTTCCCTTTCGAATAATGTACTTTTGATTTTTAGGGCATTTCCGTTTGCGAATTGCAGGAATAAATGTCCATTTTCGCTGGTTTCATCACGTAAAGAGAAATTCCCAGCTAGTTCTTGTATTTCTTTTTCCTTACCTATTTTTGCATTAAGATCTCCTAGTATGATTATTGTATTATATAAGCGATACCAAATGTTAGGTAAAAATTTAAAGATGAAATTAAACTACAAAGTAATGATATATAATTCTATATTTAAATATATCTGGTTATACGGATACCAGCTATGAAGATGTACTTCTAGCCCTAATGTGGAGATAATGCAAAGAATGCAATTAAAAATCTTAGGAATTATAACTAAAATCCAATGTTATGTGAAAAAGAAAAACTTAGACTTAAACATTATATCATTAAAAATTATAACAGTAAAAAAAAACAGCTTGAAAAGGTCACAAATAAATACGCGACCAGACTTTAATTTATTAAATTTATTAAAACCATTTTTGATGTTTACTTAAGTTGAATAAATCTTAGACTGTGCCACCAATACCGGGCCTACCGTGCTTAACAGGTTTGTATGACAATGAAAATCCGCCTAAGTAATGTCCAATCATTTCTAGCTTGATTTCAACCTGGTTGAAAATTTTACCATTGTAAATACCAATAATTGAACCAACCATTTCTGGTACAACAATCATATTTCTTAAATGAGTGATCACTCATCACTGAATATTTCACCTAGCAGCAGACTAAAAAGAAGACCTCTGCTATCCAACAGATAAAAAAATTGTCTTATTACAAAAGTAAGTTAATAAATTAGTACACCAGCGTTTATTTAAATACATCCTTTAAATATTTTTGTTTTTACCTTACGAAACATTATTGTTAATTTCAAACAGAAAGAAAGATCCAATAAATTCAAAGACTTAAACAAAAAAAAAAATGTTAGGTAAAAGTAATTACAACAAAGCAGTCACATTGATGGCATTAGAAAATTTGGAATCATAAAAGGAAGGTCATTTTCATTATCATATTCAAGGTTGATATTCAAAGTTGATATTCAAGGACTATTTATGAACGTTGATATTCAGACACTTGAAAACTACCGTTATAGCAATAACAAATACAAATCAATAGTGTGATATTCGATTTCAGCTCTAAGTCCTTTAATTATGACGAGAACATTCATATGTCCTTGAACTTGAAAATAAAAAAGTACTGAAATTGAATATAGAAATATTTTACAAAATCTGATAAATTTTACTAAAATCAAAAATAATAGAGAAGAAAAATTTACCATAAAGCTTTAAAGAGCAAACGAAAAAAATTACTGAAATTTTTTATCCAAAACAAAAACCATATCCAGTGAAAATAAAAGCAAAACAAAAATTAAAATTAAGATATTATACATAATAAAAGAGAAAAATAACGTTAAATGTACAAAAAAAAGTTACATACTGAAATCCTGTCAAGATTTATGATAAGATTAACATTAATTTTATGAGCGTTAATGTTGATAAAAGTGTCAAAGTCATTTTGTAATAAATTATTATAGTTAGCAACCAAAAAAAAAAAAAATCTAAAATTCCTTCATCCCGAAGCAAAGTTACTGTGATGAACTTACCATATTTGAATGATTGCATGTAGAAAGAGTGGAAATTAAAAAAGTTGTATACATAACACGACCATGAACTTATATTGTAGACTGTGACGCTTTTCAATTTTCAATATTAATTTTGATTATAATCTTTGCATCTCTCTCTTTCTCTAGAATCAAATTCAAAATAGAAATTAAAAGTTTATATATTGTGTAAAAATGTTTAGATTTTTTTTCTCTATTTATAATTATTGTTTAGTCTGGAAAATAATAAAAAAACACAGAAAAAAAATGATTTACGAGTTTCTGATACGATCGAAATATAAAAATTTTATAAGATTAAAAATGGTTTTGATTTTCATCTTGAAATCGTGATAAACAGTAACAACAACAAATTAAAGTCATAATAAAATTGACTTAACTAATGAATAAAAAAAAAATACCGCAATTTGTTTTTCTAAAGGTTTATTGTTATTAGTGACAGCCACGAGAGCTTTTTCTGCCCTCAAATAAATAAAAACAAGTACAGTTTTTTCATTATCACCTCTGCTATTTGAATTGAAATTGAAATGAAAAATAAAAAACAATGGTATAAAAAAATGCGGTAAATTTAATTAAATATCCCATTATACTGGAACAAAATCGGTATCTCTGAAAACAGTTTTAATAACTATAGTACTACATTCAGATCAAAATATTTTGTTTCGGCAGAACACATACTTTAGTTTTAAGTGAAACCCATTTGTATTATAATTTCAGAAAGAGTATATATTGTTTTTGGTTTTTGAAACACTCCTGAGACATGCTATGAGTTGTACGGCAGCTACCCGAACCAGTCCAAATTTTTAAAATCGGTAGAAGTAGTATTTCTTTATTTGTGAAAGAGTATCTAAGTGTAAATGTTCATGCCTGTAACACAATTGGTTTTTCAAATATGCCTGAGACGTGCTAGGAGCTGTGTGGTAGCAACCCAAACTAGTCCACATTTTCGAAATCGGTAACAGTCGTATTTCTTTATTTGTGAAAGAGTATCTAAGTGTAAATTTGCATGCCTGTAACACTATTGGTTTTTCAAATATGCCTGAGACGTACTAGGAGTTGTGCGGCAGCAATCCAAACCTGTCGTTTGATAGCTTTGTAAAGTACCGTGTATTTACATGAGTAACTGTGCAAAATTTCAGAACTCTATCTTTAAACTTTTTAAACAAAATTATTTTTTTTCTTTTTGCGTTTGGTCTTAATACTTACAAAAAAATTCCAACCTAACACGAAAACATATAAATATATAGACACTGGCAAGTTAATATAAAAGTATATAAAAGTATATAATTAGAACAATACAGAGAAGATGGGTTCTGCGCAAGAATTACTTGAAAAATTATGAAGCGCTCTACATTTTCACCCAGCTGTAATAAGAACTAAGCAATTGATTCAACAGTGTAGCAACGAATTTGTATTTCTATTGATATCTGTGTATGTAAGTATCTCTGACAATGAAAGACTGGATAAATTGGAAAAAAGTAGTACTTGAAGAACATGATAATGAACACAGAGTATATTACATGGATTATAAAGAAGCAGTTGATAAAGCTCTGTAATATAAACATAGCCAAAACTGGAAAAATGTCCCTAACTCAAACAAATTGAAACGGATTAAATTGTTCACTAATAAATGGAACAAAATATAGAACAAATTAGCAGGAAAACTTTAGTTGTTCTTACGGGACTCTGGATTGGATACATGCGCATTTATATATTTGAAAGAACTCAAAATGGGGAACACAAATGCAATTGTGACCACAATTCCCCAATTATAATTAAGCATTATTTTGGAAAACCTGTACAGAGATGAAATGAACTTACTATAAGAGATCTTTAGGTTGTCAAAGAAGAATATCTACAACCCACGGAAAATGTTATTTAATTTATAGAAAAAATTCAATTAATTAAAATTTGAAGCTAAACAAAATAAACAAAAAAAAAATAATTTAATTGCTGTCAGGGAGTGGAACTTAGGGAATGTATACTCATCGCTATTTAAATTAATTTGAAAAAGTAAAGGTAAAATAGATATTTACGGAGGGAGTAGGATATAAAAAGGGAAAAAATTAATTAATAATATATAGAGTTAGTCACAAGCACTGATGAAGGAAGTATTTTGTTTCTGAAATATCGATATTTACAATCAAATATTTAACATTATTAGTGAACGGAAACCTGACAACAATTAAATTATTAAAATTAAAATTATCACTAAAAGTAAAAAAAATCCGATTAAAAAATAAAATAAAAAAAAAATTTAGGTACCGTAGAAAATAATATAAAAAGTAATTTTGTAATCTTATAAATATGGACTTGATAAGCCCTAATGCGGTGGTCATTTATAAGCCCTTTATTAATTAAAAAAAAAAATTCAACCAATTTGGTCGCATGCGAGTCAACTGTGTGTGTACACGCTTTTCAATTTTAAAAATAAAAAAGTTCATAATTTCTGATATTCAGGACAACAACAGCAGCTTCGTAGTACGTAGCAAATATCACTAATTGAAGATGAAATCAAAAGCAATAACAGGAATTACGAAATACATTGATATTTACTGCTTGATAGAGGATATGATAGCTTAAAAAAAAATGGGACCGTGATCCTGAAATCAAAACAGTAGATTTTTACCACAAACTTATTTTCTAAAAATAATGTCGACTCTTTTTTATTATGAAAAATTTTTTTTGGTTCAGTTTTGTAGTATTTGTATACATATACACATTATTGTGTTCATCTAATATTGAATAATCCAAAAGATCCAGTTATCTCCAAATGCAATTACTCAACAAAATATTTGATCAAAAAATTTAGCAAGTTACAGAATAGATATAAAAAACAAAAACAACAAAAAACAATGAATGAAAAACTCAGAATGAGAGACATCTCTTTACCTACCTCCTAATGAAATTATTTTTTTCTTTTATGAATAAAATAAAAATGCGTGTACCTATTAAAAATAAATGTAAATAAAAAAAAAATCATTGCAAAAACACAAGAAGTGTGGGGACAAAAAAGCTCATAACTTCTGAAAAACTGATCGCCGTATAGTCTTTCGAGGATTTTTTTTGAAGGAAATTAAATTTTTTTTAATTATATGAAAAAAACTATTTTAGAGAATTCGGTATTGAATTATAAATTTAAAAAGAAATAAAAAATAATAGTATAAAATTTCATTTAATTTCTTAAAAAATCCATTGGTTTGTGTAAACAAAAAAAAATTAAAAAACAAATTCTATTATGATATGTGTGACTATCTGAATTGCATGTATGAATATATACCATATATTATATTCATATATATATTGTATCATCCATAAATACATTGTATGTATATGAATAAATGCCGAAGCCAGGTATAAAAAAAAATCTAAAAAAAAATTTATAAAACAAATGTTGAGAATTTTGCTTTAAATTTGCTGAACATAAATACATGAACATACCATGACGTCATGCAAAAAAACGAAAATCTAAAATAACTACCTTCCCTGATAACTTTTTGGGTCTTTTCGATTTTACCCTATATGATGGGCCCCAAACCTTACCATTGACGAAAATTTATTCATTCATGCATTTTTATATACAGTATAGATAGTATTATTCAAGTGTGTAGTTTTATTCGTTATAAAAAGGAAATAGCGCTTGTAGTTCTTATTTTTATGTACTACCTTTGCTAAACTTATTTTTTATACTAAAGGCTCCTAATGTAAGACATTTCAAAACTCATTGTAGATATTTAATATTGTCCTTGACAAATTCGTTATTGAAGATATTTCATAGCAGATATATGGTTGATCAGAGCCTTTGCAGAATTTGCAGTGTTCAGTATTTAAATATTTCTAATGGTTTTGTTTAAGCACAATATGGTTGGTATGGTTATTTCCATTATGACATATATTATACAATTTAATAAATTTATTGACAAAACTAATGTCGGTTTATAAAATTTACAATTTGGTAATCACTTATCAGTAATTTTTATAAACTTAAATCAAGAGAAAAAAATTCTCTAACTTTATGCTATTTTTGGATGTCGCGACATGTGGACATTATAAATAAATCAATAATATTGAAAAAATATATTCATTGTTTTAAATATTGTTATAAAAACAAATCTCCATATTATAAACAGCAATATTAAGAAGGACTAAAATTAAAATGTTCAAAATTATTTTTGTGTACTTTTAACAACAAAAATAATTCAAATTTTTTTTTATCTTAATTTATAACGTTTACTGGTTCCTGAAATTCTGCGTGAGTAGAAAATATTTATAAATAAACTGACCACTATAATATAAATTCATATTCACATAACAACCTACTGTGATTATGCTGTCGGCTTTAAAAACTAGTATAAAAGAAAGGAAGAAGAAAATAAAACAAAAGAGAAAAATAAATAAAAATCGCCTGTGACAATCTAAAATCGTAAAGGATGTTATCATTAAACGAAAAGAGAATTAACTTTGTCCATAAATATGTGTAATCTAGACAAGTTGATTGTTCTGTGATTGAGAAAAGATTGGTGTATTTGTGAATTCAATATAGCTACTGGGGGAAATAATAATACCACCGCACGATATGATGATTAAATTAAGAAAGAAAAGTGGAAAATTTTAGATGAAATATTGTGAGCAAATCTCAAAGTTATATTAATTTCTGATGAATGTATCTGTTTCAACGCCAGTGTTCAAAGTCAGGTTTTCCTACTTTTCTTTATTTCATAGTGCACATTTATCTGTTTCTGAAAATAAAAATTATTTGAATGTCCTTAAAAATGTAGTCCGGGTCCATCTACAATTCACTCAATTGAGCAACTGTTCTGGGTCAATTAATTTAGTCTTGTTTAGCAGTGTGTTCGATATTGAACTAACCTTCGTAATATCGAGCGATAGAGAAGCAAAGGATAATTCAGTTTGTGTAACTTAGTAAATAGATTAGATTAGATTATGTAATTTCGGGAGGAGACCTGTTTCGTATATCACCGCATCCGTATTCTTTGTATAACAACAAAGTTTTCCCAACAAGAGATAATTTTAAAAGAAAACCAAGTTTTTCATAACTTTATTTTTATGTTCTTGACAGTAACTTAGGTAGAATTACCTTTTTGTGCTTAATTCAGTACCAACATGTAAGCTTTTTATTTTTACTAAATATTTTACTAAAATGTTTTCAAGCATTTATTTTATCAAATTATTGGCTTATCAATTCATTAAATGTGAAAAACCATTGCTATGAACACTTCTTAAATAGCTCCATTTTATCTCAGGTTGTTATCAGATTATACTGTCAATTATTTTTTGTTATTTATTTTATCCCAATGACAAAGGTTACTTGACCAAGTAAAAAAAAAATACAAAAATATTTTTTTTTACTTCGTTGGAAATCGAAAATGCGACCTTTCATTTGAAAGACAGCGCTCTATCTATTGCGCCACCCAGTGTATGACCTCAGCATTTTAGGGATTATTGATAACATTTTTCAAAATGAACAATAATGTGTTATAATACACTAGGCATTCAATTTGATTAATAACAATGTTATAATATTAAGCTTGAGCATATATGCGTTGAAGTGAAATACCTTTTCCGGTATTTAAAGTATTACATTCAACCATACTTTAATTGCTATTTTAAGTAAATTTAAAATGTAAAAACACAGTAATAACAAAAATCAGAACTGACTTATATATCCCGTAAACATGTCAGATTTCTAATCAGAAAACTAAGGGCTCCGATTAAACCGTTATAATTTCTATTCGAAGAAAAAAGAATTATCACGCTTGGGATAATATATAATATAAGTCTAGGTGTAATTCTAAAATAATTTCTCTAAATTCATTTTTTATATTTTATAAATTTTTAAAATTTGGGCTAAATTAGGTTTAGGCGCAAAACCATAAATAACACTGTAAATGAAATAACTCATCACTTACTTATAATGTGATATTTTATGATCAGCCAGTATGCTATGAATTACACAGGAATATACCAAGTTGTATACATTTTAGAAACTAAAAATAATCCATTCGGTAATCAGAGAATAAAATGGAAAAATTTTGAAAAATAAATAGGAGGAGATAAAATCCTTTCAGCAGCTATTTTATGTCCAAACATTTTTATTCTATAATTCTATATTTAAATCTTCTTTAGGTTTTTTTAAGGCATTTTGATAAAGTTTTGTAGTCAAATTCAAGTGTATATAAAATATAAAATATTTGTTAGATAATTAGTGTTACCAAATGGTTATATAGGTAAACAATAAACTCTCTGAAATTTATTATCCTTGTTTGAGGCAATAAAATTAATACATAAGAAAAATTGTATAAGTTTGGTATTTTAACTACATAAAACTTTGTTTTAATTTAAAACAAGAAGACTAGAGATTCACAAATTAACTGTTTCACTGCAGCGGCACAACTGTTTCGGATCTATTCTAGATAGATATGCTGCCACAATATGTATCTAGTTATTTGTGTGAAGGTAATGTAAACATAATTTTCTATATTAAAATCTATCGTTAACCCTTTCACCAATCTTTAAGAAAACCTTGCAAAAAAAATATTTTTTCACAAAAGTAGAACTATTAGGGGCTTACTAAACTGTTGAAAAAAAATGTTTGATCTAGGTCCAATTTTAGACCGGTTTTGAAAATGTTCGTTGAAACGAACAAAAGTACTCACAGCAAACAAAAATTTGCTAAAACTTACAAAAATTAGGAACAAAGCAAAGATGTATATTGCACTTCTGGCAATATACAAACGTTTTTTTATTACAAATTTTATTATTTGGTAAATGTCTTTTACATCTTGTTCCACCGCCTTCCATGTCATATTCTGGCCAATGACTAACATTATATTTTAGAATATCACTATTTGGTCGAATTGCATGAAAGATCATGCATAGAGTCCATTTTTTGAATTTTATATGAATTCTATAGAAACTCAACATTTGATCTGAGCGATCGACTCCGCCCATAGTTTCGTTGTATATTTTTACCGATTCCACACTTTTACAGTAACATAGTTTCTTGTATTTTTTTTCCATCTTTGCACATTATCTAAATTTCCAATACCAACAAAGTTGGAGGCTACTTTTATTTCATTATTGTCATACCATTTGGTAAGAACAATATTTTCTTCTAAGTTTACAACTTCTTCACAAGCTCCACGCCGCATTTTTCTGAAGGTTTTTGAATCAGAAAACGGTTAATTATTGAACCTATTCAATCTAGCGGTACCAATGGCACTAATTTTTTTCTTTGACAGAGTTTCCAACAATTGATAAGTTGTAAAATAGTTATCGAATGTTAGAAAGTATGCTGATGGGATGACTTCTCTATTTCCAATCAAATGTAGTATGACTGATGCACCGAGTCCATATTTTTTTGATAAAGCATCAGATATCTCAGTTGATTGGCCATGATAAGAATTGAAATTAGTATAGCCAAATTTTAAAATGACCGTTAAATTGTTTGTTGTGGCGAACAAAAATGTGGGAAATTTTTACCACTGAAAACTTTTGTTCATTGAGGCGAACATTACTTTTAAAACTAATTTTTAATCAATAACGAATACAAAATTTGCACAAAAGTTAATTCAAAATGGAAAAATAACACATTATCATCTTTACACTTTTAAACAATAATAATCTAGTTTTATACATAAATATTGGAAAAATATTAAAATAATTAACTCAACTTACCAGCCATCATGTTACCTCTTCAACACCACCTGTCACTTTAATTAATTTCCCACACATTAAGTTCTCAAAATCTTTTTTCTAAGCCAAAAGCATGTTGTAATATTTAAGAAAATCTTAAAATCTACTTTGAATAAAATAAAAGCTTTTAAATAAGATTTTAGAGCATAAAACAGAATTTGTTCGCCCAGGCGAACAAGGTGAGTGAAAAGGTTAATGTTAATGAAGTGGAATAATCCTGCTTTATCAGTAGCTTATTGTTCATACCGCTCCTCCTTATCACAGTTGGATCATTTAATCACAGATTTTTTTTTTCATAATAAGTAATTCAAAATATTCAGTAAATCCAAGTCCACTACGATGATATTTGCCTAATGGACTCATAATAGATATGTGAATGATCACAAATAAATGTTGGGTTAATACACATTTCTTCAATTAATTCACTAATTAATTTATCTAATAATACCACTGTTGTTCTTGGTGATGTACATTCAAATTTTGAGTTTTAAACCAAGCTGAAATAAAAGTTTATTTGTAGCTTTGTTTATTCAATTCAGTATGTGGTGAATATTTGATATTAAAATTTTTCAATATATATACAAAATATATTTACTTTTAATTAGTATAATGTTAAATAGTACATTATACTAATTAAAAATAAATATAATTTGCATATTATTGTATATTTTGTATATATATTTTGTACTACATGTATTAGTTTTCTGATGTATTCAAATATTCAAATTTTTTTCCTTTAAAATTTTAATCATCAATACTCTTTTCAAAAGTGTTATAAAATAAATTTCAATTGATTCAACCTTAAGACCATCAGGATAATATTGAATTTTATAACTCTCGATAAATACCTTTAACTATATCAGAAATCAACATACGAGTAATTATTTCATTTACATCATATTATAACCGACGTATGCCATATAAAATTTACATGTAGTTAGTTTTGGATTATGAAAAGTTAACTTCCTTCTTACGAAATTATTAAAAAAATTCTATCTAAAACGGTCATCAATAATTATTAACATAGATATGAGATGGAAAAAGGATGGATGAATGATAAAAATGATTAAACTGTATCACCACTCGCAATAACATTCATCAACTCCTATGAATTCAATTTTATCAAGAAATTGTCTTACATACGAATATGAAATGATTTTTGCTTGAATTTTGATAGTCTGATGAACTTTGTTATTTAATATTAAATATATAAATATATTCTGATTTAGGACCAATAAATCTAATATTGTTCAAATATTCCTTGTCAAAACAAACATTGGAAAAAAGCTTTGAATACAACATGAATCTATACGTCATGTTATTCATTGTCCTTACGCAAACATTTGACAATATAAATAGAGATAAAATCAATAAAACTTTATCATTATTAGGTGGGCTGTACAAGCTGAAAAATCTGGTTAATATGACAAAAAGTACTCCACTAGTAAATCTAAAAGGTGCAGTATAACGAGAATTTGAAATAACCAGCGGAGTACGACAGTGATGCACCTACTGCTATGATTTTTTACCATGGTATTACACTATTCTATGAGTAATGTTAACAAAGGCGGTAATATATTTATAAAATCTTAATAGCCAATGCTAACGATATAGCAATTATTGCAAGAGCATACAATACGATTAAAGAAATATCAAAAATACTAAAAAAGGAATAATCTTAAAAATTGGTCTGCAAACAAATGGACCAAAGACAAAATATATAAAGATGTTCACCAGAAGTGTAGTAAGAAAATATAAAAATTGACGAATATGAAATTGAAGGTATAAAATCATTTAAGTACCTCGGTATTCTTTTATGTAATGACAATTATCTGAAAAGCAGCATATAAGAAAGACTGCAAGCGTGAAAAAGATGTTAGTATGCACATACAAAATTAATGAGATCAAAATTTCAATCTAAGAAAATAAAATACAAATTATACGAAACATTTATTCCCCCGGTAGTCATGTACGGATGTAAGCTTTGTACATTAACATAAAAAGATTCGAAAGAAAAATACTTCTACAAATCTATGGTGCTTGTAGATTAAAAAAATGGTCATTATGGAAGAATCTATAATGTTGGACTGCAAGGCTGACCAATGCCCATAATATAATAAAATTCATCAAAAGACCAAGTAATAAGAATACGAGAAAACCGATATCAGCTTAGAATATTCTCGACATTTTCGATGAGGACAAAAGGTAGAAGCAGACCGAGAAATAGATGATAAGACAATATTGAAGCAGACGCAAGAAATCTGGAAATAGTAAATTGGAAAACGACTGCAAAAAAAAGAAAAACTTGGTGGAAAATTGTGAATACAACTAAAACGTATATATCAAGGGTTGTAATGCTGATGAATACTCTTGATTGATCAACATGTAAATGTGATAGAATTTTTAATTCTTTAAGAATTATTCATGATTCCGCTTTGGTTTTCTTTTAACTCAACCTTATTTACCTAATATAACCACATCTATAATTATAATTGACAAACATTTAGGGACTTGCGCAGTAGACACCTTTTCATTTTATTTTGATTCTCCTACTCCTTAATGAACTTCTAATATAATAAATAAGTTGTATATAAAACAAAAATGCGCACACAGTTGAAAATTTTGTACTCATATGATTTTATTATTCAGCAAATACATTATGCATATGTGAGATCTTATTAAAATAATAAACAAAAGCAAACAAATGAGTTGTTATAATTTATATAATATGTACTTGCAAATGAATCTATGTACATATACCAAAAAAAAAACAAAAAAACAAATTTATCTAAAATAAAAAATATAAAAACAACAAAAAAACAAATCACTTGAATTCTTCATTTTTATCTTTTTAAGTAGCTGTTTCTAAATTTTGATTATATTTAGTAATAATATAGTTTTTATTAAAACTATGTATTATATAGGTATATATATACGTACCTCTTTAATGACATTTTATTTTTAGTAATTTTATCCACTAAATGCCACTTACTATAGGGAATATATCGGAAACGAAGCAGTATATGAGGGACGTGTATTTATATGTGTCCTAAATAAAACTTACTAACCACAAAACTTTTTATTAAACACGAGTGGTTTCTGCTATAAATCTATGTCAGTACGTAAATTACTGTTTTTTTAAAAACTTCAAATTTGACTTCAACTTGAAATATAATTACTCAACAGGGGCGCCTAGTAATATTATATCTAATAATATAAGTTATGTTACTAAGTTGAATTTTTTCTAAATCTAGTTCAAAATTATCTCCATTACCATATAATTTTTTAATCCTCATTATCTGCAGCTTAACACCTTCACCAGTGACACTTAAGTTCTGTCAGTAACACTTACGATTTCTACAAATTTTAAATTTTCATATTTTTCAATCAAAAAATTTTCGAATGAAATGCTTACGGTGAATGTGTGGGTTACTATCATATGCCTGTATTTCATTTGCCTGAGCCATATCCAGTCAAATGAAAAGCAGGAAAATAAAATGCAGGCAAATGAAAATACAGGCAAATGAAAATACAGGCATATAGCACGCTACCGAATGTGTACACAAATTAGTAAGCGGATCTCTTTTCAATTCAGCTACAGCAAGTTTTCTTAATTCAAGAAATTCGTTTGGAGCCAATAATCTTTTCTTGATTAATTTTTTTTTTATTTATTATTTGTATTTTCGGATTGAGTAGAAAATTTTTCTCCTTTTTCTTTAACTGTTTGTTCATCGACAGTTTAATTTTTAGAAATTTTGGTCCCACCTGTTTTAGCCACAATTTATTGATTTCTCTATTCATTTATGGACACTTAAATTTATTTTAAAAGTGTTGACAAAGTGCATCAGACTACAATTTTTCTGAAAAATTGTTTTAGGGGCTTAAGTTTTTTTGTTTGTGTGTCATTCCAGTTTTTGGTTATTTTGTTGTAAAAAAACAAGAGCTGAGTATTTTATTACTTTTTCTGTCATATTCTTTAATATTTGAGTATTAAAATTTTTATCATTATTTAAAATTGAAACGTTTTTTAATTAATACAACACGGCAAATCTAAAATAATGATATTATAAAGTATATATAAAAAAATTATATAGCAATTATTTTATTTATTTTACTTTAGTCCTTTTTATTCTTTGTAGTTTTCTTTGGTACATTATTATTTCAGTTTTTATATTTTGTTTTTTTTTTTTTTAGAAATTTTGCCATATTACTAACCATAAACATTTGTTCCACATGGTCGAACGTTAAAACTCTTAAAAAGGATATTTTACAAAAAGAATACTGATGGTATAACTTTGGTTTTTACTACTATATATGTGGTGTTGGTCATTAAGTTAGTATGATTCACAATATTTGCTGTATATACACAGATTGAATTTATGTTATGAATATTGTATAGGTGGTAGGAGACGTGTCATTTGGTAACAAAATATTATAAAAAGTCGTATTATCTTTAAAACAAATTTTTTCATATGAATTTTTTATATAAATTTAAGAATTTTCGAATAGTATGCATAATAAAGAAGATTTTATTTTTTGTAATTATTATTTACTTTTCTAATATTATATTAATATGTAGAGAGATAAACATTGAAATAGAATTAATAAAATGAAATAAGAGAACTTTTATTAGTGCATTTGGTTGGTTCTAAAAGTTTTATTCCATTAATTTTTATTTTATTCTCTTGGTAGACTTAACAACAACTTCTGTTCAACTTCTCTCTTTTTGTTATATTGTTTAAAGTTTGATTGATACCATTATTTTAAACTGGGTGCAACTAAGTCTATTTAAATATTGTGTAAACCCGGTTTACAACTAACATGTCAATATCAGAAAATATAACAGTTAGTTGTAAGTTGTAACATTCACTGATTATAATTTATTTATTTCGACCAAAATATGCTTTGCGAGATTACTCTCATTCTAGGCTTTACTAATAAATATTTTTTTTTGTAAGTGCATAATGTTAGTAAGTGCATAAAAGTAATAAAATAATTCAAAAAGTTATTATTACTATAGATTCAAAAAATCAATATCAAATCAATAAAACAAAATAAAATTATAAAGGAAATAAAAATAAAACCAAAAAAAAAAAAGTTGTTAGTTAAATACACGAGCTTTTGCTAATTTACTTTATTGCTGCATTCTAACATAGTATCTATTCATCGATATATCTTCTTGTTATTTCTTTTTTTAATAAGCGACTATTTAAATATTTAAGATTATTGTCGAGGTTATTGTAGAGTTTTATGGCCCCGTACATAGTTGTTTCTAATCTGAATTGTGATTTTTCTTTTTTTTCTAAGTGAAACCGATTTTTACTTCTTGTGTTGACATGATGTTTGTCTTTTCTTTACGTTAGTAGTGTTGTTGTGTGTATTCTAGAATTTTCAATGTCGTGCACATGTAGAATTAATTTCATGTTTATAAGGTCTTTAATTAGAAGAAGATTATTTTCTTTGTTGATTTTTAGGGTATTCTCAAACCAATTGTAATTGTACAAATTTTTTATAGCTCTGTTCTGAATAACCTAAAGGTAATAGTGTTTTTGGATGCTGTTCCCCATAATTTTATTCCATAGCTGAGATGACTGTGGAAGAATGCATACTATAATGATTTTTTGGATGGTTATGACAATATATTTGACATTTTATTAAAGATTCCAGCGATCGAACTCAATTTCTTACTTAGGTAATCTATATGAATATTCCATTTAAAACATTTGTCTATCCAAAAACCGAGATATTTGTATTCTGCCACTTGTTCTAATGTATTATTTGCAATATTTATGTTTATGTGTTTGTTGTAGTGGACTTAATTATCATGAAATAGGTTTTCTTCGTGTTAATTGTCAATTTGTTAGTCTCCATCCATTCGTTGATTTTTTCCAATGATTTAATCATTTTATCTGCAAACTGAAATAATTATCCGCTTCAAATATAAGACATACATCGTCTGCAAAAAGAAAGGTTTCCGCTTCTATATCAAGTAACTGCAGAGCTTCAATATATATATATATTGAACAGTAACGCTCCTAATATACTTCCTTGAGGTAGGTCATAGCTAATTTCTTCCTTTTCATTTATTTATTTATTTACTATTTAGTTCAAACAGTTTACAAAATATAATACAATTTAATTATTAAAATTTTGAATTAACACAATGTATCAAATAAGATTTATGATTTAAAGTTTAAATTACTTTGAAATTTAATACAACACAGTTTTTATAAAAAACAAAAAACAAAATTAGATAAAATAAATTTCATCAGGAAAAAAAAGAGAAGATGAAAAGTTATTAAAAGTATTAAAAGTTAATTTTAACACTACAAATTAGTTAATATTAGTAGCGGAAAAACAAGATTAATTAGGAGGACTAAGGAAGCAAGTGAAACAAGGTTTTCTTTAAACTGGTTTTGTTCAAAGAAAAGTCAACACTGTTTTTGTATTGATTAACTGCCATTAACATTCTATTAATTGGCTCAAATTTACCATAATTAGTTCTATGGAAAGGAAGATTAAAAAGATGTTCTATACAAAAACGCGTACTGGTGTTAATGTACGAGTTAATCTGATCTTTTATAATTTTGGAATCAATTTCACCATTGTATACTTGGGATATGAATAAGATATCTGCAACAACCCTTCTTGATTGCAATGTGTTCATCTGAAGAAGCTTCAGACGATTTATGTATGGAGGTAGGATTATTGGGTTAGACCAGGGAAGATTACGTAGAGCATATCGCAAAAAAATTTTTTGAATAGATTCAATTCTATTAATATGAGTGGAATAGTGAGGTGACCAGACAGGGCTTCCGTACTCAAGGTGGGGGCGAACAAGAGTAGTGAATAAAGATTTAGTAATGTATGGATCATCAAATTCCTTAGACCATCTTTTAATAAAACCTAACATAGAATTTGCCTTGTTAATTATGCTATTAAAGTGAAGTTTAAATGTGAGTTTATCGTCAAAAAGTACGCCAAGGTCTTTAAAATGAGAAACTCGGTTGATTAGTTTTGAATTAAAAGTATAATCAGTTATTATTGGAATCAATCTACGAGTAAAGGAAATAACAGCGCATTTATCAATATTAAGGAGAAGATTATTATAGCCGCACCACTTAAAAAACGAATCAAGATCGTTCTGTAGTACAGTACAATCATTATATGAAGATATTTTTTTATAAATTTTCATATCATCAGCATATATGATCACGTTACTATTGTTAATGAGATTGTTGACATCATTAATTGAGATAATGAATAGTAAGGGACCTAGATGGCTGCCTTGTGGTACACCAGAGGTGGCAGAAAATGATTCAGAAAAAGCTGATCTAAACATTACACTATAAGATCTATTGGATAAAAATGATTTAATCCACATTATAAAAAATTTAGGAAATCCCAGTTTTTTAAGTTTTAATAAAATAACACTATGGGCAGTAAATCGAATGCCTTGCTCAAATCTGTGTAAATGACATCAGTCTGAAATTTTTCATTCATTATGTCATTTATTTGTATATACTGCGTGCGACTATTTAAATATGGCTTGAACCAATTGAACTCAGTTCCTTTTATGCTGAAATTTTGTAGTTTGTGTAGAAGTATTTTATGGTCCACAGTGTCAAAAATACTTCAGATTACAAGAAGTGTATCAGAATTCGAAACTTGACCAAAAAATTCGAAACTAAAATTAAGGCTGTCAAGTCAGAAAATGTAATGTTTACTATGAAAAAATATATTTCTCTTTCGTTGGTTAAGGAGGCCATTCGATCGCTGAATCATTTCAACTGACGCTAAAAACTTATTAAAAAAAACTTTTCTATAACATTAAGATATATTTAAATCCTTAGTTGTACTCGATTAAATCCTATGGTAGAAGGTAATTATTTCCCAAGACCTATATCCCAATGGCATAATATTATGGGATTAAACTGTCAAATATTCAACTAATCAAAAACAACCGTATGTTGAATGTGAATGAAGTAAATGTTTTGTAACCAACCAATTTATCAGGACCGTCAAAACTCGTTTACGTTAAGAGACGGTAAGAGTAAAATAGAAATCTGGTACAACTAAAACTAAAGAAAGTTACTTTAGATGATCGAAATTTAAATTTTATTATATATTACAAGCTGTACTCGGCACGCGTTACTGTCCCAAAGGACCCTTCTTATAATTAAAATACATAATTTAAAATATTTTTTGGAAGACATAAATCTAATCTAATTCATTTATTTTATTTTATGAACAAATTTAAATTTAATATTTGAATACAAGGGTGTATTTAATTAATTATGTTTTTAAAAAAAACAAATTTAATTATTTAAATACAAATAATAATTTATAAAATTTTGTTAGTTAATTATTTTTTTTAATTAATGTTTCAATTTATTCTAACGCTTTTTGGTATACAATATTTCTGGTTTAATTATTTGGATATAAATTTTCTGAATATCCCACTCTCGAAAGTGAAACAAATAATTGCCCATGTGCATATAGCAAGGATTTGAACATTCCAATTTTAATCCAGCTACACTCAATGATTGACCTTGTCATTTATTTATTGTGATACAAAAACCAGACTTATTAGAAAGTGAAGCCTAATTGAAATAGCACATATCACATTTTGGATTATTGTGATATGTAGAATAGAAAGAGTACCTTATTTCCATTTTTCAGCTTTATAACATCGTTTTTTGAAATATTCCTGATAGGGGCCGTAGAGCTGTGTAGCAGCTACCCGAACCATTCAAAATAATAATAGACATATGTGTTGATTTTGTTTGGTTTTTGAACTATTTTGTGCGGGTGCTGAGAGTTGTATAGCAGCTACCACAACCATTTAAAATCTGGATAAACGGTAAAAAAGCATATTTATTTATTTTTTAGAGAGTACATGAGTATAAATTTTCAGCTTTATAACAACTTTGAAATATTCGTTTTACTAGTGTTGGGAGTTATATGGCAGCTGCTATATCCGAACCTGTCAAAATTTAAAAAAACGGTTAGACCTATAACTTTTATAGCTCCATTTCAGTAATATACATTGAATATTTATCCAAATCGATTGAGTAGTTTTCAAGTCTATAACAGATATAAAAAATTTCATTTTTATATAGATAAGATAACATAAAACATTACAAAATCTGTAAATATGTACATTTTTGGTTTGGGAGAGGTTCGACAGAGATTTGGCATCAACTTAATGCATGTGATATAAGTTGTAGTAAGTTTATTTCTTTAATGTCAATAAAGAATAGATCGAAAATAATAAAAAAAAAAATCGAGGTAAATAATTGTAAAATAAATATAAAAATAATTGACCAAAATATAATAAGCTGGTATTGTGTACTGGTTGTAACATATTATTTGAATATTAAGATAAAAATCATAGGCCAAGTCGTGTTTGACATGTAATTTGTACATGTAATTTGTACATGTAATTTGTACATGTAATGTACTGGTTTTAACATATTATTTGAATATTAAGGTAAAAATCCTTGTCCTAAGTCGTGTTTGACATGTAGCCGCAAGATTATAAAAATAATGTAAGTAGGTACATACACAAGCAATATTAAAAAAAAATGTTTTTGTATTCTATAAGTTTTGGTATATTATGTTGTTTTTTTTATTTTTTTTTGTGTACAATTGTGTACAACAAGATATGTGTGTACATTTCTTATGTAAATGATATGTAAACATTTTGTATCAGACTTGTAAATGCACATATTGTTTATAATAATTCATTAATATACATACTAAACATTTACTGTATATTTAGAGTATGTTAACCATTGTAAATTTAACTTTACATTGTAACTTGGGGTCATTGAGTTCATTTTAATAAAAGTAATTAAAAAAATCAATTAAAGTAATAAATTAAAAATGGCAGTATATTGCGTGAAGCTGTAATAAAAAAAATAAAACAAATAATAAAGCGTATTTTACAATTTCAAACTAAATTAAATAAAGTGACATTTTTAGCTCGTTAAAATGTAAATTTATATTATTAAGTGTAAATTGCATAATCAAAACAAATCATTTCCTGCAACGAAATTTAAAGTTGCATGAGAAAAACTTATATTAACAACAAAACAATTTTTTGAACTTTTGCTTTAATAAATGCTATAAATTAATATGAACTCCGAACTGAAATAACAATATTACCGCTATTTACTTGTCCCTAAAAATTTAATTCAAGACTAAATTCAATAGAGCATCTGCCCCAAGAGAATCGTAATGATTAACATTATCATAAAAAAATTAAGATTAAAATTTTGTGAAAATTTTCACCTATATTTTCGGCGTTTTACTTTTTCATTCACACTTTTGTCTAACGGAATTTAATATTTCTTATATTATAAAATAAACTTTTATTTTTTCTACTAATAGAACGTTTTCCCCAATAAATTCTATCCCATATGATTTATTTTCAATTTTTAAACAAAGAAAAATGTATTTTGGTTTTTATTAAAAATCTTACTTTTAAAAAATCATCAGTATTCAATGCATGAATAACAGTAAAACCCAAACATAGTTGTATTTTTTAAATGTGTATACGATAAACGGTGAATATCCGAAACCATTATAGGTAAATGTTATTCCGCACTCTGAAGGAAAATATTTCTTTTAAATTAAAAATAAATGGTTAGTGGTGGGTAATAAATTTAAAATGAAAGATGAAATTTCAAATATGTGGGTGAAAGTGTATATTCTAGAAACACATACACCTTCACAGATTTTTGTTTTTTTTTTTTGTTGTTATTCTATAAACTAAGTTACACAAAACGTGTCTTAAAATTTAATTTAAAATATATTATGTCAAATTAACTATTTACATACTTACATACAGGGAGCTGACAAAAAATATTTTATCTTTTGTATTACAATTTTAATTGACATATCAAAATAGGACCAAAGTACCAAATATTTAAAGAAAATCTGATAATAATAATTATTAAGTATGCATTTTAATTTCAAATGTATATAGTGATGACAGTCAGTTGATATGCTTTTTAGGAATTACTATTGTGGTAGAGGCAAAATATTACAAATATAAAAGCGATTTAATTTACCGGGTGTTCCAGAAGATGCCCATCAGCTTTTTAAGAAGGGAAGGAGCTATTATTTTAAAAGTTAAAAACAAAATTATTGACTAAATCGGGGGTGACAGGCTCTATCGATTGATGACATTTTCACCTTCCGAGAATGGCCGGAAAAGAGTTTTTTAAACCCGAAATTCGTTCGAAAATTAAATTTTGGAATAACGGAATATTTGGAATAATGAAATACTGTGTATAGTATGAAAACAGGTAAAAATAAACTTAACAAAATGTGCTTTTTTTCTTTTATTTTACGCAGTACATTTTATTCTCACACTATTCTCATATACGTACTCACACATATTAATATATTATTATATGATGTTCTAGATTACTGTTTTTATTAATCGATTAACATAATATGAAATAATCCAAATTGTCAATAATCGATATTTTCTTTATGATAACAGTATAATGAAATATGTAATCATAATAATTTATGTTGATAATATGTAAATCTAATAATGGTGTAATAATGACATGTAATAATATAACTGTAGGTATCTACTATCATACATTATGTAATTAGATATGTTTATTAGATAATTAAATTATAATTAAGGTGTAGGTGTAGAAAATTTACGTGGTTCGGTATCATAAAATCATAAAAATGTTAAGGTAAGTAATAATTAAGTCATAAAATAGATAATTAAAATATTTTTAAATGTATAGGTAAATGTAAATTACATCAATAATATTATTATTATTATTTTATTACCTAAATATTTTCTTACAGGATGTATGGATTATATCAGATTTTAAATAACATATTAAAATATGGAGATTCCTCTTAAATCATAAATATAAATTCAGAATGACTAGCTATTTATCTAAAATAATAAAACCCAGTAATCTCATATTCCAGGAAATTTAAAATCAAGTATATCAGTATACAATAGTTTTAAATGTTTTTCTATGAATTGAGCCAAAGCTAGATTGTATTAAAAAAAAGTATCCAAACAGTGGTGATCAACCAAATCCACATTATATATTAAAGTTGAATAAGGTTTTCTAAATTTTACTGCCATGAAGAAAAATTACAACAATTATTCAACAATTATTGCTACAATCATTCTGAAAAAGCCACTTCACAGCACTTTCTTAATATTTGGTGTAAATGCCATGTTTTTTAAATTAACTTAAAAAAATATTTTAAAAAAAAGTTTACATCGATCTGGTTGTCGGTCTGGTTTTATAGGACAACAATTTTTTTATTCTTTTTTTTCGTAGATCCAATGTCGGTTCAATATCATAGGGGGTTGCGAGGCGAATATCTTAATAACGTGTCTCATGTTTCTGATAATAACTTAACACATTGATTTGAAATATTGTATTTTTATGCGAGCACACAAAATGCATCTTACTTTATTTTGAAGTCCTGTATTTTAATACGCTCCGAATTCGATTAGGCTGGATTCCGAAAATCTGAATTTTGAAAAATTAAATTTTTTTATTTTGTTTGATTGGATTTTGTTTGACTGGTTATCATAATGGCTAGCTATATGAAATATTTTATTTTTATTATGTCGTGACTTTTTAGTTTACTTCATTGTTATATTATCTTTGTTTTAAATCAAATAAAAATTGTTTTCGAAACTTGTAATTGTTTTCGAAACATGATTGCGAAACATGTAATTATACAAATACTAGCATTGGTAATATAACTTTAGTTTTTTGACGATCCCTCACGCGCTTAATACATACTCAAGCTTGAGCAAGAAACGTGAAATTGTTTGAATCTGTTTATATATTTTTATACCGTTTGTAATTGTCCTGTGCAGCATAACGTTCTAAAATTCACACTGCGCAGTCCATATTAGACTCTTCCTGATTTACATTGTTGATCTTGATTTGCAGCTACGCGAACCACTAAATATTTTGAAAAACGGTAAAATACGTATTTGTTTATTTTTGAGAGTGTACTTGACCACAAATTTTCGGATCTGTATAGCACCTTTGGTTTTTGAAATTCTTGGTGAATGAAAATACACCTAAGTCCTTAAAGAGGGTCACTTTTTTAATATCCTTGGTTTCAAAAGTGTAGTTACTAGGTATAATAGAAGATCGCCGGGTAAAACTAAACTGTGCACACTTTTCAATATTTAGTAGAAGATTATTTTGTTTACACCAATCCAAAAAAGAGTTCAGACCTTCTTGAAGTAAAGCCATATCACTAATTGATTTTATTGTTTTATAAATTTTCATATCGTCTGCATAAATTGAAATACAACTATTATTAATAATATGAGTTACATCGTTAATTGCTATAATAAATAACAAGGGACCCAGATGACTACCATGAGATACACCAAAGTTAGCAAAAAATGGATCAGAGATACTTGACCTAAATAGTACATAATATTTTCTATTTGTTAAGTATGAACGAAACCAATTAATTAAAAAATGTGGAAAGCTAAATTTTACAAGTTTCAAGAGAACTATACTGTGTGGCAAAATATCAAATGCTTTACTTAGGTCTGTATAAATTATATCCATTTGAGTACCTAATTCCATTGAACTAATAACAGTATTGGAGAATTCTACTAAATTGGGTCACTGTGGATTGTTTTTCATAAATCCATGCTGATTGGGTACTAATAAATTGCCATACCAGTTATAAATTGAATCATAAACAATCACTTCAAGTAATTTCGGAATACACGATAATTTGGCAATTGGTCTGTAGTTTAATATTAAATTTTTGGAATATTTTTTATGGATAGGTCTTACGAAAGAGCTTTTCCAATATAGTGGAAATATTCCCATTGAAAATGATAAATTAAATAATAATAATTGTGATAATAATGATAATTATGACGCAGGACTCTATGAGCAAGCTTTTAGTATGATTTCTGGTACATTAACAGGACCCGGCGATGAATTATTGTTTAACTTATTTAAGTAGTTCTTTATTTTAGAGACCGAAAAATCAATTGATGAACAAATACATCTATGTTTATTGCTGACAACTAAACTAGCGATCTGTACGTAAGAATATGACGTTTTCCGGATGTATAAATCCACAGCAACAGATTTCAGGCAACGAGTTACCAAATGTTTTGCTACATTCGCAGAAAGTATACTCGTTTTCTTATTTTTGCCCATGAGTGAGCATAAGTGTTTGATCATTTAGTTTCGGAAGATCAAACACTAATAACGCAATCTTATACAATAGCTAGTGCAATATAAGTGATTCGTCCAAAAAAGCTCCATAGAACCTACGATACGGAATAATTATGCCATCCACGTATGCAATCACTTTGAATCCTAAGCTTATTAACGAAGGATATATTTTCAAGATTAAAATTACGAAATTCATCCTAATTATCATAACCTGATATTATTACCTTCCACAATAAACCTTTCAAATATTATCTGTATAGTATTCTATAATAAATTTTATAATACAATAAGTTCATTTAAAATTCAAATTCCAAGTTACACAAAATAGATCAAGTTACAGGTCTTTTTAAAAAAATATTTTCATAAAAGGACCATTCAATTACTTTTTTTCGTCTTTTTTCAAATTGAATTGCTATTTTCAGATTTCTATAAAATCCTTTCACTCTTTTTTTTCATTGTTATAGTACGGAAAGAGAAGAATGAGTGACAATCACAATACTAAATTGTCATTCTTCTTGTTTTTTTCAATCATAGCCTTCTTATTTTTACTTTGTCAATTAAAGCAAAAAAAAAAAAAAAAGAAAAAAAAATGGTGAAAAATTCAGAAACAAAAAGAAAAATATGGCAGTCACTTAAAAAAAAAAATGAAGTAAAAGAATCAAAAATGATTCAACATTTTGAAGGGATTTAAAGAACAAAACTAAATTTGAAAGTCAAAGAATAGTGTTGTCACCTGAAGTTAATAATTTTTTTAGATTTTCTCCGAACTATAGAATAAAAGAATGTGAAGTCAGTTTTTTGTGGTAAATTAAAATCGTTTTCGCAAAAAATATTCTACAAGCTATTACCGGCGTAACATTCATCGGTACAGCATGAAAAAAATATTTCTTCCCTCTTCATTTAAATAATATTTAACTCAACACGAAGTTTTTCATTTTCGAAAAACAATAAATTTTTTTAGATTTTCATCCAATTTTTATTAAATAGGATATAGTTTTATTTCTCTAATCACCTTGATGTTACGGAGTCACCGATGGATAACTGTCAATTCTAGTTTAAATTTTTTTTTCATACAACGGAGATACCATGTGGAAACGAAGAAGATAATAGTTTTGTAATATCAGCCCCAACCAATGAAATAGCCAATATTGGTCTTGATACGCTCTCTATAATATTTTTGTTCTAGTAATTTTCCTACAAGAAGATCTTTAGTAAATCTAGTGAATTTTTAAAAGTGGCGAAGCAATTATTACCACCACGGAAACAAATAGGAATATTGTTTTGCTGCTAGTCAATATTTTTCTTTACAAAATAAACATTGAGCTTGAAGATGTAGATACCTACCCAATTGACCAAATTAGAGTGAATTCCAATTGGATTTCCAAATATTTTTTCCGAAATTGTACCACGTACCAATGGTACAGAATGGTACATATTTGCGGAAAAGCTAAACGAAAATTAGTTAAAATTCCAATGTTTTTTCCAATGAAAGTGGTCACTTTTTTAAAATGTACCAATGTCGGAATTTTTATCTGAGCATGTACCTTAAATGAACCTAATAAAAATTAATGACGTCATAGTTTTCTCACTATTTTTCCGTAATAAATTCCTATCATTATTCCTAAAGAAATTCTAACCTTTTTTCCAATAATGTTTCCACAATTTGTCCAAGTATTATTCCTATATTTTTCATACTGTTTTTCCTACTTTTTTTCCAATATTATTTCACTCTCTTTTCCTTGTATTATTCCTATAATTTTTCCTACGTTTTTTCCAATATTATTTCACCCTCTTTTCCATGTATTATTCCTATACTTTGTCCTATACAATTGTTCACAATATTCTTTATTCAATTCTGTTTCACTCTATTGTACCTTGTGTTATTCCCATAGTTTTTCTTATAATATATTGGTGAATAAAAAATATTTCGAGGTGACTAATTCAAAGACACAAACCAGGAAAAATTTTTATAATGCACTTTATTTTTTGGGTAATTGTTTTAATTTTAATTTTAATTTATAAAAATAAATTTAATTTTAAAAAATACTTTTAATGTTAAAAAACTTCATATTTTTTTGATTTTATGATACTTTGCTATTTGGTTCTTGTATTAAATATACAGTTTTCCTATATGAGTTTAGAACTTGGGTATACCTCTATAATTGATTTATTTGATAGATTGGCACAGAAATTCGGTATCAATTCGACAAAATCAGTAATTTTGGTGGTAATATTTTGATAAGGCTTCATATTTAATTTTCTTGGTCCCTATCATTGCTTCTTACAATTTACCGTTTTGGAAAGTTTTGAAGCCTATTAATAACTATAATATTAGATAATCCATTAAATTATGGTATTTATAATATGTCGATAAAATTTTATAAGGTGGAATATTTTGACTTGAGAAAACATAATTTTGAAAATTGAAGGTGTTAGCTCTAGGATTTTATAAGAAAAATAACCCTAGTTGTTGGAATTTTAAATTACTTACAAAATTTTTATTTGATTTTTCATTTTTTTATATGGAAATTTAATTAATTGATTTGTAAATATTCTTTGAAAATGAAAGTACTCAGATCATAAAAATGAAAAATGTATTTTAAAACCATTATACCAATATTTAGTAAAATACCGTTAGACCATACTGACAGAGCGTTCATATCATATTTGCTGATATTATTGTTCTACATTTCAGTTACAAAAAAAGAAAATATAAAACATAATTTCATAAAAAAGACTTCCAGTTACTTGAACAAAAACCTGAATAAAAAAGACGGACGCTACGAGAAACAATAATAAAAAAATATCATAGAAAAAATGTCTATAATAAAATAACATAGAAAAATATAATACTCTAACTACCAGTGTTCAAACTTTGTTAATAAAAAAATATTTCAACTGCAAAATCAACTCATCGAAAAATTTAAGTTTACCCGGCAAATGTGGTGTTCCTTTATTTTCATAATATCATAGACCCATTTTATTTTAACGACAACCTAATAATTGTATTCCTATAATTTTTACATTCATGCCACGAGTGAGATTTGAACTTTGAACCTTCTAAATAGTAGTCAGCTGATATAATTAATGCACCATCATTGCAAAGAGTTTGTTACGTAAGTATTGGAAAACCCTATACAATCATATAGAAAAAGGTTATCACATTAAATTCTATAGTCATCATCATCTGGTTTTATAACTCCCCGACTATTAGTGGCAATTAATTGTACCTGTGGGACTTTCTGTGATTCAAGGAAATTAATTTCACTTTAGATCATGATTTTTTCATGGTTCGTGATGTTTTGTGTGAATTTTCGCAGCGTATGCCCTATCCAACTTCATGTTTTCTTCTTAAACTATCTTTACTTTAACAATAGAATCAAAATATAAAAAACTATTTGTTATCTATTTTTTGGCTGCCTGAACTGCATTTATTAATCTTTTATTCTATTTCTCATAAAATTACAATTTATCATTTTTAATTTCATAATACCATGTTTTGTTATGCAAAACACAATAATAACTTTTTATTCTTTGAAGTTTACGTTCTCGACTCTCTCTTCTTTAAAATTGTTGCAAAGTAATGCCATTTAATAAAAGAGAAAAAATGTTTTTTTTTTTTCATTTTTAAGTTATTTAAGGATGTCACTTTACACAAAATGACTCTTATTGTGTTTTTAGTTAGCTTTAGAGGATAGTAAAAGAAAAAAAAAAACCTGGAAGTGTCATCCAACTTAAAAATTACTGTGGCATTTTTTTTTTCTTGTTTTGATTTCTTTACTTTGCCTCTCTATCTATTGCTCAGATTTAGCTTAATTTTCAACTTTATAAAAAATTTTCGCGATGGATAAAAGAACGCTTAACAATGAAAGTGAATGAACAAAAAATGTAAAAAAAAAAAAAAATTGAATCCTTGTTGTCATTTTATTTTGGTTGTTTGAAATTATTGAGGTTCAAAGTGATAAGTTGTTGAAGTATTTTTAAAATAACAATTGCAAAAACTATTATGATTATACCATTTGCGTTGATAATCGTTAAATTTAATGATTTCTCATGGCCAATTTCGCATTCCATGAGGGGCAGTGAAAAATTCAAAATTCATATTACTAATAAAATATTATCACTTTCAGGTTTATCCATAGCTTTTTTAAAATTTTGATAAATTTTGTGCAATTGTTCTTTATTATATTTACCCAGCTGAACAATGACATTTTACGTGACCTTTTATGGGTTATTTTTTTATTTATTTATTTCAACGATTTATGCCTAAAGACGAGGAGAAGAGTTATGCCTAAAAAGAGTTATGTTTTGTTATGTTACGTTACGTGATATTACATGTGGCTGTATATGATTTTACGAAGAGCATGTCGTGACATTACATGTTCCGTTACGTAGCGTTGTGTGCTAAATGACTAAAAGTATAATATTAAATGTCATTACATGCAGTGAACATGTCGTATTCATCGTAATCAAGATTTATTAATTGTAATATAGAAAAAAAAACCACTACCTACATAAATTATAAATTATTTATTTATTTATTTTTATTTTACTGTTATTTATTTTTAATTTTATTTTTATAACTCAAAATTTCATTTGAAAAGAATTTTTACCATTAATTCACACCTTTCAACAGTGTGAATTAAAGGTAAAAATGTTAATTAAAGTGTTGTTCATTTTTTTTCTTTATTTGTAATTTTAAAGTTCATATACAATTCAGAGTATTAATGCAATGCGAATCAACATCACCCTTATTTTCCTTTTAAAAACGCCAATGCTATTGCGCTCTTTTAATTCCATTGGCAATTCATTAAAGATTTTCAGGCAATTATTGTTTTGATGCTCGGTTCTAAATAAACTTAAATAGAAGTTAGACCTGTTTCTAGTATTGTGCCTATGGATATCAATCCTTCTATTTAAAATAAAATTGTGTTCTATTAGGTTGTTAAAAATTTTAAAAGCCATTATAAAAAGCTCGTGTTTTCAAATGTTAGAAAAACTTGAATACCTTCTGGAGTATAATAAAGTTGTTGGGTGTAACCTTGGATAGAAAGTGATATATTTAATTGATTTTTTGTTTAAAATTTCAAGTTTATTAGTGTAAGTTTGTGATGCACGACTCCAAATTGGATTGGATTAATAGCGAATAGGGCATTTTTGTCCATATAATTTCGAAGTCTTTACTATATATAAGGCGTTATTTTTTTTATAATAAATTCTATATGGGGATTCCATTTAAGTTTACTGTCGATGATTAAACCTAAATAATTAAATTGTTTCACTACATCGATTGAAACTCCATTTATAACAAGAATGGTGTCTGACAACACTTTATTATCAGAGAAAAATAATTTTGTTTTTTTCACGTTCAATGAAAGTCTATGCTTACTTAGCCATTCTAGCAAAACGTCTAGCAGATGTCATATTCGATGGTATTTCTTAGGTCCAGCTCCGAATTTTCGGCATATTTTAAAGCGGCGTCGTCAGCGTATAATTGGATTGACCCTTTGGTATTGAGTTGGAAGGTATCATCAATGTATATTTTGAATAGATCTGGTCCTAAGATAGAACCTAGGTCTTAAAGTTATTGAGTATTAGATTGGTAAAAAAACTTGAATTATCATTAAAGTTAGAAGAATAATGAAATCGAATCTTAAAAAATGTTATTGAAGTTTGTTTTTATTTATTGAACTTTTGTTTATTGAAACATGAAAAAGGAAAGTGAAAAAGAAGTCAATAGACATTTTGTAGGTAAAATAAATAATTTAACACTGTTTATTGAATTTCGGCTAAAACTGTTTTTCATATTTTTTATTTTATTTTCTTTTTATTTTCAATGGAAGTGCAATATTGAACTTCGATTCACCAAAAATTATAATATCTTTCAGACTAAAGTTAAATCCACCTGAATGAAGAAATTATTTTAATTGGACTCAAGAAAGGAATATTGTAAAAAGTGATTTTAGACTCTTAAAAATTATTTTTTTTTTCTAAATATTCAGCATAAAACGAGTGTACCAACCCTTAAACAATTATAAAATTTGTTATTTTATTTATTGTCAACCGGTCCTTAGATTTCATTATCGGACATTGTTTTTGAAGAGGCATTTCAAAATAATTGAACTTAACAAATTAATGAATATTTCTGAGTGTCTAATTAAATCTGCCAATTATTAATTATTTTATTACCAGCCTAACAAAAAGTCAAGTTCCAGCTGGGTGGATGTTATTGCAAGGAAATGTTGAAAGGAATTTTTAATTTGAAATTTACTCAAACTTAACACCGCTTATATTTCAATTACTGTACTGTAATATACATTATGTGCACCTATGTTCAGTGACGGGGCGTGGAATTTTCAATTAGGGAAGCATTATAAAAGGAATCATCATTTTGCTTTGGCTTTCCTTTTCTATTGAAATTTTTTGCTAATTTCAACAGTCAAAATTGTTCACATCTACTTCTCAAAGTAGTTTTAATTCTGTTTAAGCAGAAAAACGATCGCTCAACTGAAGTAGTTATTATGAAGTGTAATCTTTAATCCAGTTTCAATTAAAAATGTTAATATTTCGCAAATACTGTTTTTGTTATTAAAATTTTCATCTGAATTTATATAACTTTAATTTAAGCTCTCACTTTAAGAAAGCAATGTAAATATAGTGTGAATATGAATTTTCTATATTTATGTTTGAAAATACCACGTATACGAATTAAAAATATTTTACTGAAAAAATTCTGATTACATCGTTTTATTGTTGTTGTTGTTATTATTAATAGAGCAAGCACTGGTTTACCATCTTTAACAATTAATAATTTTTCCTCAAAACTTCTAACCGAAAATGATTTTTTCTTAAGCTTTCAATAACGCAATCACAATAATTATCTATTTTAGTTATTTATAAATAATATAAACAAAAATGTTTTAAATTTTTACATTTGTTAACAAATTGTTTCAAAACTGCATAACACAAAATTATGGCTGAAAATAAACCATGTAGCATTCAATAACAAAAAACTACAGAATTAATTAACAAAAATGAATACTACTCTCTAAAAAAACCCAAAACTACATACATTATTTATATAAACATTAATTCTCATATTACCACAATAATGCACAAAATTAATTCATTCCTTGCTACTTTTTTTAAAATGCGATATTTTGTTGTTTTTTTCATAATTTAATCTATTTTCTATCAGATATTTTCTAATTACATCAGGTAGATTTGGAATGAATATCAGCGACTTATTCAATTTTTCTTCCTTCTAAGATTTTATTTTGTTGTTGCTTCATTTATTATTTTGTTGTTGTTGCTAGGAAACTAAATAGAGACAGTGTGTTTGAATGTTTGCATATTGTAAATGAGAAGAGAACTAAGAAGGGAGAATGATATTTAATTTGTTATTATATTTTTATGCAATGTATAATTATTATATCTATATTGAGTATATTGGTAAGAGAATAATGATTTTTAATAGGCATTATTTTCAAATATTTTAAATTTGTGGTTGTTGTCTTGTATGATTGAAAGAATAATATAAAATAATGATTTTTTTATAGGCATTATTTTCTAAACATACATAATTGAGTTAATATCTATGCATATAATTTTTGCTTGAAATTTTTTTTCATTCGATTTGAATTTTTGTAGTTAAGTAATTTTTATATTAAATTAAACATAAATTTTATATTAAGCTAAATAATATTTCATTTGGGAAAGCACTCACTCAACTTAATAATATGGACGCTTCTTGCCTGATATATATGTATTTACTGTTAAAAATGGCCTCAACTTATTCGAGATAAATTTAATTTCAAAAGAGCTTCCTGTGAATGTGGAACTTGATTATTGAAACTGGATTAATTTCAATGAAGATGGTTTAAATCGAATGTAAGGTAGAGTTACAAGAAAAAATATGATGTTATTTATATAAAAAAAAATATAGATAGTAATTTTTCTATGTATTGTAATTTAATATTGCTGCTTAATATTAGTTTTCAAATTCATTTTTTTTTTTCTTTTTTTAGAAAGCTTTCAGTTAGATAGAAAATATTATTTCTTTTAAATAAAAATTTTTTACTAAAATACTGTTTCTAAAATAATTCTGAATGTTTCTTCAATTCTAATACTAAGCTTTCATACTCCTTTATTTATATATACCTACCTATCCATGATCATAATCATTGTCTTTAATCTTTAAATTCAAAAAAAGTACATTAAAAATGTCTGATCTGAACTACTTCAAAACCAATTTTTATCATTAATCTATTAAATGATATATATTTAAAATGAGACGTAACGAAACTAAATATTTTTTCAAAATTCATTAATTTTCAATTAAAAATTTTGGATTTAAAAGTTCACTCCATGTATAAGTATACACATACATCTTTACATACAAAAATTTCAATTTATCAAATTACAACAACTTACCAATGTTCAGAGTTTATTTTTTTTCTCGCCAGAATTAAATTTGATATTTTTCATTTATAAATAAATTAATTAAATATCCGGTTGTTGTCTATGCTAAAGAATTTAACAAATATTAATTAAATAATAATGTAAAAATACAAATTTTTAAAATATACTTTAAATATAATCGAAACCAAACTAACCTCCTAAAAAGTAGAAAATAAAACTAGTGGCGGATGTTGAGCATCTATAACTACTATAAGATAAAACACAAAAGTATATAATGAATTGTGCTGGAATATTTTTAATGGAAATTTTAAATATTAACGGCTTGAAAAATGGCGAATATTAAAAGAACATCACAAAGCGTTTCCCAATGTCCATTAACAATATTAAAAAATGTCTATTAAAAAATAAACAGACACTGGCAAGTTAATATAAAAGTATAGAAATTTATAATGAAATTGAGTACGATTTTTTATGAAACATCCACGAATTTGAAAGAGCTGACTAATCCTAGGAGTTTTTGAATCAAAATCGTATATGAAATTTATTTCGAATTCCCAGAGGAAGCCAGAATTTATTTAATATAATTATTTCGTATTTGAAATCAGTGAAATAAAAATGAACTTGATTGATGGCTAGCAATATTGGGTCAAGCTAAGGCGTTGTGCAAATAAGTAACTATAGAAAAATTAAATATCATATTTTTTTCTAAATATAACATCACATTGATATACTTAGGTCCAGACAAAACCCAGGAGGTTGATAGGCCCATCATAAAACTCTATAAATTAAATTAATATCCCATTGATGGTAGAAAGGGGGAAACGACGTTCAAGTTTTGCCTTCGTTAAAATAATATGGAATGACTTGTATGACCTTCAACCGACCAGTGAGTTACTACCACCCATAATATAACAATATGGGATCTAGTTGGAAGTTGTTTAGTTCGCTAATATAATACAATGGTCATGTTTTTCTAGATCCCATTTTGACATCACTTAGAAATTTAAATCTATTAATTACATCGGACTTGTATTTTTTTATCATTTCTACCCATTGAGTTTTAAAATGAAAAAGACCTAGATTTTTAACCATTATTGAAAAATAAAATTATTGAAATTGTTGTAAGAACAACTTTTTAAAGAAAATATTTCTAAAACAAAAAACAAACAAATAAACAAATCTTGATCAATAATATAACTGCGGATCGTTTTACTCAAATCGTCCTTTTTCCTTTTAGGTTGTAGTTATTAACATAGCATTAATAGAAATAGATAATTAGTTATAATTAATTTTTTTTACTAAACTAGTTTTAAGTAAAATTAATATGCACTCCTCTTCACAACTGTCCTAGATAATATACTAGAAAAAACCTGCTCAATAAAGAGAGGAATAACTTGGAGTCTCACTCAACAACTTGAAGACCTGGACTACGCAGATGATATCTGTCTTCTCTCGTACAAATTCAGTGATATGCAGAGCAAACTATATCTTCTGCAACAACTTGCCAAACATGTTGGATTATAAATTAGCCTCGAAAAAACTAAAGCTATGAGAATAAATAACACCACTATGGAACATCTAAGGTTGAAAGAAAAACAAATCGAATTTGTGAACAATCTCTGCTACTTGGGAAGTTTAATAGCAATTAGTGGTGGGGCTCAAGAAGATGTAGAAAATAGATTAAAGAAATCCAGAGCAGCATTTGGAAGATTGCAATCGATATGGAGGAATAACCAAATATCCAGAGCAACTAAACTTAGAATATTCCGATCTTCTGTAAAATCAATCCTGACATACGGCAGTGAAACTTGGTTGACATTAAAAATTATTAATAAATGTCTAAGGGTAACATGGCAAATGGGAATGAGGACAAACAACAGTGATAGTGAGCCAATAACAGTGAGTGGACAACAGGTAGAATACATAGAAGAATTCAACTACCTGGGGAGCATCATAGCTTCAAGAGGAGGTACAACAGCAGATGTCAACAACCGTATAAATAAGGCAAGAAGAACATTTGGAAGCCTAATGAAGATATGGCGGAGCAACCAAATATCGAGAACAACAAAGCTAACAATATTCAGAGCATGTGTTAAGTCAACATTAATATATGGCAGTGAAACATGGCTCACTTTGGTCAGAATCAAACAGAAGCTACAAGTATTCATCAACAAGTGTTTGAGAATTATATGCAGAATATTCTGGCCGGCAAGAATTACCAACGAGGATTTATGGATGATAACTGGAGAAGAACCAATCAACAGGCAAATAAATGGAAATGGATAGGTCATACACTAAGGAAATCAGAAAGTGATATAGCAAGAAGAGCTCTAGAGTGGAATCCACAAGGACAAAGGAGATCCGGCAGACCATACAACACATGAAGACGCATAATTGATCAAGAATTAACAGTCAACAATTATACCTGGGACGATATTAAGGAAGTAGTACTCAACAGAGAGGAATGGAGGTTCCCTATCGAAGCCCTATGCTACCACGTGGAGTAATAGGAGAAAAAAAAATAAAAAATATGGTGAACATTCAAGCAATAAGAAGGACCTCTGGATACTAACCGGCGAAGAAGCCAAGCCATAGAGAAATAAATTAGAAGCACGAAATGGAGATGGATAGGCCACACTCTCAGAAAGCCATCAAACAACATCGCGCGAATGAGCTTAGAATGAAACATACAAGACAAGAAGACCCGATAGCCCAAAAAACACCTGGCGAAGGACCATAAAACAAGAGCTTGAAAAGAAAAACGTATCGTGGGAACAAGTTTTATCGTGGGAATTAGCAGCTGGAAATCGAGTACGATGGAAATGTCAAGTGGAAGCCCTATACTCCAAGACGAATAAGGAAAAACAAAAAAAAAAAAATTATGCATTAACTAGTTATGGAAAAAAAAGCGTACCTAAATGAAATATGAACATACTTTCATGCTCTGTAAATTACTTATCTTTAAGAACTTTGAAAATACCAAAAGCCTCTTTTCATGAGTTACTCCTTCTGCTATATAGCAACAACTATAGCTACTACTATTTGAAATTATTACAAGTTGCCAGATTTTAGTATTTTTTTTTAATTTTTTGTATTTTAATATTAAAACATAATTTAATTCTTTGAAAATAAATTGCCATTTTCTATTTACGAATTCAAAAAATTTTTTTTTTTTTTTGTCAAATCCCATAATCTTCTATATGCAAAAAAATTTTCAAATTTTATTTTGTATAACCAAACAATTCAATTTAATTCTGGTGAAGAATCCTAGCAAATTCATTACAAAACAATGCATTTCAATTTTCTTCATTCTTTCTATCTTTCTATCTGTTTTTATTGGTTTTATATTTTTTTTTAGTTCCACTAAAGATTTTATGTCGTTGTGTTAATCTGTTTATTCCATTATTTTGAATATTCTCCAATTGAAACTGCGTTTTAACTATATCGGAATATCATCAAAATTGATTCTACTTTTAATCAAGTTACTTGGCTTTTCACAACAACAACAATAACAACATAGCAATAACTTAAAAAAAAAATTGTTTCATAACTTCAAACAGGAAATGAAAAGATGACGGAAAATGCTTGTTTAATAAAAGAATATAATCAAAAAAATTTTTACAAAGCACAGTAAGGTGTTATGTACATAATGGTGTGACTTCATGGATTTAAAAAAAAAAAAACACAATCAACAAAAAATATCTAAAAATATGTACAGAGGCCAACTGGCAGAATAAGAATATCAGATTATGGTGTTGGCTGTTCAGTTTATGTAAAACGTTATGAATTTTTCAAAATCAATTATTGAAATTTTGTTTTTTATTTTTTTTATTTTGAGAGTGAACTCTATTGGAGAGTGTATGGAATAGAATAATTGAATGGTCGTTGAATATTTGATTTTGATTTAAAAAATAATAAAATAAAAGAATTTAGTTTTTTTATGTCAACCTGATGACTTAGTAAAATAGTTTTAAAATTGCTCTAAATTAATTTCTAAAAAAGGTATCCAGGATCAAACACTAATGCAGCATTATTTGACATGGTTACATCAATACAGAGTGCCATCAGTATTGGAAAAAAATTATGCGTTTTTGATTTAGCTAAAGCGTTTGATACTGTTTGATACTGACAGGAAAATATTGCTACGAATTCTGTATGAATGTGGGATATTTGGGAAAGAATATAAATGGTTCCAAAATTATTTAAAGAACAGAAAACACTACGCGGAATGTGAAAGGATATAAAGTAACATAGCAGATATGGAGTATGGTGTGAACCAAACAAGCTAATTAGAGCCAGCTCTGTTCTCTTGCTACGTTAGCAGTTCATAAATTAAATGGAAAATCAGTTTTGTATGCCGATGACATAACCATAGTATATGGAGAAGATAGTACCGAAGGATTGGAAGTAAAAATAAATAATGATCTATAATTATAATTGACAAGCATTTAGGAACCTGCGCAGTAGACACCTTTTCATTTTATCTCGCTTCTCCTTAATATTAGAATATTAGAAGGGAAACTCTTCATTTACGTAAACCTAATGCAATTTTTTACATAAACCACAACAAAATATTTCCTGATTAGTTGAAACAAGTAAAAACTATCATACTATACCTACTTTAGCATTGCCATATAAATGAGAAAGAAAGAGAACACAGCATATGCTTGCCTAAATTTTTATATACAAACTTTTATTGGGCTGACAAAATATTTGAAAACGCTTATGAAATTTTTATATGCGGGATTATTTATTAAGTACATAGTGAGAAAAAAAGTTCGGACAATAATTAAAGATTTTATATTGAAATTTTAAACAAAGATAACAAAAAGTAAATTTTTTTTATGTTAAAATTTAACTTTTAATAGATATCACGATAAATAGTTTCATTTTAATATGAAAAAAATATCACTTACACTCATTCTATATGAATTTTATCTTATTAATTTCGCTACACCATTTTGTTTCCTATATTTCACTTCATTCGTGAACATACAATTCTTATTACCGTCTATTTCTAACAATTTTTTTTTTAAATGTTTGGGTGTGTTAGCAAAAATACATATCCGCGTTTAACTTCTTATTGTTTAGAAATTTTTCGCTTGCAATAAACCTATTTAAATAATACGTCAAATAAAAACAAATAAACAAGTTCATCTAAAATAAAAAAATATAAAAAAAAACAAAAACAAAAATAGAGTATCTATAATTATAATAACCATGCATTTAAGGACATGCGCAGTAAGCACCTTCTCATTTTATCTCGCTTCTTCGTAATGAACCCTTAATATGTAAATAAGTTGTATATATGGCCGAAATGCGCATACGGGTTAAACAAATTTCTATTTCGTTTTATAATACTCCAACTTTTAAGTAAAATAGAGCCATTTTGTGTCTTTCAACATCTTATTATTTTTATACTATTCTGTATGTTGTTATTATGTTCTGTTAAAGATTTTAAATTTAGCTTCTACTTAAATTATAATTACAAAACAGGGGCCTCTAGTATAATTCATAACTGAATGTGTCACCATAAACTGACAGTTAATGTTAATAAGACAAAATTAATATATTTCAAAGCCAAAAGTGGGAACGTATCAGTTCAATATTAGAGAAAAGGTGAACAATTTTAAATATTTTGGAGTTCTCATTGATGAGAATCTGGAATGGCATGCCCATTTAATAAAATTAATAACCAACACGACAAGATCCGCAAGTATATTTAGAAAACTCGCAAAACGAGTAAAAATGTCAATATATTATAGTATGTTTCACAGTACCATAACAAATGGAATTGGTATTTGGGGAAACACTTTCGAAAATAAATTATTAAGAAATAAATTAATAAGACTCTACAGACTATACAAAACAAAGCTATTAAAAATATTTTTTTCTAGAAAAACGTACATCTACTAATTGTATATATAGAAGATACGATATTCTAAAACTCAAAGAATATAAAAATTTGATACAAATATTACAAATACACAAAATACGAAATAAAAGTATAAAAAGTAATACAATAAAGCTGACAGCAAATAATGAAATACATCGCTACATCACAAGAACAGTTCATCAACTACGTTTTGCTGTGGGACGCAACTTAAGTGGGTTGAAACCAATATTAAACAGTGGTATTCTACAATTTAATGAACTAACTGAGGAAATCAAAAATTTATCTGAAAAAGAACTGAAGATGGAATTAAAAAAAAAATATCTAGAATTATATAATGAGTAAATCGGATATTTTAAGTAATTTAATAGTTTTTTATCATTTATTAACTAATAGCTTTTCTCTTTTATTATTTCTTCATTATTGATTTTTCTTTCAACTCAGTTATTTGATTTTTGTTTCAACTTAATTATTCTATTTTTTTGTTGTATCAATTCAACTCATTTCTTTAATTCAATTCAATTTTTGACAAACTGTGTTTCGTTTCTGTTTTTTTTTTTTTTTTCATTTCATTTTACATAGCACCTATAAATATTTTAAGTTTTATTATTATTATTTTTAGCACTGCACTTACAAAAATAATTATTTATTTTGAAGTTTATATATAGAAATTTAACTGAATTACACTCTGTACGAGCTAACAAGCTCTTTGGGATATGAATAAATAAATAAATAAATAGTTGATACAAAAAAGACATCATTATAAGTAGACTGGGCAAGAAACTTGAGCTATTCGGTATGCTTAATACCCAAGAGAAAGAGCATTGCAATTGAAAATGAAAACAAAAGACAGAAAGAAAAACCGATAATTGGCCAAACCTCAACAATCGTGAATTTTAATTATCCAAAAGAAAATGCCAAAAATTTCACCGTATCTTGAACAGAAAAACATTACCTTTACAAAAGTTTGAGTAGCAGAAATATTTATTGAAATAGTATTTCATCTAAGAAATAATTTTTTCATGTAATTCTAGTTAGAAGAAGTTATAGTAGCAGGTAAAATAGAATTGATTAATTCTGCATATCTCAGTTTACTGCGATTCAAACTGTTTGTTTCGATTTCATACCAACATTGTTTCCAAGATTTTTTCATTCAGCCGCATTCATGTAGATTTATGCTTTTACGTATTTTGTTATTCAGCTCTAGTTCTACTAGTATCTATCGAAATTATTTGCGTGTTGTTAAATGATTCGTAGTGTATGGCGCATTCCAACTCAAAATTTTTCTGTTTTTGCTCATTGATTCTAAGTTAAGTGTTTCCGCAGTAACCAAAAATTGTCATGACAAGTTTTTGTCAACATATTTTCAGAAAATTGTAAGCACATTTTGTCGTCAAAATTATGATGGCAATTTGTCGACAAAATTTGTTACAAAAATGTGGTTGTAAACCCACTCGCATTTTTTCGACAAAATGTTGACAAATATTGGTTAACAATATGTGAAAAGTTTTGGTTAACAATATGTGACATTTGGTTGGCAGGGTTTGTAAGTTTTTTATTTATTTTTATATGTAATAGAATAGTATTCCATTGATCAGGCTATTCAACACTTTTGAGAATCAGTGTTGTTTTGACATTTGTATTTTGAAAAGCACAACAAAGTTTATTTAAAACTAGCTTTGTAACCCGCCATAAACGACGGAAGCAAAATAAATTCTTTCCTTCATGAGAGTTTGCATTTCAAGTTTAAGAAAAATAAGTATTTGCTTACTAACTAATTTATCACACCTTTATTTTTGTATTATAATGCTTTTAATTACCATATAAACAGAATATTTGTAGTAAGGTGCAAAACTTTCTATTCCTTAAGGGTCATTTACTCGATCATTTTAGCGACATCCTTTTTGCCAACATTGAAAATTTTTCGTATAATTCAGAATTAAGTTAATCCTGTAAACATTCAATAACGTCAGCTTAGCGTCAAAGTTTATATCGAACAAATAATATTTTATAATGAGCCACAACTTAGAACGAAAACAATTTTAAAAACAAAAATAAATAAAAAAAACAATAATATTGTAGATACACATAATATTTATTTGGATGAATAAAATAAAAACTCGTGTTGGAGAAAAAATTAAAATAAAAAAATTTACTGCAAATAAATAGGTATTTACAAAACATGTCATAACTTGTGAACCATTGATCGGTTATTTAAAACTTCATTTCATTTAAAAAAATTCATTATCGAATTGTTCATGTTAAAATTCAAACATAATTATTATTTACAACATACATTAAAAAGAAGAACAACAATCAATATGGTTTAACCGATACCTATATATACCTACCTACTATATTAAAAAAAATTCATCACTCTCTACAACATGCATTTCTACTTACTTGAAGAAAACAAATATACCTAAAAATTATAAATTTATAAAGATAAGAAATAAAAAATAACTAGCTATTCCCGGCGTAACATTCGCCGGTCTAGCATTAGCATTATAAATGAAACAATTTATTTTATTTATTTATTTTCTTAAAAAGAATCAATGTATTGAAATGTATACAAATTGAAAAACTTAAAACTAAAATTCTTTTTATTTAACTATCTTAAAAATAGTTTAACATTTTAATACTTAGTCAAACATTTCATAATACTACACTACACTAACACTATCAAAAGATCGTACTCTAGACAAAGCAACATATAACTGTGAAATAGAGAATTGTGTTTTTAGTGAAATATTATATTATATATTTTTATATATTAAGAATTAAATACATCACATAAATTCAGAATTATTAAAACAATTAAAAATCCAAAAAATATTTCATATCACTTTATATTTCAGTCTCATAATAGTCATAGTAAAAATACAATACAGTTTAAAATAGGGTTGCCAGAATATTTCTTTCAAAGAGCACATGTACTCTTTTTTCAATACGATCGTTTTGTTCACTCTCTTTCTTCGTTCGGATCTTTCGTATCTCTTTTTGCTCTCTTTTTCTCTTAAACTGAATTTATCTTATTTTTATAATGAAAAAGAGCAAAAATGTCAAAAATCTTTATTGAAAAAAATATTTCCTCTCATGAATTTAAGAAAAAACCTTTAAATCTGAAATGGATTTAATATTTCAGAGGCACAAATGTAGGATTTTATGAGAGCAAACGTCTAAATATAGACAGTGTCACATGCAATTATATATAAATATACAAACTGCAAAGAATTTTACAATGAAATAAAATGTGGTAATAAATTTATAATAGAAGAACTCAAATCAAACGACAAATTATGAAACAAAGGCTTGTAAAATTGAAATATTGTGATTTGTTGCTGAAATAAATTTATATTATGTTTAATATAAAGTATATTATATTAATATAAAACATAACTAATTTATATAAAATATTCTTAATGTTATGTGTTCTGGTTTTATGAAGAAAACAGCTGATGAAATAAAGTCTTATTTATTAATTTATTTTAATAGTTGATCCTACATATAAATCTGCAGGTTAGCTTTAAAGTTCCTTTTCCCTTTCGAAATGTGGGTCTTCTTTTATTAAATTATATTAATTAGTTGATATAATATATTTTTTGTATACATATATATTTTAATTTTATATACACCCTTCTCTTTTTGTCCTCTTTTTTGTCGAAGAAACTCTCTTTTTAAACTTTTTCCTTCTGGCAACCCTAGTTTAAAACAGTTTAAAATTTTGAAATTAAATATTCAGTTAATTTTTGCTATAATTCTAACTTTTTATTTTTTAGTTCTAGCATGGCTTTGAGTAATTCATTGCGTTTTTACGAATACAAAACTCTGCTTAATAATTTCATTGTAGTTTTTTGTTTTTTCTAGCTTGTACTAATATTAATTTATTATTATTCTTTTTTGTTAGATCGACATGATGAGTTATTATTGAAGTTGTTGGTGCAGTTGAGGAGGTAGTTCGTTCTGATGCACTTGCAGTAGTTGATTCCTAAAAACAAATATTTTACTCAAATTACAAATAAATTTTTGGTCTTGTCTTGTATTATAATATTATATTCTTTTTATATCAATTTACTTACAATAATTATAAGTTCTTTTTCACCATCATTAATAATATTTTCAATCTCAAACGATTCTACAATGACATCAAAATATTTATTATCAAAACTTAAAATAATCGTATGTTTACAATATTATAACAACAACATTTTTTAAAATCGAAAATATTGCTGATGTGAAAACGTCAAATTTTGTTGTTTTTTTTTTTAATTCCGATATTTCGAACTTTTTTTTTTCAAATAGATGTATGTCTCTTTGCATAAGTTAATGATCATTCATGAGTTAACTACGATCTATAATGGTCATTTTGCTGTAATATCGTAACATCGTAATATTTTAACAAAACTATTTTTATAAATCGATATAATAATTATATCATAAAGGAAGTATAATATCGCAATTCGCAATTCCTTCCTTATAATTTATATATGTGTGTCGTGTAAATAAGGTAGTAAGGAAGAAGCCATAGAAAAAATGTAATATGTTTTGTTTTATTCATGCACACATACAATGATTTAATTTTTATTTTTCTGTTTGGTCAAAACAAAAGAACACCTGCAACAATGCCGTGTGTAAATTGTTTTTGTAATTTTTAATTTTTTGATTTTGTTTTTGGACTGAATTTGTATTTTTTACTAATTTCAATTTTAAAATAAAATGAAAAATTATTTTTGTACTATTGTCTTGAAGGAGCATTTCATAGATATCATAGGTAACTTAGATAGGTTTTGAAAAATAAAAAAAGGAAATATATAGAAGGTATGAATTGAATTTGTGGCTGTAAAATTAAAATTCTTAAATAAAAATTTCACAAATGTGTATGTACATAATATATATTTTGCAATAGGTAGATATATGAATATTTTATTTATGATTATATTCTGATAATTCGGTTTTTGTCTTTGATACTTGGTTTTATTTTTTTAAATTAATTCACATAATCAGATATAGTCAATGCTATTGCTCAATAGGTGAATTTTTTTTAGTTTAATTTTAATTTGTTTTTGGTTTTATTTGGTTTTATCGTTTTGTGGTTTATGTCTTTAAAAAAAATTGTTCACATTTTCGTAATTCGTAACAGTTCTAATAAAGTTGTCTAATCTAGTTGAAAAAAGCTTTGTGTTGTAAACGCTTTGTGAAAAAATTAACAGACGTTTAAGCGTATTAATATATAAGATAGTACGAAATTTCATTTAATTTCTTTACAATTTTTTAAATATTATTGTTTTTATGTGTAAATCAGCAGAACCGAAACCTAACCTCAGAATACATACTAAATATTATATACGATCATAAACTTATATATCATATAGATATATATATATATATATATTTAAAAAAAAATAATAAATAAAATAAAATAAAAATAAATAACAATTTTAACTAATCATCGAATCACAATCTCATCTGGCTAGAGTATATACCTATAGTACTATACAGGCAATGCCTACGGTAGCAAACCTATGATGCTATGATCATTATCATAACAACAAAATTAAATCAAAAAAAAATAAAAAATATGTAGACACATATACATATTGTGTATAATTTTAAGTAATAAGAATAACATTTAACTGCATTATGTTTTTTTTTGTGTTAAATGCTGTTTGCCTTTTGGTTAATAAACCGTATTAAACTATTCATAAAGTTGTTTGTTAAAAAATTGTTTGTTTTATTTATATTATTATTATTATTTTTTATTTTTACTTATTATTTGGGAAGAAGGCTAACATTAAATTAAAAAAAATATTTCATGCAAGGGTATTTTTTCCTGCAAAGATTCAGCATGTTAGACAGTGGTTAAAAAAATGAGTACCAAAGCAATTTGTATACATATTCCAATTTGTATATGAGTTGGAGTATTCCGTTGGACTTACAAACATCTAGATAAATGCAGAATAATATATATATAATAAGATTTTATTTATATGTATTTAAAAACAATTTACAAACTGTCTTTAATGTTATCTCGTAAAACGTTAGCAACTCGTTGTTGATTCTGTTCCAGTGGTAACCCTTGTTGAACAATATCATTTCCTCTTTCAAACTGTATTTCTTGTGGCTCAATCTGAATGTTGTAGTTTATACATATATTATGAAGAGCAGCACAAACGATAATAATAGGTGCAACACGTTCAGGAATAAACCGAAGTTTTCTTTCGCTTGATAGGCATCTCCACCTCGTTTTTAAAATACCTATAGTTCGTTCTGCGTTTTAGTTATTCCAGGAGTTATTTAATTAATAAATATGGAATAGATCTGTATTGCTACGAAGTTGTGGAATAGGGTTATTTTGAAAATTAGAAGATAGGAATAGGCGACGTTTGGTACATATTTTTTTCTAAAAAATATGCATTTAGTTGTAAATGTAATTTAAATATGTATCACAATTCCTGATTCATTTTGAACGTGCTCCGGATTTCGACAAGGATTTCGACAATGCTGTCATGTAATTTCTTTAATCTACTGTTGGAACATTTAGTGCAACGCTTCGGTGTAAGCACACAGGGCACTATTCTGACAAATCGGTGCAGCTCCTGGGTTTCGCTGATGACTTCGAGCAGTCGTCGAAGCCTTTACACAGATTCAACAGGAAGCACGTAAATCGGGTCTTCTTATAAATGAGAATAAAACCAAATATATGCTGTCGATAAATAAAATGTCCTCACAACACCATATAGGACACAACATCACTGTCATATATTTTGAGGTATTTCAGGAATTTATCTACCTAGGAACCAACATCAAGTCCCCCAATCACATCAATGTTGAAATAAGGAGAAGAATTACCCTTGCAAACCGTTGCTACTTCAATTTGTCCAAACAACTGAGCTCAAGTTCGTATCCCAAAATGCCAAGGCACAATCATACAAAACGCTCATCCTTCCGGTGCTGTTATATGGTTCTGAATCGTGGACATTACCAAAACCAACCGAGCATGTACTTGCTTATCCTTGAGAGAAAAATCCTTCTTCGCATCTATGATCCTCTGTCTGACGAAGAGGTTTGGAGAAGAAGCTTTAATTCCGGACTGTGCCAGCTGTTCAAGAACATGGACCGAGCCAAACAAAGGCAAAATATGACGTCTTCATTGGCTAGGCCATGTAGATCATATGAATGAAAATTCTCCAGCTAGGAAACTCTTTACTCTTAAACTGCGGGGAATGCATCATCAAGGGAGGCCACACTATTATTGTAGAGATGAAGTATCGGCATATATGAAAAAACTTCAAATCACCAATTGGAGAGATTCCGATGGTGCCCGAAGTCAGTGGAGGACAATTTTGCATCATACTCAGGACCTTCAAAGTCCGTAGCGCCCAAAAATTAAGTAAGTAAGTAATATTTCACTGCGATTTAATTATGACATTTGTGTAATTTCGGGCCAAAATAGGAATATACTCTTTTTCTTACTTTTTTTATTACTTGTTATTTTCTAGAATCGAATTTCTAAGGAATAAACATATTTTAACAAAACGTATGGAATAGATACATTTTGCACCTAAGTATGAATTTTAATCACGCTTACATATGGGAAATAACATTATTATGTTGAAATATGAGGAAGTAAATCAATTTTGATTTAGAATATAAACAAAACCTCATCATTAGTTTTTTTTTTTAAAAGTGGAAAAGATATCGGTTTGCTGCTAAGCTACACATTTTTTATCTCAGTTTTCGAATGCTACAAAGTTTAAACAAAAAAAAAAAAAAAAAAAAAGTACCCCTTTTCATTTGAAAATCTCTAGTTCGGCCAATTTCGGCAATTTTTTATCTTAAAAAACCGTGTTGTAGTCCCTTCCGGAAGTTGAAAGTACGACCAGTCGATAGAGCACCCTCGATTTAGTTAAAAAACTTTTTTAAAAATTTTAAAATAACGCCTTCTTCCCTCTTAAAAAGCTGAAATTGAAAAAAAAACGAAAAAAAAATAAATGGCCCATTTTACGAACTGAACCTATGATTCCCTACAGGTTCAAAACCGACCACAGGCTCCAACCAACAGAGCTAATGGGCCATTTTCATTAGTTGATCAAAAAGCAGTAATAAACCTACGCAAAATTTTTTTTTATTTTTTTTGCCTATAAATTTAAAAAAAATAAGAAAAATTAAATGGCTCATTGAGGAATCGAACCTAAGAGTTTTTAGTTGTACGAGCTCTAGCCAACTGACCAAATGGGTTAATTTTAATGTCATTATGCATATAACTTTCTGGAGTTATCTGGAAGTTCGGCGGAATATGACAATTGAGAGATGACAGATGACAGATGACAGATGACAGATGACAGATGACAGATGACAGATGACAGATGACAGATGACAGATGACAGATGACAGATGACAGATGACAGATGACAGATGACAGATGACAGATGACAGATGACAGATGACAGATGACAGATGACAGATGACAGATGACAGATGACAGATGACAGATGACAGATGACAGATGACAGATGACAGATGACAGATGACAGATGACAGATGACAGATGACAGATGACAGATGACAGATGACAGATGACAGATGACAGATGACAGATGACAGATGACAGATGACAGATGACAGATGACAGATGACAGATGACAGATGACAGATGACAGATGACAGATGACAGATGACAGGTGACAGGAAAATACATGTTATCTATGATCCTTTATGATCTTAAATCAAGAAAACATATCAAATTTATCAAATAATTTATTAAGTGTTATTTCTTGGTAGCTATGTACGTACATTTTTAAAATATTTTGAATTTAAATATTTTTTTATTTTGTCTGTTATAATTGTTTATATTTTTTTAACAAATATTATTTTCAAACAACCATTATTAAATACTAGCTTTGTAACCCGCCATAAATGACGGAAGCAAAATAAATTCTAGCATTTCTTACCTTCATTAGAATTTTCATTTCAAGTTTAAGAAAAATTTGTAACTATTTACTTACTAATTTATTACACCTTTATTTTTGTATTATAACGCTTTTAATTACCATATAAACAGAATATTTGTAGTAAGGTGCAAAATTTTCTATTCCCCAAGGGTCATTTACTCGATCATTTTAGCGACATCCTTTTTGCCAACATTGAAAATTTATCGTATAATTCAGAATCAAGTTAATCCTGTTAACATTCAATAACAGTCGCTGCAAGTTTAGCGTCAAAGTTTATAGCGAACAAATAATATTTTATAATGAGCCACAACTTTGAACGAAAACAATTTTAAAAACAAAAATAAATAAAACTGTCAATATAAAAAACCAATAATATTGTGGGTACACATAATACTTATTTTGATGAATAAAATAAAAACTCGTGTTGGAAAAAAAAATTAAAATAAAAAAATTTACTGCAAATAAATAGGTATTTACAAAACTGTTCATAACTTGTGAACCATTGATCGGTTATTTAAAATTTAATATCATTTCAAAAAATTCATTATCGAACTGTTCACGTTAAATTTCATAAATAATTATTATTTATAATATACATTAAAAAGAAGAACAACAATGAATATGTTTTAACCGATACCTATATATATACCTACTTACTATACTAAAAAAAAGTCTCTACAATATACATTTCTACACACTTGAAGAAAACAATTATACCTAAAAATTATAAATTTACAAAGATAAGAAATAAAAAATAATAGTACAAAATTTCATTTAATTTCATAACATAAAAACTTAACAAGGGTTGTTGTTGTTTTTATGTGTAAATCAGCAGAACTAAAACCTAACCCCATAATATATACTAAATATTATAATATACTATCATAAATTTATATATCATATAGATATAAATATATATATTAAAAAAAAAACAATAAACAAAAACAATGCAAATAAATAACAATTTTAACTCATCATCGCATCACATTTCTGGTTAGAGTATATACCTATAGTACTATACAGGCTATGCATACGGTATGGCAAAACTATGATGCTATGATCATTATCATAACAACAAAAAAAATCAAAGAAAAAAAAAATGTGTAGACACATAGGTATGCATATTGTGGATAATTTTAAGTAATAAGAGTAACCTTTAAGTGCATTATGTTTTTTTTTGTGTTAAATGCTGTTTGCCTTTTGGTTATTATACCATATTAAACTATTGATAAAATTTCCATTAGTCTTTCTTATTATAAATCAAAAAAATTGTTTGTTTTATTTTTATTGTTATTATTATTTTTTATTTTTCCTTATTATTTGCGAAGAAGACTAACATTAAATTAAAAAAATATTTCATGCAAGGGTATTTGTTCCTGCAAAGATTCAGCATGGTAGACAGTGGTTAAAAAAATGAGTACCAAAGCAATTTGTACACATATTGCAATTTGTATGTGTGTTGGAATATTCCGTCGCACTTACAAACATACAGATAAATGCAGAATAATATATATATAATATAAATGAATTTTGTAATTAAAAAACACTTGAAATAGAACTTGTTTTTTAATTATTTTTATAGAATAAATTATAGATAGAATAAAATATGTAATAATATATAAAAAACAAATTGTTTTTATTATTAAAAATCCACCCCTAAATTACTGAAAGAACTGTCCTATCTATTTAAGAAAAAAACTGTTAAAATTGTCCACAATTTGATGACAAATTATTCACAATTTGTCTACAAAACAAACCACAAAATGATAACAAATTATCAACAAATTGTTGACACAAATGTGTTGACAAAATTGTCAACTAAATTGTGAAATGAACAAACGGGGTCAACCCTACCAACCTTTTTTCAGCAAAACTTTTCACAAAATTTTGTCGACAATTCACCAAAATTTGTCAAAATATTGTCACTTTTTAGTGGCATTTGGTTACTCGGGTTTTCATTAAACATATTCACTCTCTTCCATTCTATTCCAATTTCGTTCAAACTCAATACTTCCAGCTTGGATGATCTAAATTCAGGGACGAATTGAGTTCCAATAGGTGCTCTATATTCCAAAATTTAAATTGTACAAATCCGTATCAGTTCTAAAAAAAAAAATTTTTTTTTTAATTAATTAATCCGTTTATCCAAGATTAAATTTAATCCCTTTATTAAAGATTATATCCAAAACTATTCAAAATTTCCAGAATTAAGGCCCAAGTTCTGTTGTTATTTGATTGAAATTTGATTGATTTTTAGTACCCATATAGTGACTTTTGAGTTGGTAATTTTGTTTTTATTTATTGTTTTCAATAAAATTAGAAATTGAGAAAATTCACAAATGACTTGAAATGTATTTACAATGCAGACCAAGTTAAATTTAATTGTAATTTTACTAATATACAATGATGTATATTTTAAAAATCGTGTTGTACAATAATTATCGTTTACAACCTGATTGAATTGTATTTTGTTTTTCTCAATTGCTTTCTAACTTCTTCATGTTAACGTATACTTTTATATAACAACTTAAAAAAAAAAAAAAAAAAATAAAAAAATAAAAAAATTTAATAAGCTTATTTGATAAATGCATCTAATGTTCAAAAGCACTTAAACTGAATCCATTTTCAATAACAAAATTTAAGTAAATAAATTGAAATATATAAAAACACAAAACAACAACTACCTACACGTAACTAAAATCATAGAATCATCATCATCAGCAGCGGCATCAGCAATATTGAATGTTCTTTAAATTATCCCAGAATTTTTTTTTGTTTTTATTGATTGTAGTATCAACATGAACAAAAAGTGAATTCTTTATGGCACAAGAAAATGGGACAATATTGATACCATTAAACGTATCGCATAAAATAATCCTATCGAATCGGTTTAGTGTTTGTCAATATTCATATTAGAAAACTCTTTAAACTTCACTTTTACCAGAAGGAAAACTTTCAATATATAAGGACATTGTTAAAAAAATAACTTGTTTTTATCTTTGGAGCGAGTTTATAAAAAAAAAAAAAATAAGAGAAAACCAAAAAGGATCACATTTTACTTTTTTTTTTTTAAATATGAATATATGTATACTATAAATAAAGGATAATAGAACATTTTTCTTTTAAAAATAAAAAAATTCTTTAAAGTTTATTTATAAGGAAATATTTTTTTTTTCTATTTTCAAAGAATTTAGAACAATAAACAGAAGAATTAAAAGTTGCGATAAGAGAGTGCCAATGTGCAACAGCAGTTAGAAAATTGTTCTTAATTTTTATTGGATGTAAAATGTTTCAAGAAAATGTTTATAAGGTCGTGTATATGTATCTTTTGTAAAGAGTTTTTACCAGACATTTTCATTATCTGATCAGTTCCTACTGTTTTAAATAATTCCTTAAATCTCGGTCACAAGTTCATTTTTGTTGGTAGGTAGTACTTAATAGGTACATAAAATTATTTTTAATACTAAAACTAAAAGACGAAATAAGTAGTGGTTCTGGTTGTCATGACTACCGGTATTTTATAATTTTCAACCCACAGCGATGATATCTTAGATCTTAGTAACTCTTTTTGTTCCTTAAATGGGTTTGAACCTATTTTCCCCCTTTATCCTACTTTATGTGATAATAATGTTCAACATTTTCAGACCCTTTCGACCGGGGTGCTATCTTGATCGATTTGATGCTGGTTTGTTTGCTATCTCTTGAAATGTTTGCGATGTGGTTTCTTTGTATTATGTAGACCCTTTATATTGTGTATGAGTACCTTTTAATTTAACATGAAGTGGCTTTTTTTCTACTAGTCTTTGATCTGTGATATTTGGTGTATATATCATAATAGTACAAACATTTATATATTTTTCTAATTTATCGTATACAGTGTGGTATTTCCGATTTAGAATTTAAATGGTTTACTCTGGAACACATCTACTCGATCTTAGCTAAAAAATGGATTATGATATGCACACTATATATTATAACTGTAACATAACCCTGGATTAATCTACAAACACTTACAGTAAATATCAACAAACCAATATTCGTGTTAATCAAAGCAAAAAATATCAATCTGTCTGTGTATTGTACTGGTAATAAATTAAAGAAAGTAAATAAATATAAATATCTTGGGGTGATTATGGATGAAGTTGGAATAGTCATATCAATAATCTAATCATGAAAACTAAGAAGAATAGTTGGTATTTTGAGAAAAATTTGTAAAGGATAATCTGAAAAATGAAACTGTTAATATACTAAGCCCATTCGATCTAACAAATTTATAAATAATCTATTTGGCTTTGAGAACGGCTATGAATGAAATGCATTATAAATATAGCATTTTAAAATTAAGTGATTTCCACCTAAGTCTACAATTGTGACGTGGGATAATTAAGTTTATACCCCATATTGATCTTTCAATAGCTATTTTATCTTTCAAATATGAAGGACATATTATTTGCCTCATGTGTGAAACATATCTAAAATGTTGCCATTAGTAAAGGTGCAGCTTAGTATTGTTTTATTAAGATTACTGATCCTATCAAATTTACAACAATTATTAACAAAACGAGTACGTGCATTGAATGTAACATTAATTCTGTTAAATAGAAGCAATATACACGCGTAGAAATAAAATTAATATAATCATGCCAAGTGAATATTTTGTTGAAGATAATACCTAAATTTGTAGTCATATTGACATACACCACGATAGAGTAATTAACTACAGTTTTTTTTTTTTTTTGCGTGGATTGGTGGAAATCTTCAAAGACGCAATGAGCCCCGTTGCTTCCATTGTGTGTCAGATTTTTATTGACTAAACCACACTCCTCCCATTAAAACTCCCATTAAAACTAGTTCGACAGACTAACCATTAAATAATTGCTAGTGTATTTTCTTAAAGAAAATATTTACGAAATTATACCGTATTAAATCTTAGTTCTGTTAGGCCTTCTGATATCATTTTGATTTTCTAGCAGTTGAGTGGCCTCAACGTTAACATGACCCTCAACACGACCCAAATGCTTTGCTACATATCTTTTTATTTCATTTGCTATGCAAGGAATTTTTAGATTTCTGTGCAAGTCACTATTGACCAAAGCGCATTTACCATGTTGCGCAAAAACTTTATTTTGGAATTTTTGTATACAGAGTACATTTGTTTGTTTGGCACATCCCCATATTTGTATGCCGTACAACCATATCGGTTTGAATGAAAATGTCAGATATATTATAACAAAATCTTGTTATGTATAGTTAATTTTGAATTTCGACTTAAATTTGACATGTAGTGTCATTCCTAGGTATCGTTTTTTTTTTACCCCATTCAGATTTACTGTTGGTTGATTTTCTCCTTTTTTTTTTGTAAAATTTACATGTGTTATAGCTTTTTTCGGAAGTAGTTTCAGGCTTTCCAATGTAATTAGATCAAAACCTGGAGCTTTTTTATCACCCTCCGAATCTGAGTCCTGAAATCCGTGATCCGAGATCTTCCGAATCTGTCTCAACTTCATGAAAAATTTCCTCAAAATGATCTGTGAGTGTTTTAGCTACCGTTTTATTATCTCTCGCCCAATCAACATTTTTCATTCTGATTGGCGGGATTTGAGAGTTCTTTATACTTTTTATTGCTTTCCACAACAAGTAGTTATTTTCTCTTCTAGCTGATAAATTTTTTATATATTTGAAAATTTTTCGTTTTTAAGATCTTTAATTTTTCTTTTAAGATTCTGAGTTAACCTATTTAGCAGAGTTTTGTCTGCCGGATCACGCGATTGTTGCCATTTGCGTCTAGTTCTTCTTATTATATTCATCATATTTAATATTTCCCTAGGTTAGTTATATTGATATTGACTACAGTCGAAGTACAGATAAGCGAAAATGTTCCAGCCAAGCGCAACTTTGAACCCAAACCCGAAGGTACAAGATTTGGGGTAGATCAAGCCTTGGTTGGAGAAACGAAGTATCGGCAGATTTACAATTTCGCTCTTCAACTGGAGAGTATGCGTCCGCGTGACTGACAAAAATGGAAAGCGTTGATGAGTGAGTGAGTCAGGCCCAAGACCTACATGGTCTGTTGGGCACCTAAGCAAGAAAGTATTATCAATATAGCTGGAAATTTGGTTGGATTAAATCTTAATCCATTGCCATTACCCCAGAAAGTAATTGCATCAGGTTCATCACTAATTTTCGTGTCATAACAATATGAATATCAGCATTTTTGGTCTATCAAAAAATGATCAAAACAACATTAACAAACTTTACAGTCAGAAATAGAACTTTGACTTTGTGAAAAAAATGTGTGTACTTTAGTCGCATAATTGACATAGATGGCGAAAAAGGTTGACAGAAATGTACAAAGATGGCAAAAATTGTGCTAGGTAAGCGATGGAAATATTCAAGAAATTTTAACCTAGTCAAAAGACAAAAGATAACACTATACCGGACGCTTATCCACTATTTTGCGTATCGTTGAGAATCAGATAGAATATTTCGTTATGAAAATTCTGCTTAATTTCTTTTTATTGCTGTAAGCATGAACCTGGTTTGGAAAATAACCCAGTAAATAATTCTTGAACTGCATAGGTGAACACAATAGACGTAGACCTTAAACCGGAAGGAAAGAGTTACAGGCCTCAAGATTTCGGCTACCCAGGTGCTACCTTAAATACATATTAATAATTTATTTGGTCACTTAAAGGCTCATGAAATACCCTTCCCTATCGGAACAAGTGAGCATAAATATCAAAATTATTATATTGTAATAGCAGTGATCAAATTCAATGTAATTTCGGAAACTGGCTATTTTAAAAAATATAATCAAAACCAAATGGAATTTCCTTCTCAACAAATACAATTGTTTGCACATTTAATTGTAATGACAGCCATGTTATTGCCATTTTATTATTAGTTCTGGTAATCGAAGCAAGTTCGTAAAATCACATTAAATCATAACAAAAAAAAAAAAAATATGATTAATATAATAAATTTCAGAAATTATAGGAGAAAATAATTCGGAAAAATTTTAATATAATTTATTTTTTTATCTTTATTATTTCGAAAACTTTTTAAATCATTTTTACATCTTTAAATACTTCCCTATCTAATTATAATTTTATTTTATTATATTATTTCTTCAATTTTATTTTACTTATCTATTTCACAATAAAAATATTTTACGCGAAATAAAATTTCCAAAAATTAAAGTCAAACAATTTTTCACGTCTCAAGGTAACTTCCTAGAAATGATTTAAAAAAAAAAAAATATTTTTTGTGTTTTTGTTGTTAAAAAATTATTACGCAACATTAAATCACATACCTTCAAAAGCACTTTCAATTCTACAGATTTTCTGTTTTTATTCATAACTCTCTATCATTTCTTTTACTCGCTCTATCCACTCTCCTCCCCCCCATTTATCATTAAGAGATGTAAATTATAAACCCGCTTCTTTCGAAAAATTTTTTTTTAAGAATTTTCATTCTTACAATAAGGAAAATTTTTCTGTTTTTATTTAAAAAAAAAATATATATATCTCAAAAATACTTTAAAAGGAAGTCATCTTACTTACAATTCTGTGGAATGAATAGCTATTATCCTCGTAAATAATATGATAAATTATGAGTATAATAATAGAAGAAATATTTAATATATTTTATGTTCAAATATTTAAACCCAATCCAATCCCACATTCACATTAGAATCGCATATAATGTCTTCCCAGCAACAACCTGTGATATTTCAGTGCGTGTTCATATTATGGAAATTATTACAACCATAATTTTTGTTTTGTTTTTTTTTCAAATTTATTTTGAGTGTGTTTTAGCTAGAAGAACGTGCAAATGTTAGCGGGAAAGTGAAACATATATTAAATTATTTTTGAAATTCTTTACAGGTATTAAATAGCGGTTTTTATGGTAAATAATAATCCTTAAAGTTTGTTTTGCGTATACTTTTATGATTTCCATTAAATGTTTTCATTGTTGTTGTTATTGTTGTTGTTATCGCTTTTGTTGTTAACAAAATAATATAACAACAGGTGAAATAGGAACAATAATTATTATAAATATAATAAATGAATGAATGAAAAAAAAAAATAAAAAATGTCGAACAGAGATTAAACTTAGAAATGTCTAGCAAATTTTATTTAACTTAGGAATATTCAAATTAATTCAAATGCATTTTAAATTTCTGTTCAGTTCGTAACATTTTATTATATTTGAATAATTTTTAATAATTTCAATATTCTTTAACTTTAAAACATATTGGATCTTTTTTGTATATTACGGTCGGTATCTGAAGTAAAATAAAATTTATTTAATATTATCTCTATAACAAAATCAATTATTTTCGATACAATCTTCTTAATTTTTACTTATTATATTTTATGAGAGTCCTTGAGATTTGATTAGAAAAAAATACTAATTTTATAAAAACACCTAGATATAAGCTTTGGAAAATAAAGTTTAAAAAAACGATATACGACATATTAATGTATAAGTGCAAAGCAATAACAACGTTCATCAAGGAGATAGACCTGCAATACTAAGATAATAAAAGGAGAAGTACAATATATCTTAAGAGGGTTCGCTTACATAAAGCTTACCTCATAATAACAAATATTTATGAATTATTATGAGTATAGATAGGCATCTAATTTAATGATAGTTTTATCACATCAGAGTTTCTGCACGTTAATTGAAACTATTTGAAGATATTCATAATTTTCTGTGTATACTATGTAATCATATATTATATACCTATGTAATCATATATTATGAGTTAGTTGTCAACATTTCACCTCAAATTTTTTCAATCTATTCACCAAAAATGAGAGAGAATAAATCAGTACATCACGTCCACACCTACCCTAATACACCATCCTGTTTATACAAATTTCAAGAGAGTGCATAGCATAGATAGCATATGAGTTTTATTTTCATCATTAAATGTAGATAGGTACTTAGGTTAGATATAGACAATATAATGTGTATCGTACTAAGTTGTAAACAAAATTATTATTGTTATTTTTTTATACCTATTCATTTATAGTGAAAAATATCGGTATATTTAAGACCCTGGTCTGTTAAAAATGTTAAATTTGGCTTTAATTTGAATTATAATTAATAAATAGGGGTCTCTAGTCTGAGTATATTGAGATAGTACAAATGCTCTCCAGCCTTTTCTTTAATATGCTGATGTTTTTTTAGAAATTGAAAATTAAGATTTCATCAAAACTTAAATACAAACTATAATATCTGCCTGTGGCTAACATCCATGCGGAAATAGAGTACTATAGTTTGTAGGTGTACATTTATTTCCATCAGAATAATAAAATGTTTGTCCTTGGTTGACAGATCAGAAAAGTTTTTAACTTTCATAGTCCTATATACAAAAAAAAACAAAAATAACAATCAAAAAATCAAAATTTTTACCTCGGTAAAGACCGATCGAGGAACGCGAGTTCAAGCCCCTTCAAAACCGAAAATTTTTTCAAATGATGAAAATTACTGAAATAACCAATAATTATTAATTAAAGCATGTAATAATTAAAAACTAATAAAAATAACATTAATACACAATATACAAAATAAAGTCTGTATAAAAGACCTACATTCCGAAAGGGAATTTTACCTGTATTTGGCTGGTAGATTTATCTGTAAATCCACTGTTATATAAATAATCTTCCTAAAACGGTGTATAAATCAAACTATAATACATAAATCATATTAAATTATTTTGCAAATTTATTAATTAAGAAAGTGTAATTTACTTATTTTAAAACATGGCAAACGTATACAAACGTAACGTATACAAACGTTTAATTTCAGTCAAATTAATGTGGGATGAACTAAAATACCATTATTGAACCATTATCGAACTAAAATACCATTGCCCATCTGTTAAAAATATGACAAATGACAAAATGGCTCTTCTGTGGGAGATGTTGTATCGGCATAGAACCTAATGACCATATCCCAAAGATAGTTGGAATTGCTAGCTTTACAAAAATATATATATTTAGTGGCGCATCTTATCCTTTAAGGACGAAAAGGACATTTGAAAGTTTTGATGTTTTTGTATGAAACCGTTATATCTATTGATCTATTAGATATATACATATTCTAGAAAAACAACGATGTGGAGCTTGTTTTAACATTTATTTGATGCTAATTGGTGCTGCGGTTGCGGAGACATTGTAGGTCAAAGTAGAAAATTTTGGAAAAAAATACAATTTTTATTTTTTTTCTTGAAAAAACAAATACCTCAAGATTTTAACATTAAACGCCCACAATATTTATATACCGTTGGAAAGGTCTCTCTATAAGTCATACATATATACTTTATATATACGTCGAATAGTTTAGAAGATATAAGCATTTATTAAAAAAAAATTGGTTTTTTTTTTACTGTTTTTCTAACTGAGTATATATATATATATATCTAACAGATCAACAGATATAACGGTTTTTATACAAAAACATAAAAAAAACAAAAATACTTTCTAATGTCTTTTTCGTTCTTAAAGGATGAGATGCGTCACTAAAGATATATATTTTTGGAAACCTAGGAACTCCAGCAAACCTTGGGATATGGTCATTAGGTCCTACGCCGATACAACATCTCCCCTCAGAATCCCCGACAAATTTAACCAATATTTAAAAGGCTTCAATAGAATCAGTAAATCCGCTGAATAAAATTCGGTACGATTAGTGAGGGGAAAAAATTAAATTTAGTGTTCTGTTGTAAAATAAATGCAAATTCAGTAAAAAACACGTAGCCATTTGAATATGGAAAATAGTCGAATATTTTACTTTTAATTTTACTAAATATGTTTAACATACAAATACGCATATTTCTACTACTTGCAAACTACTTCATTGCTTCTTCCGTATTTTGTAGTCGACTGAGGGAAGCAATTTTAGATTGTCTAATTTATTTTTATTGCACAGGTAGGCTTTTGGAGCTAGTTAGTTTTTCTTTTCCAATAAAATAGCACATATTTTTGTTATTCATAATATTATTATTTAAAATATAATTTCCAACGTTGGAGTGACAGGTAGGGGTGATTTTATTCGAGTTATTAAATTTTAATAAAAATTTAAAAAATGAGGAATATCCATTGCGTTTGATTTTATTTACCATTGAGACATTATTAGAGCTTTGCAAATTTCGACGCTTTCAGCTGAGTCTAATTTCCTAGAATCTCTTATATATAGTTTACTATTTCTATATCTTCTTTGGAAATAATATGATTCCCATGGATAATAATTATGTTCTGCTACTTTGGATCTGAATTCGGTTAAATTCTTGTTAGTTCTCGCAGGTGTTCCTTGAGGTGTGTTACAATGATTGCAAGTGATCTGTATAGTCATAGAGATTATTTTCATTTTTATAAACAAAAACCAGTAATCAACCACCATTTTTTCTACATATATTCGTTTGATTATTATTTTGTGTCATACACCAATAATTTTTATGACAACTAATAATGACATTTTGGGTTTTGGGGACCGCTCTATTAAATACACTTACTTTGGAAGCTCTATCTGTCATGGTTTAACATTTACCTAACATTAATAATTGAAATAGGATAATACATGTTCATATTCAAGAATAAAAATTTTAAATTTAGTAGAATGAATATATTTTCAATTTCTTTCACTGTATATAATTATTATGGTCTAAAAATATTAAGTAAAAAAAAACTTATTTTAAAATTTCTTCATTTATTTGTAGGGAGGGACATGTTTTTATTATTATATTATTATTCTCGAACCCTGCGGTAATTTTTTAATAATAACTAAAACAATGGGAATATCCTTTAATTACAATATTATAACAAGAATTTGTTTTATTTCGTGGCTGGTGGCTTTTTGGTCTCTCATTTCTTCAATCCGAATGTTAAAAATCTCATAAAGTGACTTTAATAAGCTAAAATAGTTTTTTTTTTTTTTTTTTGTTTTTTTTTATGGTTTTATTCTATGATTGTAGAGTTTTAAGGTTATGGGAAATTTTATGGGATATTCGTGTAAATGTTTTATTTATTTTATTTTGTGTTTAAAAAGTTTGTTAGCAGATCGGTTTAACACAAAATGAATGAAAATAAAATGAAAACAAAATAATAAAAATAATCACGTTTTAAAAGTAGAAGGAGAATAGAGTATGAAGAAGAGTTTTATAGGTGAAAGTAGGTCGTTGTTTTTTTGTTTTTTTTTTAAATGATATTTGAATTGTTTATTTTGTTTTGTATACAAATAAGATGATAATAGTAAAAATTTAAAATATAAATACAAATTTAATTTATGAAATTTTTGTTCCAATTTTGTTAAATTTTATATTCTGGAAATATTTGTTTTAATTTTTAAGAGCCATTTTTTCATATCTCAGTAAAACTATTGGTTAACGCAAACTGACAGTAAAACTGTCGGTTTTTACAAAATTAGTTTTTTCAACTTACAGTAAACTTTTTATAGACAGTTTTACTGTTAGTTAAGTTTACTGTAGAAATTTCTTCAGTAAATTGATTTACTGACGGATTAGGAAAACATTGTAATTTTTAAATAAGAAATATTATATGTAAATAATAAAAATTTGTAATTTTTTGAAGAATTTTCATTAAAAAAGGGTTTTGAAATGTTTATTGAAAATGTTCAGATTTGGTAACTGATTCTGATTCTGAAGATGAAGGTCGAAAACAAAGACAATATAAAATAAAACCAAATTTTTTCGTTGCTTTGAGGAAGAATTTATTAACAGGTTTCGTCCTTCAAGAAATTCTATTCATCATGTGTTGGGACTAATAATAAATGACATTGAACCAAAAGTTTCAAGGTATTTCATGTATTATATTTATATTCACAATTATGCTTTGAATACGCTCGACAAATATTATGGTTTTATGGTAATTATTCGTTTTATATTATTAGAGATGTGGTAATTACTCCAATACAAATGCTACTACTGACATTAAGATTTTATGCAGCAGATTCTTAGCAGGTAGAAATATGCTAATAAGAGTTGCTGATTTTATTGGTGTATCAATATCATTTACTTCACTTATCGTAAAAAGAATTAGTATAGCTAAACCTAAATTAGCACCAATTTATATAACGCTACCACTGACTGCAGAAGAAATTTCATCAACAAACTTTGCATTTTTCAGAATACGTGGATTTCCAAAAGGTATTGGCGCAATAGACTGTACTCATGTCAGGATACAGTCCCCCGGTGGGCCCAATGCTGAAATATATCGAAACCGAAAAGGATATTTGGCTTTGGAGTACTGAAAAGACGTTTTCCGGTTTTGTCACTTTTATGCGAATATATATTAATACTGCCATGATTATTGTAGTGGCATGCTCAGTATTACATAATATTGCACGAAAACTAAAAGAAAGTGATCTTCCAGTAGATCCTTTAATTACAATTGATTTTGTAATTTCAAATACTATCAGTAATAACGATGATAATAGTTCTGAAGATAATATGAGAAGAATAACTAACAATGACAGCAACAATAGAGATCCGTTTTGATAAGAGAGTAGTTTTCAAAGTAACTGAAACAAAGTAATTAATAAGTACCCTTTGATAATTTTTTATAACATTTTTTTGGACTTTAATATTACCAATTCTTCAAAATTTATTAATTAATTTGTAACTCAAAAATTAATTAAAAAATCATGTCTTTCATATATGTATATAAAAAAAATTAAATTATGTACTTTAATTTTCATAATTCGTTTAAATTGACGTTTTCTTGTTTTCAAAAAATATAAAAAAGTACAAAAAAATCTACTACTAAACAAAAATTGTACTATTACTGCCAGTATGAAAACTGACACGGTGAAAAAACCAAATTTTAAAAACTTTCAGTTTACTGTGATTGTAAAGTAAACTGATAGTTTCATTACAAATACTTTTACTGGAAGAAGAAAAAATGGGCCTAAGAATACTTAATTAATTGTTCGTCAAATTGAAAGTAATAAAATTTGATGAAGTGTGAATTGAACAAATTTTTGCAAAATACTTACATGTAAAGTCGTTATGGAATGAAAATAAATTTTTTGAAAAATGTTGAGGATTTGATAGTAAATTTGATAAAAAAATTACTTAATTAATTTTAGACTTTATGAAAACACAACCACAAAGACTCAATACTATTATCAAAAACTGTATTTGGTCAATATGGGTACTATTCTCAATAACATTTATATTTTTCAATCAACCGTTATTTTATCCATAATATTTGACTTAAAGCACAAATAAATTCCGATTAAAGAAATCTATTGGAAAATCTTGTTTTGCAAGATCAATTAAAAATTATTTAGAATACTAATTATCAAATATAACTGTAAACGAACCAGACTAATTTTCAAACTATTTTATATGGCCTATACAGTTCTGACTTTTTTCTTTAGAAAAGTTCAATTTACACAAAGAAAATTAGAGATTCGATTCCTAACTCCTATGACGCTGTTGTTTCTTTCTTTTTAATTAGTGCTATCCATTAAAGTGTATCATTTCAACATATTGAAATTTTGATTCTGAAATCTGGTTTAAGTTTAAAGCACTTATTAGATTAAATTAAGCTCTTTTTTAACATAAAAATAAGTGCAGCATCTTCTAGGCCATAGTAACTGATAAAATTTATTTTATGGTCAGGGATCATTATTTCTATTCATCAACACGGTTTCATCACTGGAAGCCCAAGTAACAATTTTTGCAGCTAATTTGTTTTGAGAAAGCTAATTTGCTCTAGTACTGTTCTTTAACCATTCTCTGAAGCAAATTTGCTCTATAAACTAACATTATGACAACACATTAGCATTTAAGATTTTTTTGTAAAATTATCTGCTCTATAATAGCTGCATGAGCAGCTAATTAGCATTTTTTGTGAGATATTTTCTTTTACTCTTTAAGAGTTGCAATAAAATAACTAATAGAGGCTATTAGCTCTATTATAGCTCTATAGAACAACATTTATAGAGCTTCAACTTCGAAATTAGTTAAGCTCTATTAGCACTTTTTAATTTTAACCGATTACTCTTATAGAGCAGCACGAATATAAATCCGAAGAAACTCGACAACTAATTTGTTTCTTTAACATAACTTATAGAGCATAATATGACGCTCATATCATACACATAATTATTTTTCTTCAGTTCTTTAAATATTTTTATGAGAACTAGATGCAAAACGCGCATCTAAAAAAAAATAAATGTAAAAAATATTAATTTTAAATAAAAATTTTTAAAAAATCAAGAGGACATAATTATTACAAATAAAAAAGAATTATTTTATGTGAAAAATGAAAATAAAGCATAGTTCTATGAAAACGAAAATTCGGGTAATGTCTAATTTAAATTCTCAGCATGGATGTTTGTCACAGCAAAAAATAATAACATTGTAGAAACAAAGCAGTCGAAAAAAACAATAATTGGAGAAGTTTTTATACATGGTTCATTAAAAGTATAAAAGAAATGTTTAAAATGCCAATTAAATCATCTTACTTAAATAGTATATACATATTTGTCGGATTGCGAGAAAATGGAGCCACAATTTTTCAGTATCAAATGTATAGTGTGTAAAATGTTCAAAATAAAATATAAAAATTAAGTTTTTGTTCAATTGATAACTTCATTTTTGTTTAAATTGTACTTTATGTAAAATATTTTTTTGTTCAAATCATAAAATAATGTAACAATTCAAATAATACAAAATAAAAAACAAAAATTAACCAAAATAAATGCTTAAGCTTCTTGTTTCTTCTATCTAATATGTTATTAATAAATGTTGATTATTCAATACTAATATAGGTACATATACATTGCAAATACGAATTTTTCAAAATCTACGTATTTTATGATGGTAAATCGAGTTGTTTTTACTCGGATTCTTTTAAATATATTAATTATGCACATACCCTCAACCTTTAACAAAATATAAATATAACATCCGACATTTAAATATGAAAAACAAAACAAAAATGACACAACAACAAAATTGCTCTATAAGGTTTCCATAAGTGCTCCAATGCAACAGTTATACAGCAAATTTGCAACCACCAAAATTATGTCAAAATAAATTACAAAAACAAATTGAATAATTATGCAGCTAACTTCATGTTGTTATTTATTAGAGTGGGTGAAAGAAACAAGATAATGTTCTATTGTATCTGACTTTGACTCAGTGATATGAAAATTTTAGTTCAGAAATGATTTGAAATGATGATGAATAAATTATTTTAATAAATTGAAATTAGAATAAATTAAAAAAAATTAAACACAATAATAGTAATTTAAATACATAATGTACATAAAAAAAAATTTAAAAATACTTTTGCCAAAATTTTGAATTTGACAGATAAATTTAGTTTTATAAATACATAGCTATGTATTTGTAAGTATAAACATTTTTGTTAAACAAACGATCTTATAGAACATTTAATATTACGTGTGAATTTAAAGATATTAAAGAAAAAATGGGATTTTAAATTAAAAACTCTTTACATATTTAGGGGATTGTTCCCATAGCTATTATTTTCTTATTTTTTACTTTTCTTTTTAAACTTTTTTTTCCTCACTTGAATATTTTATGTCAAATAAAAAACATGCCAGCCGCTTTTATTCAGTTCCTTTTCAATTATATTTAGATCTCTTTGTTTATAATTGAAAATTTAACTTAAGCCTTTTAATTGATTTTATGGAGTTCACTCAAAATTGTTTATTATATTTTAGATTACTTTATTTAAGAACCACGTGGAAATGGTAAACTATATTGTACCTCAAAACCGAAAACAATTTTATAAAAAAGTGAAATGAAATGAACTGTCAAGTACGAAGTATTTCAACATGTATATTACATATATATTCAATAGTTCATAAATTTGAACTTATGCTTTGAAGAACTTTTTGAACAATATTTTAACTTATACCTTTGCTGTCTACATTTACCTGTCGTTTTTTTTAAAACAGACGTTTAATAAATTCAGATGCTTGGTGTCAAGAGTTACCAACTGTATTTTCAAAACTTTTATGTAGTCCGAGTGTGGGGGTAATTTATGGAACTCGGTTTTCAGCTAATTATTTAAGAAAGCCTTTAAGCTAAATAGTTAGTTTTTACCTAACTATTGCATATCTTTACAAGACTACTGGAAATGTTTCTTTTTTGGGGGAAGTTATTAATTTGTTGAGGTCATGAATCTATTTTTTCTTATTGAGATTCGTGATTTTAAATATTGAATCATCCAAAATATCGTAACAACTCAAATTATGGCACTTTATATCGTTTTGTATTTTATTTCAAAGGAAATTCCTAATATAAATATGATCCACCCTAATATTTTACAAAACTATAATTAAAGTGCTCTATATAGCTCTCATAGTAGCTCGCAGGAAGCTCGGCCATCTTTTCTTAGAAAAATACCTAATTGAACAAAAAATGTTAAAATTCTAAAAACTAAAATATTATTTAAGCCTGAAATAATTGATATACGTGCTTAAAAAATTATTTTTTACATACTATTATTGTTCCAAAATAAATTTTCTTTCAATTGCAGACTTATTTTTGTATTTGAAATATTTTTATTTTTAAATAAAATTTAAATATTTATTAAAAATTTGATAATTTTAAAGGGCATTGTTATTTTTGGTCCTATTTAGTCTGATTTCAAAGTAAATCTCGCTGCGCAAGCAAATTTTGAGTATTATATTCACTAAAAACAAGTAAACAAGTATTCCATAAATGTTTTTTATTTTCCTACTTCAATTTTTATTTGAGAAACAAAATCTCCATAGATAAACAAATAATAATTTGGTATACTGAAAAGATTAATATAATGTCATTAAACTCTTATAGAGAAATAACATTATAATATTTTGACAGTTGGAAATAAAATGTAGTTTTTTTTTCAATTTCAACAACATATTACCTCCATAAGAGTAACCAAATGCTAATTAAACACTTGTATAGAGCGAATTAGCAACGTAGTTGATAAAAATAAGCTGAAATTTCTTGCTCTATAACTGCTCTATAACTGCTTATATGGTAGTTAATTTGTTCTAAAATAGTTCTAAATGTGCGCCACTTAGCTCTATTAGAGCTCTACAACCCTTCTATAGGAGCTTCCGCAGTTATATTAGAGAAAATTTGTTGTTCAATTTTAGCTGTGTAAACTATTATAGAGCTGTAATAGAGCACAAAATGATACTTGGGAGATCAACAACTACTAATATAGCAGTTTTCTTACACAAATATTATTAAATCTATTGAAAATGGTTATCAAATCGATACCATCTTCACTGATATTTCTAAGGCGTTCGATAAAGTGAATCATTTCTTACTATTGGCTAAATTAGAAGCTTTAGGTATATATGGTATGTTTCTCAAATGGATAAAATCTTATTTGATTGATCGCAAGCTGCGTGTCACTATTTCTAATGTAAAATCTTACACATTTATAGCTACTTCTGGCTTTTCGCAGCTCATATGGGGCTACTGCTGTTTCTTCTTTTTATCAATGATTAAAATTTTGACATCTCAAGTAATATTTTATCATTTTCTGATGATACTAAATTATTTGCAGTAATAAAATTTCCGAATGATTGTCTTATTTTGCAGCAGAATAGCGATAAATTCTTTGATTGGTAGCTACATTGTTTAAATGGATTTATTGTAAATATCTCTAAATGCAAATTTATGTCATTTCATAGAAAGTCTAGTGGTATAAAGTTCAACTATAAAATGAATAGCTTCGATACAGTTAATGTCAATGAATATAAAGATCTTGGCATTATTCTTGATACGAAGCTAACATTCAATTCCTATATCGGCCTTCTTATATCTAAGGCTTTTTCAAACGTAAATTCAAAAACTTTTCAGATCCATACACGTTTAAAACTTGATATATCACACTAGTTCGTCCTTTGCTAGAACATGCTTCTCCAATTTGGATGCCTTTCTACGCTAAGCATATCAAAAGAATTGAATCCATTCATAAGGAAATGGTAAGATTTAGCCTCAGAAAATTTAATTGGCAACCCTTCACAACAAACTACGAGGCAAAGTGCCTTCTTTTAGATATATCTACTCTTGAATTTCAACGTAAATTCGCTTCTGTTATGTTTTCTTATGACGTTTTGTTAGGCAAAATTTATTGGCCATTTATTCTTAGACAATTATAATATTTATGCACCAACTCGTGACTTCAGAAATAGAAGTTTCTTATATATTAGTGCACATAGGACTAATTGTGCTTTCTTTGAGCCATTAGTAAATTCCCAACACTTGTTTAATGAATGTTATTCGGTGATTGACTTCAATTTTAGTAGAATTGTTTTTAAAAAAAAATCACTAATTTTCTTAAATTTTTTATTTTTGTTTTTTTTGCGTGGATTGGGGGGAATCTTTATGAGCCCCGTAGCTTCAATTGTGTTTCCAGTTTTTTACTGCCTAAACCACACCTCTCCCTATAAACTATTCCGACGGACTAACCATTAATTCATTTCTATTGTTATTTTCTCAAAATTAAAAGACTAACATCGGCTAGGCATGTCAGAAAACCAAGATCACCTTAGAATATTCTCGATAAACCCAAGAGAACAAGAGGGAGAGGCGGGCTCCAAAGCTGAATTTCACTCAGGGTTATAATGCTATATCATGATGACGAAAAGTATGATAAAAGTTGATGTCAGATAAATTAATCACCATTAATTACCATTCAAGATCGATTAACCTACTATTTTTTCTAATTACGAAGCTTAGTTAGTTACCGAATGCAAATATATGCAGTGCAAATGAAAAACTGTAAAACCCAAATTTATTGTACCTATATCTTAAAGAAACTGTGTCGTACAAGTAAATAGAGTATTTGTTAAAAAATTCAATAATTGCTATATTAACTTCCAGACACATTAATGTTTGTCCGAACAAACGATAATAATACTATATTAATATTATAAAACACTAAGCTTCATTTGTAAATGTTTTAAATTCTTATCACAACAAAAGAAGAACGGAGTAAGTAAATAGAATCTTCTAAAATTACATTTCCAAAAAAAAATACTTTTAATAAAAAAAAATTAATCAAATTATTCATATGAAAATAAATCTTTCTAAAAAATTTAACTACAATCTTTAGAGAACAGAATTTTTTATTTTTAGATATGAGTTTCAACCTTTAGCAATGTTTTCTAATCTTTTGAATTGTTTCTTACTAAAATCTAGTAATTTAACCGCATCCCTTTTAATACTTTTTTTTTTGTTTTAAAATAAAATAAATTCTATGACTACATAAAACAAAAAAAAAAAAAAAAAAATCTTATTTCAACCGAATCACTTTAATATCAAAAAATATCCCATTTCAAACAAATGTGAGGGGAGTACTCAAAAACAGAAATCCCTCTTTGTAAATTTATCATTTACTAAGAATGGGAGAAAAAGGAATAATAAATGTCATTGAAAATTTTAAATTTAATGATGTAGAAAACATGATATTCGCACACATACGCATTTCTTTCTATATATTTTAATACACGATAACATTGTAGAACATAAAAATCCATCAAAGTCAGAATTCATTTTTCATCTTGTCTTTATAACTCACAGCACTTAACTTATGCTTTTAAAATTACATAAATTTTTGTTTTTCTTTTTAAGAATTTTTTTTGTTCTCGTTCTAAGTTTGTTTTTGTTTTTTTTTATATTTCGTTTTTGTGTTATTTTCATATTCATTTGTTTTGGCAGTTTAAATTCAAACAAAGAAAATAATAACAAATTTGCATAATATTTTTATTTGTTTTTCTTTTTGTTTTTTTTTTTTGCAAATTGTAGGAAGTTGAAATAACAGATTTTTTCGAATTGTAGTCATTCTGAAGTTTAAGTTATATTAACTTTTCATACGATTTGGTTAGGGTTTGAAGTTGTGTATTTCTTTTTTTTATTTATTTATTTATTTTATTTCTTTTTTTATGCTATTGACAATAACTTAGGTAGAATCACACTTTTTGGGCTTAATTAAGTACGGTACTGCAACTGTATACGACATTACATTATACTACAATAATATTTCGAACATTTATTTGTTAAATTGCTGCCTTATCTACTCATTAAAGGTGGAAAACTACTGCTATTCTCAGGAACTAAGTCTTCTTAAATAGATAAGTTTCACTTTATTTAAGATGTTACCAGATTATATACATATACTCTCAATTATTTGTCGTTTATTATATCACAAAGAAAAATGGTATCACGCCAGGCCAAAAACCCAATAAAGTATTTTTTTTTGCTTCGTCGGGAATCGAACCTGGAATTTTTCGGTTTAAAGGCAGGCGCTTTACCTACTACGCCATCCAGCGTGACTCAATAAAAAAAAGCTATCATCTCGTATAGAGTATATATAAAAAATTAAATTTTAATTACAGAATAACAACAAAAATATATACATAGTTAAAAGTAAAAACTTAATTAGAAAACATATCGAACATAATAAAGAATTCATTTCAATCTGCATATCGTATAAGTCTGATTTTCAGTTTTAAAAAAAAACAACTTATACGAACTATAAAATAAAATCTGTGGCATTTCAGAATAAACACTTAAGTGCGCTGGTATTGTATTCAATGACCTCTATATTATTGTTCGTATACTGTACATTTTTTATAAGAACCGATTAATTTTTGAAAAACGACGCTACGACGTTGCAGTATCACTTATGCAGTATCACTTAAGTGCAAGTTTATAATTAAAATTTTTTCCAATAATCACTTACGTATACATTTTTTATTAAACTTAACTAAATTTAAAAAATAAAATTAAAAATAATCATATTATATTACCGCTACGTCATATTATCGCTACAATATATTACCGCTACGTTATACAATCGCTACTTCATATATATCTAAATTATATAACAATCGCTAAATTGTATATAAGTCATATGTGAAGAGAAGAGATTCTCCAACTAGAGCTAAGTTTGTGAAACTACTAATGTAGCAAGAAAATAATGTTGAACCCAGTAAACTACCTTGAATCATACCAAATTTTATTTCCTCTACATTACTTAGTCGTATACAATATCGACCACTGAATATTGTTTAGGATTTGTTAGATAACTTTAAAACCACTTATATTCTGCTCTCTTCACCCCACATACACCCGAAATGAATTTAATATGATTTGGCTGTATAAGTATAAGTCTAGCTATGAAAAAATTTGTTTACTCGTTTACTATTATCCATCGCAACAGTCCAAAGTAGGTCGTTGCATCTCTTCAAGAAAAGTTTCATCCCCTGTCACGTTTTCGATCTTTTTTTTTATTTTCTTTTATATTCTTTTATTTTATTTCAAACATTTAGCGTTATCTGTCAGGCTTAATAATTTTTAAATGTGTATGTATGCATATTAAATTAAAGTATTTATAATTCTTCAGGTCCCTATTAGAAGATTTTTTTGGCTAACAAAATTATTCATTCATTCAATGTATTTAAACTAGTAAACTTGTGGTTTATTAAAATGTCCTTGTATGCTTTTCAATTCCTTTATGTAGTACCATTTCATTTTGTAATTTCAAAGTTGATTCAATATGCATCATTATTACTTTTTTATTGAATATTAGTTTACTTGTTCATCTAATTAAATAAATAACATATATTAATACTGGTTTAAGAATATTTCTTCATAACCTAATCTGTAGTATTAAATCCGTTTTCAAATCCGCTGGAAGACAAAATCCGTATCTTCTAAAAGACTTAACCATTGGGGCAAGCTGGTACTAAGTTTAAAAGCAACAGTAAACTAATCAACTACTTTATGAAAATAATGATGATTGAAAAATGAAGAACAGTCTCAGAACCACAAAACTGAATCCATATACTCTTTCAAGTAGATTGTACGAGGGTAAAAAAGAATTGGTTTCAATATTTGTTTTGTCGAGAATAGGTTTTTTTTTCGCTTGTCATAGGTACGAAGATATTTCTACGAGTCAAAACTATAAGTCTATAAAGCTATAATTTAGTCTAGTGTCTCTAGTTGAAGTTCTTCTTTCAAATCTTGAATATCAAAGAATAAAAAATATCGAAGTCGTAACCGCGATAACTTTTTTCAGATTTTAACTTAACTCAAGTGGTCTTGTTTGTTTTAGTTGGTTAAATTGATTGGTTAAGTTGGTCTTGTTTGTTTTAGTTAGTTGTCAATAATTAACAACAAATGAAATGCACAAAAAAATATGGGATATTAAAGTTAGAAGATTTTAAAAATCTAACTCAAGTGGTACAAATATATAATATTCAAAACAGATATGTTAATCAAATACAACAACTAGAAAAAATAATGAAATACACCAATATGAAACTAGATCAGCACATCCTATAAGATCTACAAGGATTACAACACTGGAGTTCGACTTTTTAATGAACTGGCGGATGATGTGAAAAACTTTCCAACAAATAAAATTAAAAAAAAACATATAAAACAATACTTTTGTCTAAACTCTAAATATTCATGCCGATCGTTCAAAATGCAAACTTGATTGCGGCTGGAATAAATCAGATCCGCAAGTACTCAATTTGTCAAAAGATTTTACCGCATATTTTATTTACAGATGTTTTAAGTATTTTAGAATACAAAAAAAATGTTTATGGTGTTGTGTGGTTTATATTTTTAAATTTTTATAAAAAAAAAGAGATTTGTTGAAATTAATTAAATAAAAAATTGAATAAAGGATTAGCTATTTAAAAAATATTAAAATAACTAAAGAAAAATAATTGTGATTTTGCATTAAAAAAAATTGTTTAAGTTGTTTTATTATTCAGCAAATACCTTATTCTAATGTCAGTTATTATGAAAATAATAAACAAAAGCAAACAAATCAGTTATTATAATTTACATTATGTACTTGCAAATAAATCTATGTACATTTGCCAAAAAAGAAAACAAAAAAACAAATTCATCTAAAATAAAAAATATAAAAACAACAAAAAACAAATCACTTGAATTCTTCATTTTTATCTTTTTAAGTAACTGTTTCTAAATTTTGGTTATTTGTAGTAATAATATAGTTTTTATTAAAATTATGTATTATGTAGGTATATATATACATACCTCTTTAATGACAAAATTTTTTATTTTTAGTAATTTTATCACTAAATTCCACTTACTATAGAGAATATATCGGAAACAAAGCCGTATATGAGGGACATGTATTTATATGTCCTAAATAAAACTTACTAACCACAAAACTTTTTATTAAAGACGAGTGGTTTCTGCTATATCGTGCGAAGTCTATGTCAGTACGTAAATTACTGTTTTTTTAAAAACTTTAAATTTGACTTCAACTTGAAATATAATTACTCAACAGAGGCTCCTAGTTTTAATGAAAAAAATAATTGTTTTATTAGAATCCATATTATTAAATATAAGAAAATATGTATTTAACTAAATGTAATTCAATTTAAAAGTAACAAAAAATATATTTTAATTTTCAAATAATTAACGATATTCAAACAAATTAAAAATAAAAAAAAACTTAAAACAAATTTTAAACTGCTTTGTTTTTGAAAATATAGAGTTTTCTCTTTGTAATATGCATCTTTTTTAATTTCATTTTTTTTTAGTTCTTTTTTAACTCTTTCTACTTCAGATCACAAAGTCTATTTAAAGCTAATTTTATTTCATTGCAATTCTCATTTATAGACTGTAGCGTTTGAGAAACATTTTCCACTAATTTTTGTTGGATATTTATCTGTTTAAGTAAGTTCTCATATTCATTTTTTTTGGTACTATATTTTTCCTTAAACACTTCAATGGTGTTTCAGTAGAGGTAACAGGTAGATTTGGAGTACCTGTAAGATCCTCAATACATTCATCAATTGTTTCATTAAGTACTATATTAGGTACACCAACATTACGTGTTTCTGGAACTCCTTCAACACAGTTTTTAAGGGATAATAGCTCAATCACCTCCTCTTCCGAATTTTTAAAAATTATTTTCTTATTCGGTCCACCACCCGTGGACGTGATTTCTTCTTTTTCTTGACTTAATTTTTTCTTTAAGTAGCTTTTATAATCTGTCCATACCTAAAAATTTAGTGTTATTTAAACTTATGATTAATAAATTTAATTCAATTATAGTAATGAAAGTTTTACTTTTTTCCACTCTACAACTTCTTTAAAAGTTGGCCCGAAAGTATTGAATTCTTTTTTGAAATCAATCCAAAAATCTCTTGAATCAAATTTTGAATTCTTAGCAATATCTGGATTTTTTTTTAAGGCCGAAATTAAACACTTATACTGCTCCTGATTTGTTGTTTTTTTTCTATAATAATTATTAAATAGTGAAAAATATATTTTTAATACTTACAAAGTTTTGTTTTCCATTTGATTGTTTTTTTTTAAATTCAACCACCATCAATCACTAGGAATATATGCACTGTTCTATTTTTTAGTACTATACTAAAATGTATGAATCCGCAATAAAATTACTGCGGATTAAAAATTTAAAAATGTTCATACAAATATATGACTCGCGTTCAATTGCGTTTTCAATGATATCTCAAGAAATTTACCGCTCCGCAATTATGCGCAACGTTTTCAAGAATAGTTATTTTTCATAAAATTAAATATTTCCCCTCCGCAATCCCATTTGCGTTTTGTAGGATAGGCATAATTGTAATAATTTAACCCTACAACGAATTGCATATTTTTTTAAATATTAATATACATTTTTCATTCTATTTTCTTAAATTAATTATTGTTACATATTTTTTATTTCTATTTTTATTGTCTTGTGTCTAAATATTAAAATAATATAACATTAACGATTTGCATATATATATTATGATAAATTTTTATTCTAGTTTTTGATTCTTGTTGATCAGCACATACATTATAATTTGTATTAATGAAATTTTACACCATACATGTCATACGCTTCATTTTAAAATAGCTAAATATAAGAAGTATATTATATACTCTGTACTATATTATTACTCTGTATTTTGAGAAACTTGAATAAATAAAAATAAATAAAATAAATAAATATCCTATAGAAAATTCGGCTTTGACTTGTTAAATGAAACGAGATTTATACCACCAATACTTTTATACTTTTAATGATCAAAATGACCAAAAATTATATCGCATATTTACGATGTATGAAGTGATTGAAGTAGCAAGTTTAATTTTTGCCTATCGCGATTGGCAAATACAAAGAAAGAAATTTTATAATCCGAGATTTCTAGTATCAAATTTCTTAGATCGGCATTAATTTTGTATAAGATTTAAAAACGTCACTGACGTAGTTTTAGCATAAGTTAAATGCGATTACTCTATATTGGTTATTGTGTTAAATAAGTAATAGATGGAGATTAATTTTAACTAAATTGGATTCTTTCCATGATGAAATAATAATATTCCAGTTTATTTGATTTGGATTATCAGATTTAAAACTTCTTTTGCCACCAAATTTAAATATTCTACGAATACGAAAAGAATCAAATTTTTTTATACAATTTAATCACTAACATTATTTTTTTTATATATACTTATTTAATAATATAATAATATAACCTTAACATTTAAAGTTTCCCTTAAAGTTTATATTTTATGTGTTTATTTTTATCTATACATGTATATAGTACAACAGCAACGTTTTAATATTATACGATTTCATCTGATAAATTATAATTCCCTCTTTACAGGTGTAAAAGAAAAAAAATTCAGGCATTCAGTTTCTACAATCCTTCTCTGTATAATATTGTCCTTAATCTTCCTGAGTATCCCTGAATAAAAAACAAAAAACAAATACATTCGAAAATTATTTTAAATAACCCTTAATGATTATTCTCAATGTTCAAGACGGTCTTGCACTGAATAATAATAATCCTTACAAATGCAATTACAGTCTTAAATTCAGCACAATTTATATATTTTTATTTTTTCGTGATTCTTGACCAAAGGATTTCATTTTATTGTAAAAAAAAAATAATTTTACCGCATAATTTCCTTCAGGATATAATTTAAGTACTATAAGTGAAAATACTATTCCATAGATAATATATATTATTATATGTAGAATGAAATAATTAAGAGAAAAAGTATTGCCTTCTAGGTTAGTTACTGAAGAAAAAAAATTATCGTCGTCTTTTTATTTTTATAATTCTTAAACTATAAAACGGGTAAAAAACACACTAAGAAATCTAATTACGAAGTGTTTAAGGAAAAAAAAATGTTTTAAAGTTATTTCAATAAGAATTGAAGGTTAAATAATTTTGTAAACGTCTCTGATATAAGAGATGTTTTTTTAGATCAGATAAAATATTTCAATGAGAGCTAGTCCTAGTTGTAATATAAGTTTTAAAAGCGCTTATTATTCTACCTGTTTTATATTATTTTTACATAATTCCTTTTTTATGTAATGTAAGTTTAATTTTGATAGAATGTTTGACTATACTATACTGTAGAACTTGAACCCAAGGTAAACATTTTTAATTTTGTAGAAATTGCTTACTTGCTCTTATTGTGGATTCACCCTGACTTAAGTGAATTAGATCGAGTAATTTAAATGATTGTTTCAATTTATTTATATTGTATTCTAATCATTTAACTGAATAAATTTGCGAGTCACCGGAAATTCTAAGTAAAAAAAATTTACAACACAGCTATTATATTTTTTGTTATCAAATTATATAACAACTAGAGACCCTATTTATTAATTATAATTAAAGTTAAAACCAAATTTAACGTTTTTAATAGAGCATGGAATACAGAGTATAATACAGAGTCTGGAATTTTCTGCTATATTATTATTATTAATAATTATTCTACTATTTAAATTTAGAAAATTATTAATCATTAACTAGGCCTTCCGACATAGTTCCATTTTATTTAAATTGATAACAAATTATACTCAAATTAAAGAAATTTTGCAAAATGTATATTGAAAAAAAAAATTCAATTAAACACCCATTCGATATTCGAACCTGCAAACTTTTGATTAGTAGTCCGATGATATAAACTAGTTGCACCAAATGTGTTAGCAATAAAAATTTTCAATAATAAAAATAAAAAATTTACCAAAAAAGTTATTTTATTAATCCCGAATGCTCGTATAGACGCTAATTTTAAGCAGAATTTGCTAAATGCGCATCTGCACTGCATTTTTCTATATTCAGGCATTGAGTAAATATATTGTATATAGAGAGTTAAAGCTAGAACAAATGTGTAAACTTATTTTTCCAATCGAGTTGTACTTAGAAGAATAAGAAAAACAAAATATAAAAATAATAAGAAAAAATTCACCATTCAGAATTATGATCACAAAATTTTTAACCCATACTTACTTAAATTTTTTTATTTTTGTTTTGTAGTTTTAAAAGTGTTATTTGTGTAGAAATGTATCATAAATATCAATGCAGTAAATATATTATGACATTATCATACCAAAATATAGTATCCATATACATAATAATTGTTATATGTATGGATATATATATTCACTATACCCAAACATATAGTTATACCACTGGTCATAATTTTGTTTTTCTGTTTCTATAATAAAAATTTCGTTTTTATATTTTGAATATTATTTTGAAATAAATGCGCTAATTTCTTAAAATTTACTGTCTTCATAAATCGACAACATTTTCAATAGAATATGAATTTTTTATAATGGTTATTTTATTATTTTTCACGAACATGACGTTTTGATATACTTCGATTGGTATTAATTTATTATGTATAAAAAAATCATCTATACATCGCAGATCAAATTTTGTTAATTTGTATTATTTTTTATATTATTAATTATTATAAATTATTATTTATTTCATAAAAGCAGATAGAAACTAATAAAATAATAGTAATAAATAGCACCTAGTATAATTTCGAAAACATTCATATTATTAAAATCAATCAATAAAAATAACCTTAAATTTACTCATTAATGTAACAAATAATGTAATAAAATCAAAACAAACACATGTATTGGTATAACCAAATACTTAAAAAAAATTTAAGTACTAACAAACGATGTAGCTTCTTCAAATGAAAACCATAAATACCATAATACCAAACCAGTTTAGCTTCTCAATCAAATATTCTAGCAAATAACTTCTTTTTTAAAAAAAAAAAATAAAATACTGTTGAATAATTTCACAAAATTATTTTATTCCGACACGTGTTTCGACCTTTCGATCATAATCATGGATCATAAATGGATACAAAATTAAATATTACAAGCATTAAATACAAAAATTGTAAATAAATTTAAAAAATTTAAACAGGTAAAGAATTTACGTAATTGAAATTCAAAATTACAGGTAACAAAATAATGAATTTATTGATAATTGAAAATACAATCATAAATAGCAAACGAATTTAAATTATTAATTTCTACTTTATTATTAACAATGTTTTTGTTTATTTTTTATTGCGAAGTCTTGGTTTATAACGGAAAATGTGATGAAAAACAAGAATTATTGTTCGGCTTATATCACTATTTCACAGCCCGTACGCATAAAAAATAGATTTTTAGAATTTCTGGAAAAATCCAGATATCTCTTTTTGCAACAAACTAACTACATATTAAAATCAATTCCATTAATTCGCATCGAAAAACAGATTATTACATGTTATTTTTAACACTGTTAACATTTACCCTTTATTTTTATAATTATTTTTTTTTATAAATTACTCTGTTTTTGTTCAAAACTGTGAAGTCACTTAATTTTAAACATATAATTTCAAAAATCTAGATAATTTAGAAAAATAAAAATATTCTGTCAATGAATTGACTTAATTTAGTGATGTCTGTTAAAAATGAAATGTAACAAAAAAAGAGATTTAAAAAAAACTGATAACCCTGGCAGCTAGTGCTTATCAATTATTATTGTGTATAAACTAAATTATATTTAAAAAAATATAATAATTATTTTTTTTTTATGTACTTGACAGTAACTTAGGTAGAATGACCTTTTAGTCCTTAATTAAGTACGGTACAGCAAGTTCGACAGAAAAACTTTCAAGAAACTTAGAAATAAGGTGAATATTTTTTTTTTTTTTTTTTTATATTATAGCCAAAACTTAGGTTTTGAACCTTTAAGTACTTGCGTACCGTTGACTATTTGAAAAAGGAAGGGATAGTTAGAGGAAAGGAAAGAAAATGGAAGAAGAAAAGTTTTGTGGGAAAGAGCGAACAATGTTGTTAATATTCGTCTTAAATCTCTGTAAGTCATAAATAAAAAATCCTTCTCTCATTGGGAATGCATCGATTGGGACGCGGTTCCACAATCGGGATGTTCTTACTATAAAAGAATTTCCATAGCCGGACTTAAACCATCTCGGAATTTCCAGTGTGAAAGGGTGGGCACTTGATGCCTCTCGTGTTGTGCGATTGAATTGCTTAAGAGGAGGAAGAAGTGATTTTAATTCCTCGGAACAAGTGCCAGCACCAAGCAGATATCTATAAAATAGAGTAAGTGCTCCAACAATACGACGATGACCAAGTTGGTATAAGGGATGAGGTCACATTTATGTCGCCTATAAGACGAATGGCGCGGTTTTGAACTTTATCCAAAAAATTTAAAGCAGTTTTTGGTGCACCTGCCCATAAATGTGAGTTATACTCGAGCTTGGGTCGTATATATGCTTTATAGATTTTTAAAAGGTCTCGAGATGAAAAATAAGTTTTGCAACGGCTCAAAAATCCTAAACATTTTGCGGCGCTTTTCGCAATATCGAAAATATGCTCATTCCAGTGCATATTTTGATTCACTCGCATTCCGAGAATGTTCAGATCTTTGAGTCGCTGGATACCTTCATTTTGAAGCCGGAGAATCGGTTCGAATGTTGTTAGCTTGTTACTAACAAAACAGCTTTGAGTTGTTGAAGTGTTAAACTCGACTCTGTTAGCTTTATCCCAGTCGACAATTTTGGCAAGGTCGTGATTGAGCGCGCCGGCCATCATTGTTCTTTTGGAGGTGACTGCGGAAGCTGTAGCATTAGTTTGTTTTAGAAAATCATATGATGCTACTAGAGTGCTGTCATCAGCAAAACTATGGATTGGATTGAAAGTTATTTTGAGAAGGTCATTAATGAAAATGAGAAATAGGGTGGGGGAAAGGACAGAGCCTTGTGGAACACCAGCATTGATTTGAAGTTGGTCGGAAAAAGAACCGTCAACTGAAACTATGATAGATCGATTTAAAAGAAAACTTTCAATCCATTTAGAAAAGGTTGAACCAAGGCCTATAGCGTTGCATTTTGCTATAAGAGCAGAATGCCAAACTCGATCAAAAGCCTTAGATATATCCAGAGCTACAACAGTAGCTTCACCAGATTGATGCAGGCTGGTGTTGAGCTTCTCGCAGAGGCATGTCATGAGATCACCGGTGGAACGTTGGGCTCGAAAGCCGTATTGGCTATCATGAATTATACCTCTACTGTCAAGATATTTCTTCAGCTTATGATTAATTAAGATTTCCATCGTTTTTGAAATAATGGAAGTAATAGCTATGGGCCTATAGTTTGAAGGATTGCTTTTGTCACCTTTTTTGGGAATAGGATAAACTTGGGCAACTTTCCAATAGGACGGGTAAGTTCCTGAAGAAAAGGACAAATGGAATAAGTTGCGCAGAGGTTTAGAAATAGCGAAGGCAATGTGTCGCAGCACAATTGCAGGTATACCATCAGGACCGGTAGATTTTTTTATATCGAGATTCTTCAAGACTTTTACTACAGCTCTTGTTCTAAAGTAGATCCTTCCGAAGGAATAATTTAGAACAGGGATTGATGAAGGATTTTGGGCTGTAGGAGGGAGTGTGGAATTAGCTGCAAATAATTTTGCGAAGAGATTAGCCTTTCCAACAGAATCTGATATAATTGTACTATTATCAATCATAGGTGGAAACGAAGACTTGCAAAAATTTTGCGCAACATTTTTAGCAAATGTCCAGAAAGACCTGCTGTTGTTGGGGAGATCAAAGATTTCTCGTCTCAATCTTTGGTTATGCAGGAATTTTTGCTGATTGATAATTTTTTTACATTTATTCCTAACCACTTTATAACTCTCATACGTATTGACTGTTTTATTGTTCTTGTATTTTTTGTAAGCTTCTTCTTTGGATTTCAAAGCTTTGCTGCAGAGGTCGTTGAACCAACCTGAGGGATTTCGTTTTATACTTCTAAGGCTATTTGGAATGAAAGTTTTCATTCCTAATAGAATCCTCTTGGTAATCACCTCTGCAGCAAAGTCGACATTTTTATATTGGAAACACAACGACCAGTTCGATGCATTTAAAAAGTTGTTGAAGCCTTCCCAGTCAGCTTGGTGGTAATGCCAAACTAGTCTTTTGGGAGAATTAGAAGAACTGGTTGTTGTGCCTACTTCGAAGCTTGTGCTTACAAGACAGTGGTCGGAACCACCTAGCGGAGAGTTAACAGAGATTGAATATTTCTCTGGATCGGTAGTTAGGAATAAATCCAGGAGGTGTCCGTTCTGGTCGCGTCGGTCTGGTATCCTCGTAGGGCTCTTGACAAGTTGAGAAAGGTTGAAAAAATTGGAAAAAAGTTCAACTTGTTTGCCTTCGGGACTGTTGTGACTAGAAAAATTAAGCCAGTCTTTGTTATGAATATTGAAGTCTCCCGCCAGAATAATTTCAGACTCGGGATTGGTTTCCAGAATTGAGTTTATCTGGTTGGATAGTCTTTCTATAAGCATATCAGTTTCTAGCTGATTCGCTTGAGGCGATCTGTAAATAAATGTAAAACAGGCCAAGAAGAAGTACTACAGTGAAATTTTAAATAGCAATAATTCACCTAAGCAGCTATGGTCTAATTTGTCCAAATTAAAAATAGGTAAAGTAAATAACTGTGATAGTATTGATGATTTTGATGTGAATGAACTAAATTCTTTATTCATTGAAACTACTGTGGAAACTAATCCTGAATTGTGCAATGCTCCAATTCGTAATTTATCATGTTCTTTTGCTTTTCGTAATGTTGACATTGACGAAGTTCATTTTGCTTTAAATGAAATTAAATCACATGCTGTTGGACCCGACCGAATTTCTCCGATATTCTTAAAAATAATATCTACTGTTGTTCTGCCCTTCATTTTACATATTTTCAACCATATATTAACAACTGGTAACTATCTTGGAAATTGGAAGTGTGCTAAAGTTATCCCAGTTTCAAAAAACGCTAATCCTTCTATTAATGATTTCCGACCAATTAGCATACTAGGTGTTTGAGTACATTATGCATAGACAAATCACTCAATATGTTGAAGCTAATAGTCTTTTGTATAATTTCCAGTCTGAATTCAGAAACAGAGCACAGCACATCATCCGCCTCTTGCTTGAAATATCCGATAATATATATGTAATGGAAATGGATAAAAAAAATGCAACAGTTTTACTATTTTTAGATTTCTCCAAAGCTTTTGATTGTGTAAATCATTAACTTCTATGCAGAAAACTTAGGCAGTCATTTGGGTTTGACTTCTCAGCTATTAAATTATTATGTAATTACCTTTACAAAAAAAATTAATTTATTTATTTGAATGAGATGAGATCAGATATAGTTGAGCTAAAATGTGGTGTACCTCAAGGGTCCTTAATAGGACCCTTATTGTTTAGTGTGTTTGTTAATGACATGCCACTATGTTTATCTGAGTCAAAATGCAGATTGTATGCTGATGATACCCAAATATTTATTAGTGAACCTATTACCAATATCGTTACCTACAATGCTAAAATTAACGACGATCTTGATGCTATTTTATTTTGGACTAAAAATAATGGGCTAAAGCGAAATGCATCTAAATCGCAAGCAATGATTGTTTATTCTAGGGAAATTGATACATCTATATTACCCCAAATTAAAATTAATAAATTAGCAATTCAATATGTCACTAAAACTAAAAATTTAGGAGTGATTTTTATAATACGTTAACATTGATAGAATATCCAAAAATGTCTACTGTATTTTAAGAAAATTGTGGATAATATTCTTATGTTCTAAATGAATGATTAAAACGTAAACTCGTCCTAGCTTTATTGATTCCACATTTCACATACTGTGATACTATTTACTCTTGTATGTCTGCTAGTAATATTGGGTGTTACACCTTAGTTACTTATAACTTTTTGAAAGAAAGGTATATTGTTGTTATGAAAAAGATCTTGTTAAATCTTATGCCATTATACCTTTCTGAAAAGGTCACTACTGGTACATCAACAAGAAATATGAATCTAATAGCTCCTCGTCACAGGAGTCGATTAAGACACCTATCGTATTTTGTTAGAACTACTATTCTTTGGAATTCCATGCCGAACTACATTGTGCGCGTTAATAACATTAAAAGGTTTACAGAGCTCAGCAGTGAGTATTTTAGAAATCACGAGTAGAGGTATGCAAATGTATTATTTCAGTTCAACAGACATATATTGGTATACATGTGTTATAATATTAAGTATGTAAATTTTTGTGTATAACATTGTTTTTTTTTTTTTTTTTTTATTTATATATCTCTATATATGTAATGTATATATGTTTTATTTTTATTAATTTAGTAATTTAATATAGTTTAAGCACTTTATATTCTTATACATTTTAACATTTTTCATTGTTATTTTCTAATATGTAGTTTTGTTAGTTTTAAATTATGAATTCTAGTAACATGCTTAAAAGACTAATCGTCTTATATGTAGCAGAATAAATGAAATAAATAAATAAATAAATATTCATTTATACTACAATATCTACAGTATTTCGAATGTTTATCAAATTACTGGCTTATCTACAGATTAAATGTGGAAAACTACAGCTATTGTCAGGCACTAAACCTTCTTAAATAGAATATCTCCATTTAATTTTAGTTGTTACCCGATTTTACTCTCAAATAATTTTTGTCATTTGTTTTATTCCAATGACAAACGGTACTGATGGACCAAGTCGAAAAATCCATAAAACATTTTTTATATAAAATATACTGTCAAAGCAAAAATATTTCGTTACATGTGTTACTTTGGTATCCTACTTTGCTGGACAATGTTTCGCTGAATATAAATTTCTTTAAACCGCATTTTCACTCAGATCACTCATTCCAATAATTAATTCAAATTAGCGAGATTCTACTAGACTTTCATTTTTAAAATGTAAATTTTTGTGTTATCCTGTATTTGTTTTATTGTTGTCCTAATAAAATTTGCTACAAAATAACTTTGTTTTCACTTGACATTTTTTTTTTTATTTATTTAATTTTTTCGTATTTTTCATTTATTTTAAAATTTAAAAAAAAAATATTGATTTACTTAATAATATGTATTGCAAAAATAATTAAATCAATACAACAAGAATATCTTATACGCATTTCAATATAATGAAGACAATAATGAGAATCACTCACACTCATACCCTACCTTTATTGATAATAATTATTTGACATTTTAAAATCAAAGGAAATCAAAGAAAATCAAAGAAAATCAAAAAGCGATTTAATAAGCGGGTGAAAAAAAATAATACATATGTAAATAGAATGAGTAAAATTAAACATATATACGACATACATAGTTTTATGCATTATCACCTTTTTAACTTTTATAACTTTAAAATACATATTTACTTATATACCTATACCTAGAATAATAAATAATATTGATTTTTTTTTATATTTTTTAATGCACACTCTGATTTTATATCATTTCATTTTACATTATTGTAATGTATCAATGCTATTTTATATTAAAAGAAAAGAGATGGAATATAATAAAAATTTATTATAATAAGTGAGACTGAAATAACAAAAGAATATTAAATGATGATGAATGTCAATTTTAATGTATGTACCTTACCTATGTACATGTGTTAATATTTAAAATGTATTTAAAATTGAAAATATAACATATTATTTTTCTTTGTTCTTTATTTTGAGATTTAATGTATGTATTCCCAATGGAATAAAAATTTATTTGATAAACAGATATTTGATCTAAATACATACTTTCTGGATGCTATAATACGTGGTGGTTGAAATTGAGAAAAGTTTACAAAACACTGAAGAAGTCTGCAAGTAGTAGACGAAATACGTGTATCTGTATGATACACTGAAAAAAAAAATGGTTAATAAATTTTCCTATTTTTATAAGAAGCGATTTTTTTGTAAATTTTACAATTTTTTTGAGTCAAGTTCTTATTATTTTTATATTATTGTCTATTTTTTTAGTAAGGTTTACAAAGTCATTAATAATTTAATCGCTTGGTAATTTTCCTTAAATCTGTTGGATATTTAACTAGAAAAATAGCAAATTTTGTTATTGTATATTGTACTAATTCCAGTTTAAATAATAAATTTTACAAAAAAAATAATACCAAATTAATAGGAAAATTTACAATAATTTTGTTATAAAAATAATGGTAGTGGTAATTTATATAGGATTCTATACGTTTTTTTATTGTGATAATATCTCCAATTTCATTTAGATAACTTATTATTTTATTGAGATATTTTCAAAACATAAAATGCAAATATGTGAGATAAATTCCTAATAAATTATAGGAATTTTTACAAAATAAATAGCAATATCTCATACTTTTTTATGAAAATGTAAAAACAATTCGCACACCGCATTCTAGTGTATGGTAACTCAACTTACGACATACTAGAATAATACCTTCGTTTGAAAGGTAGTTATAAAAGCCATCTTCTGTCAAAATTTCATAGCTCTACGACAATTCCTTCAAAAGTTATAACAAAATGAAGACATAGAATATTTCATAATTTTCCAAAAACTCCATTCTAATATATTGTAAGTCAACTTACAATAAAATTGAACGGACAAAATAGCCATTACGTAATCGTAAGTAAACATACAATAATAATGACTGGAGTTTTTCTAAATGTTGATGTTATAAGACGATTTATGATAAGATATGAATGTGTTTCTCTTTTTTTTTATGTTTTTTTGTTTTTGTAAGTGTAGTTACAATAATGTTCGTTGACAACTAAGTTCAAATATTATATTTTAAGTCTATATATGATACATACGTTTGGACAGTTTTCGATATAAAAGCGCGCCAAAAAAATTAAAGCAAATTTTATTGTCTTTCTAATAAGATAATGAACGTCAAAACAGTTTTTGTCGAAACTTATTATTAAATAACGGTTGTTTAACGTATAATATTCTGTGCTGTACGATTATCTATTTAGAAGTGGTGTAATATTTTACATAGAATATTTTTTTTTAAGTGATAATATTGTAAGTCTCTAAATATTATTTGAAATATTTAAAAAGTGTAAATATTTATTTTACGTAATATTATAAAATTTAATTCAAATAAATTTATAACTCAAAAATGAATCGTGGTTATTTAATGGTCAATGCTGTGAGACAAAAACAAGATGGTAAGTTTTTTCATTGCTAATTACACTTTTTTTTTAATAGCATGGTTTTTCTAATACTGTCAATAGCTAAAAAGAAATTAAACTTTCAAAATATTTTAATCAAAAATCAAATGAATGATGATACTTTGGAACATTCTAGACCAAGTATTAATATTGGTGATCAAGCTGAACCGTTCAATCCATCTACTTTATTTTTTAATGAACGTGTAGAAAGCAGAGGTAAAAATTACCACACATTTTAATTTTTTTTTTAATTTCAATTAATTTTATTAATATTTATATGCCACAGATACAATTAACATATCTAGCAAAGAAAAACCAAATACATCATGTGATCAGCAATCAGAATCTGGTAAGTACCTAATTTCATACTTAAAACAAGATTTTATATTATAAAAAAAAACTAAGGGTTGGCCAAGAAAATATGAGCCGTAGAAATCCATACGTACAATTTTTTTTCAATATCACTTCAATATTATTAAGCTATAAACGAAAAATTTGTTTATCACTTTGTATTTGCAATATTTATTTTCAATATTTAATATTATTTAAACCACCTAATAAAGCAATACGAGTTAATGCTGCGCAAGAAATAATTGGTGTGTACCTATGTAAAAAATAATTATAAATTTTTAACCGTTTTTTTTTTCAATTCTCCAAAATATGTAGCTAGCTATAAACAAATGGAATAAAATTATTCTTATGATTTCTTTTATATTTATGTTTGTTGCTTTGTTATACAATAAAAATTTCGTAAGAAAAAGTCCCAACAAAATTTATTTTTCGTATTTCAAAAAAGAAACAAAGCAAAGGCTCATATTATATTTCACCAATAACTAATTAGTGGTCTTATATTTTTTGCGACGAGATTTGAAGAAAACATCTGCAAATAGTTGAATTTTATAAAATAATTTTTTTTTATAATTTTGTTTATTATATTATGTACATAATATTAGGTTTGAATTTGAAATAGAAAGAATAATAGTATTGTACAAACCAATTTTAAAATATTAATAGGGTTATGCTCAAGTCCATCGGAAATTTTATTCGAATGGAAAATTTCGTTCCGCATTCGACAAAATTGTATACTGCAATCTATTCGTCTGCAAACAAAATTTACAGATATCAAAATCATATTATGTTTCGTAAAATATTTTTTATTTAAATTTACATTTTGAAAATAAAAATTATTTTGTACTATAAATACTTCGTATAGCTTTCGAATAACAAATTGTATCGAAAGAAATTTTATTCATTTCTATTCATTTTTCGTTTCGAGGGAAAACCAGCATACTCAAAAAAAATTTCGAAATAAAATTTACATTTTGCAGCGCGTGAAAACAATTCTGAGTTCAGCATATTAAATTCGGAATTTTTGTTTATCGAAACATTCCGATGGACTTGAGCATAACCCTATAAATAATAATTCCTTTTTGTATTATTATAATAACATTATTTTTTCAATTAGAAACTGAAAACGACTTCAGCACTACAGAAAGTGAGTATGAACCCAGTAACTCCAGCACTGACACAACTATAAGTACAGTATAGAATATCTATATTAAGAATATCGATATACAACATATATTTTTGGAAAAAGGGCATACGCAAAATGAAGGTGATTCTATGCACGCCTTGATTGAAAAATCTAAAAAAAATAAAAAAATTTTTATTCCTGCCCAATGGTATTCTTTAATTCGAAATTGCAAAATAAGTGAACCAAAATACATTGTCCACGAAATGACCAATAACGATTTTTTACACTTTGCAAGTTTTACAAATTTGGTTAATTTAAATAAAGATGAAATGAATATGCAAACAAAATGGAGTAATATCAGAATAATCAAAATTAATAAATTGCAACCAAATAAACTGTTTTACAAATATTCGTTTGATTCTGATATATTTTCATCTATAATTTTATATAATGAAGAAGAAAAAGGCCGCCGAAAAAAACGCAAAATAGTATTGGGATTACCCAATAATAAACCTAATGTCCTTTACAAGGAGGCTTTAAAAATATCTATTGCAAAATATAAAGATCTAATGGAGTTAACAGATTATATGCCGCAATATTATAAAGAATTTTACAAAAATTTGCAACATACTTCCAGTGAACCAGAGAATACAGAAAATTTTGAAGATTTTGAATAAATTAATATAATATAAAATATATAAAATTCTATAAATTTAAAATTATTTTTGCTTTATTTAAATTATGTAAAGTTATATCACTAATCTCAAAATTTAAATTGTTTAAAAAATGAATAAAAAAACTAATAAACTGTAAAATAATTTTTTGTTTTATTATTATCTATGATAAAAATGAAGTATTGTGAAAACAATAATTTATTGATAATTTGCGGCAATTTTTTTTAGCTGTAATCAATATTGCAAAACTATTATCAGTATACCTGCTTTTTAGATTTTATATTGTAACTTCATTTAATGTACTATGACATTAGGTTTTTTCATTGTAAGTATACTTACAAAATTGCATCTGATAATATTTCCAAACATTTTTATTGTAACTATATTTACAACACAATAGTGTATTGAAGAGTCCGATCATGTGTATCGTAACTATACTTACCATATTTTACTTTGTACATCTTCTCAAAATCAATAACGTAATTACACATATCATTATATATTTTTGAGACTGTTTATTCTAGTATATAATTTCATTAAATAACAGCCACATTTGATGAACATTTAATTTAAAATATAAATACATTGAAAATAGATCAATTTTCCTTTCATACAAACCAATAACATGGTTTGTACCTAGCATATAAGCGAAGATAAAAGCGAAATTAAATAAAAAATCTTTGAAACGCTCTCCTGAAAAATGCTATTTTTGAGTTACGATATAAAAGAATGGGATGTGCGAATTATAATAACTATTATATTTTATATAAGAAAATTTACTACAAACTATTTGTAGAATATCTGAGCTAAACTGCTATTTTTGCTCAAAATATTAAGAAAAGTTATTTATCATAATAAGGAAAATTTTTCTCTCAAAGTAAAGTTTCTAATAAATATTGTAATAGGTCTTATATTTTGGACAAATAATGTTAAAAATATAATAAATAAGAAATTTGTTGCAGAAAATTTAGTTTCACGTAACCTTATAGGCTGGGCGTTGTTTTATTTGTGAAGTACATTTTATAGTGATATATTTTTCATTACGTAAGTGATTTTTTTTTAAATTAATTGAGTGGAACATGATCGAACTTGTGGATGATTTCCAATGTAAGCAATTTAAAAAAATTATATTCATAGGTTTCTAAACTTTAATCAGTAAAACTCTGCAATATTAACACAAGTTTATAAGAAATTTTATTTTAAATTTTATCCACTTTATTATTCTATAGGTTGAATCAACTTATTCGGATCAAAGAAATATTTTTTTGTCCATACTGGTTGTGTTTGTATATAAGATTATAAGAAGGACCACTTGCGGGTTTTGCTGTTCTTTACTTTTTATTAGCTTCGTCGGTATACAAAACTGTACAGGAAAAGCTAGAAAGTGCGAAGAGAAATCGTTATAAATTAAGCAAAACCGAAATCCATCAATCATTTTTTATGTTCATTAATGTAAGTATAAATAAACTAGTTGCTTAAAAAATGTAATTTTATAATTTAAATAATTATAGATTGACTATCTTGTGGAAGAGCATATACGGAAATTTACTGACAAGATATTTAATGAAAAAAAAACTCTCCACCCACATCTGATTTTGTCGCACAAAATTTTCGTAAGTGCTTTTAATATAATATAATAAATAACTTAGATGTAAAAAAAATTAAAGAAAAATATTTGAAAGTTACATCAACATGTTAGAAGTGAAAAGAAGAATTATGTTAAAGAAAAAGCTAAAGAATAAATTATAAAAATTATAAAAATATTGAATTATTTATATTATTAGTTCATTAGTATATTTAAATAAATAAAAATTAAATAACTAAAAAAATCATAAAATAAATTTTTTTTCTTGAAAATAATATTTTTGGTGTTTTTATTTAGTACGTTCTTATTGAAAAGTTCCTATAAATATGAGAGCAATAATGGCTTAAAGTATAGTAAAGCTTCCTGAAGTTATAGGAATTTTCCATATTGTTTTCAGTCAATATTCCAATTTTGTAGGAAACATGGCTTATGATCAGTTTTTCTCATTTTTTTCACTCAATTTTCCTATTTTTTAGGAAACATTACTATAATTTTAGTACCGTTTCTCATATTTGTGATCAGTTTTTCTCATTTTTTAAAACAATATTCGTAATTTGAAACAGAGAAATTGTGTCTAAGTGTAGGCTTGTAGCAACGCTTCTCTGCATTTGAATCTTAAATGTTTGTGTTATATATTATGTACAATCTTCAATGGAATTTTTAATAGCTCACTTGCTCGGCATTTCCGCATCGACAATCTTCGCATTGGTAGTGTACTTGTGCACTGTATACTAGCTTTATTTCATGTACTATGCATAGGTTATAATTTCGGCCAGACCAATTTGTTTTGATAGAGAAGTGGCCAGTTATTGTCCCTATCATAATGCGTTCTTTCTTTCGTTTAAATCCTGTAAATGTTTTTATTTTACTTTTGAACATGTTGCCATAAGTAGATTTATTTGGTGATTGCTAGATATGGGGTCCCAAAATTATCTTACTTTGTTCTCGAGCTATATTTTAACTTTTCCTATGCTAAGGAGTGTACCGCAGTATTTACTTACCTTTGTAAAAGGCACTACAGTTGCTTTTCTCAATAAGGAATATACTACGCCGATGCAGGAAAGACTGGCATGACTTGGTTTATTTTCGTCAAGGATTTTAGCTCTGCTGATACCATACTATACTATTTTCCATGTGTGCGTATTTTATGTCTGAGACCTACGACAAACAAATTGAGCTAGTTTTCACCCATAAACATAAGCCGCTGAACGTATATTGTAAAGAACTACATAAGGACAATGTATATTAATATTTTTTTCAGTTTTGGCAGTTGGGAGGAAGATAATTCAAGCCCAAAAAAAGTCTGATATATACAGAATGATATTACTCTGCCTATCCAGATTTTTCTTGTATATGTATGTATATGCTTGTACGATATTTTTTATTTTAATTACAATATGCAATCACTACTACTTTTTACGGCGGATGACAAATAGAGAGACTCAAATTTTCAACCTGAAACCAATAGCAGAGAAGATTCAATAAGAGGTAAAAATATTTTTAAAATTGCTTGTTCTTCAGATTTAGAAAATAGTTTTTTAATTCAATTTCAAGTTTATGGTAAATAAATATTAGTGTAGAACCTTTTTATATTTAAAATGATTAGATCAATGAAAATATTTAGAATGTGCAAACAATGCCTTCATTAATGAAATAAGAAAAAATAAGAAAATCTGAATTATGGAAAAGAATATTCAGAAGAAATTAAGAGAGGCTGTTTTATCTTATAAAAATTATAAGAATTAAGATACTTAACCGAAATAATATATGAAAACTACTTGTAAAAATATTCTTTTTCGGTACAAACAAAACTTTTTCGGTGCAAACATTTTTTTAAGAAAAAGATGGGCAAAATATTTTTAAAGCTTTTTGGGAATTGTTGGATAATGAAAACATCAAATTTTACTTGAAATTTGTAAAGCAGTTGCAATGTTAAACGTCGCCGTATATCCAATAGCAAACACGTGAAATCGTTTTCATTCAAATATTACTTAGCTTCATCGCAGATATTCGCAGAGTGTATCGACTTATTTTTTACGAAGCTGTGAAAAAAGCTGTTAATTTAAAAATTAATTTAAAAATGAATAAACACTACTGTTGAAATACGGTTTTTCTCTTATTTTGTTCGGTTTTAACCTGTTTTTTTCATAGACCTATCTACTTTACCCACTTTAGTCAAAAAAAAATATTGTGCTAGAATCGGACATATCCGAGCAAAATTCGGACACTTCATACAATGTTAACAAATTTCTTAACTCTCCATGGGTGCAGAAAAAGGTGGGTTCAGTTTTTCAGATCTATCTCTTCGAATCTTGGATGCAAACAGTCATGATAGTTTTATTTTTATAGCTTGAAAATATACAAAGCGAATACTCAAATTTAAAATAAACTTTTATCGGGCAGTTTTTTTTTTTATTAAATTTCAAACTTTAAACTCAATTTACTCGAAATTATTCTCAAACGTTTGTCCGAAAATAGATATAAACCGACGATATGTAAATATTATGTAACCGTTTTTTGATTTGTTTTAGCATTCTATCTTCGAGTGCTCATTATTCTAGTTAAGCCATTCATGATAACAAAATATATTTTTTTTTTTAAATTGTATAAAAACTGAGCTTAGCGCCGAGCTTCAACTAAACTAAATTTATTTTAAACACAACCAATATTGTTCGATCGAACTTTTCATAGAATGGAAGAGATCCGACAGAACTAATATCCCAACTTATTGAAAAATGCTTTCAAATTCATTGAAAAATATAGTAACGTCATAATAGATCTGTGGAGATGTATTATAACGGTTTTAGTAAATTTAATCTAACCCAAGATATAATTTAATCCCAATCTAGTGTTATATATTGCATATTATTAATTTCTTTTTGCTAGATTTTGTAGTTTTTATTTTGTTTTTTAAAAGTTATATCTCTTACGATAAGAATTTATTTACCATAAACTTAAGTATATTGTGTAATATCTAATCTGGAAGGAAAGTCTAAAATAAAAACAAAACTAAATAAAGAAAATAATAAAATTTACATATCGACCTATCCAAAGTAAAGTATGACAACTCGACTTATCTGCAAATTGAGTTATGGTATAAATCTGATTGCCCATATTCCAATCTATAACCTGTCAAAATTTCACAGCGATCGCCCTAAAATAAAGGAAATTATGCTCATAAACATATTTTAACCAAAACTAAAAACTGAAAAATCTTCCGAGCAAAAGTATTTTAAGTTCAGTTGTATTAATTTTCGTTAAATTAAACATAAAAAACAATCTGACAAGGCGATATGTAATACTTTAAAGTAAATTTTTTTTTTTTTAGTAATACATTTCGGTTTGGCATACTTTTATTTATAACACATGTTTCAATTCATCTATTATATTTACCGTTTGTATTTTTATTACTGATTGTGGAAAAATTTTTTTTTACGTCAAATTCGGGTTGTCTCTTTCTTACATGGATATTTTGGCGCGAATTGCTACTTGTCATAAACAATTCTCATAAGTAAATAAAGCTTTTCCAGATCAATGAGAAAGAAATAAGTCTAAAAAAGCGTTAAATTTTCTTTTCGAATATAAGTGAACTTAATGAAAAATTAGAGCTGCTCGACTCATAAGAATACCTGTTCTTGCCAATTGAAGTGTTATAAAACATTTGAATTTGATGAATGTCTTAAGATTTTTGATAGTTTTTGGAAATTAGGTAGTAAGATGATAAAGTGGGAGTTTATTTTAGAGCGTACAAGAACATTTGACAAAAAGACCTGCACACTAAATCCAAAAATAAATAGAAAATTTATAAAAAACTATTTTTTAAAAAACAGAAACAATGAAAACATAGAGGAGATTCGGGTTTGCCAGTTAATGTTTATGAATACTTTGAATACTAATAAGCAGTGGATAACAACAGCTTTCAAGAAACTTGAGAATCATCTTGGAATTTTATTACCTGATTCAAGAGGAAGACGTAAAAGAACTGTAAATGAGGCCAATGGGATTGCAAAACCGTATAATATAAATATTTTTTTTTTTTTTTCCTGTTACTCCTCGTGGGAGCATAGGGCATCAACTTGCCTCCTTCATTGTTCTCTATTGTACGCAATGGTCTTTATCTCCTCCCAAGTTCGTCCATATCTTATTACCTCAGAAGTCGCAGTCCGACGCCAGGTGTTGTTGGGTCTTCCTCGCCTTCTGCTCCCTTGGGGATTCCATTCTAGGGCCATTCTTGTTATATTATTTGATGGTTTTCTTAGAGTGTGTCCTATCCATCTCCATTTGCTGCGCTTAATTTGATGCATTATCGGTTCTTCACCTGTTATCTCCCATAAGTCCTTATTGCTGATGGTGTTTGGCCAGAATATTCTGCATATTCTTCTTTGGCATTTGTTCGCAAATACTTGAAGTTTTTGACTGATGTTATTTGTCGTCATCCAAGTTTCACTGCCATACATAAGTGTTGACATTACACATGCTTTGAATATTCTAATCTTTGTTTTTCTAGTTATTTGGCCATTCTTCCATATTGGACTTAGTTCACCGAACGCAGCTCTGGCCTTACGTAGTCTGTTGTTGACATCTGCTTCTGTACCTCCGTTTGTTGTTAGAATGTTACCTAGGTAAGAGAAGCTTTCCACATATTCGACTGTTTGACCTTCTATGGTTATGGTATTTGTGTTGGTGTTATTTATCCTCATGGCCTGGGTTTTATCTATGTAAATTTCTAGCCTGACTCTGCGCGCTGCTTGCTGAAGTAGGTCTGCTTTATGTTGAATGTCGCAGAATCTATGCGCTAGCAGACATATATCATCCGCATAGTCAAGGTCCTCAAGTGTCCTTGAGAGATCCCACCTTATACCTCTTCCGGAAGAACCCGTTTCTTTCATTATTTCATCTATTACCAGCGTGAATAGAAGTGGTGACAGTGGACATCCTTGCCTTACTCCAGAATTTGTGGTGAATGTGTCGCTTATTTGTCCGCAGTGGAGAACTGCTAATTCTGCATCTTCATACAAAGCTTCTGACAATCTTATTAATTTTTCGGGAATTCTTTTTCTTCTTAATGCATTCCATATCGCAATACTTTGAACCGTGTCGAAAGCCTTCTTGAAATCGATGAACAAGAGATATAGCGGAGAGCGCCATTCTACAGATTGTTCTATGATCAGAAGTAGTGTGTTGGTGTGATCTGTGCAACTCCTTTCTGGACGAAATCCTGCCTGTTCATCCCTTCTATTTTGTTCAATTTTAGGCTGTATTCTCCGATTCAGTATGGTTGCGAAAACTTTATATATGATGTTCAGCAGTGTTATACCTCTCCAATTATTACAGCTTTTTAGGTCTCCTTTTTTGGGAAGTTTTACAATCAGGCCTTTTTTCCAGGATTTAGGTAGTCTTTCTTCCTCCCAGGCTTTCGTGATGTGAGGTTCTAATAATTCAGCGGCTAATTCCGGTTCTGCTTGTAGCAATTCTGATGGAAGTTCATCTATACCTGCAGCCCTGTTCCGTTTTAGCGTTATTATGCCCTCTTTAATCTCTTGTAAGCTTGGTGGTTCAGTGTGGATATTCAGTTCTGGACTACTCGGACTACTTCGGAAACTATTTATTGGGATGTTGTTGATGTTGCTTGTTTCCTGAAAGTATTCTTTCCATCTCTGGCGTTGGTCATCCGTATTAGAGAGTGGGATACCGTTCCGGTCTCTGATTGATTGGATTTTCGTGGGTCTGCGGTTAGTGATTTTACCTATTTGTAGGTATAATTCTCTAGGATTGTTTTGGTTTGCAGCTCTTTCCATGTTTGTTGCAAGTTTCTCGAAGTGTCTGCGTTTATCTCTTCTGGCAGCTTTCTTTACTTGTTTCGCTATGTTTTTGTATTCTGCTGTTATAGCTCTTGTAGTTCTGTTACAAGTACGCTACTTAAGATCACTTCTTTTCTTTATCAGTTCCCAAGTTGCATCACTAATCCAGTTTTTTCTCTCGTGTTGGATAGTGCCAAGTGATTGCTCTGCGATCTGATTTATGTTCACAACCAGTTCTTCCCATTGCTGTGTATTCGGACGAATTGTTTCTCTGATGATCGTGGTCATGTTGGACTTGATTTCAGTATTTTGTAACAAGTGAAGATTTAGCTGTTTTCTTCTATTGGTGTTGGTGTTGTAGCTTCTGTTGGCTTTCAGTTTCAGCTTGAAGTCGCCTGTTACCAGTTCGTGATCACTATCCATGTCAGCTCCTCTTCTGTTTCTCACATCTATCATTGAGCTTCTCCATCTTCTGCTTACACATATGTGGTCTATCTGGTTTCTGGCGTTGCCACTTGGTGTCGTCCATGTATACTTATGTACGCCCTTATGCGGGAAGATGGTTCCACCGATAGTGAGGTTGAATGTTTGGCATATTTCTATCAACCTTTCACCATTATTGTTTCTTGTACCGCATCCATGTGTGCCCATTACACTCTTAAGTCCATTGTTGTTTGATCCCACTTTTGCATTAAAGTCACCCATTAGTATAATTATGTCTGATCTTCTAGTACTATTCAGGGCTGTGGTGACTTGTGCATAGAATTCATCTTTGGTATTCTCCTCTGCATCTTCTGTTGGAGCGTAGCATTGAATTATAGTGGTGTGTCGGAATTTGCACTTGAATCTTGCCATTATAACTCTATCTGAGATTGGCTTCCATGTTTCTAGGGAGTTTTTCATTCTTTTCGAGATTACAATTGCTACACCTCCTTCTGATTTTGCTTTTTTCCCACTGTATATCATTCTGCTTCCATTAGCCGTGTTGCATTCTCCATTTCCATTCCATCTAACCTCGCTGAGCCCTATAATATAAATATAATACACTGTTTTTTAGAGCAAGGATAAACATGCAACGAAGCTGATATAGAAAGAGAAAAAAAGGGAAGCAATTATATGTACCTAGTCCTAATGGTTTATGTTAATACAATGTTAAAAACAAAAACTGGTAACCCATACATGGTTATAGAAATGGTCCAAGACGAAATTTATAATTTTAAGGATTTAACTCAATGTTTACATTTAGATAAGGACATCAATTCAGAAAAAGTTTTATGGAGCCAAGTAAACAAATATGATTTAAATGATGAATACAACGCTACAAATTTAAACAATAAAAAACGAGCCAAAAAAAGAAAACATTTGTAATGAAAAAATTATATACCTACATCAGTTTTACCAATTAGTAAAGTTAAATTCGAGGACACACATGATTCAGAAACAGAAAAGGAAAATTAAAATGTAAAAATTAAATTGATGAAACTAAATTTTGTATCAAAGTTAATAATGTGATCTATTGTATGTAACACAAAATTAAAATTAACTACCTATATGTGACCAAAATTAAAATGAACATGTGATAAAAAAAATCAAAGTTAGTGTAAAAGTATGCAAACTTTAAGTAAGACTGAAATAGATATTTTTAGTTTTGTTTTTCTAAGAAATGGGTTACTGCTTACTTAATGTTATTAATTTTTTTTGCTAATATAATAAAATTTATTTTTCTTAAAATGTACCTAAACTTTTTTATATTGACTTAAAAATAACAGTACAATTTAAAATTTTTATATATTATTTTATAGCATTTTGTTGAATTATTAATGTAAACCCAGGTAGCTAGAACTATTATGTAAAGAGATGTAATAAAAATCCCTTATAATTATCCATGTAACTTTACTACGTTGAGAGATATAACATAGTACGGAATTATTATTTTTCCCAGCAAGACCATGACATCTACGCTTTATCGAACTTTTGTTTTCCAATTATTCCATGTTAAAATATTACATCTCAAGATGTTATTATGTTAATAAAAAACAAGGGTAAAAATAGAACTAGCACAATTCAAATATCTCGAACTTAACTAATTTTGAAATTAAACCTAGTGCAAAAATTAATAATATACCTTAAAATAATATGCTGACAAAAATTTGGAACATCTTACTCATCAGTTAATGCTTTTAAAATAGATTCCAAATACTAGGGGCCCCTGTTGAGTAATTATATTTCAAGTTGAAGTCAAATTTAAAGTTTTTAAAAAAACAGTAATTTACGTACTGACATAGACTTCGCACGATATAGCAGAAACCACTCGTGTTTAATAAAAAGTTAATAAGTTTTATTTAGGACACATAAATACACGTCCCTCATATACTGCTTCGTTTCCGATATATTCCCTATAGTAAGTGGCATTTAGTGGATAAAATTACTAAAAATAAAAAATTTTGTCATTAAAGAGGTATGTATATATATACCTACATAATACATAATTTTAATAAAAACTATATTATTACTACAAATAACAAAAATTTAGAAACAGTTACTTAAAAACATAAAACTGTTGCGCATTTTTGTTTTATATACAATCATATATAATATAATAGAAATTCATTAAGGAGTAGGAGAATCGAAATAAAATAAAAAGGTGTCTACTGCGCAGGACCTTAAATGCTTGTCAATTATAATTATAGATGACAAAATTTTAAATTGCTCCTCCTGTAAAATTGACTTTTCTGAGTTGTCATACTTTACTCTGGATAGGTCGATATTCATTGTATTAGGATCTATACACACCACCAGTGTAGAACAATGCTGACAAGTAAAAGAAATTCATTAACTTCTCTATATATGCAAAATGTAGGTATTTCAAAAATTTCAAATTAATTATTTATTAATGAACTCAGAACACATGACACGCGAAAACACTGGAATTCAAAAAGAAAAAAAGTTTCTCATCCTTAAATAAAAAATTATATTTCCTCAAAATAAGGATAACAAAAATTTTTTATTTTAAAGAAAATAAAATTAATCTTATAAAAAAAGGATATGGAAAAGTTTGTGTTTTTATTATTTTTATTGTTGTTTTTGTTGTTTTAAGTGAGTTTTGCTGTTAGGATATGAAATAAAATAAAGTTTGAATTTTCTTTCAAAAAGTATTGGAGAAATTAAAAACAATTTTGTGAATGAAAAATATTTTCATTAATAATATTTAAAGTAATTTTTCAATAAAATTATAATGAGATGAATTATTTGGGATGATAATTTGAGGTTTGGTTCTATTTTGATCCCGTTTATTTGAAAAAAAAAATATTTTTTTTTTAGGGTTAATGTATATAGCGAAGGAGTTAAAAGTTTTCTAATTAAGTACATTAAAGAAGTCTTCATAATGAAGTAATTTCAGGTGATAATGAAAAAAGTAGTAAAATTAAAAAATAATAAAGGAAAACTGCTAGATTTGAAGATCATAACAATATGTACAATTTAAGGGTAAACTTTAGTTAAAAAATTAAATTGTACCAGGAAATATGACATCTTAAGCTCGAAAATAATACAGCAAAACACAAAAAAATATAGCAAAAATGACGTATGAAATTACAGGATCTACAGCTAAACGAAAGTTTAGATAAAAGTAAAACTAAGACTTTGGGGAGATTCTGAGGGAGATGTTGTATCGGTGTAGGACATAATAACCATATCCGAAGGATAGCTGGAATTTCTACCTTTCCAAAAATATATATTTTTAGTGGCGCATCTTATCCTTTAAGGACGAGAAGGACATTTGAAAGTATCCTTGTTGTTTTGATGATTTTGTATACAAACCGTTATATTTGTTGATCTAATAAATATATATATATATATTTAATTATATATTCTAAAAGATTCAGAAGATTGCTACTTCGTAAATGGCACATTCAAAGTTATAGTATATTTTTTTTTTAATAAATGCTTATATCTTCTAAACTGTTCGACATAGACATTAAGTATGTATGTATAAGTAATAGAAAAAAAGATACGTTTCTAATAGTAGATAAATATTGAGGAGGTTTTATGGTAAAATCTTGAAGTATTCGGTTTTTCAAGAAAGAAAATAAAGATTGATTTTTTTTTCCAAAATTGTCTACCTTGAACTACAATATCTTTGAATACAATACTAATGGCAGCACCAATTATCACCAAATAAATGTTAAAATATGCTCCAGGCCGTTGTCTTTCTAGAATATATAATTGAATATATATATATATATATATATATATCTAATAGATCAACAGATATAACGGTTTTTATACAAAAATATCAAAACAACAAGGATACTTTCAGATGTCCTTGTCGTCCTTAAAGGATAAAATGCGCTACTAAAGATATATATTTTTGGAAAGCTAGAAACTTCACCTATCCTTGGGATATACTCATTAGGTCCTACACCAATACAACATCTCCCTTAGAAGAGCCAAACTTTAATGTATAACAGATTTGAAAGCACGGTAATTTTGACTAAAAAAAATTCGTTTTCAACGTCGATAGCCCCTTGATGATGTTATGTATACCAACTTAAAATTAATGTTGCTAGATCAGTTGTTATAGTTTCCAACTGTAATTTATATTTTTGATATACTTGTTAGGAGGATATAACTAACGAATGTCAACATAAAAGTCAATGGAAGGATTTTCAAAAGACTAAGATTTGGACGTTTTTTTTCTTCTTCAACCTACTTCAAGTGAACGACACCTTCATATTCAGTTATCCAGCGTAATAAATGATTATTGACAAAATTTACATGATGACGGTTTGTTATTACAAAGTTTTCTTCGATTTCTTCTGCTTCTTCTGTATTTGATAAGTCAGTTTTTCCTGTTTTTAGCAGACGTCTGCTTAGAAAACAGTCTGGTGTTGCTTAGCTTTGCCAGCAATTTTAGTATTTTCGTCTTTTACATTTTGAGAAATTCTATATTCGTTCCAGCTGTAATGTATGCATACTACTTTTTGTTATTGGGGATTGTTAAAAACTGAGGTTGCTACTGGAGTTGTAAAAAACTAATTTTCCAAAGTTTGTAATGTAAAAAACCTTGATAGAAAAAAATCTTCAATATTGTGTTGAAAACTATATATATTATTGTATTTTATTTATTTATCATTATGTACATAGAATCAGTAAGTCTATATAAGATTATACGGTAAAACATTGTATTTAAATACAATTCATTGTATTTAAACAATGCTTATTATCTGGAATTTAACACTAAAGTAAGAAAAAAAAATAAAGAAGAAAATTCAAAATTTCTTATCCTAACAAAAACACCTTCTAAACATAATAGACATAACAAACATTATTTCAAATAATTATTCTCGGTATTAATATTAATGATGGCTACTCAGGTACACCCAACAGAGCTTGTAGAATTTAGAATAACTTAATTCACACCTGAGAACATTCGGCAAATAATTCCATAACGCCACTGCCTCTTTAAAGAAGAGGATAGATGTTTTAATCTGCCAGAATACCTTGGAATAATTAAGCTTAGACTTCTAAGTGATTTATCATGGGTTATTTTCTTATAGAGATATTCTGTCGTCTTAATGAAATTTTTCTGATGAAGCATTTGTATTTATATTTCAGATAATTTTCAAAAGTACAATCAAGTATGAATTTAGAAACATCTCTAATACTATCAAATCTACGTCGATTTGTCACAAAGCGTGTACAAGCATTTAAAATTATTTTTATTTATTTATTTACTTTTATTTGCCTTAATTTGTCTAATTATTACTTAAAAATAGAGTTTTATGTATAGTGTTACAGGAAATCCTTTTCATCTACAATATTTATATTAGGTCAGCAATTAAGCTACATTACAAAAGATTAAATAAAATCAATAAAATATGTTAAATGAAAAATATTAAATGTTAAAAAAAAAAACGGAATAAAATAGAAAATATGTAGTTATAATAACTTCATATAATTAATATATGTATAAGAAAAATTTAACTATTGAATTATTTTATATAGAAATCAAAACAAAAAAAAAAATTAAAAATGTATTATATGAATAATAGAATATGTAATTAGAAAATAATAAAAAAAAAAAAATTAAAAAAATTAAAAAAATAATGTAAAGATCTGGCCTGAAAAAACCTATATTGTGTTCAAAGGCCACTTAAATAAAGTTATAAAAAAATGAGTTATAAAAAAATGAGCTACAATGAGTTATATTTTGTTTAATTTTTATTTTGAGTTAAGGAGAAATGGCAAAAAACCTTATAATAAGAAAATTACTTTTAATCTTGAAAATCACTGGTACTTATTCCTGAATACAATACATCAAAATAATTGAAATGTGGAAAAATTAAAGACAAAGCCAGTTTCATTTTCACCCATTTACTAAAAATATAGTAAGAAAATTACCAGAACTAAGACAGTTTAAAAAAAACAACATTTTTGGAAATAGTACAGTAATGTGGTCATTCCACATAAGAGCTTTATTTAACACAACATCTAAATTTTTACCACTATCTAGAAATTTTACTATAGAATTATTAATTTTTTATTCGGAAGATTTGGGTCAATATTTCGAACACAAACAACCAAAGCCTGAGATTTGAATGGATTTAATCGTAACCCATTATGTAGAGCTCAAAAATCTTTGGCGTCAAGTTCGTCATTTATTTTGGCAATCAAGTGGTGAATATTACACACTGAATCACTTATATAAATTTCGGCACCATCTGGCAAACAAGAGGGCAAATAATTAATGAAAATTTTAAAAAGCAAAAGACCCAGTATGAATCCTTGAGGTACATCACATAAAAGGGGTACGTTATTAGATTTAACAAAATTTAATACACAAATTGAATTCTATTATTTGAATAGAGTGATATTAGAGAATAAGAGTGATATTAGAGGATTTAAAATTGAAAATCGACCTTTGTACAACAATTTATGATTGACACAAAAAACTTTAGAGAAATCAGAAATACAGATATTACAAGTTATATCTAGTAGATCTGAACTGGTACTTTACTATTTTCGGAAGCCTATTTGGAATTTATATAAAAGGTTGTTAGTACTTACCTTTTGTGCATGCAGTAGGCGCTCATCTACTGACCAATTGGTCTAAGATCATCAATTGTAATTACATATTTTTGGTTTTTGTTTTACAAAATATTACATCATTTTTGCTATCACTGATCTAAGACAATAATTGTAATAATAATCAGGCAGTCATCAGATTAATTGCGGCATTTGTTGTTCACAAAACGAATGACAATAAAAAACTGTTCCGACTCACTAAATTAAATTTCATTTTTTAAAAAAACGATTTACTAGCAACCAAATCCTTTTTAGTCTAAAAATTCTTATTTGAGGTATACGCATCTAAATTGTTCTGCCGTCAGTAAAAGCAACAATCAAATAAATTGGGGTACGAGCTTGAGCTTAAATTTTCATTTTCAAAATAAATTCTAATTCGTTTTCAAAATTTTATTTTATCAGGTTAAAAGGATGAACTTAAGACCTTTTATTACAAAATGAGGAATAATAATTTTACTAGCTATTATCATAATTATTTAGGTAATAACAGAATTTTAATACGAAACTATTTTCGTACTTCTACAAAATTTTAAAATCTTTTGAATTACACTAATTTTCTAACTTATTAAAAATTAAAGATAAATTAAACATATTTTTTTTTCTTTATTTCTTTGGAAATTAAATCGCAATTTAAATTTGATTTAATTTAAAAAAAAAATCAATTTTATTTCCATATTACCAAACACAAGCAAAAGTGTCGACATTTTGACGGCATTTTAAAAAAATCTACAAAGAAAATTTTTTTTTCCATTTTTCTGTTTACAACAATTTTACATAATTTATTTATATTTACAGAATGCTTAGACGTTTTTACAACTAAATAAACAGACAGAGCACTTTAAAATGACAAAACATTTACTTATACTGTTACCTGGAATATTTTTTAACGTATTTATCTATTCATATTTATATATATTGTAAAATCATTGCAATTTTTACGTAATACGCAATTACTAAAAGTGCTAAAAATGTCACTTTTATTATAAATGATTTTGTGTAAGAGAAAAAATAAAAAGAATCAGTTTTCCACATCATTAATTTTTGCTGTTTAATGGGTATGATAGTTTTTCAAATTTTATTCAATTATCCTTTTAATACATTCTACACTTTTTAATATCCTTTTTTTTTTCAATAATAAATTGCATAGCTAATTTTTTTTTTTGTATTTATTTTTCAATTTTATTCAGTAATTTTTATTGTGTATCTAAGAATGTCATCTACAGAAGAATGATTAAGAATATAATATTAAGTTACTTGCGTATATTATAGAACTCTTAATGCCAATCAATAGAGCAAGGAATTTTATTTATGCTATCACTGTTCTAAGACAATATATGTCTGTAATAATAATCAGGCAGTCATAAGATCTCTTGCGGCATTTGTTGTTGACAAAATGAATGACTATAAAATACTGTTGCGACTCACTAAACTTCATTCAACTTTACAGAGTTCGGTATGTGTAATATTGAAAGTAAAAGAAAGACTGATAAGTAGTAAAAATAGTGTCAAACGAACAACATTGAAATAAAAAATATAGCCGTCGCTAATCATGAAAAATACTTAAACAACATGATCCATTAAGTAGTGATTAAAAAAATAAGTCTTCGGTGGAAAAGCATGAACGACTAGATACTATAATAATGTCATTTCCTGTGATTAAAATTCAATAAAAACAGAAATACGTATTCTGCTGAATTAAATCCATCTAACAATAATGAATTGGAATCTAAGCTGAAAAATGTAAGGACTAATGACAAACAATTTTTTTTTCGTGGGGATTTTACCGGCTCTTCTGAGGGATATGATGTTACAGCCAATGACCTAAAGACCTAAAATATCTTTGAACTACAATATTTCCATAGCGGCAACACCAATCATCATTAAATAAATGTTTAAATATGCTCCAGACCATTATCTTTCCAGAACAAATAACTGAATATATATATCTAATGGATCAACAGATATAACGGTTTGTATACAAAATCATCAAAACAACAAGGATACTTTTAAATGTCCTTTTCGTCCTTAAAGAATACGAATCGTCACTAAATATATATATTTTTGGAAGGCTAGCAATTCCAACTATCCTTCGGATATGATCATTAGGTCCTACGCCTATACAACATCTCCCTCAGAATACCCATTTTACCATTTAAATTAAAAACAATAGCCAAATTTTCGATAAAGTAAATGCCTCTAATCTTTATAATGTAATGTGCTTATAATAAAATATTTAACAATTACAAATATGTATATATTCAATAATAAAGTTAATATATTATTATTTCAAAATGAAAATCTTTAAAGACTTAAAGTTTTTACTATAAATATTTTTATACGAAAAAGATGACAATAAATTCGTACATGCCTAAAAAGAAGCGAAAATATTAAAACTTTTAAAAACTAAAAATATTAAATAATCAAATATAAAAACATGCGACCATAAATTAAGAAATACAGTTAAATTTATGTTACTAGATCACTCAATAAATCTTTTATTTTATATTTCTATTCCCATGTTTAACACTCAACTAAAGTCTTGCAACATGTACCAGTGAAATTTTTTTTTAATATGTCTCAAAGATGTCATTGACATCACATTTATATTTTTCTGTCAACATTGTAGGCAATTATTTGAGACAATCATTTTGAAAAAAAAAAAACATTCTAAGAATAATTGTTCGTGATTATATTTCTTAAAGATTTTCACATACACATGTACATAATAATATAGATATAAGTTTTTTGTTTTTAATTCTATCACATTTTTTATTGGAAATCTACTTAAGGATTCTGATCAAGTCCTTAATAGAACAGTTCATTATAATAAATTCGTTTTAATAAATTTTTTGTTGGTATTTTCGGATTTAAATTAATGGGAGTATCATTTTTGAACAGACAAAAAACAAAAAAGAACGAAAAAAAATGATTTATCAAATTTTGGAGACTTAAAATTGGTTGTGGATAATATTTTAAAATTAAATGAACTGGGTGCTCAGTATTAACAAAAAAAAAAATGTGGATTATATACGAAGTCTTGGATTAGTGCTGTATTGTAAACAGATAATCGGTTTGGTTGAAAATTTTTCTATTTTAAAACGTCTAATAAAATTTAGATAAGTATTTTAAATTTACAAACTTATTGTGAAAGTCCTATATATTTTTAATTTTTTGACCAGACAAAATATTTTCCATTATAGAAAGTAAATTTAAATTGAATTGATCATCTCACACTATTTTGATAGTAAAATTTATTATTTCGATCCATTCTCATGTTCATTTTCTTCAATTTATTTGGAAATTGAAAAAAAAAAATGGATTGGTACCATTGATAATATAATTAATTCAACACTATACGGGTACATAGATTAAAAATAAAAGTAGGATCAATGAAATGTTATCTAAATATTTTAAGAGCATGTATGCTTTTGAAATGTACTGGTTTTAGCTTTAAGATTTTTAGTTGAAATTTATTTAAAATAATTACACGTATTTAGTTGGAATTCAAAATTTTAGTTACTTAGATTATTATGGTAATGAAAAATTTAAGAATAAAAACAATGCATTAAAAATATCCGAGCCAAAAAATTTGCCTAATTTGATCTCATCATGTATAAAAAATTTCAAGCGCTTACGACGATTTTTCTACTACGCTATTGCAAAAAGTTGAGATTCTATGGGAAAAATGAGAAATCATTATTCCATTACTGAAACGGTTTTAAAATACAAATAAGGTATAGGCCGACATTTTTATATAAGAAAGGTATAGGCAATAGAGTAGTACATTAACAACAAAATAAAACAATAGGAATAATAAGTAAATATGCTAAATTATTTAAAATTATTACAAATATTCTTCATAATTAGTAATAAGTCTAAAAATACAATTAAATAAACATTTAATGTAAAGCGAAAAATTTTATAGCGAACTTAGATCTATCTCCATATGCAAGTTTCTGAAGAGAGCGGGAACTTATAAAAGGTCTTTTGAATAAATCAGTTAATACAGCAAGTATTACTTTCGCGATTGCCTAGATCTAACGACAAATAAGCGAGAGGAAAGTATGTACATTGGCCAACCTGACATTGATTTCAAAAGTTTATACTGAAGCCGAAAATTGCTCGAAGAACAGGATAAAGTTCAGTTCTTTTTAATATGTGGTGAAATAGATTGCAATCAGCCCAATGTCCACAAATGACCCAGCATCCAAGCAGCAACGAATTGCTGTGGTTGGCACCCATTTTTAATCTAAACTAAACTTAACTAGTCATATTTATATATACATTTTTAATAAATTCCCCGATAACAACAATTTTTAATTGATTTGAAGATAACAGATACCAAGTAGTTTTGACATTATGAAATATATTCTATGAGCGAAACCTAAAAATCTTTCAATAAAACAACAATAATAACTCACTAATGAACTCTAAGCCTGTTGGTCAACAATATATAACGTAAATGTACCAATTTCCGCCCCCTTAAGGAAAAATTAGTTTAAGTTGACAAAATAAGCGAAATATAAGCTTTTTTTAATTTTTTTTGTCAAATTACAACAATTAGTATTTTTTAATTTAAAAAAAAAATATTTTCATCTAATTATAATTTAATTTTTTCTAAATAAATAATAAAATATTATAACTGCCAAAAAAAATTTGATTATTCGTATTTCCGATCGACAATTTCAATCTCAACTAATTCCGCCCTTATATGAACTCAATTCCGCTTTTTGAACCTATTTGCGATTCGCAGTACCTATTTACGATTTTATTTAAAAAAGCTATTTAAAATAATTATTAAGAGTAAAGTTAATAATTAATTTTTTAAATAATTAACTAAGTAGTAGTCAAATTGTAAAAAATATTTATTATAATAATAAATCAATATTTCTATAAGTAATTTGAAAAAATAAAAAATAAATAGTAATAATGTAAGTAAAATTATTTGTTGCGCATAAAAATATACATTTATTTCAATATGAAAATTAAAAAAAAATTAAACAATGCAAAGATTGAGTATTTCAAGCAAGAAAAAATAATTCAATATAACATAATTACTTAACTTGAATATTATAACAATGCGCATTTAAAATAATTAAATAAAAATACAAAATATTTCATATACATACAAAGTAAAAATCACATTTACTACTTTTTAGTTTTGGCATTTTTTATTTGTATGATTTCAGGTACATTATATTGTCCTCTGCTGTTCATTAAAACTGGAGGCTCAATTTTGCAGACTATGTAACTGTTTGAATATATTAGAATATCTTCTTTTACAGGCCATCTCCAAAATGTGCCAGACATGGTCATGGCTTTCACTCTTCTATTTAACTTATTGTGAAATGTGTACAAAGAAATTATTTTGATAATTTATAATGGACGCCTTAATAAAACTTTGGTGGCAAGGCAAGATAATTCCAGAGATTTTTGAAATTATACATAGTATAATATAAATAAAACATAGTTTTGGAAAAACTTATCGTTTAGGGTTGGCGTTAGAGTAAAATTTATCTAATTGCTAAAAATAGTCGAATATATTTTAATTTTACTAAATATGCTTATCATACAGATACGCGTACTTCGTCTACTAACAAAAGGCAAATATTCTCTTATTTTCAACAATTAAAATATAGTTTTTCTTTAAATATAAGACTTGGTATGAATTTAGTGAAAATAGCTTACACCTGCATATTTAGTTCGGAATTAGGGCATATTGCAAGTATTACCGACCCGCTTTTTCATACAAATGTTTATAAAAACTCAAAACTTAGTTGTAACAAAAAACACATATGCGAAATTAAATTTATAGGTCGTAATTAGGTCCAGCTTAGTTTGTTCAATTTCAATTTAAAATCGTCCAGTTGCATCCTTATATAATCAAAAATAGGTGAACAACTTAATCAATTATTTCGATATATCATTTTCCTAATTCCGCCCGGTCGATCGTAAATACTTACAACATAAATTTACATGTCACTAATTCGCGCTCAAAACTAATTAGCAATTTTAAATATTTTTTATTTACAAATTGAAGAAAGTATGTATTATAATCTATTTAATAATATATCTTTTACAATTATTTGAATAAAATAAATAAGTGAACATCATAGTTTAATTATTATGGTCTTAACAAAATAAAAAAAATTTTAAACGTTTGAACCAATATTTTCGCTAAAATGTCTACATAGTTTAGTTTTCTATCAATAACTTATTTGTTAGTACGAATACAAATGTGCATTATTTTGCATTACAACGAGGAAATAATATTCTTTTTTTATTTTAAAAATTAATTTGAAATATAAAGCGTGGGAGTATAGTATTTACAAAAAAGGGTTCGGGCGGCATAATGTACTAGGGCGGTGATAGGTACATTTACGTTAATTTCTGCAATCTTTTAATGACTAACAATCAAAAATCTGTTTTAAATATCTTCAGTATCCAAACGGAAAATCACTATTTAAGTATTCATATTTCATATTGTTGCGAAAAATAATTTGACAATTTTCAGAAAATTTAAAGATTTATTTATTTATTTGTTGCCATGATACATATTCATAATTTTTTTTTTTAACAATATTAAATTTTTTAGAGCTTATACTATTGTATTTACACCTATGACTATTCTTAATTATTACTTAGGCTCTCCGACTAATTAAAAATGGCGACACAAAACCTTTTTGAATATTTATGTTTTTTCATAAAACTTACAACGACTTACATACTAAGAAATAAACCTAAATTAAAACCTATTCGAAAATTGCTCTGATGAGCGCATTATTTGAGTTGTAGCAACTTTACAGGAAATCACGTGTCAGATTTTCAATTTGTTGCAATATAGTTGTTTATATTAGCTAATTTATGCAATTTCTTGGTTGACAAATGTCTAGCTAGGTTTTGCAAGAATTAATTTCAATATTGCATTTTGGTTTCTTTGCAACACTTGCATATATATTTTAGCAGTGTCTTTCCATACGATAAATCCATATAGAAATACACTACGTAAAATTGTTTTATATATTAGGAGTTTGTTTTCCGAATTTAAAAATGACTTACGATTTATTACAGGATACAAGAGTTTAACACAGAAATTACATTTAAAGAATTAATTAATGAAAAAATAGCTTACATTAACATTTAGTTTTTAGAAGTATTTGAACTTGCCACTATATAATCATCAGATATCATAACCACATACCCATATCGTTCTGCAAAAAAGGAAAAAAAACATTGGGTGCAATTGCGAAAAATGAGCAAATTAAATACATCAATAGAGGCTTGAAGCAGAACCTAATGTGTATCAAACCATATTTAATAGCTAAACATAAATGAAGCGCTCCGAGCCAGAGTGGACCAAGCGCAATTTTTCGAAAAATGAGTTATTGTCAATTTCTATTACAAAATAATAATTTTTTTCATCGCGCAAAGTAAACAAGTAAAATTGAACGAATTAAAACATGATTACAGTTATTTTTCTAAATGGATAAACTACTTGAAATGATTAACCTTTTTTCTATTGCAATTTTAACTCTAAAGTATTTTTAAGTATTTTTTTTTTACATGGTCCATTCTGGCTCGGACCAATATAAGATTATACAAAAAATTAAATCAAAATAGGCGTTAAGTTTAGTTTGAGTAATCGAACTTTGATAAACTATATTCAGCTAATTTTAGCCAATCTAGCTTAGCTCAAATGCACAACGAACCTAGGAACGAATAAAAACAATAAAATTTACTGAAATTTTTCTATTACAAATTAAAAATATAAAAAATTACATATCCAATAAATTAATATATTTTTTTTAAATAATACAATTTTATTTTCATATTTATTTCATTTTAACTTTTGTTATTTTGTAATTTATTATTATTTCCGTTACATTTTTAATTTTTTTTACAAACAAAAATATTTTTTGGACAACAATGTGTGAAAATTTTTATAATAGAAATTTTAAAATATTGAAAACTTTTTTTTAAACCAAAAAAACCCGATAACAAAACAGTTTTTGTTATTTTAAATAAAATTGAACAAACAATTAACAATAACTTAATCCAAACAACTATAATAAATCCATAACAAAATAAAACAAAAAAAAAAAAAAAAAAAAAAAACGAAAACAAAACTTTGAAAAATGAAAATGTGTAGAAATGAATTTTTCATTTAAATTTCAACAACGTTGTAAGTTTGTTTTCGTTTTTCTTTAAATATTAACAAAAACATTGCAAAAAAGTTTAAATAATATAAAAAAAAGGAGCAACACTGATTTCAACATAAATATTTGAAAAAAAAAAAACTTTGGAATAAAATTTTGTTTTTGCAATTTTTTATAATTGGAAATGATGGGTTTTTTTTTTCAAAATATGAATAAAAAGTGAATTTTTGTTGATAACTTTTTTATTATTATTTTGTAATAATTGTTAATGTTGGAATTTTACAACAAATATTTATATTAACCTTAATGTACACATTTAGAATGATAAATACTTATTTTTCTAAAGTCAAGCAAATTAAACTAGATGTATTTCTAAAATAAACAAACAAAATAGACAATAGAGTAAAAAAACATTCAGAAAAAGTTTTATAACCCTCATAATTATAGGAAATGTGTTTATTCAATTATTGTAATATTGATTACAGCTTTTGATATTCAACAATAAATATACATATAAGAAAGTAGTATGTAAGCATACAATAATAATTATAAATGTACAAAAAACAAATTATTAAGCAATTAGAATTAACATAAAAATTTAAAATTAATTTATTTGTTAATAGTAGCTAGCTAGTTCCATTAAAGCCGTTTTTCTTCAACTTTTTATAGGCTTATATAGTTTTAAGTTTGTATATTAAACGCACATAATAAAAGTTTAATAAAAAAAAAGAAAATATATATGACAAATACAAACACAGATTCTAAATTATTATGTTATGATTGTAATGACTCTTCTAAGTTATATTTGGAAAATTATTATGTTGAGACATAGCTAAGCTATAAATTTTTTAAAAAATTTTAAAAATTAACCAAAAAAAAAGTGTTATAAGCAACCTAAAATTATTTACCTTATAATCAACAAAACTTATGTTCATATCATTTTTGTTCAAAAAGTTAAAAAAAATCCTCATAGCCTTATAATTCTAGCAAGATACAAAAGTGCAAAAAATAAGGTAACTTATGAAGTATCCAAAGCAAAACAAAATTATTTCAATAATCAAATACAATTGGCTGGGTCTGACCAATGGAAAATTTGGAAAGTACTTAACAATTGTATCCTAAAAAAGACAAATGAGTCTAACAAGGCCATAAAAGAAATAAATAGCAATGGCATTAGAATATGTGATAGTCTTGAAATTGCAAACTGCTTTAATATGCACTTTAGTGAAATTGGAAACAAATTAGCAGACAAAATTAAGGATGCTGACAAGTATACAGTAAAAAATGGATTGTGTAGTCGAACTATTTTTCTTCAACCAGCGGATGGAAAAGAAGTATATGAAATCATCATGCGGTTAAAAAATAGTACACCAGGGATTGATAATATAACAGCTGAAGATCTAAAACATGTTGCAACAGTAATATCACCTGCAATTGTCTGCTTGGTAAATAGATGTTTTTCTACTGGTATATATCCTGAGTGTTTAAAATCAAGTATTGTGGTACCTATATTTAAATCTGGGTCAACGCTGGACGTATCGAATTACAGACCAATTACACTTACAAGCTGCGTAGGAAAAGTGTTTGAAAAAATTATAAATGCCAGAATTCAAGATTTTGTACAACAGGTAGTAGGTTTTGATGTGAATCAATTTGGATTCCAAAAAAGAATTGGAACTGATTCAGCAGTTTATAATGCAATGAAAAATTAAATTTACAATTTTACATATTTGAAATCGTGTGTCATGAATTGTCCGACAATTATAACAATTTTGTAAAATACAATTTTATTTTTGGTTTCATAACAAAATTGACATAAAAATTACTGTGGACAAAACTTGACAAACTTTGTAGATTTTACCTTTGTTTATGAAACAGGAATTGATAATAATTTACAATATTGTCAATTTTATTTTAAAGCAAAAATTTGACAATTGTCGACCTATAATTTACAAAATTATCACATGTCAATTTTTATGAAATATGCCACAGAAGCGAAATAGTTAATATCGTTTTGTAGGTTTAAGCAAAGTCGGATTTTTTAATTTTTAATTTTGGGATTATATTTTTGAATTTAGTATTTTGTATATTTAAGATTTCGTGGCCAACCAATTAATTGTAAATATATGCAAATACTCACAAACAAAATGAAATATAGGTAGACGAAATACAATCAAAATGGAATGCAGGCATGTAGTAATAGACCGCATATATAGTAAAACTAAAATTAAGATATTTGACTATTTCCAACAATTATATGAAATTTATTCTAAATCTAAAGTTTAAGTATTTTAACAAGTTCTTTGTTTTTAAAAAATTATGACACACTTAAATGATTACTTTTATATTCGACTTTGTACTTATTTTATAAAAATCGTTTAAAATCACAAAAAGTACAAAAAATTGAAGAAAATCACTAACCAAGTGTCATTTCAATTTTAAATTAAAATTTATTTGTTCATCTTTAATTTACTGAAAAATATTCTCATAAAATGTTATTTAAAAATATTTTTCAATTCTACATACTAAAACAAATAATTTAAATTCTAGGTACATAAAAGTCTTCAAAATATAGAATTTTGTTTCTTTTAAAGCATCATAAAAAGAGTAATAAATACCTTTCACATAATAACTTAACAACAGTAATAACAGAAAAAAATGTATTCACAATTTTTTTTTTTTTTTAAATGAGTTTAAAAAACTCTTCCTCCCTTTTTATTTTCCAAAACAAAGTACAAAATACAAAATAGACAAAGTCATTTGTTAAAGGTTCATTTTTATTACTTTGTTAAATTTCTTAAATGTGCCCATAAAAGCAATATACGCCACCATATACTCATTATATCAATGTATTAAATATACATACACAATTATAATGGTATTTCAAGATAAATAACGGTATTTCAGATATATGTCAATTTAAAACTTTATAAATGTCATACTTGTTAAAAGGAAATTTTTCATATATTCTATTCGTAAACTCAATAAAATTTTCACTTTTGAAATATTTTTTTCTTATGCGACGAGTATAAAAGAAAAACTCAAATTATGGGGTAGAATTATTGGTGTTAAGAGATTTTTTTGTAATAGTATCGAAATTTTTCTTTGAAGTACTTTAACATTTTGTTTCCAAAGAATTGAATTTGTATCTACTTAAAATAAAATTTCTTTTTATAAAATTTTTTTTTATATAATTTTGACAACCCTGAAATAATTTTTTTTTTACATTTTGCAATTTAATAAATTTTTTCTCAAACGAAATTTATATTTTGTAATTTGTAAAAATTCTGTAATCAAATATGATTTTTTTTTTGTAGTTCCTTAATTTGGGTAATTTTAAGAAATGACTTTCAATTTCAAGATTACCGTATATGCATAGCCAAAGTTCAATGGTTTTATATTGATTGTAGCAGAAATTATATTGATGGATTGAGGTGTAAAGCAAGCACATCAGACGTGTATTATTAGACGAAAGAATGCTATAATATTAGTTTGATTATGCAATATATCATCCAGTAGAGCTGGTAAAAAACACTGCCACCAATAATTAGAAAAATTTAAGTGAAATAAACTCTAGACCTTCTGTTAGTAGTGAAAATAATACTCATTTGTTATAATTATTATAATTAAATCAAAATATTCGAAAATAAGGTTCAGTGTTGGGGCCCATATTATTTCTTATTTATTTATAACTCTCTTTTAAATCAAAATGATAATGGGCTGTCGACTGGTTTTGTAGATGACACTGCTTTTTCTTATAGTGCCTCTAATTTGACGGATGTTGTAATTAAAATTAACTACGATTTGCAGTTTATTAGGAACTGGCTTTTTGTTCATGATTTAACTATAAGCCCTAAGACTAAGTTAATGTTTTTCAAAACTTCTTCTGATAGTAATGAAATTAGCGATTTATCTTATCATTTGCCGGTTTGTAAATGTTTTCCTTTATTTGTTTCTCCAACTTCAAACATGTCATACTGTGATTCTTTCCTTTGCGATAATTGTTGTTGTTTTTATATTGAAAAAGTACGCTCTTTCAAATACCTGGCAATTATATTGGATCATAAATTGAATTGGTCTGAACATACTCATAATTTAAAAAAATATTTAAATAAAACTGTTCGTTATGGCTACCATTTGAGAAAATGTAGTACGTTGCAAATTTTAAATATATTTTACTACGCTTTTTGAATTCCAAGTTGAATTATGGTTTAGGTGGTTCTTACAATAACAGAATTCGCCCACTTCTCCTAGCCCAAAAACATTACTTAAGAGCTACTTTTCAAAAGTCTGTATTTTGCCACTCAGACATCTCTATATTTACAAAACTATGAAAATTTTTTTCATTAGATCTGGTTACCTCGATCAAAGATTAACTTCAACTTACAACCTACGTATTAATTATTTGACTCATGTTGCTGTTCCAATGGCCATAACTACACAATTTACGCATTTTTTTGTTAATATATGGCACCACGAATTCTTAATAGACTACCAATTCACATCAGATGTGAACGAAATCTCTCCTCAGAGATTTTCAATTGTCTCTTAGACAGTTGAAAATCTGGTTATTTCATTTCGATCACTCTCAAATTGAATCACTATTTATTTTTTTATTTTCTTATATTATATACAAATAAAATTTAAACTATACAGTAGTGAATTCACACTAGTGATGTATAGTTATTTAAATCATTCTTAATTTTACTTAATTAATCTGATGGTGGAAATTTGTATTAAATAAGTGTTTTGCATATGCACTATAATTAAATGTGGTTTTCTCTTCATACTTCAATTATTCTATATTCTTTAGTTTTGCTTGAACTTATAGTGTACTTGTAAATTTTTAACTTCAATATTTTGCTTTTCATACGTTTTTTATTTGTTATTTCTTTTTTTCACATTTTTTGAAACATTGTTTACACTCTTTTTAATTTTATTTTTAATTTTATTTTTTTTTTCAAGTATTTTGTCTAATCTTAATTTGTAATTAATTACTTTTGATTGTAGTACCCCGCTAAAACATTTATATATATATATTTTTTTTCATTTATGTTTGTTTCATTCAAGGCATATTCTTTTGAATATATTCCTACTAGGGGCCCCTGTTGAGTAATTATATTTCAAGTTGGAGTCAAATTTAAAGTTTTTAAAAAACCAGTAATTTACGTACTGACATAGACTTCTCATTACAAAGCAGAAAACACTCGTGTTTTAATGAACATCTTTGGAATTAGTATGTTTTCGTTAAAAAACATAAATACTTTACTTCTCATTTTCTGTTTCGTTTCTACCTATTTCTTAATGTATTTGGCGAATAATAAAACCATATGATTAAAAAAGTTTCAACTGTGTGAGCATTATTGTTTTATTTACAACTATTATATTAGAAGTTCAATAAGGATAATTAAAGATACTCTAACTCTACTATATAAAAATGAATTTGCTAGTCATATGAACAATTCAACTGATTTTTTTGTTTTAGCTTTTTTATATTTTTTATTTGAGATGAATTTATTTTTTTGTTTTTATTTGGCATATGTACATAGATTCATTTGCAAGTACATAATGTAAATTATAATAACTGATTCGTTTGCTTTTGTTTATTATTTTCATAAGATCTCACTTATGCATAATGTATTTGCTGAATAACAAAATCTTATGAGTAAAAAGTTTTCAACTATGTGCGCATTTTTGTTTTATATATAATCATATGTATTATATATATTAGAAGTTCATTAAGGAGTAGGAGAATCGAAATAAAATAAAAAATTGTCTACTGCGCAGCACCTTAAATACTTGTCAATTATAATTATAGATAATCCTACTATACAGACTATGCATACGGTATGACAAAACTATGATGCTATGATCATTATCATAAGAACAACAAAAATTTTCATAAGATCTCACTTATGCATAATGTATTTGCTGAATAACAAAATCTTATGAGTAAAAAGTTTTCAACTATGTGCGCATTTTTGTTTTATATATAATCATATGTATTATATATATTAGAAGTTCATTAAGGAGTAGGAGAATCGAAATAAAATAAAAAGTTGTCTACTGCGCAGCACCTGAAATACTTGTCAATTATAATTATAGATAATCCTACTATACAGACTATGCATACGGTATGACAAAACTATGATGCTATGATCATTATCATAACAACAAAATTAAATAATAAAAAAAATAAAAAATATGTAGAAACATATACATATTATGTATAATTTTAAGTAGTAAGAATAACCTTATGTGCATTATGTTTTTTTTGTGTTAAATGCTGTTTGCCTTTTGGTTAATATACCGTATTAAACTATTGATAAAATTTCTATTATCAATAGTTTAATATAAAATTGTTTGTTAAAAAATTGTTTGTTTTATTTATATTATTATTATTATTTTTTATTTTTCGTTATTATTTGGGAAGAAGACTAACATTAAATTAAAAAAAATATTTAATGCAATGGTATTTTTTCCTGCAAAGATTCAGCATGGTAGACAGTGGTTAAAAAAATGAGTACCAAAGCAATTTGTATACATATTGCAATTTGTATATGTGTTGGAGTATTCCGTTGGACTTACAAACATCCAGATAAATGCAGAATAATAAATTATATATATATAAGATTTTATTTATGTATTTAAAAACAATTTACAAATTGTCTTTAATGTTATCTCGTAAAAGGTTAGCATCTCGTTGTTGATTCTGTTCCAGCGGTAAGTCTTCTTGAATAATATCATTTCTCCTTTCAGACTGTATTTCTTGTAGCTCAATCTGAATGTTGTAGTTTATACATATATTGTGAAGAGCGGCACAAACGTTAATAATAGGTGCAACACGTTCAGGATTAAACCGAAGTTTTCTTTCGCTTGATAAGCATCTGACCCTCGCTTTTAAAATACCTATAGTTCGTTCTGCGTTCTAGTTATTCCAGGAGTTATTTAATTAATAAATATGGAATAGAACTGTATTGCTAAGAAGGTGTGGAATAGGGTTGTTTGGAAAATTAGAAGATAGGAATAGGCGACTTTTGTTACATATTTTTTTCTAAAAAATATGCATTTAGTTGTAAATGTAATTTAAATATGTGTCACAATTCCTGATTCATTTTGAACGTGCTCCGGATTTCGACAAGGATTTCGACAATGCTGTCATGTAATTTCTTTAATCTACTGTTGGAACATTTGGTGCAACGTTTCGGTGTAAACACACAGGGCACTATTCTTGACAAATCGGTGCAGCTCCTGGGTTTCGCTGATGACTTCGAGCAGTCGTCGAAGCCTTTACACAGATTCAACAGGAAGCACGTAAATCGGGTCTTCTTATAAATGAGAATAAAACCAAATATATGCTGTCGATAAATAAAATGTCCTCACAACACCATATAGGACACAACATCACTGTTGGCTCATATATTTTGAGGTATTTCAGGAATTTATCTACCTAGGAACCAACATCAAGTTCCCCAATCACATCAATGTTGAAATAAGGAGAAGAATTACCCTTGCAAACCGTTGCTACTTCAATTTGTCCAAACAACTGAGCTCAAGTTCGTATTCCAAAATACCAAGGCACAATCATACAAAACGCTCATCCTTCCGGTGCTGTTATATGGTTCTGAATCGTGGACATTACCAAAACCAACCGAGCATGCACTTGCTTATCCTTGAGAGAAAAATCCTTCTTCGCATCTATGATCCTCTGTCTGACGAAGAGGTTTGGAGAAGAAGCTTTAATTCCGGACTGTGCCAGCTGTTCAAGAACATGGACCGAGCCAAACAAAGTCAGAATATGACGTCTTCATTGGCTAGGCCATGTAGATCATATGAATGAAAATTCGCCAGCTAGGAAACTCTTTACTCTTAAACTCCGGGGAATGCACCATCAAGGGAGGCCACACCATTATTGTAGAGATGAAGTATCGGCATATATGAAAAAACTTCAAATCACCAATTGGAGAGATTCCGATGGTGCCCGAAGTCAGTGGAGGACAATTTTGCATCAGACCCAGGACCTTTAAAGTTCATAGCGCCCAACAATTAAGTAAGTAACTAATATTTCACTGCGATTTAATTATGACATTTGTGTAATTTCGCGCCAAAATAGGAATATACTCTTTTTCTTACTTTTTTTATTACTTTTTATTTTCTAGAATCGAATTTCTAAGGAATAGACATATTTTGACAAAAAGTATGGAATTTTAATCACGCTTACATATGGGAAATAACATTATTATGTTGAAATATGAGGAAGTAAATCAATTTTGATTTAGAATATAAACAAAACCTCATCATTTATTTTTTTTTTTTAAAGTGGAAAAGATATCGGTTTGCTGCTAAGCTACACATTTTTTATCTCAGTTTTCGAATGCTACAAAGTTTAAACAAAAAAAAAAAAAAAAAAAAGTACCCCTTTTCATTTGAAAATCTCTAGTTCGGCCAATTTCGGCAATTTTTTATCTTAAAAAACCGTGTTGTAGTCCCTTCCGGAAGTTGAAAGTACCACCAATCGATAGAGCACCCTCGATTTAGTTAAAAAACTTTTTTAAAAATTTTAAAATAACGCCTTCTTCCCTCTTAAAAAGCTGAAATTAAAAAAAAACCAAAAAAAAATAAATGGCCCATTTTACGAACTGAACCTATGATTCCCTACAGGTTCAAAACCGACCACGGGCTCCAACCAACAGAGCTAATGGGCCATTTTCATTAGTTGATCAAAAAGCAGTAATAAACCAACGAAATTTTTTTTTTATTTTTTTTTCATATAAATTTAAAAAAAATAAGAAAAATTAAATGGCTCATTGAGGAATCGAACCTAAGAGTTTTTAGTTGTACGAGCTCTAGCCAACTGACCAAATGGGCCAATTTTAATGTCATTATGCATATAACTTTCTGGAGTTATCTGGAAGTTCGGCGGAATATGACAATTGACAGATGACATATGACAGATGACAGATGACAGATGACAGATGACAGATGACAGATGACAGATGACAGATGACAGATGACAGATGACAGATGACAGATGACAGATGACAGATGACAGATGACAGATGACAGATGACAGATGACAGATGACAGATGACAGATGACAGATGACAGATGACAGATGACAGATGACAGATGACAGATGACAGATGACAGATGACAGATGACAGATGACAGATGACAGATGACAGATGACAGATGACAGATGACAGATGACAGATGACAGATGACAGATGACAGATGACAGATGACAGATGACAGATGACAGATGACAGATGACAGATGACAGATGACAGATGACAGATGACAGATGACAGATGACAGATGACAGATGACAGATGACAGATGACAGATGACAGATGACAGATGACAGATGACAGATGAAAGATGACAGATGACAGATGACAGATGACAGCAAAACAAAATACATATGTATGATCCTTTTTGATCTTAAATCAAGAAAACATATGGAGCGAACTAAATACCAACAACTACAACTTGAAATCATGATTCAAAAAAATAATTTGAAAAGGCATCAATTAAATTTGCTGGAAAATAAAAATCAAAATGTCAAATAATATAGATTTCAAAATTTTAATAATAGAAAAAAAATGTTATAAACTTATAAGTTGCAAAAGAAAGAATTTGTTCAAATTTTTTTTAATTTTATCAAATAATTTATTGAGTGTTATTTCTTGGTAGCTATGTTCGTACATTCTTAAAATATTTTGAAATTAAATATTTTTTTTATTTTGTCTGTTAGAATTGTTTATATTTTTTTAACAAATATTATTTTCAAACAACCATTATTATATACTAGCTTTGTAACCCGCCATAAATGACGGAAGCAAAATAAATTCTAGCATTTCTTTCCTTCATTAGAATTTTCATTTCAAGTTTAAGAAAAATTTGTAACTATTTGCTTACTAATTTATCACACCTTTATTTTTGTATTATAACGCTTTTAATTACCATATAAACAGAATATTTGAAGTAAGGTGCAAAACTGTCTATTCCCTAAGGATCATTTACTCGATCATTTTAGCGACATCCTTTTTGCCAACATTGAAAATTTATCGTGTAATTCAGAATCAAGTTAATCCTGTTAACATTCAATAACATTCGCTGCGCAAGTTTAGCGCCAAAGTTTATAGCAAACAAATAATATTTTATAATGAGCCACAACTTTGAACGAAAACAATTTTAAAAGCAAAAATAAATAAAACTGTAAATATAAAAAACCAATAATATTGTGGGTACGCATAATACTTATTTTGATAAATAAAATAAAAATTCGTGTTCGAGAAAAAATTAATATAAAAAAATTTACTGCAAATAAATAGATATTTACAAAACTGTTCATAACTTGTGAACCATTGATCGGTTATTTAAAATTTCATTTCATTCCAAAAAATTTATTATCGAACTGGTCATGTTAAAATTCAAACATAATTATTATTTATAACATACATTAAAAAGAAGAACAACAATGAATATGTTTTAACCGATACCTATATATATACCTACTTACTATACTAAAAAAAAAGTCTCTACAATATACATTTCTACACACTTGAAGAAAACAAATATACCTAAAAATTATAAATTTACAAAGATAAGAAAAAAAAATAATAGTACGAAATTTCATTTAATTTCTTTACAATTTTTTAAATATTATTGTTTTTATGTGTAAATCAGCAGAACCAATACCTAACCCCATAATACATACTAAATATTATATACGATCATAAACTTATATATCATATTGATATATATATATATATATATAAAAAAAAAAATAATAAACAAAATAAAATAAAAATAAATAACAATTTTAACTCATCATGGCATCACATTCACATTTCTGGCTAGAGTATATATATACTAGGGGCTCCTGTTGAGTAATTATATTTCAAGTTGAAGTCAAATTTAAAGTTTTTAAAAAAACAGTAATTTACGTACTGACATAGACTTCGCACGATATAGCAGAAACCACTCGTGTTTAATAAAAAGTTTTGTGGTTAGTAAGTTTTATTTAAGACACATAAATACACGTCCCTCATATACTGCTTCGTTTCCGATATATTCCCTATAGTAAGTGGCATTTAGTGGATAAAATTACTAAAAGTAAAAAATTTTGTCATTAAAGAGGTATGTATATATATACCTAGATATTATATAATTTTAATAAAAACTATATTATTACTACAAATATCGAAAATTTAGAAACAGTTACTTAAAAAGATAAAAAGGAAGAAATCAAGTGATTTGTCTTTTTGTTTTTTTTTTTTAGCATATGTACATAAATTCATTTGCAAGTACATAATATAAAATATAATAACTGATTTGTTTACTTTTGTTTATTATTTTCATAAGATCTCACTTATGCACAATGTATTTGCTGAATAATAAAATCATATGGTTACAAAATTTTCAACTGTGTGCGCATTTTTGTTTTATATATAATCTTATATATTATGTATATATCGAAATAAATCGAGATAAAGAGAATCGAAATAAAATAAAAAGATGTCTACTGCGCAGGACCTTAAATGCTTGTCAATTATAATTATAGATATAAAATTTATAGTACTCTAACTCTACTATATAAAAATAAATTTGCTAGTCATATAATCAACAAAATAAAAAATTTCTTAATTTGTAATTACTTTTGATTTTAGTACCCCGCTAAAACATTGATATTTATATCTTTTTTTTTCATTTATGTTTGTTTCATTCAACACGTAGTTTTTTGAATATATTTGAATGATCCTATATAAAGTTTTGTTATTTTTACTAAATTATTTCGTATTGAATTTTATATTATTATTTGTTCCTATTAATTATTCTAATAAACTATATTATAGTTGGTTTTTTTTTTGTAAAAAGTTTTATATTTAAAGAAATAAATGGATTTTAAATCTAAATCTAAATCTAATTAAGTAAAACTAAGAAATAATAAAGCTAAGAAAGCAAAAATTTTTATTTAGTCTCAGGTACACGTACATTATTACACATTCTTTTTTTAAGAGTTGAAACACTTAGTTGATGATTAAAAGAAATTACAATTAGAATTTACTTGAAAAAGCATTTCAGATATTCGGTAGGGCGGGCGTCGTACGTCGCATTTGAGAGATCATGCCCACGTCTAAATCCGTGCGTTTCCCTGGAATTAACCACAATACTTTTTCTACCTTCCAGTGTCTCTTATACTAATGTTCGATCCACCAAATAGTCGTCTATTATTCGAAGGAAGAATTCTGGGAGTTTTTAATCCTATCCCCGGGGATATCTCTATCCTATCCGCCCACCTGAGATAGATTATGTATTTCTCACCACCAATTTCATCAACAGTACCATTCGCCATGAGACATTGTCATAGGACTCTGCTCGCTTTATAGCTTTCACCATTTCCGTGATGACATTCACTGATTTATGCGCCAGCCCTGCAGAAAGGAAATTCAGATAATTTTCAAATACTTTACTTGTATTTGAAAAAACTAAGTTAAATACTTTTACTCAAAAATAGTATTTGAAATACTTTTTTCCAATACTCTATTTATACTTGGTAACGCGAAGTAAATATTTTACTCAAAAAAATATTTCTTATATGATTTTAAATACTTTTACTCGAACACGATCTACTTCTGCCCTGAAGTCATGTTCCTTTGTAGACAGGCCGCCAGTATCCTCTACAGCGGACTGTAATCTCGACTTCAACAATTTCTCTGGGAATGTGGAACAACTCAACAGAATATTTAATGCTATTACAGATTACAGAATATCAATGAACGAGACTCTTTTTGTACAAAATTATAGGAAATGAGAAAGCAATAGCAAAAGTATTTGAGTCTAATTTCTTCTATGAAAAAGTATATGTATTTAAAACATTATTCGCATTATCTTCATTCGTTTTAATTTTTCTTCTTACTTGGCGCTACAGCTAAAGACCAGTCTTTCCAACAATTATTCAATCAACTCTATTTATTTGGTCTTCTTTCGTAATTTTTTGCCATTGTTTCTTCGGCCCCCTTTAAGTTGTTTATACATCGAGGATTATATTTGCAAACTTAAATTTAATCGATTTAAAGATTTTTTTTTTTTTTTAAATTGAGGAATTCTAAGTAGCCGCGATCTCTTAAGATCTATTGTACTTCCTCATCCATTTCAAAACTGCAGGTCTATGTCCTTGATGAACGCTATTATTGTCTTGATGTCAAAGTCAGAATCAGGCGATTTGTATTCCTGGAAGTGTTTATATCTTTTTCGAGCTACAGAGTCGCAATCAAATAGAATATGGGAGGAGGACTGCTCCTCTTCTAAGCAGAATCTGCATCTGTCTGTACTCGATCTACCAATCTTGAAAGGATGTTTGTAGAATGGGCCATGACCTGTGATGAACCATGTCAGCATTCTGACATTGAGTCTAGTCTCCCTGATTACATGGTTCAATCCATGAATATTTAGTTTGAAAAAGAATTTGGACTGTGTAAGTCCTTGGCAGCTATCCCATATGTTTTGGGTTTCTGTGGACTCCCACTTGGAAGCAATTCCTTGTAGGTAGGCGTTTGAACGAGCAATACTTGCCTCTGGTCCCAAGAATTGACTCTTCGCACCTGTTTTTGCAAGGACATCTGCCTCTTCATTGCCCTGTAGTTCTTCATGTCAGGAGTCCAAAAAGACTTCATGTCCAGGAGTCCACATAAGAGTAACTCTGTTTCGTTCGTGTACCTTTATTAAGCTTCTGTAACAGCTATAGATAAGCTTTGATCTAAAAATTGGGGAAGCTAGAGATTTTAAAGCAGCTTGGCTACTCTGTGCTCCCCTTTACTGCACTGTAATGCCGATATCTCGATGGCATAGTTTTTAGCTTGAAAGGCAGTGGGATATTTGCCAAGTGCCGCGCTAAACCTGAACCTTGGTCTAAATACCCCGTCACCGGTGTTTTCCCCGATTTTTGAATCATCAGTACACCATACTGAAGCTCGTGGAGATAAGGCTCTTACTAATCCTTTGACTTCATCTCTTTTGTGTATTAGTACAGTAAAGTTCCTGCGACAATCAATTGCTTTTGTCATATTGTCTGACATTGCAATTGCTTCGGTTCCCAGTTTAGTTTTCTGCAGGGTCATGCTATGTCCTGGTCTTTTGTGTTTGAAATTGTTTGTTAGATGCAGTCTTGTTGCTGCCATTCCTGCCATCTTCATCAAGTATAGATGAATCGGTGGAAGTTTCAGAATTTTTTCTAGTTGGGCAAGTTATGAGTGCTCCAGTAGTCCCAACACATGCTACTCTTTGTATTTTTGTAAGCTTAGCACATGCTTTCATCTGTTCTATTTTTGGACACCATACAGATGTCGCGTAAGATATTATAAGTTTTATTATAGATTTATATATTTTATTATAGATAATTCCCATATTTTTCCAAACATATTTTGACATGCAAAAAATGCCCTGTTAGCTTTTTTGTTTATGTAATCTATGTGAGGATTCCATGACAGTTTACTGTCAGGTATTATTCCTAGGTGTTTTGTTTCCTTTACCATTTCAATAGCAACTTCGTCCTATGAAGGCGGTTGGTAGTTTACTTTTCTTCGATATGTAAAAAGGATGTTGTCTATTTTGTGTGTAAGTAAAGATATCTCTGGCTCTATAAAAAGAATGCGCTACATTAACTAGTATCCAAGTTAATAATGTTCAAAACCAAAATGAACTAATCTTTATTATTTTTCTGAAAATTTAATTTGTCAATAGTTCTTTTCTTTAGGAATAATTTTATTTTTCAAATTACGGGATTAATTATAAACCCCATAAATCCAAAAAATATTTTTATGGATTAGTTATTTTATTTTACGGGCGGTAATAGTTCAGTTGATAATGAACTAACACCCAAAAATAATTTGAATGGACTAGTTTATTATTTTGGGGTTTAGTGACTTGTATATGGTACTTTATATAAACTAGTTAAATACCCGTTACTACGTAACTTTTTGCTACCGTTATATATAGTGAAAAATCAAAATTAGAGCATTCTAGGTTGTACTACATTATAAATTATCAAAATCAAAAATTCCCCTATCAACAATATTTTAGTAATATGTAATACTTTAGTTAAATTAGTAGTAGAAATTTCTGCGTTTCCATTAATAACATTGCATCAGAACTAAGACCTATAGCAGCAGGTGTCCCACAAGGCTCTGTATTAAGTCCTGTTTTATATAATATTTATACTCACGACATTCCTTTAATAGAGAACAGCTCTATCTCAATTTACGCAGATGATACTGCCATATATACTTCGAACTCCTCCCCGCAAATCGTTATATCAAATTTGCAGATGTACCTAAATAACCTAAATGACTATTATTACAAATGGAAAATAAAATTAAATTCAGAAAAAACAAATGCTATATTTTTTACAAAAAAGAGAAAAACCTCCTTGTTGCCACAATCCAATCTCTTTCTTAACAACACTGAAATAAAGTGGGTGGACACCGTAAGGTACTTAGGCTTGCACCTAGATAAAAAGTTAACGTTTCAATATCATATATATAAAACAATTGACAAAATTAACATGACCATAAAAATACTATACCCATTTATAAATCGGAGATCATTTCTATCTTTAGAAAATAAAATAATAATTCTAAAAACTATTTTTTTCCCAATTTTAACATATGGAGCGCCAATCTGGGCCACTTGTGCTAAAACACATAGAAATAAATTACAAATTTCACAAAACAAAATACTAAAGCTAATGATGAACTTACCATTTTATTTTTCAACGAAAAAGTTGCACGATAAGACCAATGTGAATATGGTTGACGAAAATATTAATATTATAAAAGAGAAATTTAATAATAAATTGCAATATTCAAACAATATTATGATACAAAACTTGTATGTAAATTTGTAAATACATATAGATAATAAATTAAAATAAATATATATCTTAGTAGTAGTTAGGTTAGTTATGTTTTTAGTTTTAAGTTTAATTAAATGTAAGTTTTATCTAAAAAAAAAAAAAAAAAAAAAAAAAAAAAAAAAAAAAAATTATTTGGATAAGGTTTTTACTATCCTGTTTTCCCTTAAAAATTTAATATTAATATGAGAATGTACCATTTATTTAAAATTTAAAATGTTTCAGCTGTAAAGAGAATATCTCTAAACTCTGTAAAAATCTGTGTATTTAAAAAAAAAAATGTATATTTAAGGAAATAAATGAATTGAATTGAACACAAAATTTTAGAGGACCATACACATGAAAAATCTCTTTTCCCGTGGGCTGGGCTATTTAAAATTACATTGCAAAAATTAAGTGGTTTTTTAATTGATTTTTTTCGCACTCTTTCTTTCTCACAACTGATTACATAACAAAAACAATAGTTCTTTGCTTCTTTAACTAATGAGGTTTTTTTGTAAATCGCGTAGTAAAAATATCTTGACTTCCCCACCCCAGTCGATATGTTCTTATTAATGAATATTCTTTCCTATTATGATGTTTTAAGAAGAAAAACAACAAAAGAAAATAACAAAAAATGTATACCGATTTCATTTAAATCAATTTGAGTAAAGTTTGATTTTTTTTCCCTATATTAAAGGCATTCTTGATGAGGTGTAAGAAAGAAAGAAAAAAATCTCTTCCAATTTGATTGCAAATTCTCCTCTTCATTTATGTTAAAAACAAAATGTATACATGAAACAGAAACAATATTTCTCTTTCAAACAAAAAATTATAACGGTACTTGCTGACATCGGCGAAGAATTATATTAAGATAAATAAGCATAAATAAGGAATGTTTTTAAGGCAGATCTTTTAACAACCATGAAACAATATACTTAAGTGGCTAACAGACCATGTAGGTCCTGGGTCTGGTCAAATACATATAACCTTGTAAATTTGATTATTTTTAAGGTACGTTTTAAATAAATATAAAATTTTATTCGTTTCATATAATACAGTAAGTTGTCTATCGACAAAAGATATCTTTTACTGGATCACACAATCAAAATTAGTACTGGTTATAAAATTAAAGAGTTGCAAAATGACCAGAAAATGGATTGGAAAAGAAATGGATTAGAGGAAATTGACCAACAAATTTTGTTCTTTTTCTATCGTCAAATAAAGGGTTGCTCTTTAATATGCATCAAAGTCTATATTTTATTGTAATATCTATAAAGATAATATAATTATGATAAAAGAATGGGTGCAATAAATTTTGAGAATTTGTTTATATTGTCTACCCATCTTTTCATGATCAAATACCATTCAATTTCAAATGTAATCAATGAAAAAACCAGTTAAATTTGAAAAGAAATGACTCCCGTACTGCGTTCAAAAAATATATAAATATAAAAAAAGGCAGATATTTACTTTTATGTAAATTTTATAACATTGAAGCTTCATTTTCAAAAAATTAGGTGCTTATTCTTAAAGTAATTATTTCAATACTTATTTTTTAGAGATTATTAAACTTAAATAGAATATGATATGACAAGCTTTTTATTCTTTAATTTGGAAAGTTAAAACTCCTTGTGCTTACACAACAATTAGGAGATTTTCCAAAAATATTAATTCCAATTTAAAAAATTATATTTCCTTTTCATTTCAGACACAATTGTTTCATTTAATATATTTAATTTTTTTATCCTATTGAATTTCACTTACATCCGTATAAACATTAAATAAAATACATATGTATACGATACTTTGTCTAATATTTATGCGATAGATACATTATCCAATTCGTAGTATGTACTGAATTTGTTTAGAAAACGCCCCTATGCACTTATATAGGTATGAAAATAAATTTCTAACTAACCATTTTTTATTTAACAACAACAAAATTCTTATTTTAATACAATTTATTTGATTCTAGTCCTAGTTTCATTATTTTAGTATATAATTTACTGTAACAAGGATAACACAAAAAGTTCATTTGGAAATTTTGAAATTTTGTATAGCTATAAAATATTGTTCAATATGTCTATATTGTATGTAAGTTGTTTTCAAGAATAATTTGAGTGGAAAATTCAATAAAGAGTGTCTAAATCCAATAAAGTAAGTTTAAATGTTCTCGTATGTATGTACGTCTCGGTTAAAGTTAAGTGTCAAATTTTCACTAAATTACATAAAACTTAAAATATATGGTTTTAGTATATAGGGTGTTCGGAATCATTGAATGAATTTGAATCATAAAAAAATTGGGTTTTTATTGTCACATATTTTAGAAAACATGGACTCTGAAATATTCGCTATATATAAACTGTTGACCATTTTTCGGAAATTAATAAAATTTTTAGAAAGAAAGAAAGGAACGATATATCTAGTTTGCACATAGACTGCAGCGAACAGGAAGTACTAGTACAAAATGATATTGATATTAATAGCCTTACTTGCAATTCGACAAACAAGTATATAATAAAAAACCCATCTGACATACAAAATGTATTAGGTACTTTTTTAATGCAAACACACAAAATTACAATGCCAACAAATAACAGGTTTCATTTACATGTAGAAAATACATCAAAAACGTTTAAAGAAAATAACGAAGAAGAGAAAAGAAATAATATTTCTATTACTCCTTTCTCTGCTAATAATAAGTCATCAGAACAGTATTATGAGAACTCTTATTTTACTAATCTGAACGAACTAACAGAAAAATTCAATGAACTAAAAAATAAAACTTCAGTTGGTTTAGATGGTATACCAAACATTGTATTGAAGAACCTAAGTAATAAGTTGATCGAACAATATGTAATCCTATTTAACAATGCCTTAAATTTTTCATACTTCCCTACAGTCTGGAAAAAAGCCAAGGTAATAATGTTAAAGAAACCTGGAAAAGATCCAAATAATCCAAATAACTACAGACCAATTAGTTTGCTCTCGAATACCAGAAAAATATATGAAACGTTAATTAATGATAAAATTAACGATTTCCTTAATAAGAAAAATCTCCTGCCTGAAAATCAGTTTGGATTCCGGCATGGTCATGGAACCATTCACGCAATTACAAAACTGACTTCAGATATATGCTGGCACATAAATAAAAAAGAGGGTGTGGGCGCCTGTTTGGTTGATCTTGAAAAAGCATTTAATAACGTTTGGATAGACGGCTTAGTTTATAAATTACTAAATTATGACTTTCCCAGACAGTTAGTCAACTTAATACAAGATATGTTGTCAGAGGCTGTATTCGTTATGGCGAATAATAATATCACAGCGAATAAAATATTTAGCATCGAAAATGGATTACAACAAGGAGCGGTAAATTCACCAGTTCTGTTTTCAATATACATAATAGAGCTGATAGAGTTATTAAAACGCATACAAGGTAGTAGTTATGTTTTAGCTTTCGCAGACGATATTATTCTGTATTCTGCAAATAAATCAGTAAGAGAAATCCAAAATAAAACTGCAAAGATGTTTAATATTCTAATAAAATACTGCAAGATCTGGTGTTTAAAAATAAACTTTAATAAATGCGAAACAATTTTATTCCGAGATGTTATAGGCAAAGTAAACCACAATTTAAAAAAGAATTGGAGAAAATTCAATATAAAAACTCCAAATAATGAAAACATTGTGAACAGGAAACAAGTCAAGTACTTGGGAATTTTGCTAAGTTACAACCTGAATTTCACTAATCAAGTTGACAACGCAATTTCGAAAAGCATTAAAGCTCTAATGGCAGCGAAAGGGTTGTTTTACAATAAAACAATCCAGCCCAAAGTAAAATTGATAGCCTATCAAACACTTATAAGGCCAGTGCTGGCATATGGAGCACCCATTTGGTATAATATAAGTGCTAGTAATATGGAAAAAATTAGGAAAATGGAACGGAAATGCATTAGAGCTTGTTTGGGGAAAAATAGAACACCGCAATCAGACTTTAAAAAATATTATTCTAACAAGTTTATATATAAATTAGCTAATATAAACAGATACGATAATTTTTTTATCAATCTGATTCGTAGGCATTTCGACAGAGCAATGAGAAATACAGCAAATGGCTTAATATCACATGTATATTATCATAATGATGAATACATAAAAAATAGCCTACAGAAAGGTTTTGTGTCCCCAGAGTCCTTTATTTATCTAGATAAGAATGGTTATATACAAAACCAAAACTATGTCCCAATATTATTTCACTATAATAGACGGGCTACATGTAAAATTATAGATTTTGATCCTCGAAATTTAAATCAGGATCAATTAAAATTTGATATAGTCATCCCGGATAGGGACAAAAGATATAAAGTGGATTACTGGTGGTTGGAGGAAGCTCCATTAAATAGATTAGGATAGTTTAACTATACAAAATAGTTTTAAGTTTAGATTAGGATAAGTTAAGTTTTATTTTAGTTTGTAAGATTTTTTTTGTAAGAATTAATTTGGGTTTTAGTAAAATTTTGCCAAAAATAAATATTTAGCAAAGATTAAAAATACATAAGTTAAGTGGAAACTTGGTATAAATATAAATTATAAGAAAAATGTTAAAGAAAAAATCTGAACGAAAATTAACAAAAAATTCATTTAAAATTAAGTTAGTTAAATAAGGAAATAGCCACCGTTTTTGTAAATAATTTTTTTTCGGTGTAATATTTGATGTTGAAAAATAAATAAAAAAAAAAAAAAAAAAAAAAAAAAAAACTGTTGACCATTATAATTTCTCATAATAGATTATACAGAAGAACTTAGATGAGCTTTGATTAGTAATTTTTCCTTATCTTATTTGATTATAATTTGATAGACATAAAACAACTATCTGGATTGCAAATATCTGCGAAATAAAATTATATAGGAAAAATATACTTTAAAATGACCAAATGAATCTTTTGTAAATATACTTAACCCTTTCGTTAAATGTGTACGATATATCGTACAAAAAATTTGCCAATTTTCTGTCTTATATATTTCATATTTCATTACATTTAGAGTTGAAAGCAAGCAAAGAATTAAATCTATGAATCATTCTTAAAATACAATAAATATAAAAAATATTTCCAATTAGAGTTAGTTGGTCTAATCACGTCTCCTAGTGCAGTGTAAATGCTATTTGTTTTTATTGGAATAAAAATATAACGTGACTATATATTTTAACGGGATTTTAAAAATTTAAAAGTAAAAAAAAGAAATTTAATCATAAAACTTTTCGCATACAAACAATTTATATGTAAGTATTTTTAATTCCATGATGAAAAAATATGTACGATATATCGTACAAATTCACGATGTGTCAATATATGTACGTTAATTTTTTTTATTTTTTGGTAAGTTTAATTGTGAACATCATTTGATTTAAATTTATTATAAAATAAATGGAAGTCTGTTTAGTATGACTACAATAAGCAATCTCGCAGATCAACAAATTGAAGTATATCTTAGCCAAATCTCTTTATTTTGTTCCGATTTGGAAGAAGAAAGTTGTGATCCATCAGAAATACAGCTGCTTCAATGCTTCAATAAAGAAAATGGGAAGTATGCAATTGAATTGGTTGCAGAACAAAGACAGTGTAATGATTCAGTTTTTGATATCGTTGAGGAAGAGGAAAAAGAGGAACAATTAGTTGAATTAACAACAAATGAACTGAAAACTACAAACAAAAAAGATATAAAATGGCGTCATAAAGAATACGAACCGAAACCATTTTCATTCAAAGAACACGAAGAAAATTCTTTTAAAGTGAGACAACCTACTGAATATTTCATGTCATTTATAACTGGTGATTTAATGAATGATATGGTTTTTCATACAAATTTATATGGTCAACAAAAAGCTAACAATAATTTTAAATTAACAAGTTTAGCAGAAATTAAAATATTATTGGTCCTATATATTATGATGGGGTATTTAAAGCTCCCTCGTCTTTCAATATGTTGGTATCCTGAATTTAAAATTGAAACTTTTTGCAATTCTATGACTCTTCATCGTTTTCGTCAATTAAGATCTTTCGTTTACTTTGTAAATAATATGGAAATTCCCGTAGATTGTACTGATAATTTTTTTAAATTACGCCCGTTTATAGAATGTATATACGTAATCGTTGTCTCCGAGAAAACGTTGAAGAAAACGTGTGCATTGACGAACAAACTAAATCCTTTCAAAGGAAGGATATCATGCAAAATGTATAACAAAAACAAACCTAATTCTTGAGGAATCCTCATTTATGCACTGTGCGGACAACGTGGGTTTCCATACGATTTTTTCATATATCAAAAACAGTTTGGATTTTCATCGGCAATAGTTTTAAAATTAATAGAAAGATTAACTCAACCTGGACATAAGCTTTTTTTCGACAATTATTTTACCTCAGATAACCTTCTTGAAATACTTTCACAAAAAAAAAATTTATTTCTGCTGGAACTGTGCGTTCCAAATCGATTTGGAAAACCTAATTTTTCTTCTGATAAAGATTTTTCAAAGAAAGGAAGAGGTGCAATGGAAGCTGTCATTAACATTAACGAAAAAATTTGTATTGGTAAAATGGTTGGATAATAAACCCATACATCTTGCCTCAAATTTTGTTGGAATAGGGACACCAAAAGAAAGAACAAGGTATAATAAAAGTTCTAGATCATATATAAATTTTTTGCAACCTGAAATTGTTCAACAATATAACTCAGCAATGGGAGGAGTTGATCTTCTAGATCAGTTAATAAGTTACTATAGAATTTTTTATAAATCTACAAAATGCACATTACGTGTATTATCACATTTAATTGACTTTGCTATTGTAGCTAGTTGGATTCTATATAAAAAAGATGCTAATAAAAACAAATTACCAAAAAATGTAACAATGGATTTGCTTCAGTTTCGTACAAGCGTAGCGTAACAGTTTAATATTTCATACTGACTTATTACGTTTGGAAAGGAAAAGAAGCCGACCCTGTTCTTCAACAGAAACTAGTGCGATTAATTCGCCCGTCAGCTCAAAAAAAAAATTTGAAAGAAAACCGTTGAATGAAATTAGACTAAATCGAATGTACAAACTAGATGTAAATTTAAAGGTTGCACAGGTCGTACCTATTTCAAATGTACAAAATCCGACGTACATTTATGCATCCGTAAAAATAATAATTGTTTTTCTGATTTTCACAAAAGCCTTGACGCTTAGATATAAGATTAGAATTAGATTTAGCTTTTAGAATTTACCAAATTTACATATATATATATATATTGTACTTATGTATGAAAAATAATTTTGTGATATTAATTTGAAATGAAGAACTGAATTTATTTACTTTTTTTAATTTAATGAATTATTATATTTTGTAACATTTTTTTTTTTGTAAATTATTAATTAATTTATATTAGTTGTAAAAGAACTGAATTTGATTTTTTTGTTTCTGTTATTTCATTGTTATTTATAAAATAATATATGTATATTATGTACATAAATTTTGTTTTATTTGTAAAATTTTGATTTTCTACTTATTAAATACTATATTTTAAATATGTTGCTTTATTTTATTTTCAACTAAAAATAACACACAAAAATCAATTTTAAATATAACGAATTTTTATTTACTATCAATATCATTTGCATCTCAGGGTGAAAAATGTACGATATATCGTACAAAATTTGATGGGCTCTAAAATCTATAAAAAAACTTTTTTTTAATTTGTTAATATAATTTGTGTTTTTAAGATGAATATAAACTGAATAAAAAGAAAAAAAAAAATTTTTATAAAGCAGGAAAAAATTTTGCACGAAAGGGTTAAGACTTGTAAAACGAATTTATTCAAATGGAGACTTCCGTCATAGTGACTAGACTGCGTATAGGTCACAGCAAGCTAACACAGTTATCTCTTTGATGGCCCAAAACAAAACAAAATACCCGCATGAGTTGTTCCATAGAATCCATCCTCACACTCTATTCTTGAGAATTATCCCTTATACACCAATATAAGAATCGAACTTGGTATCATAAGGTTGGAGATTCTGTAACTAGAAGCAACTGAGGCTGCAGGCAAAGTCATTTAATTCTTGCGCAGAATTAAAATCATCGATCAAATATTGGTGTTATATTGGAGGACTGTTTTAGTCAAAACTTTCTTTTTCCTTTTAGATTGTAGTTATTAGCATAGCATAAGGTAATACTAATTTGGTAATGGCTAGAAATAGAAAATAAATTATTATTATTTTTTTGCTAAACTTTAGTTACTAAATATGAATTAATTAGTTTTGGTTTAAAAAAAATGACTAAAATGAAATGTAAACATACTTTGAGCCCAACAATATCCGGTAATTGATGGGTTAATAAATTTATTAATTAAAACTACTCGAAGGAAGTGAATGAATTTTTGGGGACCCCTAATTAACTAAATCTGAATACGTCTCTCCCAATACAATTTTGTTTGTTTGGACTTTATTTTCAGTCACTCATTTGTTCTAGATTCGATACTTTTCTAAAACCCGTAGACCAATTTATATATTTTTTTAAATTACAATTAAAATTATAATCGGTTAAAGTTCTATTGTGAACATAAGTTCCACTACGTTTTAATAATGTGAATGAAAAATTTAAAAATATCAAAATATTGGATTTTCTAATCTACATTTTTGTAATATGCCACCATTATTATATTATTTATCTAGTTATGAATTTTTTTTTTTTTAAAAAGACTTAGGATTTTCAGATTTTCAAAACAAAATTTGACCCATATAGAATATCTCAGCTTTTTTCTACCGACATATTATGAAGTGTATTTGATTATTTTTAGGGGTTTTTTATATCTGGAAATTATACCTGCAAGACAAGGCCAAAGTAACACAATGATTACTATATTCAAATTAAATGAAAACTCTCCTTTTGCATTTAAAAAATATAATGAAAGTGCAAAAAATACATGGAAATTCTCTTGGTAATAAATATTGATATAAAGCATTTATTTATGTAATTAATTTTTTTAACAACTTGCATGTAATTAAAGTTCGAAATGTATTACGGACGACTCATCTGTCCTGGAGGTGCTTAGGAAAAATAAAATATTCACTCGTGAAACATTGGGCTGTGCTGTGAGAAAGAAAATTGTAATGCATCGCATCGGTGACTCATTGGTAGTCAACGTGTTAAATGTGAAAATGACTACTATTAATTTACTATAACTACTACAATTATTAATTAATATGGTAAAATGGCAAAAGAGCTACCACATAGACGCACCTTTCTGTATCGCACAATCCAGCTTTAAGAATATTTGATTTTCCTGCCAATTGAAAATTAACTCAGTTTAACTTTAAAAATAATCACTCAACGGGTGGAATAGAAAAAAATAAATGACCACTTTTTTAACGTTTTAATGGCGCATACAACATTAAACTTATTTATAATAAATTTTATGAAATTTATTTTATAATATTTAAATTTTTAAAAATTCAATGATCACCATCTTAAATCTTTAAAATACATCCTAGAAAATAAATAAAAAAAAAAAATATAAAAATAAAATGATCTGCATATCTTTCAGAATAAGTGTTAGTTATTCTTTAAAAAAAATTATATATATATATTTTATTAGCCATTAAATAAAGCAATTTCAGCTCGAGTACAATTAAATGTTCTAAAAATAATAGCAAGTAGAAAAAATTAAAATTTTATTACTAAAAGTTAGTATAAAAAAAAAAAAACTGTATTTCAAGGACCTTTTCTTTTATAATATAATACGTTTTTAATAAAAATATATACATATATTGTTTTTTTTTTTTTTTTATTAAATACGGAAAGTTATGATGAAAAAATGTTCAAAAAGAAAAAAAAAACAAATTTGACTCCAAATTAAATTTTTGATTGTCATGACTTCTAGCTTCTAAAGATTTTCTTATAAATTATATTCAAATTGCAGTAGGGTTTGAAGTACGAAATAACCGTTCAGGATATAAGATAATGTAAAAAAAAAAAATAATATATAAATTTTATTTTAGTAATAAAAAAAAATAAATTTATTATGGGGTCAACTTAAAAGTCATGGAAATTTTGTTCTTAAAGTCATTAAATAGAAAAAAAAAATTAAGCAACAACAAAATTTAATTTGATTTCATCTAATGAGATCCACAAAATCAAAATGGAAAATTTCCAGAATTTAAAATTTTCTTTAAATATTTTGGATAAAAATTAAACAAATTTTAACAATTTTGATGCTTAGAAGGTTTTGATTTTACTAAGAAGAAATTCTATTTCAACATTTCTATTGATGAAAAAAAATTCTATTGATCAATTTGCCTGTTTACATGGATGGATGATGTTATAATTTCTAACTAATTCCATCGAAGCATTGACCCTAAAACTTTGATTTACCTAGGTGTAACGAATGAAAATATTCACATCTAGGCGCATCATTTTACTGGAAAAACTAGTGATAAAGTACCACAGAATATAATGTTAAAGAGAGTAGTTTTACTCATTATGGAGGGCAGCCAAAAACCTGAAACGCCCTGTTTTAGCAGAGGTACCCATTTGATTAGCAAATGGAAACTGGGCTAGAAGCGACACCAAAAAAGGAACTGCATTCGCAGATCATCTAGCAAAAGTATTCACACCTAATCATCCGACAACTTCTCTTCCAGCGTTAATCTTAGAGTCGAGTCAACCACCCCCTCTAAAATTAAAGTTAAAGGATATCATTGAAATTATTAACAAAAAATTAGATCCGAAAAAAGCACCAGGCTACGACCAAATAACAAGAAGGATGATTATTGAGTTGCCCCGTACTGCAGAACCAAACCTGATGCATATATTTAATGCGTAGAATACTTCCCAAAATATTGGAAGTTGTCACATATCATAATGATTCCGAAACCGGAAAAAGATAACACCAATGTCACATCGTACAGGCCAATAAGCTGTTCGAGAAACTATTGCTAATAAAACTCATGCCCGCACTTCTGGACAGCTAACTGATACCACAATACCAATTTGGATTTAGAGAGAAACATAGTACCACCGGAAAAAATTCATCGAATAGTAACTTACATAAGGAAAGCATTTGACGAAAACAATACTGCTCAGCCGTTTTGATAGACATAGCCTAAAAAGACTTTGACAAGGTATGGCATGAGGGCTTAATCTTTAAGATAAAACTATTTCTACCTACAAATGTTTATCAACTTCTAGAAAACTATTCATCTAGCAGGAAATTTAAAATTAAGTATAAAAGTATCCAAAATATCCAAGCTGGTGTTCTCCAAGGAAGTGTGTTGGGTCCAATCTTGTATTTGTTGTATAGATCTGACATGCTATTCAGCAGTCCAACCTTAACATCTACATTCGTTGATGACACAGTAATACTAAGTAGGTAAGCTACTAAATATCTACAAGATCACTTAAAACATGTTGAAAACTGGCTAGGTTACTGGAAGATTAAAGTTAACGAATCCCAATGTGTTCAAGTAACATTTACACTAAGAAAAGAAATGTGCGCAATGTTAAACCATACTATTGCTTAGAGCAACGAGATTAAATACATAGGTATTCACTTAAATAGCAGATTGACGTAAGTACATCGCAACAAAAGTAACTCTGAAAGATATGGACTTATGAAATTCAAATATGGGGCTATAATGTAGAAAAACTACAAAAAATTCAATCAAAAGTCCTAATGAGGATCTCTGGAGCCCCCTGCTTTATAAAAAATGCAAACATCCAAAGATATCTAAAAATTGAGATGGTCAGCGCAGAAATCGTCAGATATAGTCGAAACTGTCTACGAAAACTGGAAGATCATCCAAACTCTCTAGCAAGAAAACTAACCACAAACAGAGGTCATATAAGACTTAAAAAAAGGACACAAAAGATCTAATCAATCTATAATGTTAATTACTTTTATTATTTTTATCTTTTTTATATTTTATTTTTAATTTTTATTATTTTTTTTTATACTTATCACTGTTATAAGTAAGCTTACTTTATTTAATAGAAAAATCAATGCAATGGCAGGTATTTTCAAATTTTTTAGGCTAAGATTTGATCTAATTATTGTGAGTCTCTAGAGTAGAAAGATTCAATAAAAACTATACAAATAAAAAAAAAAAAAGATAGTAGTTTGAAATATAATTTCCATACAAAATCTAGATCTAGATCTAGATCTAGATTATAATACATTTGTACAAAAAATGAATTAATTTATGTATTCAAAATTTGTTACTAGTTTTGTAATTCTGTTGAAATATAGACTATTTTATTATTATTAAAAAAAAACATATTAAGTGTAATAATATTCTGGTAGAAATTGGTAGTTACAGAACAAGAACAAAAGGTAGTAGAACAACATTAAAGAAAATTAAATATCAGGAACTAGTCAAAGCAATGAACGTTTTGCCATCACTGTAACAATATTAACAAATTATGATTTCACAAAAACTATTGATTAATAGGAGTTTTACTACATACAAAAAATGATATACAAAGCTTATAGATAATTTTTTTTCTACTTAAATTTATATTATTCAAAATTTGAATTTATTATTGCCATAATTTTACTAAAGCAAAGGATATCATTAAAAATATATTTGTTCTGTCTACTGGAATATATCCTACAAAACTTAAAAATAATATATAAAAAAAATATATATACATCAGGTGTGAAATTCACAGTCCAATCAAATTACATTTTTGTAAAGTGAGAAAAACATCAATACTTATATATATATGCCTGCCTGCCTGCATTCAATTTCGAAAGATTCAATTATCCTATTCTTACTTCTTTGATTATTTTGAATATTCTCTGTCTAAATACGGAGAGTCCTATGGAAATTTGTTACTGTTGATTTTTTTTTTTTGTTTTTTTTTTTTTTTTTTTTTATTACTAAGTCTATTCAATATTAATTATTTTCCAAAATGATCTGATGTCATTCAAAGCTTCAATAATGAATGAAAACTTGTCATTACAAAAAAAAAAAACAAAAACAAAAAAAATCCTCTGAAGAAAATCTCTTAACTTTCGTTATTTCAATTATTTACTATAAAATTTTGTTTTCATAATATTGGTTTCAATGATTTCGGTTCCATTACAACAAGGATGATTGTTATGCAAATTCAGTTCCAATATTTGAATGTTATTCCTTTTGGAAAAATGTAATTTTAATCAACTCATTGTAATTGGTGAAAAATCGATTTTGTTAATTAGAAAAAATTATGCGTATATTCGTATGTGTATATGTACCTACTTTATATTATGTTATCAATTCTTAGATATATGGTTGGTTGTAACTAACTCTATTTTATTGAATTAAAATTACAGTAGCTTGGCATTTATTGGGCATTTCTATTCGATGAAATCGTTTTTTGGAGCATCATCATTGCCCTGTAGCTTCATCCGTGGGGCATAAGGCGGAGATAAATGAAATGCTAATCAACGACATGATAAATAAATTTGTAAATACTAACAACATAATGCCAGAAAAAACAGTTCGGTTTTAGACACAAACATAGCACCGTAAATGCTATAAATAAAATCACTTCAGATATCTGTTGGTACATTAATAAAAAATTTGCTGTCGACCTGGAAAAGGCCTTCAACAGTGTTTGAATACATGGATTGATATAAAAATTATTAAAACTAGGATTCCCAAAACGTCTAATTAATTTAATGGATAATTTAATCAACAATAACAAATTCTATATAGCCAATTTAAAAATAAAATATTTTGCAATTAAAAACGAGTTTCAACAGGGAACGGTTAATTCACTCATCCTTTTCTCAATCTACTTGATAGAGCTGTTAGAATTACTAGACAGAATAAAAGGAATAAATTATACATTATCCTTTGCAGACGATATAATTTTTTACTCAGTCTCTAACGCTGTAGAAATGGTACAAAATAGAGTAGAGAAAATGTTTAACATTATTTTGAGACACATACAGTAATCTAAACTAAAACATAAAAAAAAACTGGAAAAGCTTTACAATAAAAACAGCAAATAGCACAAAAATAAAAATAAAAAAACTGTAAAGTATTTGGGAGCGCTTCTTAATCAAAACCTGAAATTTGCAGATCTATACAAACAAGAATTAAAGTGATAACCTATGAAACACTAATAAGATCTACTCTAATGTACGCAGCTCCTATCTGGAACAATATCAATAGAACAATTGCGCAAATATCTAATGGAACAATTACGGAAATTTGAAAGAAAATGCATTAGGGTTTGCATAAACAAATCCCGTGAGCCTGAAACGGGATATATCCATTATTATTCAAATAGATATATCTATAATGAATCTAAAATAAACAGGATCGACAATTTTATTAGAACATTGATTAGGAATCATTTCAATAGAGCTCAACAAACCTCAGAAAATGGTCTAATATCCCATGTATTTTACCATAACGAGGAATACATAGAAAGCACATTAAAAAAGAGTCTTGTTGCACCCGAATATTTTATTTATCTAGATAGCAAAGGCTATATCCGAAGCCCATATTTCGTCCTTATATTATTTCATTATAATTGACGGGCTACGAATAAAATAATAGAATTTACTCCAGGCAATAGTAACAGAGACTCAATGAAATACGAAATGTGCATTTCCTTTTAAAGATACATTTACAAAACGCGAAAAGGCAAAGCCTAGTAAATAATTTTTGTAGATTAAGTTAGATTAAGGTAGGTTAAGTTTTATATTTATATTAAACATAATAATTGATTTGGTTTTTTGAACAATTTTTATCAAAAACTAGCAATAACACTATACATGAAATGTATAAATAACAATTAATACCTTTTTAAAAACTTAAGATGACAAATTAAGATAACAAACAAAGAGGAAACCGATCTTTACGTTAATTACATAAAAAGAAATCAAACCCATTTTTATAAAATTTTTTTTGTAAGTTGAGGCAGTATAAATTGTAAACAAAATAAAAAATTTAATAAAAAACAAAAAAAAAAGGGGGAGATAAATTTTTTCTATCGTTTCCTATATACGTCTAAATCTTCAATTATGTTCATGCTCTTTGTTGGGTATTTGCTTTGGCAAAGACTGTTGTTCTACATGTTTTTCTTGACCTTCTGCTGGAAATATGGTTTGGGGCCAACGAATGTTATGCATACACCGAAGGCATCTATTGATATACGCTTGGTGTGGCCTACTGATGTTTACTAAAATTTTCGATATTTACACTTGACTTGAAAATTCTAATTTTAGTGAAACATATCTCTTTGTTTGCCTGCCATATTTCTGAGAGCATCAACTACGTACGTACTTGGCTGATGCTCATTTCAATATCCAAATCCAAACCTCCATCTGACGGCTTGATTCTGGTAATTGAACTTAGTTGTCCTTTTCATTCCCGTTTCTTCACGGAGGATATTGGATGTGGTGATGTGTGAGTTGTGCGCATAATTTTGTTCTTAGCTGTATTGACTCGTGAGGTCACACTGTTGTGAGCAATGTCATACAGCTTTTGGCACATGCCATTTAAACCGCCATTCGTATTCGACAAATAAGCACACATCGTTGGCGTAATCTAATTAGCTGATAGGTTCAAAAGATCGGATACCATTGCTCATCTCACCCAAAGTAGTAGTAATGATATCACTCGTTACTACTAAAAACAATATGGGGGATTTCTGACATGCCTTGAAGCAATTTTTGAGCTGTCGTCGGTTGTATAGCGCAACATTGTGCATGCTTTTATCTTCATAATTTTTTTTTTTTGGAATATGCTTCTGCTATTAAAAGTGACTCAATGATTGATTCAATGTTTATTTTTTATATTTGGAATTTTCATTATTCAAACTATATATAAGTATTTTCTAAGTAAGATACTTAAATTTTGAAATCTAGCCCTAATTTGATTTATCGTCATCGTTTTAAATTTTTAACTTTCATTTGTATGTATATATATATATATATATATACAGTATGCATATATATAGCCGACTTAAAATGTTTGCGTAAATTTATGATCAGAGATACAATTTCTGTTTTAGTTGAGTTATTTAGTATAGCACTTTAAATAACATGATGATACAGCTAATTTAAGTCGCTCCCAATAATTATTCTGTTTCCCCAGAGTCTGTTAATAAATTGTTTTATTTTTTATGATTCTTACTGAAAATATAACTACTAAGATATTTCGGAAATCTTATAAATCGATGTCACCAAAATTTGAACTTGATAAAACTTTATAATAATGTGGCAACACATTAAGCTATGTCTGAATACTATACATTGCTTTATATTTGATTGATTAGATCTAAAAATATTAGTTTTTAAGTTAGATAACGAGAAAATGAATAAAGATGCTTAAAATAACGTACTATTATTATAATCTCAATATTCAATATTTTATTTTTTCTTATTTTGAATTTGAAAAATATTTTTATTTTATAAAATTTCTTATGTTTAACATATTCAAGGGATGGCACAAAAGACTCTACAACATTTTTGAAGGATATTTTTTGTATCTTAAATTGCTCTATTTAATATAATAAATATCAGCTAGGGTATCTAAACTAGCAAAATATATTACAAAATACAAAAAAAAAAAAATAATGTGATGACTGTTATTTTAATTTTATATATTCTTCATTCTTTTCTTCCTTTGGGTTATTTCAAGATGTATATAAATGTCGTAAGAAATAAATAAACAAATAAATAATAAATAAATAAACTTTTATCAAAATAGTTTTTCATTTAAATATCCATTATGTAAGTACATATTATATTAAATATGTATTTGTATTGCTTTCTAGTATGATGAAACTGATATTATTAAGGTTACCAGATTTCTTCAATATGATAGTAAGACTGATGTACTATTTAACTTTAGTTCGCTTAAAATGATGAATAATTTGAAAAGCTTTAAAGAAGAATGATAAAAGATATGTGACATATTTCAAATTATATACCTGTACTTGAATCATAATATATCAAAGTCATAATTTGGCTAATTTGATATAACATACTATCGGATCGGCAAATTGAAATTTAAATCATAAAGTAGCTAAAAATCCGAGCACAAATAATGACATGAATACAATTTCGAAGTACTTCTATAATAAAATACATACTATGTAGTATTTCCTTGATGAATGACAGTCCCCAACAAAATTGAATAGTAGACAATATGCAAGTTAACATGAATTAAGAGCATGCGAGAATACACTGTTATGGAAAATTTATGCATTTCTAGGATCAAATTATACTCCGTTACAGTCAAATCATAAATAAAGACCCAGAACATTTTGACAAACACGTCAAATTTGAATAATAATTTTAAGAAAATCATATAAATTAAAAATGTTGAATAGATACACTCACTAGGTCCCAGAGTGCTCAAAATAATCCTTTTTTTTTTAGAATAATAGTTCATCAATTTTATCAAAATGTTCTGGGTCTTTATTTATGATCTGACTGTATAATGGAGTATAATTTCGTTCAGAAATGCATAAATTTTTTATAACAGTATATTCTTGCATGTTCACAAATTTCATGTTAAGAGACTTATTACTGATAAAACCTTCAACCATCTCAACTTTTGCAATTTGTTTATTGGTTATTTTTTTCAAATTTTTTTAATCTGAAATATTGAACGATTGTGCTACGATATTTAAAAATTTTTAACTAAACTCTGTCATTTTTTATCAGATAAAATCCAAATCTTACATCAATTTTGTTTTTGAAATCGAAAGAGAAATATGTAGTACAGTTCCGGAAGTACATTTGATTATTCAGAGCGAGTTTTTGAACGCATTAATTGAGCTTGTAAAGGTTTTTACACTTAGATTTGTTTTGAGTAATCAAAAAATGTTTTCGGGTATGGGAGATATAGATATTAAATATGGGGCGGTATGAATCAAATCAGTGTAGGAAATGACTTGAATCATTAGTTCATCAGACAGAAAGCAAAATGTAGATAAATAAATATTTACATAACATAATTATATTTCTGAATTACACTCCTCTTCATAGCAATCTGAATTGGGTACAAATTTTAATAATATTCTTGATTTGGTCTAATTATTCAAAATACGTTACCTGCTTAGTTAACTGCTGATGATGTCTTTACAAAGTAATAATCCCAAATTCTCAAATATTATCCAGGGTATTTTATTAAAAAAGCATTAAGTAATAGCGTTTACTTAGATGGATATAATTAAGTTCAGTAGTGGTATTAAAGATGTAGGCGAAATAGTTTAAGTTGCCCACGTATCATTTTATTGTTCTGAAAACAAAATTAGTGCTATAAGACTCCTATAGGACTCCCGATTAGCACTAAAGGTGCTGTAATGATATTTGTATGTAACTAATGTTATTAATATTGCTATATAAATGTTCTTATAGCTATTGCGAGAGTTGATACAATAGGATTTTCAGCAAGTTCTACAGCAATGTTCTTATAAGTTTAAAAGTGCGAATCCTATATTAGGAGTTAAAGTGTTGTTATAAGAACAGAATTGCTAGAATAGCAGTAGTATAGTTTTATTGTTTTACTGTAAATTAAAATAAACTTACTGTAGCTTTTGAATAAATATTTAGAATAAATTTTTACTTAACAAAATAATTATTGAAATATCAAATTTGATGTTAGCTTTAATTAACGTACATTATTTAATATTTTAAAGATGCAGTTTAAAAAGATATTTTCTTTTATTTATTTGAAAACTGGTTATTTTTGAAGGGCAATGTATTTTTTCCAAGTATTATTAAAATAAATGTCAATGAAATTTCATTCCCAGCTAAACTTTGCATTTTAGTCTAAATAACTAGGTATAAATTAAATACTAAAACAATTATTCTTCTTAACCGGTAAATATTATATTATTTATTAGTAAGACATTTGTTATATTATAAATCATTTGCATACAAATACAAAAATATGCAATTTATATCTATCTACTTTATAAGAATGCGCAAGAGTCTTATAGCATGAAATTGTTACGTGGGATGTATAGGTAATTCCTTTCGTTTCTAAATTAACATGAACTATAGAATGAAATTGGAGAAAAAGTGCAGAAAATATGCTGAAAACAAAAAAAAATTATAAAAGATAAATATTTTAACATTGGAAACAGAATAGAATTAAAAATCATGGCAATACAGTTTGTAAAATCATAAGACATTAAAGTACAAGAAGTGGTATTAAATAAAATAAGACAAAATGGTAACTTAAATTTTCCAAATTTTTTCTAATTCTTGATATTTTTATAACAATGTCGATGTTTTTCTATTTTCTTCAGGTTGTGTTATTTTTAGTAATGTTATGTATCTGTGGAAAATGAAAAAAAAATGTTAAAGATGGATCTTCAAATATAAAACTTTAGCAAAATTTTCAATGTTATTATAAATTAGGTATTATGTTAGTACAATGCAACTACAAATTAATTTTTAAGTATGTATGTATCGCGTTGTTAATAACATATAATTTGAACATCTAGTGAATAAAAGTTTAAATAAAATTGAAAAATTGTAGAGCGTCAATGTATAGAAAAGACATTTTACTTGAAAGGAAAGTCTTTAATTTTATTTAAAAATGTAATAATAACTGTCTGTAATTTGTAAGTTGAGACATGATAAATATTTATTAAAGTTTTAAATAAAACAAAATTTTAATAAATAATATTTCCTTAGAAAAATAATTCTGTAACCTCGATCACGAAGTAGTTAAATGAATACATATGTTGCAGTTAAAGTAATAAATTAATAATTATTAATAATAACCGGTCATTATTAATAATTACCAAATAGAAAGGTTAAAGTGATTAATTTGGACAGAATTTATTTAATTTATCACATAAACCGGTAATTATTCATAATACCGTTCTTATTATTAATAAGTACCACCCATCTTAGGTAAATGTAATAAATATTACAAATAATTTTAAAACTTTTTTGGATAGGCTCAATGGTCCGGAAATCGGGACCAAAGGCTTTAAAATATTCATTTATTTTAATCATTAGTACAATGGATCTTAAATGCGATGAAGACAATAGGTCCGGGGTCCCAGGAACTGGGCCGAAATTCTATATCACGTGTTTAAATTTAATTTTTCTGAAAAAAGGTTTAATTAACTTTTAAAAATTTTTTGGATTTGGTTCGGCGGTCCGGCAGTCGAGATCAAAGACTTAAATATTTCAAAAAGATGTTATGTTTCACCAAGAGTTTGCCTCTGCAAAAGCAGGGTTTCAATAAATAAGTAGTGGGGGCTTGGGGGCGGCAGACTCCAGCTTTAAGAATCAATAAATTCAAATCTAGGTGTTCAAGGATTTCAATACTGTAGTTGTAAATTCGATTGCAATTCAAATTGCTACAAATGTAAAAAGTTAAATATCAAGTATAATTATAAATGTCATAAAAGTTCTTCCTGTAAACATAAATAAATTGACTTCGTAGACTTTTTGTTTTTTTTTGTCATAATTTTAATACAAATATAAGAAAACTAAGAGAAATAGTTTTAATTTTAATCACATTTAACAATTCATATAGGTAATTATTAATAATTACCGGTAAATGTAATAAATTCTACTCTCATTTACCAAAATACGCGGTTATTATTAATACTTACCGGTTAGTATTAATAATTACCTGATTTATCACATTAACCGTAACATATATAATAACAACCAATATATCGAATTCCGGACATTCTGCCTAAAATTCTCACAAGTGTTCGCTGAAACTATAGTGCTATTTATTAAGTCAGAAGTAATAATACTAAAACTGACAAATTAATAGATCTTCTAATATCATTAGCTTAGATTAAATATTTTTGCAAATATATTGATGTACAGATAGACATGCTCTGTTGGCAGCCATGTTTTGTTTTTTTGCTTGGTAGGAATCTTCATAAAGATATTGAGTGTAGATCTCTTACGCACGAAATCTTTTCTTCTATTATACCAATCCCGTATTGAACCACTCTAGTCAAATTGTGCAATAATGTACACATGTAATTTTGAATGCAGGGTAAATTCAGAGATGTCTATCTACCTTCTGTTATAAATTTTTTTTTCTCATCGTTTTCGTTAACTTTTTCGTTGAACTCAAAAGGTTTAATTTTTTTAAAACATTTAGACCAGTCCAGCCGGCATTGAAAACTCTTTTTATGATTTATTTTTTAAGTTAAGTTATTTCTTAAGTTATGAAGTTGTTTTATCAACAAAATATATTTGCATGTTAGGCAGCGTGGTAGGTAAAACCGCCATACAAAAGTCCCAATTTTATTCAGGATTAAAATAAAATGCTTTATGAGGTTTGCGATTAGTTACAGAAACATTGGTATATTTTTGAAATAAGTTAATAGGCCAACATCCCTAAAAAATAATAGGCCAACATCCCTTACCCTTTTAATAGCGTTGTGGGTCCAATAGACCCACATATAAATTTTACTTTCAAATCTCTCTCAAATTTTGAGTACCTTCATTCAGTCGTCACACGAATGCAGATTGAAAAGACGTATTTCCATTATTAACAAAAAGTAATGTTTTTTAATTTGTAAATATAATGTGGGGTCCAATGGACCCACAACGCTGTTATATAATATAAGATACTAGCAAAGTTACCCGACGTTGTCCGGGTCGACAACAATATGAATCGAATTTATATCAATGAAGTTTGATTTATGAATCGAATTGAAAAAAAATTGGTTTATCAAAAATATTCTAATATTTTTTTTCACTACGATAAAAAAATATCAACAATACTCCAACTTAAGCTATACTTATATTAAAATTATTTCTTTGTAAACAATATTTTAGTGATCTTTTCTGATGAAGTATAAGCAAATACGCACCTTGCTGTTGAGGTATTCTTGAAATAAAGACATGTTCGTTTTTTCCACAATCAATTGGAATTTGTACTTAAATGAAATTAGGATACCAAGTTCTTATTCTTTATCTAGTACCGTAGTTTTGGGTTCTTCAAGTTTCGTAGAAGCACTATCGAAGCTACTACTTTTAATTCCAATTGATAAAGAACAACAACTTCATTTTCATCGATAACTGTATCTATCGATTTGTACACATGGACCCCCTGGAACACTCTGCAGTATTTTCTGATTAATAAAACGAATCGTCACATTTTTGTGGCTAATTTACATAGCCACTTCACATAGTCATGTAAAAATTTTATACTGATTCCTAAATTCGAAAATACTTTTTCAGGACAATACATGTTTTTTTATTTTTCATAGAATACCTATGAATAAATTTTCAAGTCTGTAACACAATTTTTTTTTTGAAACATTTCTGATAGAGTATGTAAGTGTAAATTTTCATGCCTGTAACACAATTGGTTTTTGAAATATTCCTGAAACGTAAGTGCTAGGAGTTGTACGACAGCAACCCGAACCAGTCCAAATTTTTGAAATCGGTAACAGTCGAATTTCTTTATTTGTGAAAGAGTATCTAAGTGTAAGTTTTCATGCCTGTAACACAATTGGTTTTTGAAATATTCCTGAAACGTACGTGCTAGGAGTTGTACGACAGCAACCCGAACCACTCCAAATTTTTGAAATCGGTAACAGTCGAATTTCTTTATTTGTGAAAGAGTATCTAAGTGTAAGTTTTTATGCCTGTAACACAATTGGTTTTTGAAATAATCCCGGGACATACGTGCTCGGAGTTGTACGGCAGCAACCCGAACCAGTTCAAATTTTCGAAATCGGTAACAGTCGAATTTCTTTATTTGTGAAAGAGAATCTAAATGTAAATTTTCATATCTGTCACACACATGGTTTTTAAAATATTCTTGAGTCTTGGTAAGAGTTGTACGGCAGCAACCCGAACCTGTCATCTGATGGCTTTGTAAAGTTCCGCGTTATTTGCATACCGGTACCATGAATAACTGTGCAAAATTTCAGAACTCTATCTTTAAAACTGTGAGCGTGTATAGCGAACAAACAAACAAACAAATAAACAAACAAACAAACAAACAAACAAACAAACAAACAAACAAACTTTCCCTTTTATAAGTATAGATAATTAATGAATGACTTCAGGAAAATTGCGAAATAGACAACGATTATAATTGAAAGTTTTAGAAATTCTAAATCTAGTATGCATCAAGATTAGCTTACTCAGTCAGTTAAGGATAATTCCGACAATGAAGACAGTGATTTCATATTATCTGATCATGACACCGATTCCGAAATGTCTATGAATTTGGATGAGAAATTTATTTGTATGGCAAAGATAAATTTAAGTGGTTCAAAAAAGAGCCAACAAGGAATGATCGCACATTGTCTCGATACTTCCTGAGAATGCCTAATGTTTTAACTGCCGTCAGCAAAAAAAGGGTTCCAATAGATATGAAGATAATTTTTAAATGCACAAAACTTATTATTTTGTAACTTGGGATTTTGTAATATTGGGATTTTCTAATACTGGGATTTTTAAAATAAAAATTTTTTTTTAGGATTTTGGGATTTTGACTTTGGGATCTCGGATCCAACCTCTTTTTCTTATGTAGATTTGCGTCTTACATCATACAAAGTTTTGCTATTTACAATAATATGATACAAATAATGTTTGCATTAGATTTTTCTTGATCATTTAAATATACATATATATCACCTAGCTTATGGTTAATTTATTTTTATTTGTAATAAGCGTTTTTTATAAGTTTGTATTTTTATTGTAGCTACATATACATTTTTCTAGATTATTTAGTATTTTCTGCCACTGCCTGAACTGCTGTGTTATGTACAAACGTTGCAAGTACATTGTTTAGTACAAGCAAAAATACAACAGATACAGAATCGGACCAAGTAAACGTAATAGAAAAATTCTGGAATTTATTTAATATCCTTCATCCAATATAGAGCTTGGTATGATTTTCTGAATGCTCTTTTGTTCTATTTTGTGCTGAGAATATAATTCCAATTATTACAATATTTCAGTAATACAAAGTAATTTTTTAGACGATTAGATATGAAATAAAAAAATACACAGGACCTCCCTATTATAAAAAAAAATGAATTAAACATTATTTTCTTTGAGCTTTTCAAATGTCACAAAAGTTTTAAACCACAAATTACTTTACCATAAATACAAGCTATCCGTTCAACCTTCTATGAATTAGACAACATCATAAGCATTATTCAGAATATTGCACTATGATGATTCTATTTCTTAAAAACTTAAAATTATTTAAGAATATCATTTGAAATGTGTAATTCGCGAATCGGCCCACGAGACTCACTGGAAAAACAAAATAATTCTAAAGAAAGAAGTTCGAAATTAAATTTTAATTAGAATGAAAATTATTGTATTGGAAGACTTTATAAAAACAAAACAATATTGTATATATATATAGGATCAACATTCTCATTTAAAACGAAATTTCATAAAAGTAATATACGAGTGTGAGTTCATGTCCCAGAACGACTCATTCATTTTTAAATACATATTTTTAAAAAAAGACCTATACAGAATCCCTTTTTAATATTTTAAACATTTTTTTTTTTTTCAAAATCCCTAATGTCAAATAAAATGAACTTTAGGTTATTGACGTCATCAGTCATCACACAATTCAATGACATACTAATAAATATTTAATTTAAATTGGTGGATGAAGTTAAGGGAATTGATTTTTTTTTTCTCTCATCTCATATCCTCCTTATTTTACTAATGCCATTTACAAAACAATTAAAGAACTTCATAAAATTTTATTCTCTACAGATTTGATATTTTTTTTTTTTTAGTGTTTTGTTTTTTTGTAAAATCTTAATTTTTTTAATGATTTGAAATCACTTTGGTAAGCAAATCCAGAATCTAGATGACTAAAAAACATTTTAAGAAAATTTAATTCCGTATTGCCATTAAATACTTCCCATTAAGGAAATTTTCATTTGATTTTTTGTTGCTATTAAAATGCTGTCTTCGTTTACGTTTTTTTTTGTCCCTTTATATTATTTGTTTTGTCTGTGTCAGATGTTTCTTTGCCACAAAAAAAAAGAAAAAAGCAACGACGCTACAATGAAAATTATTTCAATACCCTTCAAATATGGAACTGTTCTATTTTTAGGTGATTGTGTTGTGTGTCGATATACAAATATTTGTCACAAAGTGATATGGTTCTCTCTACTCATTGCACATAAGTTAAAATTTATATTTATAATGAATATAAAAAAAAACAAAAAAGTGAAGATAGTTTTATAGATTTTCTGTTTATACGATGAAAAGTATATGAGAAGGTGATAGATTAGTTTTTTTCGTGTTGTATGTAAATGGGAATGATTAAAAGAAGATGATGTATTTGAACGATTTTGTTTATAACAAATCTGTACATGACAGTTTTACAAGAAAAATTGTCTATAAATAGGTGTGTGTAGGTATATTAATATTGAAATTTTTTTATCAGAGTTTCTCAATCAGTTCTAATTGTATTGATTAAATAATTATAATTTGTTTGAATTAATGTAACGCAGTTAGTGGGCTCGGTAGCCGAGTGGTAAAGTACTCGAGTGTAGTAATGTAACGACCGAAGGAGCACGGGTTCAAAACCCGTGCGAACCGAACAATTTTTCAAATGGTGAAAAATACTGAATATGTAATTTTCAATACAACCACATCGGTTCAAATATAATTTAATAATTTCTTTTGTAAATAAATAAGTGATAAATTATACAACACTAATGGTCAGCCCATTACTGTATAGTTTAATAAAGAATTTGTCTATTTCAATTTAATTATAATTTTTGTTGTAATTTTAATTTTAAGCAAATATTGTATATATATAATAAATTGATAATAAATTGAATTGAATTGAAAAAAAAAATAATTAATAAAGATATAATATAACTAATAAAAAAAATTATATCTATGTTATAATACACAAGAGCACGATTTTGAACAAATTATGGAGTGCAATTCATAATAAACCTGATTTTCCATTAAACTGTATAGCAAATCTAAGGTACATCTACTTGATTTCATTTCAACATTTGACATGCTTAAAGTATCTTAAAACAATGTATAGAATAATAATATCAATAGCTAACCACAAAAAAATAAAAATTACTCAAAGTTTTAAGCTAATCTTTTTAAAATGAACTCTTTAAAAAATATCAGATAGAATGAAACTTTTTTTATAAGAATTTCTTAGACATTAATTTCCAGTAAGTCTGGCATATGCATCAATCAATAAATCACATGGTCAAATATTTCAAAGAGTCGGAATTTTTCTCACTGAACCTATCTTCACCCATGGTCTCGCTCTACACAATCCACTGCTCTAAAAATTAAAATTCTAGCAGGACCAAGACAAGGGAAAACTACTGACATCGACATTGTAACTGACAATGTTACATACCAGGAGTTTGACAATATGACAATGCTGCATATTTCTAGAATACTTCATTTTATACAAATAATTCCTATATGATGAATTTCAAAACTCACTCATAATAATTGGGAAACGGTACTAACCTATAGGTATAATTAATGGTTTAATAAAATTGTCGGAAACTATTTTTTAATCAATTTCCAACACACGTTTTCCCAATTAACGGGGACAATCAATTAATCGGTTAATAATAACAGTTATGATAAAGAGTTTTGGCGGTTTTAGTGGGTTAGTGTTCCACATAGTTAAATACGTACGTGCGCGGTCTATTTAGTATTTTTCGAGGCTTTCATCTTCCGGCGAGAAATAAAAAATTAAAAAAAAACAAATGAAATCTTGCAAAAAAATTTAATGCTATGTAATATTAACTTAAAATTTTGAACATTTTTTATTTTTTTGTGGTTTGCTATTAGTACTACTATTCTATATATTGTTGTCAGATACTTTCAACGTGTCACATGTATAATTTTATAAAAAAATCATTTTATTGTGCCGTTTCACAAACATTGTGCCGCTTGAATTCCTTTATTTTGCTCGGCCGGGTATGTACCCAGGGGTTTCTTCTAGTAAATATATAATAAACAAAAATATATACCACATAATTAATATAATTTAATAAAAGGACCCACATTTTGAAATGGACCTATAAAGTTGGCCTACAGATTTATCTGTAAGATAAACTGTTAAAATAAATAAATAAATAATCTAATGCAGTTGAAAAATGTAACTTTTGTCTAAAAAATCCTAATTAAAAGACAAAAAAATACTAAGACAGCTATAAATTGTTTTTAGCTTCGCATTAAGAATCATTACCAAAGCTCCGTTTTATGTAAAAATTGCAACATACAAGCTATCGTAGGTATATATCAATGAACTGAACATACCTATGGTTCGACGAACAAAAAACTATGGTGGCAGATTTTAAAAATCGCTCAAGCTCCAACTGTGTGAATCTTTTTATTCTGCGTGTCTGGCGAACAATTAGAAGTTCTGAACTTAGTGCATTTGAATGGTTTTGATGTTTGGTGAAATATGATATAGGTTTGGATATGACTGTTTCTTTTACAGATGAAATATTTATATCTGATAGTATTCTGTCATTTTTTTACAAACCCAGGAGGCGTTTACAATATACCGTAACACTTTTGATTGAAAACATTCAACTATTTCTAAATTTAAATTATTTAATATTGCTCAAGACCGTATATCCAAAGTGGTTTTAATATGGCTTTGTATATCATCAGCATGCTATAAAGTGACAGTTTAAGAATATCGCCCTGTAAGCCAGTAGAATTGAGTGAACGTTTTTCTGAGATTTTTGTTCATTTTGAAAAAGTGAGTTCTATAAGTAATTCGGAGCTAAATTCATTCCCACAGGTACTTCATTGATTCCACATAGTAGTATATCGCTTAATTTTACTGCAGGATTTATACACATATAGGTTATGTCTATAATATTATTTTAATTCAAATTAAATGCATTATAGCTAGTTTATTTGATTTGAAATATTTCAATATGGCTATAGCATGGCTATAACTTTGTAGACGAATTAAAAATAAAAAAAATAAAAAAAAACATACATTTTAATTGTTTTTACACCGCAGTACGATTACGATCTAAGTCTTGGGCCGGTTTTTATCGTATTAAAACGATTTGCAGAAACACATTAAATAACATTGCTTCAACACATGAACTTCCAGACGCTAGAAATCTTTTATAAAAGAAAATTTAAGATGAAGCTTGAAAAGTTGTAAACCATTCGAATTGGTTAAATATTAGTAGCCATAATGTGGTAGGTAATATTGTAATATAGTGTTTGTTAATTAAACTGAAAACCGCTGGATGATGTTTAATTATTCTTGTTTTAGTGTAAAATTATAAGTTGATTCATATACGAGAGCCAGTGTTAAGACATTAATAAAACCACAACTAAAATATATTTAAAAAATTCATTTTATACGGATAAAAAATTTAATTATAACATGGTATGAGTATACACATAAATGTAAAATAAACAAATTTTATACTGAAATTACAAATCAATATACACGACCCAACCCAGATAGTAATATTCCCTTCACACTACTACATACTTACTTGATGGGTGCTATGTATATTGAAGGTCGTGGGTCTGACGCAAAATTGTCCTCCACTGACTTCGGTCACGAGCGGAATCTCTCCAGTTGGTCATTTGAAGTTTTTTCTTATCTGCCGACACTTCATCTCACCAACGATGGTGTGGCCTCCCTCGTATTTTCGGACACTACACATTATATAAAAATAGTGATACGAAACAATAAAATTTGGAAAGCACTGCTATAGACAGTGAGTAAAAATATATGAAGTAAACACATAAATCATAATCATCATTATCTAAGTTTGAATATTTCATGAATGAAAACAAATTATTGTATGAGCTAATACCCATATTGTTTTAATTTAAGTACAACATTTGAAAGTATTGAAATATAGAAAATAGAAATTTTATATTGATATTTTCTTAAACGTCTAAAGGTCAACTCAAAAAAAGGAGTAAGAATAAGAAATTCATAATTGATTCTTTTTTACCCATCCATCAATTTTAACTATGTTAAATGCTAAATTTTTAAAACCATTTTCTTGCTATGTAACGAATTTTATGTAACTTAATACATTTTGAAAAGAAATAATTGATGTGAAGAAGTAAGAAGGGATATTTTGTATTTTGAAATATTTGTATTTATCACTTAAAAATCAGAAACTAAATTATTGAAAAATACAAATCTAAATACTTAGTATCAATCTTTAATTATTAAATCTTAATATCTTTATTTATGTTTTTATATTTACATGTTGACAATGGTTTTTTTTACAAATTTATTGTACACAGTTAACAAAGTTTTTATGAGAGCGATTCTGAGAATATTTGATACTTTGTCACGTAGGCAAAACTGTACCCGTAGAAGTTAAAAAATTGACAACACTCACCACCACAATCTTGGTACGGTACGGTTGATAAATTTTGCGCTCTTGTTTAATTAATTTATTTTTTCGGTTACTCCAACTTTTTTGAAAATTTGGTAAAATATAGTATAAATTAATAATATTTAGATTATTTTAGTTACGAATTTAATTACAAATTTTTTATTGTAAAAATTCAAACTTAAAAAAAAAAAAAAAAAAACATGAAACTGCATTTGTGTAATTTCTTTGACATTTTTTAATTTTAATTTTACTGTTTTGTATTAGAACACTAATTTACATATAGATCAGTTCATACACTGATATTTAATTATAATCAGAATACAAGTGAAGTTTGCATTTAAAAATATCTAAAACATTGGTAAATGTTATAAAAAAAAAAAAAAAAAAAAGTGTTATGGCATATACAATATTGTTTTGAACTCATATAATACACTATATAAACAATTATCCATGTATGTAACGCTTAATTACAACTTCTATTGCTACTACTATTACTACACTTTGGGGATAAATGTTTAATTTCTTATAGTGATTACTGATCTGTATATGCACAACATTTAATACCATAATATTTTTACTGGTTATTAATAATATAAAAAATCCATTACTTCACATAAATGAAATATAACTTGCTCTAATAATGCTCCATGATGTTTTAAAATTAATTTAAGCACATATGACACTGAATTTTGTTTATTTACAAAAAAGAAATAAAAATACTTCTCAGTCCAACATTCTGAACATAACTCATAATCAATCAAAGAGAGTATAATGAAAAGAAAACCCGTCATCAAAAAGACTATGTATTGATTGTCAAATAACATAAGCCAAAACCAATCATTTAAACCAATATAAAAATAAAGAAATTAACATGATAAATTGTACACAAGCTGTATAGGCATAAATTTCATAGACACAAATGCGAAATACTTGTTACTGCGGCCTGAAACGAACTTTACATGACAAGAAAAGATCTTACTAAAGCTTGAAATGAACAAAAATTATAACTAATCATATTTGAAAATATATTAATAAGACCGATAAAATTTATAACTAGAACTATATACAGATCACATTATTGATGTTAATTAATGCCGACTTTAACTGTTGTAACAATTGAAACAAAAATAATTCAGAAAAATAATATACATAGTATTTCATAGATGGTCCCTAATTTTGACAACCACAACATACAATATTCTACAGTTTAAATGAAACCCACACAATCAATTCAATAGTGTCATCTTTGAAAATTAATTTTTCCAACCAACCAAACATTTTAAAATATTTAGCTTTGTATGAATTTGTACTGTAAACTCGTAAATTTTTTTCTCAATTTTTTCACAAAAATTTTTAAACTAAATTTTTTTTAATTTTACAAATAAAAAAAATGTAAATTACTTTTAAAAAAAATTTTCATTATTATTATTATTAGATATTTCCAATCAAAATATGAGACGTGTACCAAAATAGAAAATTATCTATTCGATTTCAATAAATCGGCTGTCAATTTTCATGACAAAAGCTTTTAATATTTTAACATCTTGAATTTGTATATAGAAATATTATGTATAAGATATTATGTATATACAAGTATATAATAATTATGAACAATAATGAAAAACTAAATGAAACGAAGAAAAACAAATGTATTCCACTTGAATTCCAGTTTTTTGAATTAATATTTTTTGTTTTTAATTTTTTCTTTTTATTTTCTTACATTCTTACAATTTTCTATATGAATGAACGGCACTGATATATTCTGGATATTGACATGAAAATGATTCTATTCAGAATTGAAAATTTCGTTTCCTCCAAATTTTATTCATTATTATTTTGTTCTGTAAAACAACAACTAAAATATAATGCGCCATTTTTAAGTTAATGTCAGTACTTTGATCCCAGCTACCAGAAATAGTAATTTAAATAACATTAAGAAAAGTATCAGAGAATAAGCATAGTAAAATGAGATTCAACCAAGAAGCTTCTAAATAAGAATAAATAGAATATATTAGTCCAATAGAAGCTTAATATAAATAAATCGAGCTCATATTAGTAAATTTGATTTAATTTCAATAAAAATGGTGCTAATATAGATTTGAAATTTGCCTAGTCAAAATAGACACAGGAATACAGTATGAACACTTATATTACACGATAAATCTAGCATACTGTTTACACAATCGTTCAAGAAGAACAGGGTATAAAATGTGATTTTGAATAATCCAACTGAGTTGGAAATTACAACGCTACGGTATTCAAAATATTTCATAGTTCCTACCAATCAACTCAGATAGATATGCAAGTCTGCAACTATCTTGCAAATATATCTGCAAGTTGTTTCGCAGATAACACTTGTGAGCCGGACAGCTATATTTCTTTAACGGCTGTAAATTCTCATATTATTGAATTACCTGAAGTTGACTTTTCAAGCTTAAAAATTAAATCCTACTTAGATCGATTAAATAATGATCCTTTTCCCGGGCCAGATAATGTACCTGAAATTGTGTTAAAAAATTGTTCTGAATCATTTACTATGCCTTTGTTAATTCTTTACACTCGTTCCTTTGCATCTGGCATATTCCCAAACTACTGGCAAAAGTCAAGCGTTTAAAGCAGCGCACAAAAAATAATCCAGAAACATGATTACTATAGCTACAAACCTATTTCTAAATTATCTTGTATCCCAAAAGTTTTTGAAAAAATAGTTTATTATTCTATATATGAAACTTGTTCAAACTTTTTATCTTCTTGTCAACATGGTTTTATGAACAATAGGTCAACATTTACTGACTTAGTAGAATATTGCTTTCCTTTTTTCAAAAAAATGGAACTGGTTTTGAAGCTGATGTAATATACACTGATATGAGTAATGCGTTTGGTAATTTACCACACAATGTTATTACTAAGAAACATGCCAACCTTAATTTTCCCCCAGCATTCATAAATTAGATTCAATCGTACTAGTTGGTCGAACATATAATATACTTTTTAAATCAGTTATTTCTGTTCCATACAATGCTAATTCTGGAGTTCCGCAAGGCAGTCACTTACGACCATTACTGTTAATTTTATCTATTAATGACGTAACAACAATTTTGAGAAAAAGCAGCGTATCCATATATGCTAACGATGTCAAAATCTTTAAGGCAATTAAATCACCTAATGAAGTTACTTTACTTTAAGAACATCTTAATTTGTTCTTAAACTGGTGTGATGTCAATCGATTAAAATTGAACGTGGATAAATGTGCTCAAATCAATTACACTCGTGGTATTTCTCTGATGGTTTCGAATTATACTCTTTATAACGAGAGAGTTAGTTGCTATATAACTCTGGTTATCAAGAGAGCTACTTGCTTTAATGATCTCGGGGTCATGTTTGATGATAAATTATCATTTAAACAACATTTCAACATTATCGTCAATGAAGCAAATTCAATACTAGGCTTTATTAAAAGATGGTCAAAAGAATTTAATGACCCATATGTAATTAAATCTCTATTTACTTCTTTAGTTCGCTCAAATCTATAATATGCTATCCCAGTATGGTCACTTAACTACGTCGACCATATTAGTAGGCTTGAAGCTATTCAGCAGATGTTCCTTAGATTCGCTTTAAGAAACCTACCTATACGTTTACCATCTTACAGAGACAGACTAAAACTTTTACATTTAAGCACTCTTGAATCCAGAAGAATAGTTGCTGACGTCGTATTTCTTTTAATGATTAATTCCGGCAAAATTGATTCACTAATTATCAAAGATAAGATCAATCATCATTGTAATATTAGTACCTATACGATTTCGTTTTGAAAATATATTCTATGTTGTTCGTCATCGTACAAATTATGGTAAGTTCGAACCGATTAACAGAATGTTTATCTTAGTTAACAGATACAGAGACAACATTAATTTTTCTATGAATAAGGAACAACTTAAAATAAATTAACTTGTTTTCTTTGTTACCATAACCTCTTATTTTCGTCATAAATAAGTAAAAGTTATTTTTTTATTTATTTATTTATGTTTAGTACAAACATATTCCAATATACATATAAGTGTACAAAATTAAACAAACAAAATATAATTTTAAGCTTAATATTATTCTAGATCTTAATATTAAAATATTATACAATTTTGTAATTTATTACCAAAGAATGTTAGAAAATTATAAATTTATACTAACTCTAAGATATATGTAAGTGCAGTTTTTTTAGTTGGGCTGCGTTTAACGTAAAATCGATGTGGTGTTTTTGTTTATTTATTAACATAAACATTCTATTAACAGGCTCATATTTACCATAATTGGTACGATGAAATATTGGACGAAAAATATTTTCCGATCTAAAGCGGTTTCTGTTGTTAATATGTAAGTGGATCATATCCCTAACATAAGGAGAATCAATTTCATTATTTAAAACTTTAATAATGAATATGATATCAGCAACCTCCCTTCTGGATTCTAATGATTTAAGATCCAATAACTTTAATCGGTTCCTATAAGGTGGCAGAATAACTGGATTCGACCAGTGTAAATTACGCATTGCGAATCTCAAAAAATTTTTTTGTGTAGCTTCAATTCTTTGGATATGATTGAGGTAATGAGGCGACCACACTTGACTGGCATATTCAAGATTTGGTCGAACAAGAGACGTAAAAAGTGATTTAAGGACGTATGGATCGTTGAATTCTTTAGAAAATCTTTTGACGAAGCCTAGCATGGAGTTAGATTTATTTATTATGACGTTTAAATGTTGTTTGAAACATAATTTATTGTCAAAGAGTACACCAAGGTCTTTAAAGTGTGAGACTCGTTCAATAGATTTATTTTCAAAAGTATAATCAACCATTAATGATTCGGAAGAGCGAGAGAAAGTCATTAAAGCACATTTATTAATATTTAAGGTCAGATTGTTAATTTTACACCAGTTTAAAAAAGGCTTTAAGTCTTGTTGAAGAAGGGATGTGTCCCTTGCTGATGTAATTTTTTTGTAAATTTTCATGTCATCTGCATAAATAGTAATTTTACTATGCTTAATGACGGAAGTTACATCATTAATGGAAATAATAAAGAGAAGTGGACCTAAATGGCTGCCTTGTGGAACGCCAGAGTTTGTTTCAAAAGGTTCAGAAGTAGTGGATCTAAATAATACGTTGTAACTCCTATTAATTAAGTAGGAATTAATCCAATTGGTAAAAGAAAGAGGGAATCCCATTTTTTTAAATTTTAGGATAACGGAATGGAATGAGGAAGAAGATCAAAGGCCTTACTTAAATCGGTGTATATGACACCTGTCTGAAACCCAGCTTCCATATAGTTTTTGAATTTAGAACAACATTCTATTAAATTGGTTACTGTGGATCTTTTTTTCATAAAACCATGCTGGTTAGGGGACAGTAAGTTTGAACAATGATCATAAATAGAGTCAAATACTATTAATTCAAATAGTTTCGGAATACTTGAAAGTTTTGCAATTGGGCGATAGTTTTTTATATCATTCTTAGAATCTTTTTTATGAACTGGTCTAATAAACGATTTCTTCCAAAAATCAGGAAAGATTTCTTGAGAATGTGAGAGTTTAAATAAAATTGATAAAGGAGTGCAGAGAGATTCAGAACACTTTTTTAAAATAATTTCTGGTACATTATCTGGTCCAGGAAATGAATCATCGTTAAGTTTTTCCAAATATTTTTTCAGTTTACTCGGTTCAAAGTCTATCGTCGTGAGCGGAATTCTAGGAAAATTTTCTAAATCATGAAAATTGTTCATATTTAATACATAAGAGTTATTTATGTAGGAGCTTGAAAAAAAATCCTTAAAAAGGTTCGCGATTACTTCTGAATTATTAGAAGTTATATTTTCGTGAGCCATAATATTTGGAAATTGATCTGACTTACGTTTTGAATTGACAAACTTCCAGAATAACTTAGGATTCTTTTTAAATTCAAATGCCATGTCGTTAAGGTAATTTGTATAATTAGTGGTTAAAAGGGATTTATAAGAATTAAAGAGAATTACGAATTGATGATATATATTTTAATTTTTTTTTCTTAAATATTTTGACCATGCCTTATTTTTCTTGTTCCTTAATAACTTTAATTCCCTGTTAATCCAAACAGGACTGGAATTCAGATTTCTTTCTCTGGATAGCGGAACATATAAGCAAAAAGCATGTGATAAAACATCATAAAACTTAGAAAGCACTACATTAATGGTCACATTGTTCATTAATGTGTTAAAATCAATAGATAATAAACAGTTATTAAGACCTGTGAAGTTTGTGTTACTCAAGTTATAACGATAAGATATAGTCGGTGTAACACTAATGGGGTTGTCGTAGCGGTAGGTGAAGCTAATAGGGGGATGATAGTTATCAATATTAACGAGGATTGCTGTTGAAGTTTCATTGATTATGAGATTATTCCAGTCTGATGCGAAAATAAGGTCTAATTGTTTATGTAGACAATTTTTAATTATAATTATATTTGGAATATATATAAAAAAATTATGATAGTATTAATTACTTTTTTTTATATTTAATTTAAATATTATGTCTGTTGTTTTAATATTAGTTTTTATTCTAATTTTAAGAGATATTTGGGTGTAATATGCTTGTGTTAAGTAAAATAAAATAAGAAATAAAATAAAAAATAATATTCTACTAAAATATATAATAATAATATTTTTTTAATCCTTCATTTCAATTACAATTTATAGAATTATACAATTTAAGATTATGAAGATTATAATTAAATGAAATAGTTAGGTTATTACATTAATTTCGTTAAAATAAATTTTTTCCGACCCCATTAATTAATAAATAAATTTTGAAAAAGCACAATAAAATCGAAACTGAAATATGTTACCCAGTTCAGAATAGCTCAGATTATGTTGAAGTAGCTTCGAAGTATGTATGTAAACACAACCTTGAAATTACAACAACGAATATGGAAAAAAAAACTTTAATAAAATTCTCTCATCCGAAATTACATTTTGTTTTTAACGATTCTATATTTTTAATAGTTTATTAGTAAAAAAAAAAAATAATTAATTAAATTAATTTAACAAAAAAAAAAAAAAATTAAATTGAAAATTTTAAATTCTACTTTAATTTGCAAAAACAATCGACTACTAATTAATTTTCTTCAAATGTGATATTTTCCTATGCATTAAATTACTTTCCGAATATTCAATTCATCATTCAGATTTTAATATTTTTTTCCAAAAATGTTTATTTACATTTTGACTTCATTGATTTCCCTCATTTTTTAATATTCTTTTAGATTAAAATTCACTCTATAAACATAGGAGGGTACATAAAATTCTATTAAATAATCAAAGTAAGGTCAAGGAACAGCAAAGTGAAAATGCTTTTTTTATTTCCCTAAAAATAACAATAACAAAATATAAATCTAAATTTCCTTATTCGAATTAGCATTAACGCGCGCGGGCAAGCAAAGCTAACCTAAGTTCTGAAATTATTCGTTTATTATTAAAAATTCGAAACAAAATGAAAAAAATTAAAAAAAAAATCATATTAAATTTTCTGTTAATAAAAATTTCTTTATTTTTTACTATCAAATTTTAAAAATTTTCATTTAGAGAAAAACTGTAAAAATAAAAATTTCACAAAAAAAATTTTCCCCATAAATTTAAATGAAATAAAAGCAAAAAAAAATTCCCAGTGTTTTGTTAAAGAGGCAGAGATATTTTTTACGCTGTTAAAATTAAATTCATTCAAAATACTTAACAGAGTTTGACTTTGAACATTACATTTTCCTTAACTGTGTCGCTGTGTTATGTGTTGTAAATATTCACCAAATTATAATTTTTAAATTCACCATAGCTGCGTCATATTAATAAAGAAAATGTTATTCAATTTCATTTCAAAATATTATGTACAAATTTTTTTATCAATAATAATATTGCGGAAATATTGACTTTTTGGTTCAATAATAATTTTTTAAATCTAGTCTAGATAATATTTTTTTTCAATATTCAATTTTCGAAGTTTATTTTGTTTACAACTCTTTATAATTGATTTAATTAAATCTAAATTCAAATTTTTTTTCATACCTGGACTTCAATTTGTCGTAAACCGACTGATAGTCTTCGTTTGTTGTTGGGATGTTTCTCAACAGAAGTTATGCTTCTACAATTAGACTTGAGTAAGTATATGTATTTAAATTAATATAATCTTTTAAAAATATTTGTATACACTTATAAAGACTAATCGTCTTATGTATACTAATATTGTGAATTAAATAAAATAAATAAATAAATAAACATCATACTGCTGCTTCTGAACATTTACTGAACATTGCTAAACACTTTTGAACATTGGAGTCCATCGTTATTGTGAATAACTGATTGCAAGAGATCTCTAAATGCTCTTCAGTCATTGTAATTACCATTGAACTGAGATAAATTTATACGAGGTAGTTGTATATTTGCACCTTGTTTATAAATTTGTGTGCACTGGCGGTGATTGATGACCGAGACGCTTCAGTAAATGGCGCTGGTTTTTCACGAAGTCGACCTAATCATCCAAATTACTTTCATATTTCATTTGATTACGCGCAATCTTCTGCTTTATGATGTATTTATCGAGTCATTGTTAGTTTTTCTAAAATTATCTTTTTTAGATGGTTACACTATTCATTGAACATTTTACAAAGCGTTCTTAGTTTTACAATTTTGTTTTCATAGCAACCTATTGTTCTATTCTCCGAGCTGGTTTTTTGCCATGCTTGAATATTTATTCATGATTTGTTTGCTTGTCAATACACAATGTCTTTGCCGTTTCTGATTTTTGATCTATCATTATGATTTTAATTGATAATCACGTTTATGGAAAAAAAAATAAAAAAAAAAAAAAATTATAAATTAAAAAAAAATAAAAAAAATTATTATTGCTACATATTCAAACAGGATTCAACACAATTCGGAATTATTTTCTACTCATATCTTGAGGGTAAATAATTTATGTAATTAGAAATGGGGAAAAGGTAAAGTCAAGTATTTAAAAGGCAATGTTTTTAATGAAGGGCCTCTATATTTTATAAAGTAGCCCTTACAAAATATCCCTATTTGAAGGGACCGATTATAAACAAACATTAGGTAAAATTGATGAGATAAAATTAAAATAAGTAACCGGTGATTGGGATCTAGTATTTGTGAGTCCTTAAAATTTCTTATTAAATGTTTCTAATGTTTCTAGCTTACTAACATAAGTAACTGCTGATACGGGCTCAATGCGTGGAGATGATAAAAGAACCAATATAAAACAAAAATTTATAGGGAGCTAATTGACATCGGTTATGTTCTGATATATTTTATTTATTTATTTATTTTTATTTATTTATTCAAAAATAAGCTCAGAAGAGCTAGCTTAAAAGATATTAATCAAGAACATGTATGAGTTGTAAATCAATAAGCTAATAACTTTTAAGAAAAATATTTGTTAAATATTTTTTTAATTTTATATTGTTGGAATTTTTATAACTATATGGTAATCTGTTGTAGGCTGTAGTTGCAGTATTAACTATTGGTTCTAATCCATTTACATTATGACCAGGCATAAATCTTAGATGATTTGCATTTCTTGTGTTGTAATTGTGTACATCAATGTTGGACATTAGAGACATGTTTGATTTGATGTTGTTTTTTTTAATATTAATGTGCAACATCTGATTAATTTCCTTAAAATCTCTTATTCTTAAAATGTCGTACTTTTTATGTATTAAGTTTGTTGATGTTCGGCAGTGAAGCAAAAACAGGTTCTTAATTACTTTGTTGTGGATAATCTGTAAGGAATTTAACTTTCTTTCATATGTATTTCCCCAGATTCCAATACCATATGTCATTTTAATATGAAATAAACTGTAGAATATAGATTTCTTTGAGTTACGAGGAGCACGTGAACCTAGCTTCCACCAGATATTTTTCGTGTTATGATTGATAAATTCTTTATATGTTCATTCCAATTAAAGTCATCATCCATAATTACGCCAAGATATTTATATTTATTAACCCTCTCAATTGGATTATTATTATATGACACCGTAATTGTTTATTGTTTGGCTTTGATTAACATCAGTTTAGTTTTATTTGTATTAATTGTGATCCATTTATACATACATATCTTCATTTGCCTTGGATTCAAGAATGTCATGGTTTAACTTTGAATAAATTACTACTAGATCATCTGCATAAAAATAAATTTGCCCATTCAATTTTAGTGAAGAGAAGCTACTTATATAGCAGGGAAATTATGATGGTTCTAGTGAACTTCTTTGAATGACACCAAATTCAACATTATTTTGCTTACTTTTTAATCCTCCACATTCAGAATACTGTTTTCGATTTTTAAAATAGTTATGGAACCAATTATATTCTTTGTCTTGAACACCACATTCAAACAGAATTTTAAGCACAGTATTTCTGTCTACGGAATCAAAAGTTTTTGTCAGGTCAAAGAAAATTACAACAACCTTATTACCACAACTAATTGCAGATTGCATATGTGATATAACGTCAAATAGAACTGCATTTGTATTAGATATTTTTATAAAGCCATATTGCCAATTACAAATTAAATTGTTTACTACTAAATGATTTACCAAATGATCATTAACCCTTTCCCGCCGGCTACCCTTTCCCGTTGTCTAAAACGAAAAATATTTTAAAACCAGATTTATGTTTGGCTAGATAAGCCAAAAGTCAAGTTTGGTTTTTCTAACCCTTGTAGCTTCCGATCTATGGACCGTCCTATAAATAGGCCAGCCGGCAAATATGGGTGCATAATTTTAAAACAAAAAGTTTAAACAAATAAAAATATTATTTTGGTTTATTATATTTTTTAGAGTTCGAATAACAAAAATAAATACATTGAAACAAACTAACTAAATATAATAAATTAAATACATAAAGAAAAATAAAACTATTTAAATTTTAGAAATTTTGTTAATTATTAAACATTATATTCCCGAAATGGAATAAAAACAATTAAAAATAAATAAGAAATTCAATTATATGATAAAAATTTAGTATACTTTGTAAAACATAAACGACTAATTCATAAGGTCTTTGTGCGAGTGATAGAATAATGAGCGAAGCTGTTCTTTCATTTTGGGAAGAGCGCGATTTGTTATTTCGGGGTCTACTGTTGAGGAAGGATTTATTTTTTTTTCTTTTAAAAAATTCTTGCTATTTGAAGATATTTACAAAATATAGAATAGTGATAACTGCGATGTGTTGAGATGATTCGTCTGATGATACAAAGTATAAATTCCAAACGTTTACAACTGCTAAACCAATTAGGAAAATAAAAATCGCCCACTACAATCCTTACCTTTTAGCATGATTCTGTACTTATTACTATTTTGATCAATTCTATCACCACTCATATCAGCGTTAAAATTTGCTAAATTCTAGTTTCTCTATATGCATTTCTCTGAATGTATAGGATTTATAAAGTCAACATTAGTTAGCATTGAAGAAACACTATTATTCACACATTTAACAAACTTTTAAATATGCCAAGTATCGACACAATTACAAATATCTTTATCTTGTGTTAACAACAAAAACGAATTATCATTAGTAGTATTCGATTTCGTCATTTTCGTCCCAAATCTTCACTTCTATTGCACTTTGAACATATCTCTTGGCAATTCGTTTTCAAAGAGATTTTGATCATAAAATTTTTCACAATTCATCAATTTATCCAATTCTGGTGGGAAAATGTTTACGTTTATCTTCAAAATTATTTTGAACTCCCAATAAAGCTTCAATAGCTACCTGAAGACCCTTTAACTCACTTTTACCATGCAAATGCTTTTACTTGTGTCATAATTACGCTTTACATATTCCAAAATAAAACTACAACGAAATAAAAATTCTTACATACTTATGCCGGTTGAACTATAATATAGGACACTAATTTTGAAATAAAAAAATAATTAATATTTTCAACTAAAATCCAATATTTCGAAGTTGTCGAAGCTTCTTTAAAGCTTAAATAAATAAAATTTGATAGTTTGAACACAGTTAAATATTTTTCAGTATTTATTTTTTAACATTTTATACATTCATCTCTACTATTCTTAACTTTTTGAAAAAATTACATTTTGATTTGAGTTTAAATGTTATTTATAAACTGAAGGGTTGGTGTTACTATATTGAAAAGTGTTACTTTATTTTTAAAACTTCAAAATTAGGTACTTTTGACCGAGCTAAGTTAATTTTAATGGAAGTTTATGACATATTGTATATTTATATTTTATATAGGCCAACCGGCGGTAATGGGTTAACATATGTTTCAATTATTTTTCCTAATACTGAAGCTATTGATATTGGTCTAAAATTACTAGTATCAGATTTGTAGCCTTCTCTCTTATAAATGGTTATTACTTTGTTGATATTTAGCATTTCTGGAATGTTACCTTCTATTGACGACTTATTTATCAAGTATATGTAATAGGTTCAGCTAGCTCAGATTTTAGCAATTTTACAGTTGACGTTTTGATGTTATCAATACGAGAACTCCTATTCATTGGTAGCCTTCACTTTAGTGGTATTTTTCACTTTAGTTGCTGTAATTCTTGTAACATGCATTCTACTATCAGTTCTAAGTCGCGGTGAAAAAGTGGTATGAAAATTTTGGTCCATATTTTTACCTATGTTACAGTAGTACTCATTATACTTGTTTATTTTAGAATATATCCTATCTAATGTATCTTCTCCTTCATATAAATCAATACAAAATTATGATAGGCGGGTACAGTTTGACTTACTGAACAAATATTAGTATAACCTTAGGCAGAGCAGATCTTCAAAATATCTCAAAAGATTACCGCTCAAAGTGTTATAATAAAACAAATTGTTAATATTGAACTTCAAATTTAAAATCTCATTGTTGCCTTTAAAACCCCACTTACTTTATTTGAAATGTACTCAACATAACATAATAATACTTCAAAAGACGTCATTGATTAAAACGTAAAAGAAATGATTTTTTGTGTAGGTTTGAAATTTACAGTATTACACTAATTAATTGATTAATGAATATTCAACTCTAAGCTTTAAAGCAGTAATTAGTATAGACCAATTTTTAAAAAAATTATTTAGTGAAGTAATAAAAAAAATAAAAATAAAAATTAAAGACAGAAAAGGATTAACAAACGAAACAGAAAAACTTAAACTGCCATTTTTCAATTTTGAAGATTTCTCATTACAGGAATTTTACAAGATTTAGGTTTATTTTCAAAATATTTTCTTTCTTTTCTTTATGAAGGTTATTAAGTATTTTTATTCTCGGATTAAAAAAAAAAAGACAACTAGGATAATGTGATTGAAAAAGGATAATACGAAAAAAATACAAAGTATTGTGTGAAACAATGATGAAAAAAAAAACCAAAACAAGAAAAAAAAATTAAAAATTTAAATAATATAAAACAAAATAAAGAAGCAATGTCGCAATAATTATGGTAGGCGGCATGATGGAATTTTTACTTCCGTTGATATTGTCATTTATTTGTTTTTGTTCTTTGCCTTCCGGTATCCTACGGTATTGTTTTATTTTAAAGGTTTTCATTAAAAGTTCTTTAAAAATTTTCTATTTTTTTTTTTTGTGTTTTTTAAATCGAAATGAAAGAGAAATTTATTTAATCAAGGATAGGTATACATTTGACTGTATATACGCTATAGTTAATTAGGGGGTTATAGAATACAAGGTATTGTATAAACAGAACAAAACGTTATTAGAGTTAACACAATACTTTAAAAGTGCGAATGGAATATGAATGAAAATTTGTTAGGATATACTTTAAAAATGCGTATAGTATAGAATGAAACAATACGTGAGTATGTAAATAGCAATCATTTTTAACATCCTCCACATTATGTATTGTACTTCAGAACTTAAATATCGATCCAAAGCTGTCGTTAAATAAAACTGAGAACTCAAAGCCCTTTAAAACTCTAAATTCTAATTTTATTCTCAACATTTTTCTATTCACCTGCTCTTTTGTTAGACTTAAACTTGTTTATTACCATATTAGCCATATTATTGTCCAACTGTCTGATTAACATTTTGATAATCTACCTGGTTGAAGTGAACTACCTCGTTTACCTGAATGACATTATTTGATATTAACAACTATCCTATCGTTCACAGTTTAATCGTATCTTATAGGCTCCACACTATAGAACAATAGCTTTTGTGTTTAGAAAGATATAATGTTGTATTTTATTGCTGTAAAGAAAAACTGATGTAAAACTATTTGCAGGCTGTTTTCACTTCCAGAAATTATAACTATTTTGTCTGCGTAGTATACGATTTTGATTACCCTCTTATTTTTTCTGAAACCATGGCTTGGTGTCGTTTTAAAAGGATCATTTTGATATTATTGATAAATAATCAGGTTGAATAGTAAAATGTTTAACAAGTCGACCAGCAATATTCCGGTACGTAATGTTTTTGTTTTCAGAGAGTGTATTTCCGACAAATCTACATGTTTAAAATTTTCTAAAAATTTTTTCCTATCAAGTTTGTGCTTGAGTAATGGCTCTATTTTCATCCAATTTACAATAATTCCTTTAAAATTTTCATAAGGTCAGATAGTTCATAAGGCCTGACTAGTCGTCCTTAAATTAACTTTTAAATACTTGTTTTTAAGCTTACATCAAAACTTAAACCTACTTAAGTTTAACCAACTAACTTAAGTTACGCCTGTTAAAACTTTATTTGATTAGAACTAAATTCAAATAATAACTTTAACATACATAACACTTTATTTTATTTAAATTTTTAGCCTACGAACTGAATTTTTAATTGAAAGTATCCTACGAACTGAATCCTCTACTAGGTTAAGTTGAATGAAAATAAATTTTTTAACGAAAAGATTCAAGTTAACTTAAGTATCTACGGCTAGTTGATTATATGTACACCTATAAAAGAGCATACATAGGCTAGTTAGGCCTTTTGTCTTGACTTTAGTTGACTCAGCAAACAGGTTGACAACGTTGACTATTGTCATTCGACAGTTCATAGTTGATAGTTGATAGTTGATAGTTGAAGTGTTGATAGCTTTTTTTTTTCTTTATTTCAATAAAAAAATATAAATATCCAAAATTTATACAAAAAAAGCAAAAATTTTTTAAAAAGAAGTAGCTAATTATAACAAAACTATTTATAAAAATAACGAAAATTCAATTAGAGCTTGAAATAAAAATAAATAATTTTATACAAGTTTTGTTGTAAGTAAATATAACATAAATTTTTACGATCCTTGCATAAGCTGTTGGGGCTTATGATTTTATGATTGTTTGTCTATTAAAATTTTTCATTAAGAGATGAATTAAAATAAACTAAACTAAAATTATTATAAAATTAATACAAAAGCAAAAACAACTAATGTAAGAGAAACTGGTTCCAAATTCAATTCAATGTATACTTCCAGACGAGTCAACCCTCAACACAAGCTGAAATCTGACTCGTGTGGAAGTATGCAATCACATACAAATTATCTAATTATTGGTAGATGTGATATATCGTACGATTTCTCTTTTAAAGAGACGTAAATCATCAATTATTTTAGTGGAAGATGGCAATTCATTATATGATTTTAAGCATTTATACAGACAATTTTTCTTTTGCTGTTCTATTTTAAAAAGCCTTAAATAGAAATTCGATTTGTTTCTAGTATTGCGATTATGAATGTCGTACATACGGTTGAGAATGAAATTATGTTTGATTTTATTGTTTACTATTTTGAAAGCCATTTATAAAATTTATTTTTTACAAATATTTTCAAAAGTAAGATATCTTTGAGAGTAGAGTTGCTTGGTTGGAAATCTTAGCGGAAAACCGTGTATTGCTTTAATTGCTTTTTTATTTAAGATGTCTAACTTATTCAAATATATTAAGGGTGAACCGCTCCAAATTGGATTTAAATACATCATGTTAGATGAGATATAGGGTGAATAAATGATAAATAGGGATTTTTCTGAAAGGTTGATTTTTCTGCATTATTTCTATAGGTGCATTATTAAAATAAAAATTGGCATTATAAAATTTTTTGTTATCAAATAGTAATAATTTAGATTTGCTAATATTTAATAATAGCCTGTTTTAATAACCATTCGTTAATTACATGGGTGTCTTTATCTATTGCATTTTTCAAATGGGTTTCACTGTCAGAAGCATATTTTAATACTACATCATCAGCATACATGTGTAAGCATCCTATCAAATTAAATTTGCAAATGTCATTGATGTAGAGTTTGAAGAGATCTGGTTCTAATATAGAACCTTGTGGAACGTCTTTAATCATAGTTTTTAAACTACTAAAACTATTGCTTATTCAAACTTTTTGCTTACGATCAAACAGGTACAGGTAAACAGGTAGGTGAACTTGTTCTGTAGTGAAATTTAGTTTTATAAACTTATGCAAAAGTATTTCATAGTGCACACAATCGAAAGCTTTTTGAAAGTCTAGTAAAAAGCATCCAACATATTTTTAGAGTCAATGTTTTTACTTATAAAATCTGTTAAGTTTAAACAAGCTGCAGCAGTGTTTGAATTTTTCTAAAAACCAAATTGATGTTCACTTAAAATATTGTTGGCTGCCATAAAAGTATTTAAACGATTTTTTACAATAATTGTTTCAAAAATTTTGGAGAAACTACTAAGAATTGAAATGGGACGATAGTTGGATCGATCTATAGCATATATATTGCCGTTTTTAAGCAGTCTGGAAATTTATTTGTTTAAAAAGATAAATTAATAAATTTAACTAAAACCGGATTTAATCGCTCAACGAACTTTTTTATAAATTTACTTGAAATATTGTCATAGCCGTAGTAGCTGTAGATTTAAGTTTTTTTATTGTTGTATTGACTTCTTCTGTTGTAGTCGGATCTAGATTAAAATTAGTTGAGTTTACATTATATTGAAAATGGTCGAGATAATCATAATCAATACGTTCTATTGAAGTGTTTATTTCTTTAGTTACGTTGATAAAGAAGTCATTCAATCTATCAGCAATTTCCAGTTCTTTATCAGTTATTAAATAATATTTCTTTATATGTATGATTTCCATAGCTTTTTACCATTACTTGGGTCGAGCGAAATGACATTTGAGCAGTAATTTCTTTTTGCATCTACAATTAATTTATATACTTTTGATTTATAATGATAGTTGATAGTTGATAGTTGATAGTTGATAGTTGATAGTTGATAGTTTATTATTGATAGTTGATAATAGAAATAGACGTAAAGTTCCAAAATTTCGGTAATGGCCTAAATTTTCTACGTCTTCATAATATTTTTTTTTTTTAATTTTTACTCATTTATCAAATTAACACTGAATCTTCCTTTATAAAAAATGTTCAAAGCCCATAGTTATAAATTGACTATTGACAAGTAATAAAGACTGGGTGACAAGTAATTCCGTTTTATTTTTATTAGTGTTTTTTTTTTTTGTAAAGTCTATTTTTTTATTTGAATTCCAATCAATTTTTTTAAATTGGAAACGAGTTATAACATAAGCATCGTTTTTTGAATAGATAATATTAAAATATAGCTAAATAATTTAAGTTCTGACAAAACACTAAACTTAAGAGCAAATCACTTTCTAAAAGTTTAAGTCCAAAAATTTGAATACTATTTTAAAGTGCAGATATCCTTTCAAAATTAGCTCTCAATCGTAAGAAATGATCATTAAATTGGAAAATTTTCTTAAAAATTAATTTCATAGTAATTTATTGGGTCAAATCGTAAACATCCAATAAATTAGTAACAGAAATTTTTTTCGAGTAGAAAAATAGTTATCAATAAAATATTATCTTCTTAAAAAAAAGGCTTGATTTAAACTCATCAAATTTAAGAATGAAACATTTGTAATGGAACAGTATTTGAACGAAATAGAGGGTTCTTTTACTTGTATAATACTTTTAAAATACTTTCATTCTTTATCTTTTTGATTTGAAAAAAGAAATGAGAACAAAAACAAATAAATAGGAATCCTTTCAGTTAGTTTTCTTTACAAAAGTTGTATCGAATTCTATACAATTTATATTTTTATTGAATTCGATACAATTTCTCTGTGTTTTGTATGTTTTCAATCATATTTTTCAGATTCAATATTAAATTTTCTAAATAACAGTTACATAATAGATAATACAAATAAAATGACCTTGGTAAAAAATCGCATTCAAATTCTGTGATAAATTTACTTGCTATTATTGCTTAGTAAATGACCAAAATTTGCTTATTTAGACATTACATTCCAGTACTATGTTTTTGAATAGAGTCAAAACTACATAATTCCATTTAATTACTAAACATACTTATTTAATACCTACTAAACATAATACACTGTTGTTCTAAAACAAAAAAGCAAAAACAACTATCGAAACCAAGATGCAATACGCTTAAATATTTCAAATACTATTTTTCGATAAAATTGCAAATTTTTGCTGGTTGGTGACCAACATATCATGTAGGTTCTTTGCCTAATTTATCAACGTCCTCCATTTTTGTTGGTCACGAATGTATTCTCTACAGTTAAAAAAATTGTTTTGAATCTGCCGATATTCCGTCGATACTGAATACACCGATATCTCTTCAACTAAGTTTTGGTCTGCCCTGACATATTGTACCATAGTAATTTTCAGGACCATATATCCGGTGAAGAATTCACTTTTCTCCCCGAAAACACCAAGCGCATGCTCACTTGCCTTCGGCAGTGTCCATGATGCTGATCCACAGAGATAAGCAGGGAGTATTAATTAATTAAAACTTTTGTAATTCAATGTTCAATGAGAATATTTGGTCTATGACTATTGAACAAATTTCAGAAACAAAATCTGATGTCTAAACGTTAGGCAGATAGAAAAGTCAATATTTCGAAAAAACGCCCGGAATAAAAAATAACCAAAACTAATGTTGTTATGTGATGAACTACAATAGTGTGCAATAAAATTCGGAATTTATCCTAGCAAAGTCACCCGAAGTTGTCCGGGTCCAACACAAATCAATAAAATTTATTTCAATGAGTTTTATTTGAACTGAATTGAAAAAATTGATTTCAGATGTTTGGGCCATATGGTATAAGAGTTCCAAAGAGCTGATGAATGAGGAAAGCTGTCTTCGAAATACTGATATTTGTTAAATAAAAATTATTTTATTAGTGAAATAATCTTCGACCTGTAATTGCTAAATGTAATCTATAAAAATAAATCTGATAATCAAAAATGATAACAAGCGATTGTTTTGCTTTTAAAATTCATATTGACTAATAATTATAATGTGTGTAAAAATCAGATTACACATAAATTAGTTAAATAACATAACATATGAAAGCCTTTTAACGGTTCAGGAATGTTTTAGGTACTGTAGTACGACCCTCTGAGTTAAAAATTTCACAAAAAAAAATTCTGTAAAAAAAAACCGTTAAAAATAGTTTTTTATTTTATTAAAATTTCATTTCTGTATGTGACTCACACTTTTAAGCTTGTCTAGTTTTAAGTTGACAGCAAAGCAAAAAGTTGTTTAAAACTTTTATTGAAATATTTAACAAAAAAAAAAATGTTTTCTCTCTATTCTTATTTTAGTTTACGTTATTTCAATTGCTTTTCTCAAGTTTCGATTCTTTTCAAAAATCGAATAAAATAATATGATATTGAAGTCAAACAAATTGATGAATAATATGTGAGAGTGTGTGTGTGTGTGTGTGAAGAATATTATGATTGCACTGTAAACAATTTCCTTTGTTGTCAATACAATACTATAATGTCCGAACCAGATCAGCCAATTTTTATTTTTTATTATTATTATTTTTTTTTTTTTACTATTTTGTATCAAAAGAAAAGTTTGTTCTTTTTTGAAAATTCTGTACTTTTCCGTTATGCAATATACGGTGAATGAAACAGTCATTATAAAAAGTTTTTGTACATCATTTCAGTCTTAAAATAAAATTGGGTAGAGCAATTTTGTTTGTTGTTTTTCTGCTCATTGTAAATTTGAAATTCTATATTGCAGATTCATTGTACTTTTATCTCTTAAAATACTTTAAATAGTAACTATACTTAGTTTAGGTATTTTTAACTCATAATATAATTTGTGTATAGTTTATGAACCAAAAAGGAACTTCAATAAGTTACAACTTCTGGAGTAATATCGACATACCAATATTGTCCTGTATAATCCCTTCCGTTGAACTTTAGGTGCAAACGAGCTTCTTACATCGTTTTTGACTTCGTGTGTTTTTTTTTTTAATTTTTGCTTTAACTAAGACTGTAGTTGGCCTTAAAGTTTTTCTTCGTCTGCGAAATCGATGTATATTTTGAATCTTTCATTCGAAACATTGTTTGACAGTTTTTTTAATCCAACACTGTATTGCTTATTTTCATATCTGGTACATTTTGATAGAGAAATATGAAGAAGAAAATATACGAAGTAGAAATCCCCACAAGAGAGACCTGGCGCGGTTCAGAGGAGCAGGCTAGGTTTTCGAAAACTTCGGACATTTTCACTGACGCTGCCATTACAAAAAATAATTTAACTAAAGTTGTTAAAGTTGTTCTTTAACTTAAAACAGGGGTAAACATTTATGACCCGAAATCGGAAGTTGGTATATCTATTGGTCATATTAACCTATCGATAGAAAACACCCAAGAAGGAAACAAATATTCTCTGGGAGCGTATTGAAGGCCACAGAGTCTCCAAAGTATATGCACCAAGAACAAATACCAAAATAACCAACTTCCTGCTAACTCTCTCAATAGAGTAGACTGTAGGAAGATGGTGGGCATACTTACTGGTCATAACCATATGAATAAGCACATGTGTAGACTAGCAGTAAGTGACGATCCAACCTGTACACAGTGTGGAAGAGGAAAGAACCTTCACACATGTTGTAAGAGAGTGCCTAGCCTTTTCAAAGCTAAGACTCAGGTTGTTGGAAACGGACTACATAACCTCAGAAACTTTCTGCAGGATAAAACCCTCAAAGCTATTGGCCTTTAATAAAAAGGTCAACTAAGTTGAGTGTGGATGAGGGCCTGAAGGGCTAGATGCCTGCATGCCGGTCGTGACATAATATATAGGGCCACCTCCGTGAGAAAAAAAAATGCTAATAAAAAAATTATAAGTTTTTTTTATCAGAAACGTTTGAGCAAAAAAAATAATAGATAAAACTTGCAATTAGTAGATAGTTTAAATAAAACTATACCTAATAAGTTATTATTCATTCTGATCATTATTCAAATTAAAAAAGAATGACTTTTTTTTTTTTTTTTTTTGAAATTGAGGAGTTCTAAGTAGCCGCGCAGATCTATTGTACTTCCCCGTCCATTTCAGAATTGCAGGTCTATGTCCTTGATGAAAGCTATTATTGCCTTGATGTCAAGGTCAGAATCAGGCGATTTGTATCCCTGGAAGTGTTTATATCTTTTTCGAGCTACAGAGTCGCAATCAAATAGAATATAGGAGGAGGACTCCTCCTCTTCTAAGCAGAATCTGCATCTATCTGTGCTCGATCTATAAATCTTAAAGCATGACTTGATAATTAAGTTCAGAAATTTTAGTAATAGGCAACTGAAAATCATCTGCGTAATTGTCTGTGTAATGTGAAATACATTAAAAGTGGTGCATAACACAATTTCTGCCATTAACGTGTATATCAAGTTAGTGTGTAATACCCCACATTATTATATCCCAGATAGGCTTCAAAATCTGGTTATAAATTAAAATTATATCATAATATTGATAGATTTGATTTGCACAATGTACCAGTCAATATTTTTTTAATGACAGTTTTAATTCTCGTATATTTCCTACCAGTCAATATCAGTCCAGTCAATATTTTTTCAATGACAGCTTTAATTCTGGTACATTTCACATACGTCAACAATTTGATGATCATTATTGTTGAAGATTTTTTATTTGCTCTTAGTAATTATTTTTCATTGACGGTATCATGAACAGTAATTTGAGACTAACGCGAAAAGAGCGTTTATCCATTCTTGATTTTGATCATTGTCGTATCTTTTGACGTTTACAAGAGGTCTTTATCTCTATCCTCTTCAATGAAAAAGTTCACATATGTGGATTCCATTGCTTCTCATCATATTTCTAAGTAACTAATTTACCAATTTTCAATCTTAGTATTGGTTTATGAAAATTAAGGTGTCGCTCTTTTCAGTAGTTATTATTTAAATAGTAATTTTGGCGTTTTTAACAGTTTTTATTTAAAGTGAAAAGTCGTTATGTCGCGAATCAGAGATCCGAGTTTTAGTAAGTAAAATGAGCTATTTTTAATTAAAATTATTAACTTTTTTATACAAAATAAATTAAATGATAGATCTTTTCATTCATTTGCGGTAATAAAACTTTGAAAAAAGTCAATTTGATATGTAATATTAGTCAATAGGATGCAAGTACACATATTATGTGTACTTTGGTTATTTTGGATGAAAAAATTGAATTTTGTCAGTCGGCACTTGTGTTAGAGAAGTTCAACATATGTCCTTAGTTAAATCGAAGGATAACAAGGGGGTTTTACTTGGTTTATCATACATTGGGGGTTATACAGAAAACATTTGTCAACGTTGTTCAAGAGAGTTAAAGGCTAAAACTCCGCTACAATAACCCGCAATAGTAAATAATTATAACAAATATAGGGGTGGAATTGATTTATGTGATAGATATATATTTCACTACCGCTATTACGTACGTACCAGAAAATGGACTATAAGATCCTACAATCACTTTATCGATCTTATAATAGTCAATTTGTGGATTATGCATAATAGAAACAAAATTCGTTTAAAAGAAAAAAAAATGCCACTTCTTGATTTTAAAATTCATTTGGGTAAAGTATAGGGTTTAATATGAAAGCTTGAGAAGCGGTGTCGAAAAAACGTTTATCTAGATCATATATTACCGATTCTCCACAAATATCAACTTCCAAGAGAAGACCGGTAGAATCTTCTCTTACTTCGCATTTTCAGCATTTTCCGAAGTTTGTACCGGTCCCAAATACTTCTAAGGATGGCACAATGCCAGGATGTTCTTCTAGAACCCGAACGTACATAGTTCAATTTATACTTATATATAACAAATAATAATTGCTTTCTACATTATCACAAAAAATAAAGTAAGTAACTATATTTTATTCAGAAAATACCGTTATTAATTTTAGTAAATTATTTTTTATTAGGACATGTTCTAGTCATCATAAAGGGTATTTTTTGATATAAATTTCCATTATTCAATAAGTATTTTTAGTATTATTGTTTATGTTTTTTTTTATTTATTTTTAAAACAAATTAAAAATGTTTAATTTAATTTTGAATTTGATGCAATCAAAATTTTGGAAGTGGAACAAAAATTTTTTGATTTTTTTTTTTAATAAACCACCAAAGTCCACATATGTGTACCGTTAAAAACTATTATTCACAAAATAAAATCTTACAATTTTTTAGAAAAATATTGTTATTAGTCTATGTTTTAACTAAAAAAAATTTATTCAAATCAGAAAATTCGAATTACCCTCCCTGGTCTCAGAATTGAAGAGGCTATACATTTTCCATATTACTTCCGAGCAGCGGTGACTCAAAAATATTTTTTTTTCTCGCGACCTAGGCAATTTGTTTTGTGGCGCCCTCTCTACTAATGAAAACAGATACGTAAAGAAAATAATTTTGCTCCATGAAATTGAGCAGAATTTAGGGTAAAAAAATTAATACATATAATTATTTATTATTAAAAAAGTAAAATGATATATATTTTTTTAAATTTTCTTTTTTTCTTATTTGATTGTCCACCTCGTTTTCCTGATGAGAATTCTTTAACTTTGTTATTTTTATCTATGTAAATATGTAATAACATTAATTAGAATCGATTTGTAAATAATATAATTTATTAGAATACTTAACATACTGTAACTTATATTTTTACATAACTCACAACAGTTTAACTTGTCGAGCCTTTTGTTCGGCGAAATCTGCAACGCAATTTTCGACATCAATGTCTAGGGCTATCTCATCTTCAATTGATTGTGTTGCCAAGCCAACAAGCCGTTCTTGAGCCATTTTTGAGTGAAGATAAGTTTTAACTAATTTTAATTTCAAAAAACTTCTTTCCCCACTTGCTACAGTAACAGGTAACATTAACACGATTCTTAAGGTGATACAAATTTTTGGATAAATATCGGTCCACTTTCTTTTACAAATAAAATATAAAAAATCTTTCGGCGACGAACTCTGTTCAATGCATGTAGAAGTAGATTGAAGCTCATTAAACAAGTCTATTGCTTCGATATATTTAGAGCCATCATGCTTAGCACATGATGCATATAGGTGTTGTGTTCTTACGTTTTGTACGCTATAAATGTCAAAAATGAATCTAAAAACTGACTCAAGATTTTGCATTTCCTCAAATCTATCACTGACGGAGTTAATAGCACTATCAAAGACTGCAAAGTAAAAATTCACTTTAAATCGTTGCTGAGGGTTCTGAATGAAATAATCTTACCATTCATATAAAAATTGTTTCGTTTTTAATCGAATGCGAACTGGTTCTGATTCAAAATCTGTCGGATAGTCAATTTCTTTCGCAAGCTCAGAAGCATCTACTAACATATTGGCAAATCCGATATCACTCCTTAAATTCTCTAAAAACAATTTCGTATTCTGTAATTGTTGGGTAACAGAAATAAAAGTATAAAATAGAATAGTATTTTAATTTTAAATTATGAAATTACTTATATTACTCTGTTAAATTTTTTTTACATATGTTGCACTTTTAATTTTTTTAAAATTGTGAAAAATATTTTCAAATAAATTTTTTTTTAATAAAATCACAGTACCAAACGCCACATATAAATTTTTGCGAATAAATAATATTGTATAAATTTTCAGAAAATTTAAAATTCTGTGAAAAGTGATGGCCGCCTAAGAAATACTTACTCAATTTTAATTCAAAAATTCAAAATTTTAATATTTTGTTTTTATAACTTTTAAAAAAGTAGTTTTACTTTCCTCTTGAAATTTTTTGGCGCCCTGAATAGTTTTTAAAAAACGTATTTAACTAGAGAGAAAGTATCTTTTTATTTTTTAACAGCTTAACAGCTAAGCACCCTAGGCGACCACCTAAGCTGCCTATTTGGTAAAGCCACCCCTGCTTCCGAGTACAACAGATGTTTTTAAGGCAGTAAGTTGTATATTTTTTTTTAAATAAAGAACGGGTGTATTAAAACATTTGATTTGAACTGTACACGTAGTTGAATAAAATAACAATGGCAACACTTTAATATAAACATTTTTTTTTCTTTCTGTTTTGTACAAATTTTCAAGTCTTTCTACTCAAAAAGTTTTCTTCAAGTTTTTTTGACTTCATTTTTAAAAGGATTTCGTTTAAGGATAACAGAGAGACTCAGAGAGAAACAATATTGCAATTTTCCAATTCTTTTTTTTTTCTTTCAATATTATTCTTTTGTTGATTGCTCCTATATCTTTATTTGGCTGACTGTTGAAATAAACTATATAAATAGATTGTGGTAACTGAAAGACTTATTTACATTTATTGAAAAAAATTAGGTTTTATATTGTTATTTTGATATTTTATAATATTGCAAATTTTGCAAATTTATATTGTATTTAATTTTAAAAGAGAGAATTTAAGAAATTTCAAAAGTTAAAATATGTGACACTTGTAATTATAGAAATGTCAATTGACTGTCATTTATTTTCATTTACTGAGCTAGTGAATAATAAATACATTTTCCCATCAGAAATTATTTTATTGTACTTCGTTTTGAATTTACAAATTAAAGTTATAGATATTATATCTATTTGTATTTTCATAGATAAAACTACAATAAAAACCGAAACTATTATTGAATATGTATTCCGAACTATACTATAATACTAATAACAAATAAAGATAGTTTGCCACAAAATCTTGTTTGACTATAATATGCTATAGGTTTTATTAGAAGTGTTGCTTATACCCGCTGGCAGACTCAAGAGAAAATTTATAAAAAGATAAAGGAAATAAAAACGGTTATTGAAAATATTGACTTGATGATAAATTGTAATCAAATTTGATTAAAATATAATTTTAATTTACAACAAAATTTGGAAGTCTATCTGGGACACTTTGGAGCTGTGTGTAATAGATAAAAAAAGTATTGACAGAAAATGTATTATTTTATTATATACTTTGTTATTATTTTTTTTTTTAAGTTAAATCAAACACTAAGTTTTAAACGATACCTTCATACACGAATGTTTAGCTTGGACTAATTGAGGATTGTAGAAAGAAAAATATCCCTTTGATTAATAGGGACATTTTGAATAAATTTGTTAATATTACTTAGGTATATTTTTGCATTGGGGAAACACGTTTGTTGAAATATGGTTCTACATTCGGGAAAATTTAACTACAAACGAATTACCATAGCCGGTTTTGAGCCACCTTGGAATTTGCTCTGAGTAGGGGCTGGGCACTTAATGCCTCTCTTGTTCCTCGGCGGAAATATTTGAGAGGTGGCATTAGGGTTTTAATTTCGTCTGAACAAGTGCCTAAACCTACGAGATATCTATAAAATAGGGGAAGTGCTCCAACAACACGGCGATTTTCAAGTGGCACAAGGGAGGATGTCACGTTAGCGTTGCCACAAAGACGAATAGCAATCTTTTCAACATTGTCAAGAAAATTTAGTTCGGTTCGTGATGCACCAGCCCATATATGTGAATTGTATTCCAACTAGGGTCGTATGTATGATTTATAGATATTTAACATGTCCTGGGGAGAAAAATACGTTTTGCAGCGACTCAAACATCTCGCGGCATTTTTAGCGATGTCAAAGATATGATCATTCCATATTATTTTATTGTTGAGCTTCATGCCCAGGATATTCAAGTATTCAGTTCGCTGAATACGCACACACCCGAATAATAGGGTATGGCTAAATTGGGTAGTTTTTCACGAGGCTAGACAGCTTTGTCCCAGTTGAAAATAATGGCTAAGTTATGGTTGAGCGTGCTGACCATCATGTAACGTTTAGTATCAGTAACTGGTATTGTAGCATGTGATATTCGAAGAAAATCGGAGGATGGAATCGAACGATTCGAGAGGAAATTTCCAATCCATTTTATGATGTAAAACCAAAATAAGAGTGTGAAAAGTTCAAACTAATGGGTTTTGTGTAATTTGTAAGACTAGAAACCTCGAGTTCTAAAAGTAACATGATAAAAAAATAGTTAGTAAAGCATGATTATCGTCATCATCATGTAAATATCGATATAATCTTACTGATTAAAACTTAGAGTTTGTTTTCAATTCATTTTCCTACTTTTATTTTTTTGTATCCTAGTCCCTTCGTACTAAATATCTATTTTACCTGTACTTTTTCAAATTATTTTAAATAGCAGTGAGTATCCATTCCCTAAATCATTATTCAATCTGTCGTCTACCTGTACCCCCGAAATTGCTAAACTCTCGTATCTGTCTAGTTTGCTTATTTCGTGTACCTCCTTCATTGATGATAAACTAGTTTTATCAATTTCATGGTATTCCTCAACTATGTGTTTAGCAATTGACGACCTAAAATTGGTAGTACCTCTTATTCTTGCTAATTCGGCTTCCCTTAAGTGTTTTTGGAATCTCACCGTAACTAACCGTTTTGATTGCCCTATATATACCTTTGAACAGTAATTGTGACATAATATTTTATATATGCCGTTAACTTCTTCTATCTCCTTTTTATCCTTTGCAAACATGGTACACCCAGAACTAGTTCGGGTACTCCAGAAGGATGATATGTTTTCGATAGCGTTACTCGACTATTGCTTACCAAGAAATAGTTTTGAGAAACCTTTCAATATAATCTTGCCAAGCAGAGAGACGTGGAAAACCTGCCCACCCTCTTTCGATAAAGGTTCAATAATATGGTATACGGATGGCTCCAAGAAGATAAATGGAGTAGGAACGGGAGTGTATGGAAAAAGCTTCAAGACCCATAACTATTCAAGCCTAGATTCTGTAAACGCAGTCTTCCAAGCCGAAGTACATGCTATAGAACTCTGTGTGCGAGAGAATTTAAGAAGAAATTACAAAAAACGTAAAATCTACATTCTCTCGGACAGCAAAGCCGCCATACTAGCTATTAATTCATATACCATCACGTCAAAGTAAGTATGGGATTGTGTAGAAATACTTAAAACACTGGCAAAAACAAATAATGTCACAATAATGTCGGTACCTGGACATTCTGGCATAGCAGGAAACGAAGCTGCAGATTATCTAGCAAGGAAAGCAGCGAATACACCCTTCATATGGCCAAGTCCGTTCTGTGGGATTCCCTTGGGCACAGCGAAAATTTAATTAACAGGCAAGTTACAGCAAAAAGCTGAGGATTTTTGGGCCAACGTTCCTGGAAATCGTCAAGCAAAAATGCTCATGCCCAAACGCTCGTTCAAGAAAACCAAAATTCTTCTAGGCCACAATAGGAATCAGGTACGTATTCTGGCAGAGTTAATAACAGGCCATTGCCAAATAAAGAAACATCTTTTTAAAATGAGTCTAATAGACAACAACTTATGCAGAATATGCGAAATAGAGGAAGAATCTATTGAACATCTGACCTGTGAATGCGAAGGGGTCATTCGCAGCAGACTTAGCCACCTGGGAACAGCGTTCCCCGAACAATGGGAGCTTCCCAGCATACCATTGAAGAACACCCAGAGTGTTATCACAAAATCAGGTATTCTTAATTACTCAAACATTAGTTTCAATAACTAATAAACACGGGTTATCACAATAAGCCCATTTGCGACTGCGGTGATATAGGGGAGCGACATTCTCCCGGAAAAGTTAAAGTCTTAAATCTAATCTTTTGCTGATCCATGTATACTGCTCATATCTTGGTGCATCATCACCTGGAGCAGTTGTTACTAGCTCTAGATTCTGTTTGTTAAATTCTCTTAAATGAATAGGTGAATGTTCATGTTCCATCTTTATGTATTATTTTTATGTCAACAAATGGTATTTCCTTATTTTTTTCCCTCTCCATAGTGAATTTTATGTTTCCATGTATTTGGTTGAGTTGATCTAATATCATTTCTATTTTATCCGTTGAAAGGAAACCTGACAACAATTAAATTATTTAATTTAAATTATCACTAAAAATAAAAATATCTGATTAAAAAATAAAAATTAAAAATTAAAAGATGATATTCGAAATTAATCGTTGGACTTACCATACGTAAAAATTGAAACAGTTGCAGAAAAATAAATGTACAGTAAAAATTAGTTTTAATAGTATTATGCAAGTTTTAATATAGTATTTATTTAATATAGTATTATGCTTTCTGAATATCAGAAAGTCCACTGGCCCCGATGGAAATTCAGCCATGGTTCTTAAACATATCGCCTCTCCCATTTCGAAACCTCTGCGAAATCTTTTCTCACTTTCATTCTCGACTGGTAAATACCCCTGTCAGTGGAAGATTGTGCATGTTTCCCGAATTACCAAAAAAGGTGACAAAAGCGACCCTTCCAATTACAGACCAATTGCCATTACTTCAATTCTTTCCAAAATAATCGAAATCATTATAAACAAAAGGCTATTGAGATACCTAAATAGTTCGCGTATTTTAAATGATCGCCTTTAGTACGCCTGAAATACGGCTTTAGAAGCCAACGGTCAACAGGCGATCTTTTAACTTCTCTCTGCGGTTAAGCTTAATACCAGCATTCATTGTACCGGTGAATCTGAGGTTGTACATCTCGATATCTCAAAAGCTTTTGATCGAGTATGGCATTCTGCTCTTCTGAGCAAATGTTAGGCTATTGGTTTAGGCAGCCTCTTTTTCAAATGGATTGAGGACTTTCTTTCGAACCGAAGCATACGTGTCGTTGTCGACAGTTTTATGTCCGACAACTACTTAAAAAATGCTGGCGTTCCACAAGGCTCTGCCTTATCACCTACCCTTTTCTTGATTTTCATCAACGACCTGCCCTCTTCAACCCTCAATCCAGTCCATAGTTTTGCTGATGACAGCACATTGGTGGCATCCTACGACTTTTTAAGGAAATCAAACGTCACCTCTATCTCAATCAGCACAAAGAAAAACATTTGCTTATATGATGACTAGCTCACTTAACCATGACCTAGCAAAAATAGCCGATTGGGGTATCGTAAACACAGTTGAGTTCAACACGTCCAAAATTCAAAGCTGTTTGATCTCTTGCAAAAGAGATCAACCCGTCCCCACCTGCGATTTCAAGGAGAAATGCTGATAAAGTACAGTTGTTTTATTATTATTTTTTCTGTAATTACTTATATTAAAAGTCAGAATTAGTTACCAGGGCTATCGGATTTGGAGTTGTTTTAAATTTTTCTTATTCTTTTAAAATACGATTTACATTTATTTTATAGAACACAAGTTTCGTATTTACTCTTTTTTTATTACAACACCAAATGATTAAGTACATTTCAATAGCTGTATTCATCTTTGCATACATTTTATTGAAGGAAGCTAATCTGAATAATGCAACATATGTTTTCTTTTCCATAGTTCAATTTATTTTCTCATACACACTTAGTTGGCACTCTATATAGAATATTTTTATTTTATTAATTTGACTTTATATTTATGTTCACCTCTGTGATGCGTAAATAAGCCCTTCCTTTTTATCATAATTTTATTACCAAATACTTCTACAGCAGGCTCTTCTTTTCTTCTACATTCATAGGAAGTAGTATTTTTCACCACTTAAGTATAAACCAAAAAATAAAAATAAAAAATTGAAATTATTTAAAAAAATTTAAAACATTTTTAGTACCAATATTATTGGAGAGAGTAAACAAGACAATTCCATTTTTAAATTTTTCCATTTAATAAAAGAACAACTTGGTTTTATGATACTGTTATATTTAAATGTACGCCTTATAATATAGTAGGTACCTATATATTGTAGTAAACGATTAACAAGTGGAAATAAATCGTGTTGTAAAATATGAGTAAAGAGTTATGACAATTACGATTTGGGGTAATTTCGGAAAAGAAAGTGTTATTCATTTGGGGTAAAAGGGAATTATAAATTTACCAACAGTCGTGGAAAATTTTTTTTAAATTCTGATGAAATGTCAAAAACGTTTAATTTCAAAATTATGTCATAAATTTATATTAATACATTATATTAATACTAAGAACTTTAGAACAGATGCTTTAACAGTTTGCTTTTTTCAAATTCTGGGAAAACCCCAAACAAAATTTTGAATATAAATCACTAGATTTAGATGAATATCCAACTCTACACTGTCAGTACAAAGAGTAATAAGTAAAAATTAAAAGTTGAAAAAACATAAGAAAATAATTATATAAGAACAACATTCGGCTGGAGATTACTGAAAATGTCTAAACTAGTCTATTGGTCCCATGAATCTATACATTGTTGCTGCCAAAGCCAATATTAATCAGTAGGAAACATCGTATAAACTAATAACCGTAATAGTAATATAGGCTTATTTCTCTGAAATAAAAATAAAGAAAAACAATAGACTTTTATATTTCACGGCCCTGCACTGCTCAAAAAAATTCATCATTGCAAAAAAAAAACAAGAACCAAATTATCTTAAGAGACTGGTCTTGAGTTGGGGGCGTCAAAAATCTTGCCCGTCAACGCTTTTCGATATATTTTTAGTTCTTTAATTTTTTATTTATTCCGACTTGAAAAAAAATGTCTGAGTTTTAAGATCTGCTTTACTTTGTCATTAAGAAAAACTATCTACGCAAAAAAAAAAAAAAAATAGCAAAAACTAGATTACAGTAATTGAGCAGGGCCTGAGGAAAACAGCCAGTACTAAAGCATCTCATATTTTAAAGTTTTTCATCCTCTTATATTTTCCCGTCAGGGAAAACAAATAAAATTCAATAAAATGAGATCGATGTGTTGAAAACACTAATACTTTTATTGCTACCAGAAAAAACGTGTTTTCAATTAATTGGGCTTGGCTTGGCACCAATATTTATGTAAAGTAGGTAAAAATTAAATTAAAATATGCAAAATTAAATTTTTTTTTTTTTTTTTTTTTTTGAATTGACTAAAAATGTTCTTTATTATTTTATCAATATAATTACAATTCGTTATTCATTTGCTTATTTTTATACATATTTTTTGTTTATTGTTTTTAAATAAATGTACAAATTAAATTGATTTATTTATATACAAATTCATATAAATAATTGGCATTAGATTTTAAAAAATAAATCCGTTGTTTATATTTTAGTCTATAGTTAGAAAAATTTTTGCTCTTGGGTACGAAAAGAACCATTTTATGTTTCATATTTACCATTGAAATGATCACGACCTTCATCTAAAGTATCACAATTTCCAGCTGAAGACGAAGCGAAAAAATGCGAAAAAATGCGAAAAAAATATTTAGCAAGTACGGCTTCAAATGTCTGAACAAATAATATTCCAGATCGAATTTCGGTATATTTCAGCCTTTCAGGAACTATTTGTTTTTTAATTACCGTACCTTTTTTATATAATTACACTTTTATTGGAGTAGATGATTAGTCTGCTTTGGCTTTTCTACTTTGTATCATTCCTAACATCCGAAATGAAATAAAAATTTAAAAACAAAAAACTCAATTTTTTGTGATTTAAAACTGTACTCGCCAAATCTTTTGATTGCTTTTTTTTTTTTGCTTCATCTAAAACTGTAATTTATGATTGGTCCAGATCATAATAAATAACACTAAAGAGAAGCTTTTGTTGGCCAATAAAAGTATTTTAGAATAATCATAGCTATTTTCTAATTATCCATGACGTTAACCACTTTTGAATTATAGTTCAGTTCTGCTGTTTTTAATTTAAAAAAATTTATTTGGCCAATAATGTGTTCACGACTTAATTAGCCCGCGAAAACAAATGAATTTTCTATCCAAAAATTTAAATACAAAAAAAATGCATATAATAGCAACGTATTTGTATTTATGTACTTTGATGGTGTGAAAGGATGATCTTTATTTCATATAGATACTTAGTTTATGTGCATTTATAACTACAGGGTATAAATATATGAGTTCAAAAATGTAAAAATTATGAAAACAAAGAGTAACGAACATATTTTTGCTTTTTATGGTTGGAAGATATTTTTAAAACGTGCTGGGATTACAAAATTTAAAGATTTTTATAGATAGAAAAACAGAATTTTCCAATACAATAGTACCAAATAGGATTCTAGAATTCTAGATTATAACCCTTATTATTTACGCCATTAAATATGAAAATTTCTTATTAAAATTTTGTGTAAAAGATAACAAAACAGTAAGCAGAGTAGATGGAATGTACATAAAAAAATTATATTATAGGGAATCACGAATAATTGAAGGAAAAAACAACAGGAATCTTTTGGGTAAAAATTATCAGATATTTTTTTTCTTTTAAAAGTGAGCTGAAGCATGGCGGCCGCTTAAAATGTTATTAATCGTACTAAAATCAATATAATTTTATGGTTTTGTTATTTTTTTATTTGAAAATATGCATTGCTAATCCCAATCATTATCTTCTTATTTTAGTTGTCATAACTGATTTTAACAACTTGAGTATGGATTAGAAATAAATGGTTTTTCAGAATAATACCTTCGGGAGAGAAAGCAAAATTAGTTTTTAATACAGCTCTATTTTTTGTTTTTAATTCCCGACAGTAACTTAGGTAGATCACCTTTTTGTGCTTAATTAAGTACGGTACTGCAATTTTATAGTATAATAATATTTCGAGTATTTATTATTTTTAACAAATTACTGGCTTATCATTAATTGTGGAAAAATACTGCTATTGTCAGGAGCTAAGCCTTCTGAAATAGAAAAGCTCCATTTTATTTAATTTGTTACCAGGTTTAACTCTCAATTATTTTTTGCCAGCGTGTAAAGAGATCTAATTTAAATACTTGTTCAATATATTATAGTTATAGCTTAAAACTATTGCAATAAAAATGAAACGTAGTCCTATCATGGCATTGCAATGTAAATCTTACCAAATACCTAACATATCTATTGTTATATTGAACAAATTTGTGCCAACGCAAAAACCAACATGAAATTGAGCGGTTTGATAAATGTATACTTACTTGAAATGTCTAGATGGAAATATTAAACAACGATAGGTTAATACCTTCCGGAAGTTCAAATTAGTTTCATTACTAGATTAACGAATAAAAGCTATTTCCATTTATAGCAAATATAATAATTCATTTGAATTGAATAATGTGGTGTAATGCTTAGTTAATTTAAGTCAGTTTTTATTTAATTTTATAAAAAAAATTGTGTAAAACAATGGAAACGAAATAAATCGAAATCAATTATAAGAACAGTTTTATGATAAAAACTATAAATCCGGCCGGAGCTTAATGAAAATGTTTGTATAATACAATAACAGTCAATACTGACTAACATTATGTATACGAACTAGCCAAATCATCGGCGGGAAACATTTATGGCCCGGAACCGGCAGTTGGTATATCTATTGGTAATATCAAACTATCGATAGAAAACACACTGAAGAGGGAAACAAACATTCTTTGGGAGCGTATTGAAGGCCACAGAGTCTGCAAAATATATGTACCAAGAACAAACACCAAAATAACCAACTTCCTGCTAACACTCAATAGAGTAGACTGTAGGAAGATCAACAAATCTTTTAGAGTATCCTTCCTCAATAAGAATATATCTAAAGAATTCCAATTGACTAATGGCCTGCAGCAAGGTACAGTTAACTCGCCAATACTATTCAATATATATGTAAGTGACTTGCTTGATTCTCTAAGCAAACGTTCAGAGCATAATCACAGCATTGCAATTGCGGACGATTTAACAATTTATACAGCAAATTTCAATTTGAAAGTTGCCCAGTATAACTTACAGCAAACATTCAATAAAATAGTTGCATATAGTACACGCTGGAATCTAAAAATTAACTATAAAAAATGCGAAACTGTCTTATTTAGAAACACAATAAATAAGTCAAATAGCACAATAAAAAGAAACTGGAGAAAGTTTTACTTGAAAGCCCCAGATGGAACTAAAATACCGAATTCCAACAGATTTAAGTACTTAGGAGTTTCATACACCAATTTATTCAAATTCAACGAGCATGTTAAAGACCAAATATCAAAAGCAAAAAAAGTCTTAATGGCTCTGAAAAGGTTATTTTTCTCTAAAATCCTGTGTAGCAAAGTCAAGTTACTTTGCTACAAGTTCTTAATTAGGCCAATATTAACAAATGGTTGTCCTATATGGTTTAACATAAGTGCTTCTACTATGGAAAACCTAAGGCTATTTGAACGGAAGTGCATACGCGCATGCACAAACCTGAATAGAAAACCAACATCTAACTACACGCATTATTTCTCCAACAAAACAATTTACGAAAATGCAAAAATAATAAGAATCGATAATTTTATCATTCGTCTCATACGTAATCACATTCAAAGAAGTATTACATCAACAGAAAATCCACTAATAAGTCACCCATGGTATGAATCAGATCAATACATATTAAGTACACTCGATTCGGGATTCATTCCACCAGAGGTATTTTTGTTTCTAGACAAACATAATTATATTGAAAATAGTACCTATGTACCTATTATTTATCACTATAAAAGGCACGCATCAAATAAAAAGCTTCCACTAGACTTAAACACTGCTAATTTAAACAATTGTGAAATATTCGTATTTGATAAATTTATTCCCAATTCTGCACAATTAATAAACAAAAATCCTTATTTTTGGAAATGAGTAGGTTAAGCTAGAATAGAATAGAGTAGTTAGTTTAAGTCTAGTTTGTAATATTTAGGTTAAGATTAGTGTAAGTTAATTATAAAATGTAAAAATAAAAAAATTGGTTTTTAGCCGCAATTTTTTTCCAATACTGTAAATCAATTATTAAAGTAAAATTACATAGAATAATTTAAGTTTAAACTAAAAAAAATAATTAAAATAGATAATGTAATATTAACAAATCATTATTAAATTTAAATGGAAGAACTGGTATTTAAACTAGTCATGTACATTGTAATAATTATAAGATGAATTTCGTTTTGTTTTGTTTAGAATTAAGAAATTATAATAAAAGCAAAAATAAAGAGAACATTTAAAAAAAACAAAAAAAAAAAATTGTAGGAAGATGGTGGGCATACTTACTGGTCATAGCCACATGAGTAAGCACATGTGTAGACTAGCACTAAGTGACGATCCAACCTGTAGACACTGTTTTAAAGAGGAAGAAACCTCTACACATGTTATAGGAGAATGCTAGCTCTTTCAAGGCTGAGACTCAGGTTGTTGGAAACGCACTACATAACCTCAGAAAGTTTCTGCTGGATAAAACCTTCAAAGCTATTGGCCTTTATCAAAAGAGTCGAATAAATTGAGAGTGGAGGAGGACATAAAGAGCTGAAAGCCTACATGCCGGCTCTGACATATTAAAGCTACCTCCGTTTTAAATAAAAAAAAAAAACATTATGTATACTAAATTAAATTAAAAGTTCACTAAAGACAACAATTTTGGGCAAAATTATGAGACCTCGGTGTCAATAATATTTGCGATGACTCGAATACATCATTTCTATAGAATAGAACCAAATATAGTATTGGATTATAATTAAACTAATTTTGTTAAGTATGGCTGTATGTCTCAATTAAATATGACATAAAGCCATAATATTGTTTAAACATATAGCCAGACATATAGCATGAAATATAGCCTTTTTTTATAGAAGCAGATCGTTTCTGTATTTAGTCGGAGTTTGCTACTAAATGCAATTTTTTTAAAAATTCATGAAGAATCCATTACTGGGAAGGTATTCAATCAATGATAAGATAGATAATAAAACGTTAGATGAGAAATTGAAAATTAATTCGGTCAAAGAAGTCAAAAAGAATATTACGGTTCACCACAAACTACTGCTTTGAAACCTTTTTTTTTTTTTCCTGTTACTCCTCGTGGGAGCATAGGGCATCAACTTGCGTCCTCCATTGTTCTCTATTGTACGCAATGGTCTTTATCTCCTCCAAAGTTCGTCCATATCTTGTTACCTCAGAAATCGCAGTTCGATGCCAGGTGTTGTTGGGTCTTCCTCGCCTTCTGCTCCCTTGGGGATTCCATTCTAGAGCCATTCTTGTTATATTATTTGATGGTTTTCTTAGAGTGTGTCCTATCCAACTCCATTTTCTGCGCTGCGGTTCTTTATCTGTTATCTGCCATAAGCCTTTATTGCTGATGGTGTTGGGCCAGAATATTCTGCATATTCTTCTTTGGCATTTGTTCGCAAATACTTGAAGTTTTTGACTGATGTTATTTGTCGTCATCCAAGTTTCACTGCCATACATAAGTGTTGACATTACACATGCTTTGAATATTCTAATCTTTATTTTTCTAGTTATTTGGCCATTCTTCCATATTGGACTTAGTTCACCGAACGCAGCTCTGGCCTTACGTAGTCTGTTATTGACATCTGCTTCTGTACCTCCGTTTGTTGTTAGAATGTTACCTAGGTAAGAGAAGCTTTCCACATATTCGACTGTTTCACCTTCTATAGTTATGGTGTTTGTGTTTGTGTTATTTATCCTCATGGCCTTGGTTTTGTCTATGTTAATTTCTAGCCCGACTCTGTGCGCTGCTTGCTGAAGTAGGTCTGCTTTATGTTGAATGTCGCAGAATCTATGCGCTAGCAGACATATATCATCCGCATAGTCAAGGTCCTCAAGTGTCCTTGAGAGATCCCACCTTATACCTATTCCGGAAGAACCCGTTTCTTTTATTATCTCATCTATTACAAGCGTGAATAGAAGTGGTGAGAGTGGACATCCTTGCCTTACTCCAGAATTTGTGGTGAATGTGTCGCTTATTTGTCCGCAGTGGAGAACTGCTAATTCTGCATACAAAGCTTCTGATAATCTTATTAATTTTTCGGGCATTCTTTTTCTTCTTAATGCATTCCATTTCGCAATGCTTTGAAACCTTATCTAAATGGAAAATATCATCCCGCAGTAATTTCTTTTCTTAGAATTGATTTCAATAACAATTTTTCGTCAAAAAAAGAGAAAAAATAACAATTGAATGACAAAATAGATTTTTTATTTAATGGCTTTAGCTTTTTGATAGTATCACACCACCCACATGGTTGAACCCAGAAATGAAAATTGATAGTTATGTTTCATAAAAATAACAAAAAAATTGTAACGTATTCTCGACATTAATTTAAATGTTATAAAAAAGATACTTGGAAAATTAGTCTTTACATAATGCTTACATTACAATCTTTTATCATTGTCAACTCAATTTATTCACGAGAAAAAAAGTATGATAATATTGTACTTATGGCTTAGTTTGACATTATATCATAAAATTAATAATACCAATTTAGAAAAAAATTTTAACCACCTAGTTTCTTGCCCATTCAAACTTTCAAAAATATCAACATTTTTTTAGAAATTCTACTCATATATTACATCACGAAATTGCATCAACATCATGATACCAATGAAATTGAGTCAAAGCTAATTTTAAATCAATATTGTATAAATCTTACCTATTCTATAATTTATTCAATATCTGGATTATTTTTATGGAACAATTGAAATTAAATTTAACTTATCTTAATTTAAACAAAACAAAAACAAAACAAATTATCACAACGACCTCATTAGGTTACCTACCTAACAAACTACGACATTATGTATTTATTTAGGACACAAACCAATTTTATTTTTTTATTATTTTTTTTTTTTATTTATTATAATGAAGTTGAAATAGATTCTTTGTTATGGTTTTCGTTTTTTATTAGGATAACAAATAAAATTACTGATTACAGGCAGCTAATGGAAAACCAAGCTCTTCAATTTTAAAAACAATAATAATTATAAATTGGAAAGATTTGTTTTTTTTTTAAAATAAAAATAAAATTAATGAAATAACGGTCTTAATTTTTTTTTTTTTGTTTTTTAATTATTAATTTAGAGAATATCCAAAATAAAGGATTAACATGATTTTAATGAAAATAAAACCAAAAAAAAAAAAACGTGTCCCAAATTTTATTTTTGCTAAATCCTTTGAGAAAAAAAAACCAAAACAACAACACAAAAACAAGGTTTCAGAGTAGGTATATTCTTTGTGGTTCTTTCATTATTTCTCCTGCTCTGGTTTCGTCACAGAATTATTCTATATTTGGTTTTTTTTTTGTTTTGTTGTTTTTTTTTGCTTGTGATTAATTATTTAAAATTCAACTGACTCTTTATAAAATCCAAACAAAACCCTCTTGCTAATTACCGTTTGTACTCCAATGAATGTCCTTTTTTTTTTTTTTTTAATCATACCGAAATGCCTTTTCACTGGAAACATAAAATTAATATAAGAGAGTATTTTCTTTTTCATTCTACGGAGAAAATTATTGTTTTATGTACATGTTAATTTTGATGAATTAATATTCGCCATTTTGTTTTTTTTTCTGTTTCTGTTTTTTTTTTTGATTTCTTTGTTGTATTATTATTATTTTAAAAACGTAACTGAGCAAGGCCAGTACTTTGTACTTTTAAAGAATATGAAAAGAAACTTAATTAATAGTATAGAGTATAAAGAAAGGAACGAATACTAATAAAGACTAACCATTCAAAAAAACACAAAACAAAAACACGAAAACCAAAAAAACAAATTTGTGGAAAGTTTTTTTATGAGGCGTAAAATTAAGTAGGAAAAAAAAAATAAATAAATTCTTATAGAAAATAAAATATCCTTTTTAAAAAGCGGATATTGTAAATTGAATGGTCTTTTTGTTTTTATTGCTTTAATTTTGAAATTTTTTTTTGTGCTAATTTTTGTTTTTTTTTTTTCAAATAATAATTATTATGAATGGACAAACGACACAACAAATTAATATGAACTTTCTTGTAATATGAGCTTTACTTTAATATTATTTGGGTGAACATAATATATACAAAAAAGTATTTTTTACCGGTTGTACACAAAGGCGAGTATAGTTTATTTATTTGCATAAGCCTACTTTGAAAAGGACTAACAATTTTATTTGGAATTTAAATTGTGCCAAAACTTTAATTTAACTTCCTTAGGTTATTATTTAATGCTTGAAATAAATGATAATAAAGCTTCTAATATAATATTTTTGAATAAACATGTCTCTAACGGCAGTTTTATCCAGTGAAAAAAAAATATTATAATCTAAGTGACGCAAACTCAAAATAATAAAAACAAATTACATTACCTACCTTATAAGAACCACAAGCGTCTTATGATAGAGCATGCTTTTTCTCAGTACTTACCAACGTATTTTAACCTCAATATTACCTACCCTTCCTTGTGAATATTATCGTTGAAAACATGCCATAATATACTTTTCTACAGTTACATTAAAAATTTTATAGATTTCTTATTGAGAAGAGTGTTGGGTCTCACGATTTTGTGTGTTTTTTCATAATGATAGTAAAATTATTCATTGGTTGCTTAAAACGAATTTATATCTATTTCTCTGAAATAAAACGTGATATTTTCATAATATTTTACGGATAATACTTTTTTTATTTTTATATTTTTATTTCTTATAAATTCCAGATTATTGGAATATAGTTCAATCGGGTTATCAAAAATACAACATGAATATTTTCAAGCTAAATTATTCATAGAATTATTTCAGTTTTGAATAAGTATTAAATTTAAATATTCGAATACAGTACACATCATTAATACTGAAAAGCTAAAATCATTTGCCTTAACTAAACATTCTATGTATACATGCATTACACAACATACCTATACATAATTAATATTATATAACTTGGATGGGTGTGTAGTTTATTCACATGTGGTACTGTATGCAACCACCGTCAGTAATATTTTAACATCTGTGAATTGGATGCATTTTGTTTTCGGGACATTCTTTAAAAAAAACAAAAAACTTGGTATTGATTATGTTTTGTTTTTTATTCTTGTTTTTGTTTTTATTTAACATTTAGTTTTCGCGTCAAATATTAATGTTTTTTAGTTAATTTTACGGTTGGCAAAAATACTGTGAAAATTAAATTATAAAATATATTTTATACAAAATCAATTTTTTTATAAATGGTAGACACTATAAAATTCTAAGACCTCCTAAGTGTGAGGGTTTTGTGCACAAAATAATTGTTCAAAAATTGTATCTGATTTTTGTAGCTGCTTATTAGTTTGTAGATGCTTATCAGTTCAGAAAGCTTAAAAACAATGGAATTTATTATTACAAATTTTCTAATTGTAGTTCATAGCGGTTCAGAAATAGTAATTTGCAATTCGGAATAGTTTTTATATATCACAAGTCTAGTTCGAACAGAATTTATCTACAATATTGTTCTTTTTCACAATTTCTGTGTTCACATTAAGTTGTAATTGTAGTTAATAAATAATTGAAACGTATATGTGCGAAAGATTTTTGTTGATTGCAATTGCAACTTAGTGGGTACTCAATGAATATATGTTACTAATAAGCACCTTTTGGTCTAGCAGGGTACCAATAGGTGCAATATTTCATCTATTTCAAACTATTTCATATTAAGTTGTGACAGAATATAAGTGTCATATTCAAACAGCAGGTCAAAAATTATTCACTGCCATTGTGGTCCTTTTAGAAATTTTAATTTTTCTTCTTTTTGTATTGGTCAATATCGCCGTCCAAACTACTCTTTGCATTTAATCTCATTTCAATCACAATTTAATCTTCTGAAGTTCGAGTTAGTGGTCTTCCTATTGATTGTTTTAAATTTTGTTGATTAAATCATTGCTATATTCGTTTCCTCTATTGTGTGCCAGTTTCTTTGTCTAGCAAAGGTTAAAGGAACAATAAGTTGTTTGTCACACATGTTACGGATGTCACTGTTGCACTTTTCGTTTATAACAGCACTTGCACTTTTCGTTTATAAAATTTAGCTATAATTTGCATTTTTCTAGTACCCAATCTAGTACCCATGCTTTGTGTTAAATTGGTTAATTTCAGTATAGGGTTAGTATTTAGTATGGGTTAGTTTACAACGCACGTAACAATTTTATTGCTATGAGACTCTTGCGCACTCTTATAGCACTATTATAAGCACTATTATAGCAGTATTAGTGTTAATTTGAGTGCTCCGCAATTGCTGCGAAAGGTGATAAATACGTTATAGGACTAAAATGGAGAATCCTATAAGTCTAGAGTGCGATCTTTTAATAGTATTAGTGTAGTATAAAATATTATGAAATGTTTGAATAAGTATTAAAATGTTAAACTATTTTTAAGATATTAAATAAAGTGAATTTTGGTTTTAAGTTTTTCAATTTGTAACTTATTTATTATGTAGCGAATGTTACGCCGGGAATAGCTAGTAATTTACAATATTGTTAGTTGTAGATACTATTTTTTTTATATTTTTTATTTAGGTATTTATTTATTTATTATAATTTAATTTTGACCGCTAATAGTTTTGAAGAAAACTTTTATATAAAGCAGCGTTTATACGTTCTTGAATTGTATTTATAACGTATAAATGATGTTCATTAAAGTTTAACATCCGACTTTGCAGAATATCATTATTTTTTTTTTTGTTTAATAATAGTGCTCGACACGCATTTTTGTATTTCGCAAGTTGAAAAAGTAAATTTTGCAAGAAAAGGTATTTATAAACTTCTAATTGTGTTATGCCAATATATTGAAAGATATACATTAAAAAATATAAAAAATGTGTATTAAATATTATTATTATTTATCAATACAAATACTTAGAATAATTGATTTACTATTTAAATATTTATATTTCATAAATGTTCTGAAATTACACTGAATATTTATATTTGTTTATAAGTATTTATTATTAGTACTCGGCACGCATATTCGTATCTTGGTATTTTGCAAGTTAAGAAAGTGGTTTTTGCATGAAGAAATATAGTATACTTTGCAACTGTATTTGTTTATCTTTGAGATATGTAATTAAAACTTTTGAAATAAAATTTGATGAAATTGCAATAAAATTTGTAAATGTAATAAAATTAAGCAAAACATTCATGAAACAAAATCTGATGCCTAAACGCACCCTAACAAATACTATTAATAGAGACGTACATTTCAACAAAATGTGGGGAACAGAGTTGTCGCTGGCAGTATAGATATGAAATTAAATGCATTTAAACTAAATACATACCACACCCAAATCAAAAACACATTAAAATAGCCATAGATACGTTTTTGGTGTTTTTTCTTATTATCATAATAGCCCTAACTATTTCAAAACTCAAAATAAAAAAACAAAAGCATTTATTTATAGAATTTTTATTTTTTCACTTCTTTTAAATTTTGGTTTTGACGTTTTGGTATGATTAGGTATGACCATTATAGTAAAGGTTATGATTGGCTACGACTTTGTTAAATCATATCGAATCATATAGGTCATTTAACGAAGTATCATATGACATCATATGACGCCTTATGACTAGTATAGTTACGGGTAAAGCCAATAATTATGATTTTTCTCTTATTCTTTGTAGTCGGTGATTTTTCTTTTCAAAGTTTTTTTAAGTTTTATGTTCACTAAATTTTCCGTGTATTGAATTGGAACTGATAATAATGTCATAACATATTTTGTTTTTATTGTTCTTAGCAGATCGTAAATTTCGGTTTATGATTCTCCATGTACAATATAATATTTACTCAATGCTACTGCGCATTTGAATTTATATTTTTGAATTATTTGTTAATAAAATAAATAAATTTCAATTATTGGAATTTCTGAACATGGGTGAGGTAAAAATATATTTTCTAATTTTACTATATGTTTTACCGGTAAGTTTTTTTGCTGCAATATCGTAATATCGTAATATTTTAACAAAGCTATTTTATCGATATAATAATTATATTTTGATAATTCGGTTTTTGTCTTTGCTACGTTGTTTTTTTTTTTTTAATTAATTCATATAACCAGATAATTAATGCTATTGCTCAATGGGTGAATTGTTTTTTGGTTAATTTTAATTTGTTTTCTGTTTTATTTGGTTTTATCGTTTTGTGGTTTATGTCTTTAAATTAAATTTTGCACACTATCGTAATTCGTAATAGTTTGGTTCAAATAAAGTTGTCTAATCTAGTTGAAAAAGCTTTGTGTTGTAAAAGCTTTGTGAAAAATTTAACAGACGTTTAAGCGTATTAATATATAAGATTTTTCGGTCAAAAATAATTGTATTATATTTATAATTATTGTGACCGAAATGGAAAATTTGGCTGGGAATAAAATTTCTTTGATATTTATTATAAAAATTATTCGAAAAAATACATTGCCCTGCAAAAACAACTAATTTTTAAATAAATAAAAGAAAATATATTTTTAAACTGCATTTTTAAAATATTTAATAATGTATGTTAATTAATGCATAACATCAAATTTGATATTTAAATAATTATTCTTTTAAATAAAAATTATATTTTTGCGAACAGAATGCAACATAAAACATTTCAGTTTTTGTTTATTTAAAAAAAATTTACCTCGTTTGTAGAAATGGCAGTTGCAAAATATTTATCTAAAAGTTAAAGTAAGTTTATTAGTAACATTATAGGAATACAGTAAAATAATAACACCACTACTGCTATTCTAGCAATTCTATTCTTATAACAACACTTTAACTCTTGATATAGGATTTATCACTTTTAGATTTATAAAAAAATTGCTGTATCACTTGCGGAAAATCCCATTATAACAACTCCCGCAATTGCTATGAGAACATTCTTATAGCAATATTAATCACATTATTCCTATAAAAACATCATTATAATACCTTTAGTGCTTATCGGGAGTCATATAGAAGTCTTGCAGCCCTAATTTTGTTTTTATGACATTAAAATGTTGCGTGGGAAATACAAATATGAGTAAGAATACTATAAGAATATGATAGCTACATAATCATATAACAAATGCTCTCTCTTGACTTGTGATTGTAATGTATAGTATATATTAATATCGGCCGGCTAAAATTTTAATATGTATATTAATATTATTATCTTGATTTTATAATTTTCATCACATTATAACAGAGATAATAAAATATGGCTGCACCTTTCACTATTTGTGCATATGTTTCTATTTCATTAATACTTATTCAATAATATTTATGCTTGTTAACGAACGGTTTCTATTGCATCTGATTTTACGAAATAATCATGAATTTTGTTTTTGTTTTGATCTTTTGGATACGGTTCTATAATTTCTGTTACTTTAAATATTTACCATTGCTGCAGCATTTTTGTTTTTCTGCAAGCAATACCGTGTAGCTGGTATCTAAGTTTTTAGCTTCAATTTGGTTTTGTAATATGCTGTTATTTATGTTTCTAAATATTTTGTCAATGATTGAACTGAACCCACTATAATGGATACTTTCAGTTTGTTGTACATCACAGTTTATATTCGTCTTCATTTTTGTTTTTGTTTTTCATTATAAAGGAATATTTAAGAGCAGTAAACTTTAACTCCCCTTTTAGATTTAGATTTTTAAATCATTTATACATATTATAGTAAAATACAATACTTAAAATATACATTTAGATACCAAATAAAAAATAATAAGAATAAATATAGGATCACTCGGATATTCATTAGAATATATGATGAATGAAACTGCAAGCAAAAATACAGGCATTAAAAATATAAAATATTGTTGGGTACATACGTAGTAAAGAGAAAAATTAAAGCTAAATATGGAAAAACTAAAATAGCTTATATAGCTTAAATATCTGAAATATGAATAACATCACAATCCTACTCATGCATTAAGTATTTGGTCTACAAAGGGTATGAATAGTGATTCACTGATCTGATATTAACAGAGTTGGCTAAGAATAAATATTGCACCTTTGGTAGTTTCCAAAAATTTTTTAAGAAAGTTAACTAAATTCTAAAATTATGTGATTATTAAAAATTTTTGTCTTCACTACCTTCTATTCTGGATATCATTAACTATTCCATTTCGGTTATAAATTTTTAAATCGTAAATTTCATAATTTAATAAAATTCAACAAAATTAATTCAGACCTCTGCAACATAATTAAAATTTAACTAAATATTTCCGCTTAATTTTATCATTTCTATAATTTGGCTTTAAAAGTTTGCTCTAAAAGTTTTTAATTTTTTTATAAATTCCTAATGAGACTAATTTTTATATTTTTTTTTAATCCTTTATTTTATTTTTATTATCATTATAATTGATTTAGTAATCTCTAAAATTTAATTTTTTTAATTGAACTCAAATAGATAAACATTTTTTTTTGTATTCAAATATTCCAAATTAACCAACATGAAAAATGTAAAATAAATTTGAAAAAAATTTAAATTAAATAAAAACTAAATAAACTTAATTTTGTATATTGTAATTTAAACCTAAATTGTAAAATTTTTTATTTATTAAATAAATTCCGTTAATTTGCATATTTAAATTGCAAGCAATACTTTTATTTTTGTTGGTAGATGTATTACCAATTTTCTAAATAACAAATTAGAAACTTTTAGTTTTTCAAAATATAAATTTTTTTTTCTTATTTTTTTTTTTGTTTTAAATCAAAAAATATTCACCCGAAAGGACGATTCATGTAATTTAACATTGATAGAGAAATGTACTAGATCATCAGAAAACATACCGTGACTTCTAAAATGCAGTGAAACCGTATAATCTACAATGTAGCATATTCCAAAAAGTATTTCAGAATTATTCAATTTATAGTTAAAGTCAAAAAAGTTATTGTTTTTGTAAAATCTCATAACTTTACATTTAATAATATTTAAAATGAATCCCATTATTGTAAAATTGCTCAAATTTAAGTCAATGACACTTCTAACCTAACGTTCGAATGATATCAAAATATTTCGTGTCATCAACAATAATGACAAGATATAGATATCAATATACAAATCCCAATCATTCATAAATAACAAAAATATCAAAGGACCCATGTGTATTCCTTAGAGTAGATTTTTATTAGGCCACTTAACTTCGATGGACTTATATTATGAACAATATAATTTTAGAAGATTGTCCAAACAAAAATTCAATAAAAACGATATATATAAAAATAAGCTAAAATATTTAATTTCAGTTTTGTTGATATAAAAAATTTACAAACGAAAGTTTATATGAGTTTATTTTTGGCTTAATTAAACGTTTGAAAATAACATTGATATTTCTTTGTGTCGATAATAATTGGAAACAGTTTAGGTACAACAAAACAATAGATATAATAAAACCAAAAAATTTCACCCCATCATCATCAAAGCAATTTTAATCTACAGTTATTTAAAATAACGTTTATTAACACTTCATTGCAATTTATTTTGAAATCATGAAAAATAGAATTGCAACAATTGATATTGTTGTCTAATTATGGGTTATAGTTTATCTATAGATACAGAAATACTAAAAATAAAAAAATAAAACAATTCAAAGTAAAATTCGCGTAATATAAAAAATAAAAAGTATTGATTTTTATTTTTCTTTTTTAATTGAAATATAGCCTTAACCATATTTAAATGTTCACAAAAATGTTTAGAACATGCATTTAGAAAATAAAATTTAATTATTTTAAAAATCTACAAATAGAAACTGTTGAATTAAATTAAAGGAAAGGAAAGGTTCCCGAGTTTTAAAAATGATGAATTATAGAAAAAAATTTTAAATTCCAGTTAAATACTTTAAAATTCAAAAAGAGAAATCAGTTTTGAACATTGTCAGAGCAACTAAACTCACTGAAGAAATAGAATATATGTGTCGTTAAAAATCAAAATGCGCCTTTTCCACCTTAAGTAGTTTCGAGAAAAACGTAAAAAAGTTATAAAATTGAAACTTGTCAATTTATAATAGAGATTTCGACCTTAATTTATTAGTCCACCAGCTAGAGTGCAATCATTAGCAATTTAAACATTTTGGCCCGTGAGGTTTGAAGATATTAAGCTACAAATTTTGGAAAAGGCGGTATTTGTGCATCACTCCTGGAAATGACCATTTTTGAAAACCAATGAATAGGGAAAGGCTGTTTTTGAATAAAAAAACGGATAAATATGCAGTATAATTCAGTCTCTTTGCAATTTATTTAAACTAAAATAAATCAGTAATATTATGTAGTTACTTACTTTAAAAAATTAACGGAAACATAAAAAATTCTCAAAACAAAACATAAAAAAATATTCACTCTATAAAACAAATTCACTCTAAAATATTCTCTCTATAAAACAAAACAAAACAAAATATAACTTTAGTAAAAAGAAAAATTATTTTTAAAGTAAAGCTAACAATATTTTTAAGTTCTTAAATCCAAATCTTCTTCAAGACATGACTGACACATTTCTTCGGTTTCAGTATTACTACCATTTAAATCCACTGGATCACTGTTAATTACTTCTCTGTAATACGAAAGCTCTGGCCTTTCTCTCCAATCCCCAAAATGCTTAGTCAACAACTTGTCAACATCTTTAATTTTTTCTGGTTTAATTGACACACCACGAGGTAAAAGGACAGGTTGCATTGAAGAGATTTTCATTCCTTTTTTCAAAATACTTTTCTCTGAGCACAAGTCAGATTTATAAAAGGTCTCTCCGCGGATACGAAATCCAAATGTACTATTCCTTGTTAAAATGAACCGCTTTGTGGGATTAAATTTAAAGTGCCATGTACCTGGGGGTTTGATAACACGAGCACATTCTGATTTCCAATCAAGTACCGGACAAGTGCTGCTTCCAAGTTGTATTATATTTCCATGCTCTGAATAAATTTCATAGTATTCTTCTTTTTGTATTATAGTTTCTTTTGCACGAACCTTTTTTTCAATCAAGGCGAAAACCCTATCTGGAGGGATAAACGAATGTCCTGGTACAGGAAATATGACTTCGACACTCTTAATAGTTTTAGGGGCTTTCCTACATAACCAAAAGGCGATCATACTTAATAAGGTTGTATTTTTATTTTGCCCTCCGCAGCCATCACAAAAGAGGCGAAGAACTTGTTTATTTTCAAAATCAGTGTTACAAATTTGATAATACAGGGCAGACGATATTTCATTTGAACCCTTAGCAAAATCATTCTCGGCCCAAGAATACAAAAAGACATTATTTCTAGTAAGTTTATCATGTGAAGATCCAACTACTATGCCAAAAAGATAAAGAAAAAGTTGTCTGCTGTAATACGATGACTGATCTGGTACTTTAGGCAGCACCATGTTTTTTTGGCAATCAAAAGACATGGTAAGTGTATTTTCTTTTTCTGCACCAAGTAATTTGAAAAAAGCGTTTCCTCTCTTCTTATGAACGTTGTACTGAGTCATGAGGTTGAGTTTTCGTTTATCATCTTTTGAGTTAATAATTTTAATTTGTTCCTTAAAATTTAAACATACTGAGCAAACATCTGTACAAGGCATTTTAAACCCAATATTGAAATTCCTAATAAAAATATTTCGAAAATAACTATTTTTTACTTGTAAATCAGATCTTTGGTTATTATAGTGCCGCCACATTTTATTTATACTGAGCTCGTTCGGTAAATATTGCCTTTTAGCTGTTTTATTACGGCAGTAGTGAATTTCAATTACCTTATAAGTTTTAATAAAATTTATAATATCTTGTTTTCTTCTTTCATTTTTTTGAAGTTTACGATCTCCTCCTCTATTTTCAATAGGTGCTTCGCCTGTTTCTAGATGTCGTTTGCAAAGTCGTTGAATTCTATCTTTTGATACATGAAGTGTACTTAAAAATAACTTGCGACATACTCTTATACATTTTCCAGATTCTTTTCGCATAAAATAATTTATGGAAATATTTTTTCTTGATCCTCCATTATTTCGATCGTGCCTTTTTGTCGGTTGTGGTAAACAATAACTTAGTAGAAATGAGTCTTGTCTTATCTTATCTTTTTGATTGTAAAATTGTTTGAAAAATTTCCAAATCTCTCTTTTTGTGATGTTGTTGCATTTGAAAGAATTTCCCGTGTGACTGCACTTAATTATCTCTGGTAACTTTTTGGCACTGTATCTAAGAACCAACAATTAAATACAAAAATAGGTGATGATTAATATTTTATTAAGCTGAGTTAACATTTACTATTACCTCTTTTTCTTCTCATTAACTTTTTTGGTGTCATTTCTTAATCTTTTACGCGTTTTTTCCGTTTAGGATAACTTCTGCATATTCTACGGATTCCATTTTTACTGAAAACTAGAAAAATAACACGGACGATCTTGACTTTAAGAGCTTCTTCTCATTACTAAATAAACTCATTTGTTTTTTTACTTTGGTTTAATTAAAATGTCATTTTTCCCGCCATTTTTGGAAATGACCAGTTTCGTAAAAAAGTAAGAGAATTTTGTATTGGAATAGGTCATTTTTGATGTAAAAATCAAATATGAGGGAAAAGGCCTGTTTTGATATTAAAGTCTATTGGAAAAGAGTGCGATTTGAAATAAATATTGATTTTTAGTATTGAATAAATTAGGGAAAAAACGTGTTTTGGGTATACTAAACATATATAAAAACACCTATTTTCTATAAAAAAGTGATTGGCATGAAAAATACAACAATTTTCTATTTTGGAAAAGGAGCACTTTGAAATTGATAGACACATATAGATCAAAAGTCTGTAGAACGATATTTTTATACAATTGTGGCTTCCATTATTTATTTATTTATTAATTTATTTAGTGGGTCTGTAGATAGATTTGCAAATTTAGGTCCTTTTTTCTTTCGGAATGTTGGTCAATTTAACAAATTTTTTATTATTATATCTTATTATAGCTTATTATAACTTCTAACTAGAGCTACAAAAATAATTTCATTAAAATTTGTGAAGAATCAAAAATTGAAAGCAATTTCAGTCTCATTATCTAACTTCTTATTTTTTTTTTTTTATGTTCCTGACAGTAACTTAGGTAGAATCACCTTTTCGTGCTTAATTAATTACGGTACTACAAGTTTATACTACAATATCTACAACGTTTTTCGAGCATTTATTTATCAAATTACTGGCTTATCACTCATTAAATGTAGAAAACTACTACTATTGTCAGGAACTAAGCCTTCTTATATAGAATACTTTATTTTTTTTTAACTGGTTATCAAGTTACTCTCAATTATTTTTTATTATTTATTTTATCCCAGTGACAAAGGGTACTGGACCCGGTGTCCAGCGCGTAAATGTATATATGTATGATGTAATGTAATAAGTATGAGTAATGTAATGTATTACAAAACTTAACAAAATATATTCATTTCATACTAAATATGACTATTTAGGTACGAACACTGAACATTGAAATTTTAAATTCGTTATAAATACAAATACAGCCTTCTTTCGAAGTATGTAGTGTGAAAAGAAGACGAGGATTATAGTGGACGGACTTGTATTAGTTTTCCGTATTAGTTTTGATGATCTTGATCTGCTAAATTCCATCCCAGACATTATATTGAGTGAGAAATGCTTTTATTAGGAGTCTTTGGAATTTGTTTAGGAATGGAAGATATTGTAACGGAATCGGACTATGAATTGGAATGTTATTGGAGTATTGAATGTGCATTCTATGAAGATATGTTTTATAGTGAGGCGATCGAGACAATGAATACATGTTACGGGTATGGTTCTGGTCTATATGTGTTTAGGGGTTGGTGGGGGATTTCATTTTCATTAAGACGATATTTGCATTCGAATTATGCGATCTGGGACAAAGCGATTAAAATATTTGTAAGCTATTCGGTGCAAGTGCGCTGCGTATATCGCGTGTTCCAAAGCATGCGTATCGGCTTTTTAAAAGGGGAAGAAACCGTTATTCTAAAATTAAAAATAAAAATTCGATTGGTGATATTTTCAACGTCCAGGAAGGACCAGAAAAGTGTTTTGAAGCTCAAAATTGGCCGAAATTTGCGAAATCGAAATTTTCAAATGGGAAGAGGTACTTTTTTATGCAAATTCGGATTCTACATAAAAAAATAAGAAATTTTTGATTTATTTTTCTTAAATTTTAATCCCCTCTTTAAAAGCGGATACGCATAGTATAGCTGTAGTCTTTTTGGCATCGGCTTCGATTAATTAAGAAATATTTTTTTATTTCATGCTAATCATTTATTCTGAATTTATTCTTAAAACTACTACGATTATTTTTACTTATTTTTTCGTTTTCATTTAGAATGTAGTCTAGGAGTGTACTGCTAATTCTGTTTGAGCCACCTTCAATTCAATTTATAATTTTTAAATTGTCTTATATAACTTTGGATTCAACACAATTATTGTAGTTGGAAATTTTCAAAAAAATTGTTTTTTTTTCGTCTTTTTGACGTCAAACAATCGAGGAAAGTTTAAAATTGAAATAGAAAAACTTTAATGATAAATTTTACTCTTCAAGAAAATACAATTCACAGAAATTTCACATTTCTTACTTTCAATAATTCACTTTAAAAATATTAAGAGTACTCAAAGAATCTTTCAAATTATACTTGAATTTGTATAGCTCAAATCAAATATCCCAACTTACCATTTTGCTTCATATAAACATTACAATCTTCCATTTATATAACTAGTATCTAGGTACTCTAAAATATAGAAAAAATATTCCTTAATAAATCGAATTAAATAAATGTAATTATTGAGGTACAATCTTCTTCAAATCTAAGTAATATTTTAATACAAAACACTTATCTATATCAGTATATCTATTGAATATTTATATAATAATAATGTGTAGGTACGAAATTGAGTTTACATACTGGATATTACTATAATATTGTTGAGGGTAATCCTTTTTCATGTAAACATTTTCATAAATAAATTAATGAACATTCTTGTACCTGAATATATCTTCCTATTGTGTAGGTATATTTTTTAAATAATAATTTTAATAAATAAATTTGAGTGCAATGGGAAAATCCGTTTTTGTGAAAGGTGTAATGAAAACTGTGTCTTGAGAAAAATATTTTTATTCATCAATGTACACTACAGATCAAGATGGTACCCTTTCGATGTATCTTCAGCAACTTTTTTTCGATTGTTGTCTTTGATGTTGCCTTTTTTTGTGTTCTTGACTTATCAACTCTCTTTTTTTTTTAGCGTTTTTCTTTAAAGGTGAAAAATGACTATTCGTCCAGCATATAGGCCTAGAATTATTAAGAAACATACAAAACGTTTCATCCGTCATCAATCGGACAGTTATGCAAAGTGACCTTCCAAATGGCGGAAACCAAAGGGTATTGATAATAGAGTACGTAGGCGCTTCAAAGGACAATATTTAATGCCAAGTATTGGTTACGGTTCAAAAAAAAGAACAAAACATATGTTACCACCTGGATTCAAAAAAATTTTGGTACACAAGGTTAAAGAATTAGAAGTTTTTTTAATGCAAAATCGTATATATTGTGCTGAAATTGCCCATGGTGTATCGTCAAACAAACGTAAAGATATTGTTGAACGTCCAAAACAATTATCAATGAACAATTATCAGATGAACAAATCTACATGCACGTTTTCCTTCACAAGAAAATGAATAAACAAATATTTTTGAAGAAAATATATTAAATGTCTAATGCTACTGTCAGAAACTAAGCCTTTTTAAATAACTCCATTTTATTTAATTTGTTACCAGATTATACTCCAAACTATTTTTTGTCATTTATTTTTCCCAATGGAACCAAATCGAAAAGCCCGTAAAGTATTTTTACGCTTCATCGGGTTTCGAAACTGGGACCTTTGGGTTGAAAGGCAGATGCTTCACCTACTCCGTCACCCAGCGTGTAACCATCTTAACTTAATCTGTAACTTCCTCTGGTATTGTGCAGAACCATGTATTTTTTTATGTGGTTAGAAAATTTATAATGGGCTAAATATTAGCCAAAAGGCGTGAACAAATAATAATAAGACTCAGCAAACGAACAGGGCTCAGTAAACAGCTCGGTGTTAATATTTTCCAATGAAAAATATCTATGAACTTGAAAAATTGTGAAATACATTCGATCAACATCCAACTTCAACCATCGTGTGAATGATGATCTTTTGACTGTTTATTCTCACCCGATATCCTTGTGATCTGAGGTTTTGTGTATTGAAATTTTTTTAAAACGACTTAATATTTCTAATTTTGCTAATTTTTCTAGCTTGAATTCAACGACATAATTTATTTTGGGGCTAAAGATTTTTCTGAGTATGTATTCTTCTTTCAAATATTTTTAATTCATTTTAAGACCAGCTTCTTAATTTGATCGTGCAAATTAAGGTGTTGAAAATTGTCTTAGTTGGTTAGTGAAAGTTAACACTGCTAAAAATAAATGTTATAAGTGAGTCTACCAAAGTATAATGGATTCGTTAGGTCGATGATTTGTTGCACCCAATTGGTTAGTCTGAAGAGACAAATTTATTTTCTTCAGACTAGCACAAGTTAACACTCGGGGATTTCCCTATTTATAAAAGAAAAAAAAGTAGCGGTTTTTTGATAATTTTTCCAAACATTTTTTATTCATTCAATTCTCTGTGCCACATTGAAATAAAAAACTTAAGACAAAGTGCCATATTAAAATAAAGACAATATAGTAAAAATGCTTTTACTGAGAGCTGTATTAGCTGACGGTGTTGATCAATTTACCTAGCACAGGATATCTTGTAGCTGACATCGAAAGAGTTAAACTGGGTTTGTTATTGTATTGCAGAGAAATATATTTTCTTTGATTTATTCATAATATATTCAATATTTTATTGTGATTGACCCCAGATTACAATTTATGTACACAATGTATATATCATTATTTATTTATTTAATTTATTATTTAAAAAAATAGCTAAAGGTCTATAATAACAGTTCACACTGGGCAGTAGGTAAAGCACCTGCCTTTCAACCGAAAGGTCTCGATTCCCGATGAAGCAAAAAAATGCTTTATTATTTAATGTGGTAACAACTTAAATAAAATATAATAATAAAAACAATAATTTTATTTCATACAATATGAAATGGAGCTATTCTATTTAAGAAGACTTAGTTCCTGACAGCAGCAGTAGTTTTACACATTTAATAAGTTGATATGCCAGTAATTTGATAAATAAATACTTGAAATATTGTAGATATTGTAGTGTAAACTTGCGGTACCGTACTTAATTAAGCACGAAAAGCTGATTCTACCTAAGTTACAGTCAAGAGTGTAAAAAAAACAAAAAAACAGTGGTACAACCTGACTTTTAAAAATAAATTTTATTTGTTATTTCTTTTTACTTTAATAAATGGGAACAGTTTCCTTTGTGGTTATTGCATAGAATCTTTAATAATTGGAGATTGCCGGTCATGTGCATTTCTTTATTTTATTTTTTATTCAAAAAGTACCAAACCGGATATCCTTGATGTTGTAAAATAAACATGAATGTGCATAATATTAAATTTGTGTAATATTGTAGAGTGTAGACTACAAATTTATATTTAGAAAGTTAAAAACTTAACACTAGATACCTAATTTGAAAACATTTTCATATTTAAATTTGTAGGTATTTATTTTATTTAAAAATGTTATTATTGATTTTTGTTTTTGGTTTATTCAAAAGAGTTTAAAAATAAGGACATCCCTGAAAAGTAAAATTTATTGATTAATTAATTTAATATAATTATTATAATATTATTGGTTTTACAAGAAGCTCCTGTTGACTAATTTACTACTTCCGTAAAAATCAAATTTAAATCTTTTGCAACGACGAAATTTAATTTAATAAAGATGAATGAAAAAAGACAATATTAGTGCTATGATAAAGAAAGAATAATAATTTTTTTTTGTCAGTATTATCTGAGACCGATTAGATAATTATGAATGGACAAAAACTTATAATAATGTGTTTCAGTGTGTGTTTTATTCCGTTTTTAAATCGTGGGAGCTTAACCTAAACAAATTTTCGCTACACAAATATTAGAGAGAAAGTACAGTTAGTTCAACAAAAATTAATATAAATTTATGAATAAGGTATCTTGTCTGGTGCACATGATGTATGGTGGAGATTTCATTATAAACAAAAATCATAATTAGCTTCAACTAACTCCTCATTTATTTAAAATTGTTGGCAACCTATTTATTTACCTTTATTCTAAATATTTTTCAAAAATATTTCTATTGGATTTAAGTCCTGTAAGTGTTGTCAATGTGGCCCCAATATTTTTAGTCTTTAATAATATTTATACAGTCTTGAGAAACCTCATCAGGGTCAATTGGAATGAATTTTTGCTGTAACATAAAATTAATATGACCATCATAAGACGCAATGATGACAAAAAACAACATTATCAATTAAAATTTAGTATTTTTCTTCTTCTTTTTCTTTTATTAGACGTTAGTGCCTATTTTTTTAAAATATGTACGTATTCTTAATTTTGATCACAACATTATCAGCAGTCATACCATCTTTTCGGATGTCTCCTGATAGACATTTGATATTGATTTGGTTATTCATTACTACTTTCGCCAGTAGACCTTCTGTCATTCTATTTACGAGGTCTCTACAGTTTCTTAATCTACTTGAACTCCAACGGACAATATCTTGAATGTTGCATGTCTCCCTGATTTCGTTGCTGCGTTTCTTATCTCTTAATGTGTGTATCCACATATTTACATCAGAGTTCGTATTTCTATTGTTCGCAATTTCTGTTAGTATGAGCCAAATACTGATTTTGTATATTCGTCTTTTGTTTTCTACTATGGCATGTTTTTGTTTCTCCATATAACATATGGTAGATAGCCTGAAATGGATGTGGGTTTTCTACTTGGGTTCTTATTTATGTTTTCGTGTTACAAGAGCTAGTAATACTTTCACCGAGATATTAAAAATTGAGCATTTATTCGACAATTTTATTGTCAATGGATATTTTACATCTATACTGGGTGCTTTCGAAATAATCATGGATTTGGTTGTTGTTGTGATAACCGGCATGGCATGTTTTTTATCTTACGTTCTTACATAAACATGGTTAACGATGATTTTTGTTAAAACTGTTGCGTAAAACAAACAGTATTGAATTTAACCCTTCAGAAACAAACTAATAATTTAATTATTTGAAGCAAGCTTTTAAGATTTGAACCAAGCCAGAGTGTTACTTTAGTACACTCAGATAGATTTAAATATTTAAGACATGCGTGTGAATCAAAATATTATTTTCGAAAGGAGCTAATTACCAAATATGTATTTAAGCTATTTAAGTCAATGTAAAGTTGTATTTTAATTTTTGGAACTCTTCACTATATATAAAAGTTTTATAGAACCCAAAATGGAAGATTTAATTCAATATTACAACCTTGGCATACCATAACCGTGTACAACCCTGCGCTATTTGCCTAATAGGTAAGATAAATGAAAATTCATCCGTAAATTCCTTTGGACAACGTTGTGAGTTGAATCTTTTTTCCTTGTTTGTAGATATGTCATAGTCACACATCTTCAGTATAAATAAAAACTCCTTTCCACCCCTTAAATAATTGCAACATTGTCTTTAAAATCTCAATTTCAAGATGACATGAAAAAAGCTTAAGAAATCCGTTCTGAATTCGTGTACGTCACGAATGTGCAATAATACTCACTCGTCAAAACGTTCAGAAGTGACTTTGTAGCACATTTAGAAGTAAATTAATTTCTTCATTATGTTCAAATGAAAAAGTGGTTATAAAGAGGTGTATAAGAATGTACATTTAAAAAATTTATTTTAAATTTACACAACTCCGTTACAAGTAAAACATTTCCAAAAAATTCAAATTTGACAATGTTTGTATTTAATTTAAGCTTAATTCACCTTTTACAAATGTTTTACACTTTCCTATCACTTATGTACAACCAAATGATGCGTTATATTATCACTACTGAGTAATCTTAAAATAAATTCAGTAAAATTTAAATTGTTTTGAATTGAAAAATAGCTAAATTTTCTTTTATTAAAATATTTATTTTTTTCTTTTATAAATCCATGAAAATATTATTTATTTTCTTCAAAAATTTATTTATTAAAATTTTCCATCTTTTATTTTGCTTGTATTTTTTACCGTTTTGTTTAAATTTTTTTAAAAATGTCCTTTTTGTTAATTTATTCTGTTAAACAAAATACTAGGCTTTTTCTCATTCTTAACTTGTTCATTTGGTTTATTTTCCTTATTTATTTTTATTTTCGATATTCGAATTTTGATAAGGGTCTTTAGATACTTTATTATTTACTAAGGAGAATTTTATGATATAACCCTTCAACACAATATGGGTAAGTGTCCCATAAATAAATTTATGTATTCAAAATGATGACCTATTGAAATAATTTTTGTTTTTGTTTTTGTTTTAGACTGATGAGTAGAAGATGAGACTTAAAGTTGCTTGAATAATTATTTCGGTATTTAAACATTTGGGTTGTAACTAGTTTTTTTTTTTTATTTATTTTGTTAATATTATATATTTTGTTATTGTTGTAAATTTGTTTATTCAAGGATCAAATATGGATGTAGAATGAGTGAATTTGTTTAATTTAATGGATGTTAAAATCTTCAATCCAGAAAAATTAGGTTTTATTTTAAAGTTTTGAATTGGTTATAAACTAAATTCAAGTGTAATAAATTATATTAAATTGAAATTTGTGAAAAAGTTTTGGAACAACCGGTTAATGAAAATGGAAGTCAATCAAAATGATTCACTATATTATTTTATTTATTTATTTATTTATTTATTTATTTATTTCAATCTACTGGGTAGTCCCTTACAGATTTTGCTTATAAAATATTTAAAACTAAAATAAAATAAAACTAGAAATAGAAAACAAAAATTGTAAATATAAAAATAATTTCAGATATAAAATAACATTAATAATAAGATGCATTAACAGTTTCAAGTTAAAAATAACATTAATTCAAGAAAAGAAGTTAAAAAAAAAAAGAAAAATTCAGACTTAAGTAATAAATAAATATTAATAGTAAAAGCAATAGTAATTATAAAGGTATGCAGTACATTCAAATGATAACATAGAATAATTTTAATAAATTTGTAGAATAAAATTATAATTAATTAAAATTAGAAGAATTATTGAAATGTTTCAAAAAATGTGATGATTTTTCTCCTAAAAACGAATCTACTGTAGTTGAAGTCAATTACTGAAAAACTGTTATTAAATAAGCGCTGAGAGTTTGCAATAGGTTCGGAAAAACCATAGTTCGTTCTATGATTTTGAAGATATAAAAATCTTTGGCTTCTGAAATCGCGCACTGGAGCATAGATATTATAAAAGCGAAGAATAGATGGACATTTTATTCTGCCAGATAAAATATCATAGGAAAACATCACGGATGCAGCATTTCGCCTAGCCTCAAGAGTAGAAAGCTTAATAAGTTGACATTTAGCTAAATATCCAGTAATGTACGGTTGCCAGTTGAATTTACGAAGGCAAAACCTAATCATATTCTTTTGAACAGACTCTATTCTCTTAATATGTTTATCATAATAAGGCATCCAGATCGGACAAGCATATTCGAGGTGAGGACGAACAAGTGCAGTATATAAATTTTTGAATGTATAAGGATCAGAAAATTGCTGTGAATTACCTTTATGAAATATTCCAAATGAATCCAAATTATTTAAGATAATTTTTACAAATGGTGAGTTTTATTTTAATACTAGCAAAGATACCCGACGTTGTCCGGGTCGACCATGCTAGTAAAATAATCGAATTGAATTCGAAAATGTATCGAATTTATTTCAATCAAGTTTAATTTATGAATCGAATTGAAAAAAATTGGTTTATCAAAAATATTCTAATATTTTTTTTCACTGCGATAACAAAATATCACCAGTACTACAACTTAAACTATACTTATATTAAAACTATTTCTTTGTAAGCAATATTTCGGTGGTCTTTTCTGATGAACTATAAGCAAATACGCTCCTTGCTGTTGAGGTATTCTTGAAATAAAGATATGTTCGACTTTTCAACAATCAATTGGAATTTGTACTTAAATGAAATGAGGATGCCAAATTCTTATTCTTAATCTAGTACCGTAGTTTTGGCTTTTTCAAGTTTCGTAGAAGCAATATTGAAGCTACTACTTTTAATTCCAATTGATAAGGAGGAACAACTTCATTTTCATCGATAACTGTATCTATCGATTCGTACACATGGACCCCCTGGAACACTCTGCAGTATTTTCTAATTAATAAAACGAATTGTCACATTTTTGTGGCTAATTTACATAGCCACTTCACATAGTTATGTAAAAATTTTATACTGATTCCTAAATTCGAAAATACTTTTTCAGGACAATACATGTTTTTTTATTTTTCATAGAGTACCTATGAATAAATTTTCATGCCTGTAACACTATTGGTTTTTGAAATATTCCTGAGACGTATGTGCTCGGAGTTATACGGCAGCAACCCGAAACAGTCCAAATTTTTTAAATCGGTAACCGTCGAATTTCTTTATTTGTGAAACAGTATCTAAGTGTAAGTTTTCATGCCTGTAACGCAATTGGTTTTTAAAATAATCCTGAGTCTTCCTAGGAGTTGTACGGCAGCAACCCGAACCTGTCATCTGATGGCTTTGTAAAGTACTGCGTTTGGTACCTTATTTGACCATGCATAATTGTGCAAAATTTCAGAACTCTACTTTTAAAACTGAGGGCGCGTATAGCGAACAAACAAACAAACAAACTTTCCCTTTTATAAGTATAGATAAAATATTTTTTCTATCGCTGTTTCTATCTTAGTCGTACGACTCGAACATTTTTTATTTTAATAATAATTTTTTTTAATTTATTTATGCCATGATTTATGTTCATAATATTCGTTTTAGAATTATAATTTTTTTTTTACTATATTGTATTCACCTCTAGAACTAATATTACTTCGACTAACTAACAAACTTATGTTTGTGATTTAATTGCATATTTAAAGGCTCCAAAAACCTATTTAACGTTATTTATATAATTGTGTCGAACGATCATCTGTCATTTTGTAGGTTATGTAATTTAATTATCAAAATTAAATATTTATTGAATTTTTCATTTAATTTAGATCCTATAGTAAGTCTTTTATGTTTAGTGAATGTATAAAGCATAAAGAAATTTGACCTCTCAAATTAAGCAAATATCCAAGAGATTAAAACAAACGTTAGCATAAGTATAAATCACTTAAACTGGAAAATTCGTCTGAATACTTAAAGCAAAATGTATGATAATATCTGTTTAATATATTAATATGCTAATAATGTCTGTAAAACTTTCCACCTTAGTCAATTAAAGTAAAAACCTGTGATAGGGACCCAAAAATTCAAATGTAAAGCTTTTACAAAATAGTACCGCAAAAGATTACCGATTAAGAAATAAAAAAAAATGAAAAGTATATCTACTAACTTTTGTTCCCATCTTTCAAATAAGTCATTTAAAGAAAAACATAACCAAGATCTAAACCCGTATAGGAAAACGATGTATTAATAACAAGAACGTCAATAAAATATGAAGCTTTTTCAAATTAGAAGTATTTTTTAAAGTTATCAAAATAATTGAAATTACCCAAAAAATAAAGTACTTAAATAAATTTTTTTTGAATTTTCCTGTTTTATGCCTTTGAATTAGCCAACTCGAAATTTGATATAGATTTGCTGAAAATCCTTCTTACAGCAAAAACACTAGAAGCATATTGTAGAGAGCATATCAATGACAATATTGACAACTTCTTCAGTTACAAAATTAACATTTTCTTCGTCTCCACAGGGTGTCCCCATTGTATGTAAAATAAAATTTTAAACCATAATGGATAGCTGCAGATCGGTGACCTACCCGAAGGTAAAAACAAGAAAATTAGAGAAAGAAAAAAAGACGCTATGTAACACAAATGCTATGCTTAAATTGGGCGACTTGCTAAGAAAAAATAATTGTTTTTGCAGAAATAGAAAAATTTGTTTTGAGTTAAAAATTTAGGTGAAGAGAAAAGAAATATTTTTTTAATGCTGGACCGGCGAATATTAAGCCGGGAATGACTTATTAAAGTTGATATGAAGTTATAAAATTAATATAAATTTATTCCGAGGTTGATTGCGACATATTTAAATAGGAGCAAGTCGTTATTTAACGCCTACCAAACATTGTGAAATATTTTCAACTCTTACTTTTTAACTTTAATTATTCTCTTGTTGAATCATTACAATTCGTACAATGTTTCAGTACAAAGACAGGTTACTTTAAACCCAAAAAAGTGATTATTTTTATGATTAGGAATAATTAGAAATCGGCCTGAATTAGCTCTAAAACTATAAACAGATGAATACCTAATATTTAGATTCCCAGATCTAATAAACAAATTTTTTAAAGCTTTTATAAATACAAGTTTCCTATTGGAAGGATCTTCCATTGTTTAAACAAGTTAAAACTGCGAGTAAAACATTTTTTTTTGCAAATTAATCTTACTGTATGTTTTTTGCTTAAGATTTGATGCAATTTATTAAAGTATGCCCTGCCGCAATAAATAATATACAATACTGTATTGTCATATGAAAAAGTGAATTTTGTGAATTACATATTGTATTATTTTTGGTATTAGTATTTTTATTGAATATTTAAATAATTTTTTAATTATTTTTTTCTCTCCATTTTCCGTACAAAATTTTGTTAACTCTAAAAAATTGTAAATCTGTATTTTTACTTTCATTTTTTTTTTTATTAAGCTTTAAAACATCTTTTCTCAAAATAAAATTATAAATGACGACAATAATAATATAATAATAATTAACTTGATATCATAATTATTATTATTGTAATAATGATATCAAATTAATTTGAAATAAAAATAAAAAAAAATTCAAATTAAGTGATAATTTTGTACGTGTCTACTAAAATTCCGTGTCCCTTTTAAAATGGAAGAATAAATTTTTATTAAAATGTCGCCATTAAAGTAATTTTCTTGATAATAAAGAAATCGTTTCATGTGAGAGAATAATAAAAGTTAAAATTTTTTTAGTTAAATACTTTTTAATTATCATATTATTATTATATAATTTTTATAAGTTGAAGAGATTATTGTAAAAAAAGAAAGTTTTCCTACGTGTACATTGTTTCCTTTATTACGAAATCAAAAAAAAAAACAATAAGTTTGGTTCTCTCATTTTCGTACATTCTTATATTATATCTTAGGTGCAGATAAAAGTTTCCCACCAAATATTTTTACGTTTATTAAAAGTACTTTACTTTCTATAAAATAACTCTATTTGATGGCAATATTGTGATACTCATAACGGTAAGTATTTTTGTAAATTTCTACATCTTTTTGTGTATTTAAACAAACCCAATATTTTTTAGTGTTTCCTAATCAATTATGTTTTTTATTCATTATTAAATTAATTATCTAAGTTAAAGAAAAATTAATTCAACATCCATTGTGAGCGAGATCGAAACTGGAATTGGTTTTAGCATTATTAGCATTAGAATATGGTCAGTTATAATATTTATGCAAGATTAACCTGAACAAACAAGTGGGTTTACAACTGTACTTCAACCTAGGTGCATGGGAATTAAAAGAGGGGCGTAATTAAAGAAAACTTAAATAATTAAGTCTGAATAATAAAAGTTACATCAAATTATAACAAAAAATCTATAATTATAATTGACAAGCATTTAAGGTCCTGCGCAGTAGACACCTTTTTATTTTATTTCGATTCTCCTACTCCTTAATGAACTTCTAATATATATAATATATAAGATTGTATATAAAACAAAAATGCGCACACAGTTGAAAATTTTTTAATCATATGGTTTTATTATTCACCAAATACATTATTCGTGAGTTCTTATTAAAATAAAAAACAAAAACAAACAAAACTATAAAAAAACAAAAACAAAAAAAAATACAAAAACAAAAAAAATTCATATGACGGGCAATTTCATCTTTACATAATAGAGTCAAAGTAGCTATCTATAATTATAATTGACAAGCATTTTAACTTTATATTATTTTTTCAATTTACCAAAAATATTCTTAATTTATAAATAAACACGGTTTTGGTTAATGAAAATATAGACCCAAATTTTATTAATTCTCTTGCAGAATTGTGAGCTTAATCTGTTTCAGAATTACATTCATACATAATCCATACATATTTATATACCTACAATTTTGACCAAAATTATTTTTTTTTACTTTTACGAAATTACGTATCTACATAAATCTACTTCACTCATATATAAATACATAGTATATAGAAACAGCATTTATTAGATGTACAATAATAAATGTAAATTGAAAATTTTTGATTTAAACTTTTAAATCAATTTTTTTATTTTTATGTACATAATATGTATATAGGTACCAGGCAATATTTTATTATTTTTGTTTGAATACATAACATTCATAACTAACCGCCAATTTTTATTCTACTACATGTTAATCATCTATAATTATAATTGACAAGCATTTAAGGTCCTGCGCAGTAGACACCTTTTCATTTTATTTCGATTCTGCTACTCCTTAATGAATTTCTGATATAATATATAAGATGTATATATAAAACAAAAATGCGCACACAGTTGAAAACTTTTAACTCATATGATTTTTGTATTCAGCAAATACATTATGCATAAGTGAGATCTTATGAAAATAATTAACAAATGCAAACAAATCAGTTATTATAATTTACATTATATACTTGCAAATGAATCTATGTACATCTGCCAAATAAAAACAAAGAAACAAATTCATCTCAAATAAAAAATATAAAAACAACAAGAAAACAAATCACTTGAATCTTCACTTTTATCTTTTTAAGTAACTGTTTTTAAATTTTGGTTATTTGTAGTAATAATATAGTTTTTATTAAAATCATGTATTATGTAGGTATATTATATACGTACCTCTTTAATGACAAAATTTTTTATTTTTAGTAATTTTATCACTAAATGCCACTTACTATAGGGAATATATCGGAACTTCACAACACAGAACTTTTTATTAAACACGAGTGGTTTCTGCTATATCGTGCGAAGTCTATGTCAGTACGTAAATTATTGTTTTTTTAAAAACTTTAAATTTGACTTCAACTTGAAATATAATTACTCAACAGGGGCCACTAGTATTAATATAATTATATAGAATATACTGTAGGCTAGAACATTATTAAAACCTCCTAGAACCTAGAACATTATTAAAATTAAATAAATATTAAAATCTGAGTCAGTCTTCTGATGATGGTGTAATAACCGAAATCGATTAAGATATTTTACAAAATTGTGAAACATACCTAGAGTTTTAATATTTATTCAAACAAAAGTTTGGAAAATTTGAGTGATGCTAGCATTGCTAAAAATTTGCAAAATTAATAAATGAAAAAATACTTTAAAATATTAATTTTTCGACCGATTGCAACTGTTTTACTTTATTTAATGAATATAGGATAGTAACAAAATAAAACCAAAACTAATTTTTTTTTTTGTGTTTTCACTCTTCTATTCTATTCAAAATGTTGTTAACTGTTCGTCTTAGTTGGCAATAATAAAATCTTGCTTAAGTCATGATGTGTCAGAATTCAATACATAATGCCAAACCTCAACAAAACCTCAAGATTTTTTTCGTGTTTCTTTTCCGGCTTTCTTCTTCTTCTATAAATTCTCTCATTAAAGCATTATAATTTTTTTTGTTGTTTTGTGTATTACCGTAGTTTTCTCATTGTTCTAACCTTTACTGTAGTGAATGTTTCTGAGAGTATTTCAACACCCAATAAAGTATTAAAAACTGTTGACTACAGAAATTGGCCTCAGTTGCATTCATTGCAGACGTGGTACAAGTAATTTGTATTTTTTTATATTTTTTTTTGTACCTTCTGTTAAGTTTAATTTCTTTTCATTTTCTCTTTGTAAATTGTTCAGTATTATTTTTAAGATAGATTTTTGTAATATAGATAGAGTTTTGTAATATAAATAGATTTTCCGCGGTCTATCATTAAAATTTCCATTCCGTCGAAAGCCATCTACGGCTTCAAAATCCAGCAATTTTAGTGCGAAGTGAAACACAAGTTGTGAATATCAATAATTATTCGTTTGTGCTACTTTTTTTATTCCATAGAGGGATTGCTTTGTTTATACGAAATGATGTAACTTATAACACACTTCAAAATTTTTAGTGCTCCAATACAATTTATCAATATAATTGGATGAAAATACACGTCGTCAATTCACTTCTGTTTTATTTACAGATCGCCTCAAACGAATCAGCTAGAAAATGATATGCCTATGAAAAAGTCTATTCAACCAAAAAAACTAAATTCTGAAAATCAATCCCGAATCTGAGATTGTTCTGGCAGAAGACTTTAATATTCATAACAGAAACTGGCTTCATTTTTCTAGTCACAACTCTCCAAAAGGCAAACAAGTTGAACTTTTTTCTAATTTTATCAACCATTCGCAACTTGTCAATTAAGTACGCTTAATTGGTTACCAGATTATATACTCTCAATTATTTTTTGTATACTAAACCAGGTCGTAAAACCTATAAAACTTTCTTTTTGCTTCATCGCGAATTGAAGCTGGTACAATTCGGTTGTAAGGCAGGCGCTGTACCTACTGTACCAATCAGCGGATTTTTCCGTTTCTTCAGAAACTTACCCTTCCTATGGAAAGTTGCCCAAGTTTATCCTGTTCCTAAAAAAGGTGACAAGAGCAATCCTTCGAACTATAGGGTCATAGCTATTACGTCCACTATTTCAATAATGATGGACATTTTAATCAATCAAAATTTGAAAAAATATCTTGATTGTAGAGAGGTATAATTCATGATAGTCAATACGGCTTTCGAGCCCGTCGTGTAGCCGGTGATATCATGACATGCCTCCGCGACAAGCTCAAGACCAGCTTTCATCTCTGGATATATCTAACGGTTTTGATAGAATTTGCCTTTCTGATCTTATAGCTAAATGCAATGCAGTAGGCCTTGGTTTAACCTTTTCTGAATCCATTGGAAGTTTTCTTTTAAATCGATCTATCATAGTTTCAGTTGACAGTTCTTTTTCCGACCAGCTTCAAAACAATGCTGGTATTCCCAAAAACTCTGTCCTTTCAATGACCTTCTCAAATCAACTTTCAATCCAATCCACAGTTTTACTGATGACAGCACTCTAATAGCATCATAAGAATTTAAAAAAAAAAAATAATGCTACACCTTCCGCAGTCACCTCCAAAAGAGCAATGGTGGCCGATGCGCTCAATTGTGACCTAGCCAAAATTGTCAACTGACAAAAAATAATTGAGAGTATTATTTGGTAACAATTTAAATAAAATACGCTATTTAAGAAGGCTTAAGAAGGTTTCTGACAGTAGTAGTTGTTTTCGACATTTAATAAGCCAGTAATTTTATAAATAAATGCTCGAAAAACATTGCAGATATTGTAGTATAAACTTATAGTATCGTTTTTAATTAAGTACGAAAAGGTTAATATCATAAACACAAAAAATCAAGTTTTAGAGATGTTTCAAGTCTTGTACAAATTAAAATAATTTCTTTGACTCACCACCTCCTTTTTGTGTAACTAATAATTATTCACTGTTCTTATCACAATTTTATTTAGCTCACCATATATTTTACAGAATCCGAATTATAAAATAAAACAACACTATTGAACATAGTTATATGCATAATAATCTCATATTGCGAAATTAAACCACAATCAAAATTTAATGTTTTCAAATACATTATGTATTAATGATGATAACATGAAAGTGTAGTAAACGTTTCAGGCAAAGTGCAATTAAATAGATTATAGATATTATATTAACACATTTTGGAATGAGAAACTAACGAAATTGATTGAATCTTCTCTTTCAAAAAATTTTAACACTTTTAAAATAGATACGATTGATTTTTGTATAGTTGTTGTTGTTATTGTTTTTATTAACGGTTATATGCTAGAATGAACATCAAAAACATTTGATCAGACATTAAATGAGAAATAAATTGAAATGTGATTTTGTATAATTAAAGGTATATTCGACAGTATTTTATATTTTAGATTATACAATCGAGTTGTGGTTGTGCAATGTTTCTGCTACAACTAAATTAACAGTTTTTTTTTTTAAATTTTGAAAAATATTTTCTTAATAAAATTTGAGCAGCCAGGAGAGAACAAAATTGTTTTTTGAATTTATATCAATCTTGTCAATGATAATTGGTTTATCTATTAATAGTCAGCTAGTCTGCAAGTTAATCGCATTGATCTCGTTTATTATATTTTAACTAAATTCCGAAATTATTAATGGAAATAAGCACTTGAATAATGAATAAAATTGTTTCAATTTTATAAAATTTTATTTAAGTGCTTATTTTATAGAATTTAAAAATAATACAAAATTTAAATAAATGAACTACGGTCATAATAATATTACTAAAAAATGACGGTTGTCGTATGTGGCGATAAATTCAATATTTTGGTATCACATTAGAACTTTTTTTCGAATATTTCCGCCTAGGCAAAAATCTGGTACGAAAATTTTGACATTACATGATAAAATTATCGTATTTTCAATTGTGTTCAATTATTAAGCGACAGTTAAAATTTTTAAATAATTTTGTCCTAGGTAGTTTCAAAAAATAAAAGTATTATTAAAAGTAAATTGTTTTTAAAATTTGTAAATAAAAATTAAAATATTAAAATTTTTATTGTACCTAAATACAAAAATAAAATTTTGAAAATAATAAAACTTTTATAAATAAACTGAGCCTTTATAAATAAATAAACATAATTATGTTGATATGTACTTATATTGTAAAATTTTTTATCTGGTTGGGGTCTAAATCCTCAAAATCAAAATCCCCAAATCAAAATCCTCAAACACAAAATCCCCAATTTTATTACCCCCGGTACTTATTTATTGGAACCCTGTTTTTTCCGATGGAAGGTAAACGCACAGTTTTAGTAAAAAATGTAAAAAAAAAACTTATTTTATTTTAACCCCCGCTATTCATTATGACAATTTTGTGTCTTGGGGATTTCGTGTGACTCCCTTTTTACTAACTCAAAAATTGCAATCCAGAATGTAAACAAATGCCGAATAGAGAAACTAAAATTTAAAAATTTGTACTAAATTGTACTATTATATAAGTGCTGCGGTTCAATTTTTTCGTCGTATCTTATGTCTATTATGATATCAATTTCATACTCAAGTGACACGATTATTCCCAAGTGAATTGCATCGCCTCCTAATCTATTATATGATAGGGGTTATAATATAAAAATGTAAAAAGTAGGTATTAATATTGAAGGTTCCAGATTTTGTTTAATTTGTACAAACTACACTATAAATTTTGATTTTTTTTTTCTAATTTTTGTCCGATTCATCGATTGTGACTCTACACATCGTGTCCAACTCATTCGTGATTTTTCAAATTTTTGTTCCGCCCTGAGAGTACACTCTTGCGATTGGTGAACAATGGCTCTTGTTTTTCTTAGAAATTTGTTCCCTAGCCACTTCCGGTCATATATTCTCATTTGTTTTTCCATTTTGGGCTTTTGGATGGGATCGTATCCTCGAATTGGTTATATAACAACGTAAAAATTAATAAAAAGTACGAAGAAGCAATAACAAAACTTTTCACATTTTATTTACAGTCCGTAAAAATAATACATAAAATATTTATAACTAGCTTTGTAACCCGTCATAAATGACGGAAGCAAAATAAATCCAAGTTTCTTTTTTTCTTTCATTAGATTCTTTATTCCGAAATTACAGTACTTATGTTTATATCATTTTTTAATTTTCTAAAACACATAAAAGACATATTTTTTTTGTAGTCAAAACTTTGCCAATTTTTTTTTTTTATTTTTCGTAGGCTGGTGGGGATCTTCAGAAAGATACAATTAGCCCCGTAGCTTAACACTGTATGTAGGATTCTTACCTACTAAACCACACCCTTTCTTAAAAAAATAATTTTTTTTGAGTGAAGTGAGTTACGCACACAATAATGACAAAAATAAAAGGTAGAAGCAATAAAGTAGTATAATGTATAATATTATACAATACAAATATGCTGATACACATGAATATTATTGTGTACAATTTTAAGTAATAAGAATAACCTTTAAGTGCATTATGTTTTTTTTGTGTTAAATGCTGTTTGCCTTTTGGTTATTATACCATATTAATTTATTGATTAAATTTCTATTAGTCCTTATTATTATAAATCAAAAAAATTGTTTGTTTTATTTATATTATTATTATTATTTATTATTTTTCCTTATTATTTGCGAAGAAGACTAACATTAAATTAAATTCGCGTTATAATAAAGCGTTCTTAATAAAGCGTAAATAATAAAGCGTTCCGTCGAACTTACAAACATCCAGATAAATGCAGAATAATATATATATATATAATAGTTTGTGATAAAAAATCTCGAAAATTCCATTTCATATGAATCCATTTCAAATTTTTTTACCTTCTTTAGTGAGATTTTTTCATTATTCACTCAAAATTTAAAATAAATTTGAGCGATATTGTATGATTTAATTAAAATTTTCCAAACTTCTACAAATTTGAAAATTTCATCAGTAATCGCAAAAATATAAAATTTGTAATTTATTTCAGAAAATGACATTTTGTGTTGCAACGAAAAATTATTATTTTCATAAACATATTTTCATAACTATTCAGTTTTTATTTTGGAAAATGGAATTTTAGTGTAATTTATTTTAGATGCTAATCTTGAATATGATTTAAAATCAGTTTCCTGTAACTTGATAATTTTTAATTTTGTTTTGTTACTACATATTTTTAACAGTAACTTTACTAAATGTAATGGGCTATAAATTTCAATATTGTTTAAGTTCCTGTCAATTACTGAATGTACAGCGTCGAGCTCTTGTATATTACTATGGCCCGGTTCAGAAAATTGTTGTATTATTTGTTTTATGGAATTGTGAGATTGAATAAACATCATAATAACCGTTAAATTAATCTTATTGCGATTTTGCGGGACGTATGAATCGTTCCATAACGTTAGTCTATTCAATATGGGATAACCTTCAATAACTTGATTCAAAATTCGAATTAGGGCACTCGATATATCGTTGCCACTTCGTATCATGTTATTTATCTTATATATAATTTTGAATCTATGTATTAGTGTGGCATGAATATGGATCTAAATAGCATAAAAAAAATTTAATATATGAAGGGACAGGTCCATTCCATTTTAGTATTATGAAGTAAAATATAATATGTATGGACCAAAGTGAAATGAATTAAAATAAAAAAAATAGAAGCTATATCAATTACGAAATATATGTATAATATAATACATAAGACAGGTGGATCAATTAAGCACTTGACATTTTTTTTTTATTATGATCTTTCTTGCATAAACATGCTCATGAATCAAAATAGAAGGAACAGTTTTTTTTTTTAAAAAAGTGTGAAAATTATGATCTATGAACATTGGTCCAGGAATATGGATCTAATAAGCAATTATTTTTTCTTAAAAACCTGGATATGGATCTACAATGATACTCAATATCTCAGAAACTGTAAAAGATAGAAAGAAAACGATTTTTGCATCTTGTAGAGGATAGTCGAATCTATAAGAAACTACTCTTAAGTCAAAATCTCTAAAAGTGGCGTTTGCATCAAAATGGCCTTCGTGCGACGATATTTATATCAGAATTATCTAATATCTATTCTATACTTATGTTTTTATTTTATTATTTTACTTTTTCTGAATAATTTATTTGGTTATTGTGATATTTTTTATTGTTTTTCATCAAGCTTATTCATAAACATTTTTTTCAGACTTTTTGAATTGATTAATGAATGAATTAATATTGAGCCAAATTGGTGAAGCGAAAGTTATTATTGGTCTAACTAATGACAATATGTACGCCGCTATTTTTACTTTTAGTTAGAAAAGAGTTTTCTTTTTGTAGTCATTAAAGCTTTGTTTGCTTTTTCTATCGGTTTTTTATATAAAAATTATGATGAAGAAACACATTTTATAGTTTTTCTGTTTGTTAATATTGAACCATCAGACGCAATAAGACATAATTGTTTTAAACTTTTCCGAATGTATTCTAAACAGATATATTTCACATTTACTAAAATTAATTTTCTATTTCCAAAAATCACAACAAAAAATAATTCAATAGAGGTTTAAAAATATGTAAAAATGAAATGGGAGAATTAATCAGTTCCCTGATATGAACAATTTTGTATTTAGAATGTTTTATTTGAAACCACACCATCATGTAAACGACAAAAGTTTTTGTTTGTGTCATGTCTGTTATCAATTTTATTATATTTTTTGATTAATTTATAATTTATATATATTTAATTAATAAAATTATTTTAATAAATAAAATAAAACACTTGTTAATATTTCACTGATTAAGAAAATGTATACAGATTTTCTTATATATTTTATTTTAATTTAATATTTTAATAAAAACAAAAAATAAAAATATGAGCCGACATGTTTCGTCCTTTTAAGACATTATCAAGACTCATATATTAGTATTATTAACCAAAATTTATCGAAAACTTTTTCTTAACCGATGAGGTTTATACATTACACATTTTCTATTATTTTTAAACCAGCAAATATCTGCGATCAGTACATTTGTGATCGCTTGAATAGAAGAATGTTTAATTTAAAAACCGAAATAGTTATTTCGTATTATATTTTTTTCATTTGCATAATCACTACAATTACCATCATTTACGTGTGCTTTATATATACCTCACTAATATCAGGTCTCAAGATAATAGGACGGTAATTGTATTGGTGTCATACACATATTTTCCGACTTCTTGATTGGTATAATAAATCTTTATTATTAAACTTTTTGTTTGTATTTACGAACATAATATTGTCTATATAATTGTCTATTGTATATATGATATTTGCCAACATTATTGAAGTTGTTGTAAGTCAAATAAATAATTGTGAAATATATAAAAATACAGATTCTAAGTCAGTATTTATTTTCAATCAAAATTTCCCAGCCAAGTTACTTAAATTTAAACGTAAAAATTTAGCTCATCAAATACTTCCACGTAAGCCCAACAAAATATATAATATAAATGTACATATATATTATCTTTGGTTATTTGAATTTACATTATTTTAATCAGAACCAATAAAACCAATTATAATTCCACGAAGTTTGTAACTTTTCATTAAATCAAAAATTTTCGAAATTCCTTGATAAAATCAAAATTAAAATTTACCAATTTGTTATTGTTTACACTCTTTCTCTCTCATTTGTTTTATTTTATCACTATAATTATTCACATTTTCATTAATTTGAAAACATTGATTCATGGTTTTTCTATGTAGCTATACCTATACTTAGGTGTATGGTTTTACATCGCTAATAATAATATTTGCTTCGATAAGCATGTGAACATTCCCGCATATGTATACAATATAAAATATATTATAATGTGTAGAAATAGAAATAGTAAAATGTAAAAATTAATGCTTGCATTGATCAAAGTTACAAATTTAAAAAAAAAAAAAAAACAAAAAAAGAACAACAAATACGAAATAGTAAAAGACACAAACAATTTCCATCGAATTCTTTTTAATCTTTTTCAATTTCAAATCAATGAATTCATCCATTGATAGCTCTATGAAAAAATTTGTGTGCGAGGGTGTATAATTTGCAGATATTTGTTAATATGAAAAAAATGGCTGGTTCTCCTCTTACTAATACTCTTTTCTACAGATTCTTCCTTTCAACTCCATTTCTATATATAACTCTTTAATTATTTTTCATTTGTATTTTTGTGAGGTTTTGGGTTGAAGTTTTTGCTTGTTGTTTTGTTTTAAAATTAATGAAATGGCGTCTAAATCACTCGAAATTAATTTTTCCCAAAAAAAAATAAAATTGAAATCGTTTAGATGAGGAGTATTTATTTATACCATTTAGTAATCCTTATAATTTCTTAGAATTTTTTAGATTTATAAGATTATTATAAATAGATTTATAATATATTATAGGGTTATTATCATATGTCTGTATTTCATTTGACTGAATTTCATTTTCCATTAATTTTTAATACATTAATTTTATACAGAAAAATACAATTTAAGCATGTGATATTAAGTTTCGACCCCGAATCTTAGGACTCCCGACCTATTGTCTTCATCACACTTAAGGGCTATTGTACTGATGCCAAAAAAAAATTCAAGGTCTTCGGTCCCGACTTTCGGACCGATGGATCTCTTGTTTGCATCGTACTAACTATCGCCATTGTACTAAAGAAAAGTTAAAAAAAAAAAAAAAAATCTAGGGCTTTGTAAAACGGGACCCGGATCTCCCGGTAAACAATTTTGACGAAAGTGTTCCTAAAAAGTCGCGAATGTGTTCCGTGCCCATGGAACACATTCACGACACAAGTAGGGATAAAAATGGTGAAAACGGTCGCAAATGTCCAGGCACATGTGTCTCTCATTGTAATACAGTGTCGGTTGTATGTCGACACTTTTCGGACACATGTGTTTCATGATATTTAAAGCACATGTGTCAAGCAATTGTCGACACTCTTCGCACACATGTGTTCCTAATATTTACAGTAAATTTAATCGATAAAGTGTCGACACATTTTGGACACATGTGTTTCTTGATATTTACAGCACAAATGTCGAAAAAGTGTCGACACTCTTCGCACACATGTACACCTACACATTTCATACACATCTTATCCTAATATTTACAACACATGTGTCGAGGAAGTGTCGACAGATTTCACACACATGTGCTCATATTTACGGCAAATTTAGTCGATTAAATGTCGACACACTTTATATTCTCTTATAATATTTGCCAAAAACTAAACAAAATTCAATTCTTGTGCCAAGTGCATGATTACTGTACCATATTTCCGGCTAGAATAGAGGATAAAAAAATAGAAAAAGTAGAAATAATAACAACAGAAACACTTTAGGGACACTGCAAAGAAGGTACAACTTATTCTTTTAGTCCATATTTTTGCTAACAGTATTATTTCAATTAGTTTTTATTATCTACTTGGAAACACTATAAAAACAGGTTCAACTTAGAACAAACATTATTTAAAAAGTTACATTAATTTTTGCAACATACCTGGCATTTTAACTTTTATTGCAATCCAATTTATAACTTTTATTTATTTATTTTAAAAATTAAAAGAATAATTTAATTTTATGAATTTGTTTTTTATTTACACACTTAGGGCGTTTTTGAACCTCTCGCACTTGCACTTGATACTCGCACTAAATTTCTTTTTTATGTATTTAGTGTATTTGAGGCTACACTAAAATTTTGACAACAAATCAAATGCGATTTGACAGGTTTAGTGTCAAACGGTTTGACAGGTTTTTAACGCAATAAAAAATGAGTTTGTCAACCGAATACTATTAAACTTTATGGCATTCGGTCGTCATAGTTACCAAGCGTAGATACGTTCTACGTAGATAATTATTATAGAAATGAAAAATCAAGTAAAAGAAAAACAAAAAAAAATAGTTTTATTATTTTTCTCTTCTGCTAGGTACACAATTAGGAACACATTGTGTTCCTTCAGCTTTCTACGACACATTTTGTTTATCGGGTCTATTTTTGCTGGAGGCGGCTCAATTTCTTGGATTTGGCACTTTCCACCAGTCACCACCTAGAAGGTGTAGTTCTATTATCCATTGATTGATAAAGGCTTGCTACAGGAAATGTTTTACTATGAATATTTATCATATCCAGTCAAATGAAAAGCAGGCAAATGAAAAAACAGACAAATTGCAAAAAAGCAGGCAAATGATACTACTGGCAAATGAAATACAGGCATATGACACGCTCCCTATATTATAACGTAAAAAAAAAAGTTGTATAAAATTTAAAAGTAGTGAAACAAGGTAACAAATGTAGAATATAACCAATTCAATTAAAAAACAAAAACTAGCTTAACCACTTGCAAATTGGAACCAATATAATAATGGTCGAGCAGATTAAAGTCAACATAAATTCTAAACCCAAACTAGTAACTCTTCTAAAACACCTGTTATAGACAGCATTTCATTTCGAAAAACAAAATCGAATAGGAATTGACTAAGCTATTATCAGACATAATAAAAAACAAATGAAATATAAATTAAACATTTACGCTGAAAACACAATCACGACGAATGACGAGTGACGAATGACCAAAATTCGCCCTTAGAGACACAATAACGACGAACTATTCGCCTTTTTGACACACTTCAAAACTAATAAAGAGAAATAAATAAATTGTTGTTATTATTCAAATTGATATTATTTTTAAAAATAATTATTCAAAACAAATTATTTCTTTGCAAAATGGATATCATCCCGAACATGATTATATAATTTGCTAATAATCAGTTCTAACCGCAATCAATTTTTTGTCAAAACTCATGTTTATTGATGATAATTATTGTTGTTCTTCTTGTTGATGTTGGATATATTATTATAATACAATTGATTTTAAGTTATATATTGTGCTGTTTGTTACACTCTTATTATTATACTTTGTCGTTTAGTTATCTACTATTCTTTCTCAAATAATAAATAAAAAAAATAAAATACTTAAAAGAGAAATAGAAGCAAATTGTTTATACAAATATTTCAGGTAGTATATCTGTCTGGGTACACTGAATATCTGGAAGTTGGAGAAATGAAATTGATTTAAGTTCAATAAATCAATTTGGAACAATTCCTAGGCCAAATCGATGTTCTTTAATAATATATAAATTTGTCTTTTTTGATAATTTATTTATTTCATTACTAAATAATAAAAACTACAAATTGAATTCAAAAGCTAAAAAAATTAATCAATATGAACTTTCTTATGTAAATTTAAATCTTATTATATTATTTTAAAAAGGTTATACTATTTAGTAATTATAATTAATTCAAATACATTAAAGCTAGTTTTATAATAATAGTTGCTTCATAAAAACTGTCAGGACCGGTACCAAATCAATGGATCTGTTATCTATTGTAGATTCGTTACAATCATTTAAAGTTTGCGATGCATAAAGTCTATCTTTATTATCGACTAATAATAACATAATTATTTTTAAATGTAGTTTGTCCTGATGAATGAATAGTTTTTCATCACATTTAGTTATATCGCCATTTACAATTATATCACTCTAAAAGTAAACAATTTTGTATTATTTATATATACATACTAGTTTTGTAACCCGTCATAAATGATGGAAGCAAAATAAATACAAGTTTCTTTTTTTCTTTCATTAGATTCTTTATTCCGAAATTACAGTACTTATGTTTATATCACTTTTTATTTATTTTTATTTATGTTTATATTGGCCTAACACTAATCTTTTTTTTTTTATATAACAGAAAAATAAGTACCATACCAACAAATTTGTATAAAATATTTGTATTTTTGTATGGTATACTCGTACTCACTTCCATTTAGTTATAATTCGTTAGTTGGGTTCCATTTAGTATAAATTATACCGTATTAGCGTTATTGTGGTCTCTGGGAGAGCAAATTTAAAAATGGGATCTTATTTTCATATAAATTTTGTCTTTTGTATACTGTATAGGGATCTTATTTTGCTATATGAATAAACTGTTATTATGGTATTGTGTTATTTTTAAAAAAATATTCAAAATTTTGTATCTAAATTGGTAAAATTTACAAACAATACAAAAACATTTTCGTCAATAATTTTCAATTTAAAAAAAACAATGTATTATTATCCGACGTAGAAGTAGAGTTTATTATCCTACTCTACTTCTATCAAGTTCTATTGATTGAACAGTGAACCTGAACAGTGAAGTGAACAGTGAACACTTAACACTGAAAATAAAATAATATTTTTGGAATGGAGCATGCAGAACATACAGAATACAGATACAGCAAATAATAAAAAAAAACAAAAATAATTTTTTTTGAGTGAAGTGAGTTACGCACACAATAATGACAAAAATAAAAGGTAGAAGCAATAAAGTAGTATAATGTATAATATTATACAATACAAATATGCTGATACACATGTATAGTATTGTGTATAATTTTAAGTAATAAGAATAACCTTTGAGTGAATTATGTTTTTTTTTGTGTTAAATGCTGTTTGCCTTTTGGTTATTATACCATATTAAACTATTGATTAAATTTCTATTAGTCCTTATTATTATAAATCAAAAAATTGTTTGTTTTATTTATATTATTATTATTATTTTTTATTTTTCCTTATTATTTGCGAAGAAGACTAACATTAAATTAAAAAAATATAGTTCATGCAATCAATTTTTCCTGCAAAGGTTCAGCATGGTAGACAGGGGTTAAAAAAAAAGCACCAAAGCAATTTGTATATATATGCATTTGTATACATATGCAATTTGTATATGTGTTGGAGCGTTCCGTCGAACTTGCAAACATCCAGATAAATGCAGAATAATATATATATAATGTAATTGTAAATTGATTTTAATTTTATACTTTACCATAAATCTTTTATAAGCATCTTTAATGATTTGATTATTAAATAGTGTGTTGAGGTGTTTTCCTTCTTGATGACAAAACAACTAAATCTAATTTTCAGCATACACATTTAACATTATTCACGGTTTTTCCTATTGTAATCAAAACAAGACAAATTTTTTAATTAATTAAGAAATATAAATAGAATTACCAATAACAGTAATATTACTCTATGCTCCTTGTTTGGGTACGATTATGCGAGAGTTTGTTTCAGATTCAATTTTTTTTTTTGTCCTTTTGTTCCCATTACATATATGTGAAAAAAACATATTACATACATGCAAATTTAAAGATATAATTTTTTTCATAAAATTATGTACAACAATTTTTTTAACTTTACCTTAATACAATATGAAATGAGGTCTTATATTGGCCTTTTTTAAAAAAAAAATCTCTATCATTTTTATTATAAAGATCTGGAAAAATGTATTGTTATTTAGCCATTCAAAATATTTTTCTATTCACATGTATTCACCTTTTCTACATAACACTTGTATTATTGGTTACTTTAATTTCAGTTCAATTTTATATAATTTTTGGCAATGAGTTAGCCTATAACATCATTTGTTAATCTTAATACTCTTATTCTAAATCAAAATGAAGAATGTAAATATAAATACGTATCTAATCTAAATTTTAAGTAACCTATAATTTATTTATATTTTGAACTGACAACAACAAAAACAAACAAACGACATCAAGTAAAACCAATTTATGTTGGTATAACTGAATGTCATTCGCATTCGTCGACGAGTAAAATAGAAACAGATCTATATTTTGAACGCGATATTTTGGTTATTCTTCACTCGTTACGATTTACATATAATATCATGTATATGAACGCGAAAAATTCGTCATGTGATTGTGTTTTCAGCATTAGTTATAACAACAAAAATATATCTAAAAATAAAAAGCCTATATTTAAGATAATAAATATAAGTAAATGATAATAAATTTAAAAACAACTATAAATGCATAAATAGAAAAAGTTGACTCAACTTAATAAGAATAATATTTGGCAGCAGAAGCCGTTTTTAGTAACCCACCAGCCTCCTATACCAAATACTGATATATATTTCTACAGTAACCATCCTTTTTTTTCCTATCCAAACAGTACGAAAGTATAAGATTTCTCTACCCTCTACTTGAAGAATTAGTAATAGCTGTAAAATTTCCCAAATATCAAAATATTATAATGAGTTAAGAGAGTTCAAATAATTTAAATATAAAACCCTGGTTATACCTTAGGTGGCTATTACACATCATTCTTTTCATCAATCATTCATCCATATATTGTCAATCGTATTAAAAGTATAAAAAGATTCCAATAAATTAAGTTATTCAGTATGTAACACTGTGACGAGCATACTCTCAATGAACTTTCATTAATTAAACTTTAATATTTATTATTATATTTGAATTTTATTCAAAAAGAATACAAGCACGTGATAACCCTTAATGAAGAATGTGTTAGTAAGGAGAGAATTGGGTCAGGAAATGCTTAAAACAAGCATGCAAAACAAAACATAAACAAAAAAAGGGAGAAATTAGTAAACACGATTAAGGAAATTAGTAATTAGTAATAAATTGATAGAATACTAAAAACAGAAACAAAAATAAAATCCATAAACGGTAAAAACAATTAAAAATCTAATAACTTTGATTTGCCTTCCAACATGTCATGGCAAATCAAAGAACAAAAATCAATAAGCAATATGCTCTCAAGTCAAAAGTTGAAGCAATTTAAAATCTACAATCAAATAAAAATTATATCATAGTCTTAGACTATCTTCCAACATGTCAAGATAGGCTAAATCAAAATTTCGCGATTTTAAATTATGCCGAAGAAGCATTAGTCAATTTATTTAGTTATAAACTAAAAAAATTTAAAAAAAAAGAAAAAAATAATAAAAATATATATCAATACTTATATAAAAATACAACACATGCAAAACGCAATTAGTCAAAGACACAAAAATAAAAATAATAATAATAAAAATTAACATAATTTATACACACTTATGTATACATGTTAAAAGTATGAAGTACTACTGATTCAACGTGAACAACTACGTATACTACATGTATTACATGTACTTCAAAAACTTAAATATTTGTACAATTAGTATTTAATCTAGTTTTGAAAACCTTTTCCTGGATTTTTTCGAAATAGAAAAAAAAGTCCACCTAGTAAAAATGTCAATTACAAATTATATCAAATTTAATAGCAATGGGACCTGTTTATTCTACATCTAATACCTAAAATGCATTAAATAATTCAAATCTCGCTATTTGCGGCATAACTAGGATACGTGAATCATTGAAAATGGTATTCGGACGTATCAAAATATACTGAATAGTAGCTAGAAAATAATAGCAAGACGTAAATGAAATTTTGCATTTGTTAAACAAGTAATTTGTTGTCTTGTTATTACTGATGTTTAATGCTTCTTTCTGCTGTATGAATTAATTTTTCTAGTAATCCAACTTTAAATCTTCATACACAACACAATTTTTTGTGATAAAAGTCATACAACATTCTAGCCGCATGTCTAAATTATAATATTTGTGTCTTAACAAATCTTGCAAATTTTTCAGACGACCTCTAATTTGATCTAATTTAGTATTTACTTATCTAATGGGCCAATATAGTAGTTTTTTTTTTTATTAATGAAGAAGATAAAACGGAAGAGGACAATTTTTAACAACAACAATATAACTTATTGTGTATTCATACATTTTATAACATTCTTACAAATTTAAACTGACTCATCTTTAGTATTACTCTTACCCTAAATCATTCAAATTAAACTGAACACTTTTTCAATACCGTAATTTTCTCTCTTGATTTTTCACCTGATTATTTACTTATTTAATGCATCACATCACATAAATTCCTTTGATAGCTAAACTATCTATTATACGTACTATTTATTTATCAATCTGATAAAATACATTCACATGAATGATATCGAAATTATATTTTATATCATCATCAATTTGATTCACGATACAGAATTAGTGCGACGATGTACAAAATCTTTATAAGAAGTTGATAGGTTATAGTGTGTCAACTTCTCAAAGCATCTAAAGGATAATATTTCATTTACATAATATATAGCAAAAACTGTTTTGCATCAAAGTTAAAGTAAAATGCCATTATATAGATACAAATAAAGTTAAATATTTTATATGGATAAAGTCAAGCACATTTCATATAGTCATTCTCTGTATTTGCTCTGTTTATATACAAATGTGAACATTTTTTTTTATAAAAACATTTCAAATATCTTCAAATATCTTAAATTTATATACAATTCAATTTTTTGAAAGAAGCAATGCCATCTAAAGAAAATATTATTACATACTTTCAAGCAACCGACAAATATATTTTCATAAAATACACCTATTATGATCCTATATCTTTTCTATGATGTAATCGATCTGATATTTTTAAATATTAGCATATAAAAGGAGCCATTTAGTACCCATGACACCACAGAGGTATATATAATGTGAATATTAATGCTAACTAGAATGTTTAAAAATGAATTTCATATAATGTTTTGCTAACACCATGCAGGTTAATATACAGTACACAAAATTCAACTGTGAATTTAATTACCGCTTGGTCAATTTAATTACATCATGGCGTTTGTTTATTTACGATAAAAATAATGCTAGCAATATAGATAGAAAAAATATTCTTTTAGTGGCAAATGAGTATACTATAGACAATTTGGTAGCGCTGAAGTTAATACTACACACTGGATAACGCAATAGCTAGAGCAACCGAATATTTTAATTCCTGATGAAATCAATAAGTCTTGAATTGGTTATTCGATTTGGTCAAGTACCCTTTTTCTCATTGGAATAAAATAAATGACAAAATTGAATGTAATAGAGTATAATTTCTGAACAATTTAAAATGAAATGGAACTCCGCCATTTAAGGTGGCTTATTTCCTAACAATCGTAGTAGTTTTCCACATTTAAAAAGTTGTATTGCCCAAAATTTGATATATAAATACCCGAAGAACATTGGACACATTATGAAAGTAAAAATTACAGTACTACAGTTGATGCACGAAGGGATATAATTCTAACTAAGTTACTGATGTTAAGAACATAAAAAAAATTATAACTATAATAAATACAAGATCAATATACCGGGTGTTCCAGAGCATTCGTATCAGCTTTTTACGAAGGAGCCGTTATCTTAAAATTTCAAAAAAATGTTGTTAACTAAATCGAGGGTGCTCTATCGTTAATGAGTTTTTAATAAAATCCACAAATAACAGACATATGCTTTATGCAAAAAATACAGAGGACTTCAAAAAAATATTTAATGCGTTAAAGAGTGCTGAAGTGCAATGTTTCTCATACACACCAAAAGACGAAAAACCAATTAACGTAATATTAAAAGGCCTTCACAACAACTATGAGCCAGAAGAAATCCACAGCTTGCTACAAGCACAAGCGGTCGAAGAAATAAATATTAATAAAGTTTTAAGACTAACAACAAAAAAATCGGTAGCAAGCAATATAAATCTGCCAATTTATATAGTACAAATAGGACCACAAAGCAACATCAACAACTTGTATAAAATAAAAGATCTTGATAACCAGATTATAAAATGGGAATCTCTCAACAAATCGCCTATTGCACAATGCACCAGATGCCAGCGGTTCAACCACTCGGCATATAATTGCAATATGGAGCTGAGATGCGTCAAGTGTGGTGGGAACCACTTGGCTAATCAATGCCACATAATCAAAAACAGTGCAAAGGACAAACTTTATTGCATACTTTGCAAGACAACCGGACATCCCGCATCAAATTTTACTAATCCTAATTTATCATATGCCAGTATTACAGCTGGAAACAAATATACTAATGCAAGTAACTTAAATACAACTTCCACTGGTGGATTAAATCCCTCAATCGGAAATATAATTCCAATACTAACTGAACTCAGCAAGAGTTTGTCCAACTTGTGCCAGTAGTAAGTTTCTAAAGGATTGGAAACAAAAATTCAAAGTCAAGCGGACAGAATCGATTTTCTATTCGAAAACCTCGATGCTTAACAACGCTTTGAGACAAAATAAATTAAAAATAATATCTATTAATGTCAACTCCTGTAGATCATATTACAAGCAGTTGTCATTAATAGATTTTCTAAACAAGCACAATCCGGATGTAGTAACGTTATCTGAGACGAAACTTAATAAAACCAATCGTATAAAAATTAAAGGGTATAATATTATTAGGCACGATAGAGCTTCACCTACAATCGGAGGTGGTACTGCAATAATAATTAGGAAAAGTTTAAAATTTCGAAGACTTCAAACCGAATTTTTAAAATCATTTCGCTGTTTAGAAGTTTGCGCAGTGGAAATTAACGGGGAAAATAATAATAAACTTATTATTTTATCTATATATGCGCCAGTGAGTCATCAGGACGTATTCCACAATGAACTGATAAAACTCTTTGAAATTTTGAAACTTTCCGAATTATATAACTATTACATTATTTGCGGCGATCTAAATGCCAAACACCAATCTTGGGGAAATACTCACCACAATCCTCGGGGAGTACTCCTCAATAAATTTATCGAAGATAACCGAATATTATACAAAACTTCCTTATACACCACCGAAATACCTTCGTACCCTAGGGGAAACTCGTTCCTAGATTTAGTTCTAGCCGATGCCAGACTTACACTTAAAACGACTAATACTGGTAAATTGGAAACTCTAATTTACGACAGCGACCATCTAGCTATATACACTGAGTTATCACTTAGAGGGAACGAATTCACTACAACCTCTACAAACAATGAACACTTCCTTTACGGAAAAGCTAACTGGAACAAATTTCGGAAACATATTAACATCTACATTCAGCTTGATGAATCGCTAAGCAGCATGCCCAATGATAGAAACTTATCAATTACCGAAATAAACTGTTTTCTAAAAAAAATTGAACTTATTATCCAAAATGCCATGCAAAAATCAATACCCCTATCAAATTCCAACAAAAATAGCATTGATATTTATGTTAACCGGGTTATCAACCAATTAAAAAAAGTTAAGAGCCAACTACTAAGTTCCAAATTCAAATTACTAAAATTAAATGCCAATAATACTACTTCAATAAATTTAATAAATTCTCTTTTAAAAAATATCAATTGCTTAATAAAACAAAATTTTAAATTAAATATTAATAAATACTGGCATAATAGAGTTGCAAATATAAAAGTTTGCAACAGTAAAAACATGTTTGCGGAAATCAAAAAAATATACAAGTCGTTCAATCCTGAAAAAATCCACAAATTAAGAGTTCACCGTAGTCATATTCTCAAAATTCAACAAGCTGGTATAAACACTAACAAATTAAAAATAGAAAACGAATACTTCTGCATCGAAAACGAAAATGACATCCTAAATACCATAGGATCTCATCTTTCACAAGTACATAACCAAACAAACCAAAGAGTTTCTCCATATGATAATCAAGTCATGGCTTCTATAAATAATTTAAAAATACGCATTTAAAACAATAAAAATTACAATATTTCGGTAATAAAATTCAATAATACACTAAAGGCAAATAAATTAAGCGCAGACCAAACTCAAAATAAATATTTTATTACAATTCAGGATTTTAAAGAAATATTCAATAACTTAGTAAATAAAAAATCTTCTGGTATCGATAAAATTCCTAATATTGTTTTAAAGCAACTCCCTGATTCGCTAATAGAAAGGTATTGTATAATATTCAATAATTGTTTAAACGTAAGTTATTTCCCACAAGATTGGAAAAAAGCATTGGTAGTTGCAATAAAAAAACCGGGCAAAGATCCCTCCGATCCGAAATAGCTACAGGCCTATCAGTCTATTACCCAACATAAGTAAGGTCTTCGAAGTTATAGTTAACCGTTAAAAAAGGAATAATACCAGCAAATCAATTTGGTTTTGGTTATAAACATAGTACAATACATGCAATGACAAAACTATCTTCTGATATCTGCAGACATATAAATGATAAGAAATGTGTAGCAACTTGCTTCATTGATTTTGAAAAAGCATTTGACACAGTCTGGCTTGATGGTATTATATACAAGCTGCTAAAATACAAGTATCCGCCACACTTAGTATTCTTGATTGAGAGCATGATAAGTGACAAAACTTTTAGAGTAACTTCTGGTAACAAAAAGTTCTCTAAAGAGTTTTCGCTAAACAACGGTCTTCAACAAGGTACTGTGAACTCGCCTGTATTATTCAATATATATATTAGTGAGCTGCTGGACTCTCTAAGCAAAAGCTTAGGGCTTAGTCACAGCATAGCTTTCGCTGATGATCTAACCATATATACAGCGAATCACAACATCCAAAAGGCTCAATACCATTTACAGAAACTATTTAATAAAGTGGTTGAGTATAGTGTCAGCTGGAAACTTAAAATTAATTACCAAAAATGCGAGAGTGTTCTTTTCCGTAACACTGTCAACTTGGTCAATTATAATATTAAAAAACACTGGAGAGAATTCCATATAAATGCTCCAGACAATACAAAAATCAGCAACTCGAGTAAATTCAAATATTTAGGCATTTTATACTATCATAACTATAACTTCAAAGACCATATAAAAAATCAAATAAGAAAAGCAACGAATGCCTTTCTAACATTACGTAAACTTTTTTATTCGAAAATTCTGTGTAGTAAAGTCAAACTACTTTGCTACAAGAACCTGATAAGGCCAATATTAACTTATGGTTGTCCAATCTGGTTTAACATCAATTCTTCTTTGATGGAAAAAGTCAGAATATTTGAACGAAAATGCCTAAGAGCATGTACAAATTTGAACAGAAAACCTACATCAAACTATCTGCACTATTATTCTAATAAGGCAGTTTATTCAAAGGCCAACATTATCAGAATCGATAATTTTATTATTCGTCTCATACGAAATCATATCCAACGGAGCAGCGAAGTGCTAGAAAATTCCTTAATAAGCCATCCTTGGTACGAAAACGACCTGTATATTAAAAGGTCATTAGACACGGGATTTATTCCGCCAGAGGGATTTGTATTCCTAGATAAAAATAATTACATCGAAAATAGTGAATATATTCCTATTATATATTACTATAAAAAAAATAGTTGGAATAAAAAAGTACCATTAGGTATAAATGTAAGTGATGTGAATGATGCAGATATATTTTCATTTGATAAATATGTTCCTAATCAACACAAATTAAAAAATTCCAAACCTTTATTTTGGAAACAATTAGGATTAGGGTAGGTTATAATTATTAGTTAAGTTTTAGTTGTTAGTTAGTGTAGTGTAGTATTTAAGTTTTACAAAAAAATTCTTTTTCAAAAACTGGTTTTTTTTTTTCTGAATAAATCTTTTCCAGTACCAAAATTAGTCCATTAGTTATTTAAAAAAAAATAATATTTAACATAACCAAATTATATAATTCAAATGTAAATATGTACATAATAATTAATATTAAATGTAAGTAAGAGAGCTAAATATAAGTTAGCCATATGAATACTTTAAGTTATATATAAGAAATTCTATTTTTAAGTTTTGTTTTGGAATTATTAATTATATATTAGAAATATAAATAAAACTATTAAAAAAAAAAAAAAAAGGGTGCTCTATCGTGTGATGATATTTTCAACTTCCCAGAGGGAAGGACCGGAAAAGGATTTTTAAAGCCCAGAAATCGCCGAAATTAGCCGAAATAGAGATTTTCAAATGGGAAGTGGTAGTTTTTTTTCAGATACGGATTCTACGACAAAAAATAAGAAATGTATGTTAAATAATTTTTTTTTATTTTCTCAGTATTTCTCCTTAAAATTAATAAAAATAAAACAAAAATCCACCATATTTTCCCTTTGGTAAACTAAAATTAATAATGATGGTTGTTATAAATAAATTTGTTTTTCATGTTATCATATTTTTTATCTCGGTTTTGGGCTCCTACAAAGTTTAAATTAAAAAAAAAAATAAACAAAAAAAAATTTACTTTTCACAAGTTTTCGATTTTGACCGATTTCGGCGACTTTTGAGCTTGAAAAAACCTTTTCCGGTCTTTCCCGGAAGTTGAAAATATCACCAATCGATAGAGCACCCTCGAATTAGTTAATAATATTTTTTTTTAATTCTAAAATAACCGCTCCTTCCCCTTTTGTTGATATGAATGCTCTGGCACACCCGGTATATGAAAATGTCAGAATGCCTACAGCCGGAGAGCATCAGAATATTTAAATAAGGACCAACATTTCTTTGAAAGAGCGAATAACTTCTTATATCTAGGTGAACACTTTTGAATAACAAAAACTAAATATAATTGCATAAATACAAACGTAAGGTGCAATAGATCTTAAAAGGTCGCGTTTACATAGAACTCCCCGTCAAAAAGATTAATACAGACGGCGTACAGATGCTGTTATTATTATACTTTGTTAGTAATTTAAAAAGTTTCAGAGCATTAGATGGAAACGTACTGCTACCGAGTACAAGAATATTGTACTGAAATGCTAACTGGAAACGATAACTGTATTGTAATGTTGTAAGGTTTGAAGATAAATTTAAATAAAATTATCATAATTCATACATGGTTTACGCAAGGAACATTACTCTACTCATTTCACAATTAAGTTGGTGATTTTTTTTTCACAAAAATTTCTGGCAGTCAAAGTAGTAGTTTTTTTTTTTTTTAATTCATTTATTTATTAATAATATACTATTTAAAAAAATGTATGTAAATTCTTATACTAAAGTATATAAACAATAAGCATATAATTTAAAATGTATACAAACATTAAACAAACTAACCGTACAAGGACATTTCAGTTAAATTTTATTTTCACATATTGCAACAAAAGTATTTATATATATATATAAATTATTTTCAAATTTAATTTCATCAGGTAATTGCTTAAATAACTGCATAATTTAATGAATTTTTAGAACTTTCATTTCTAAAAAAATTTAAACGAAAGTTAAAAATATTTCTTAAAAAATAATTTTGAACATCCACAACATAAACCAATCTATCACTTAAATAAGTAGGCTTTAAACTATTTTTAATTTTAAAAACAAACACTAAAACATTAAATTTTGTAAACCTTTGGTTAACTGAAAGCCACTTTAATGAATTAAGCATACCCAAAATTGGAGTAAATCTGTTACATTTTAGGATGATTCTCATACCTCGATTTAATAATTTTTGCATTCGATCTAACATTGAACTTGATGAAAATGCCATTAATGATGAACAAAATTCAAAATAAGGCTTAATCATCGTATTAAAAATTCTAATTGCGCTATTAATATTGATAATTGATTTCTAACCTTATTAAGAAAATACAATTTTTTAGAAATTTGTTTGCATAAGTAATCAATATGATCTTTAAAATTAAGTTTATTATCAATTATAAACCCTAAATATTTTATTTCATTAACTACTTCAATAATTGTACTTTCTAATACTACTATTATTGTATATACTATTATTATTTAGCGAACCATTTATGATCATAACTTTTGTTTTTTCTGCATTTAATTTAAGTTTATTACCGCTAACCCACTTATTTACCTTCTCACAATCTCTATTCATTTTATTAAAACATTCATCACTTGTAGCTTATTCAATGTAAAGGAGTGCGTCATCAGCAAATAAGATTATTTTAATATGTTCTACCACTTTTACAATATCATTAATGCATATCAAAATAATTAAAGCACCTAAAATAGTTCACTGTGAAACACCCACCCTAACCCCTGTAACAACTGGAAATATCCCATTTACTTTAGTTTTTTGCTTTCTTTTATTTAAATAAGATTTAAACCATATTCCTCTTCTGTGTCACGAATAACATATCTATGGAGTTTATTCAGCAAAATATCACCATCTATGGTTTCAAATGCTCTACGCAAGTCAAGAAAAACAGCTAAAATCACTTTACGTTCTACAATTGCCAATTTTCAATTTTCTATAACAATATCAAATAGTGATTTTTTCATGATTTGACATGATAACTTTAAGATCATTTACAGTAATTAACTTAAATTTAAATGAATGTTCACACGTATTTATAAAATTTACATGTGAAATATTCTGTATGTTAGCATTTTATATCTTCTATGCTCGTTACAAAATACTTATTAAATTTGTTTGCAATATCTAAACTCTCTGTACTTTTAGTATTTCTAAAGACAATTTTTTTGATTTCACTATGTTGGTTCTTTTTTAAAATATATAGTATTTAATTACACACCACATAGCTTTCTGATCACATGCATGTTCAACTTTATTTATAAGGAAATTTCCTTAGCCGCTTCGAGAGACGCTTTATATTTATTCCTTACTACTCTGTATTTATTCCAATCGTACACATTTTTGGACCATCTAGCAATCATATACTGTGAAATTTTATTATTTTTTTGTAACTGTAATTCTTCAGAGAACCAGGGATTACCATTTTGCTTAATACGTTTTGTTACTGATGAAATGAGCTAACAACATCTTTTAAAGCATTACTAAAAATGCTAGCCTTTTAATTAATTTGAGCCTTTTCAAAACTGATCATAAGGACGTGAAAAATCAAGGGTTAGCAGTAATCGTGCCTTAATCAAATGTCAAAAAGTTTGTCAATGGATTTTAATCTAAGGATTGTTTTTGAACGAGAATTTCATTGCATTTGCAAAAATTTTGTTATGAGAAAAATAAATTAACTTTAAAATTTATATTTTTGGAGTTTATTTGTTTTTGGTTGAAAAAAATTTAATTAGTTTATTACGAAAAAAAGATTTGCTGAAACTGCCAGTAAAGTACGATGGAGGCATTTTTACTAAATTTTATTAATAATCAAATTTTTGCAAGTTGTTCCATAAATAAATAAAAAAATAAATTACATATTATTATAAACTAGGGGCCCCTGTTGAGTAATTATATTTCAAGTTGAAGTCAAATTTAAAGTTTTTAAAAAAACAGTAATTTAGGTACTGACATAGACTTCGCACGATATAGCAGAAACCACTCGTGTTTAATAAAAAGAACTTACTACACTCGTGGTTAGTAAGTTTTATTTAGGACACATAAATACACGTCCCTCATATACGGCTTTGTTTCCGGTATATTCTCTATAGTAAGTGGAATTTAGTGATAAAATTACTAAAAATAAAAAATTTTGTCATTAAAGAGGTATGTATATATATACCTACATAATATATAATTTTAATAAAAACTATATTATTACTACAAATAACCAAAATTTAGAAACAGTTACTTAAAAAGAAACAGTTATTTAAATTCAAGTGATTTGTTTTTTTGTTGTTTTTATATTTTTTATTTTAGATGAAATTGTTTTTTTCTTTTTTTTTGGCATATGTACATAGATTCATTTGCAAGTACATAATGTAAATTATAATAACTGATTTGTTTGCTTTGTTTATTATTTTCATAAGATCTCACTTATGCATAATGTATTTGCTGAATAATAAAGTCATATGAGTAAAAAATTGTCAACTGTGTGCGTGTTTTATATATAGATACATCTCATTTATTATATTAGAAGTTCATTAAGGATAATTATAGATACTCTTAGTCTACTATATAAAAATGAATTTGCTAGTCATATGAACAATTCATCTGATTTTTTTTGTTTTTGCTTTTTTATATTCTTTATTTGAGATGAATTTGTTTCTTGGTTTTTATTGGCATATGTACATTGATTCATTTGCAAGTACATAATGTAAATTATAATAACTGATTTGTTTGCTTTTGTTTATTATTTTAATAAGTTCTCCCATATGCACAATGTATTTGTTGAATAATAAAATCATATGAGTACAAAATTGTCAACTGTGTGCGCATTTTTGTTTTATATAGAATCTTATATATTACATATATTAGAAGTTCATCATGGAGTAGGAGAATGCAAATAAAATAAAAAGCTGTCTACTGCGCAGGACCTTAAATGCTTGTCAATTATAATTATAGATTATAAATTTTTAAATTACATAATTACTTTCATAAAAAAAAATATTTTAATTTTAATTTTTCTCATTTTTTAAATTTTTTTGTTTTAAAATCAAATATAAAATTTAAAATCAAACTACTTTTATATACTGCGTATTTGACTCAACTTTAGTCAAATTTTTGACTGATCAACGAATTTTTGAACATATGACAATTGTAGTACAATTTGATTTTTATTTATGAACAGTTTTTGAAAAAGCCCTTTCTCCAAAATATTTGCTTAATTTTTTATTATTATTATTTTATTTATTGCCTTAATGTATTTGTTGACATAATGTTATTTTCATATATTTTAATTCTATATTTCAAGAGCTTATATTACTAGAATATTTACAACTTTGATTTGGAATTATTTAGACTAACCTGACTTAAATATTTAGAAAAAATTTAATTTGCAATGGACATATGTGCTTAATAATTGGCAACTATTAATACGATTTCCGAAACTCTCACTTGTATATAGTTACATTCACACCACCTACTGCCGACAAAACCATCACTATTGTGGCACCTACCACAGTACAAAGGGATTGAATTTCTCAACAGGAAACTAAAATACTGTTTTTTTAAATTAAGTAATTTAATAACTTTTTTATAAAATAATATCATTACTACTTTAGAACTCATTTGAACCTTATTTTTCTTACTTTAGTTTTTTTATGGGGCATATGCAAACATATTAGTCACTCATTCAAATCATGATCGACAAATGCTGATAATGCACAATCAGCAATTTGTTTATAAAATTTTAAAACAAAAACCAAACATGTAAAATTATATTGAAAAATAAAGTCAGTCTTATTTCTGAATTAAAATAAAAAAGAAACGAATTTGAAACTGAATAACTTTTATTATATATAAGATACTTAATTATTTTAAATGAATTATCTGTTCTACTTCATTTAGTTTGAGTTTCACTAAATCCTGAATAGTGAAAATATAATTTATTTACAATATTACAATATTAAAACAATTTTTCTTTAAATATGGCTAGTATAACTGTACAACAATTTTCTATAGTAGTTAAATACTACAACGTATTAAACGCTACTGTTATTGTTCTTTTTTATTGCGTTATTTCGTGACCCAATTATTATTTCCTATTTATTCAATTATTTGCTTTCTTTCGTTTAACAATATGAACACCGTGTGGACGAAGTAGGTATTCTTTAAAAACTTTTGTTTCTAATTAACCAAATTAAATATTATCAATTTAAATGAAATCTACATTATTAAAAACAATCAAATTCTTTAACCAATTTTAATTGAAAAAAAAACTTTGCAATTAAAATTAAATTTTAAAGTATTTTTAATATATAAAGTTTTAAATAAATTGCCACATTTACAAACAATTTCCCAAGTATATTCATTAGTCTCTCCACCAATGGAATTTATTTAAACAATAAAAAAAATCAAGAAAATAATTAAAACAATTAAATTCAAATAATTAAAAACACAAATAAATTAATTTTATAATATTATCAGGTATATTCATTTCATGAATATATTGTGTATATATTTTTTTTTAAATTCATTAATGCAATTATATACAAACTAACTGTAAAATTCCATTTATTACTCGTAGCTTGTAAAATAAAGTTATAAAATAAATTGTAATTTTAATTCAACATAATTATTCTTACTTACTTACATTATTTCATCACCCCCGCCACCGTTTAATAACATTTGCACAACTTTGTTAAAATTATTTACGTGTCCTGTTGTAATTTGAAAATACAATGAAAATCAGGTATTAAATTAAGACTACCAATAAATAAATAGTTAAAAGCGTAAAGAGAGCCGAGGTTTATTAAGACCAAGTTGCATTGAAAAATTGCAAACTTTTAAAACTGTAGTTTGTGTAACTTTGACGGCATTTAGCTGAATTTGATATACTTTTAATTTTCATTTTAATTCGGGAAACGAGAATTCTTATTTATTTAAGGATAATATTGTAAAACCATAATTAAATTAAAATGTGGGTAAATTAAAATTTAACCTGTAAATTGAAAAACAAAATCGGTACAAATATCTAAAACATTTTACAACCAATTTTTATTATCGTTCTTTTAAATCATAGATATGAAAAACGAGACGTAGCGAAACTAAATATTGTTTAAAAATTTTTTTAGTTCTTCTCAATTACAAAATAACTTACATTTTAGTATAGAAAATTTTAATTTATTAAATTGACGCAAGAAACTACCCCATCACCGATTTTTTATCGAATAAACTTCGTCGAATATTATCGAATTTGATCGAATAAACTACCTCGAATTCCGAGGAGGTGGCAAATGCTAATTCAAATTTAAATTTTTTATATAAATTTAATATTTTTTGGTTGATTTGGATATGATTTGAACACTTTTTTATTTATTCTCAGTTATTTGATTTGTTTCTGGTACTAAAAAAAATAAATTGAAAAAAGCTGTCAAAAAAATCGGTTCTTTGGCAAGATGACTGTTATAAATACTTGCAGTCAGCCCATTAAAAAATAAAGTCGATAACAGTTCATATAAGAAATATAATATTATGAATAGCAACAATCAAAATCAAATTAATTGATTAGACCTCCATTGTTGTAGCTTGTAAAATTGGATTGAGCTTTCAAGGTCCAATTCTGTAAATTTGTTTTGTAACTAATGAAAAATACCAGTGACTGCAAATAACTATTATCGATACATTTTTTTTAGGAGTTATCGTAATATCGAATAAAGTATACGTATTTGATCGGTAAGAGGTATTTTGTCGATGTCACCAAAGATCCATACATTTTTAATTTATGCAGTTTAAGATTGAATTACCATTTTACCATTATTACAATTAGAAGTTAGATGAAATTAAAGCATGTGGTATAGAAGTAGATAGAAGTGACCATTTGTGCTTTTTGATACCATCTAATGGATAGTTTTTTACATTAAAGTTACTTACTTATTTAATCCTGCCTCATAAAGTTTGTAATAGAATTGTAAATTTAATGAAAAAAATAATCGAAGAATTTTTACGAGTAGAAGTGTTACGCCATACATAAATTATTAAAACTATTTCGAACTTAAGTACAGTACGAATATGTGACTGAACCATTTCGCAACTGATATCCATTAGTCTTTTAAATGATATATACTTAAAAGAACATGTAGCTTAGATATATTCAATGGCGGTGTCTAGACGATGAGTTATTCAGTCAGTTTTCACTGTCAGTTAAAAATAAAAAAAATTATAGATGGCGAAAACTGAGAATTGACATTTATATAACAAGTAAAAGTGAAACTTAAATAATAATAAAAAGCAATTTTTAGAAAGTGCAGCATTTTTTATTTGTTTGATTCGTTTTAAGAAAGCATAGGTATGTTTATATTATTAAATACTTTAATTTAAATTTTAAATTAAAATAATGCTTCTCTAAAACGCTTTTTTCTGTGTTTATGCTGTATATTTTGAAATTAAGATTAGAAAAGTTGGCTATGAAATTCGGAACGATTGAAATCGAAAAACTGACGACAAGTTAAAAGCATTTCAACCTTTTTTTATTTTTTTCAAACAACAACAAAATACATGGATTTCAGAGAAAATTGACAGTGTTCACTGATCGTCTAGACATCGTCAGTGGGATTGTTAGCAAACTTTAATGATTTAAGATTGAGAGATATCATCAATACTATATCGTTTAAAAATTTAGAGTTATGTATTATGTACTTCTGAAATATTATTTATAGATTCGCCCTGTTCTTCATTGAATGTAGATGAAAATAATAGTTTTTAATAACCCAAACGATATTAATAATGATTTAACGTACTTCCATTGTTACTCTAAGAATCAGATCTATGTACGGTCTGGCTTAAGTTAATTTTTTTTTAATTTCTAGCACAAAGATACGATCTAGGAAAAACTAGATAATAATAGTACTAAATGTAGCTACCAAAGTCAAAATTAACCTACTGGATTCTATTAGTTAAAATCTTCGAATGAAAATTTTAATAAAAAGAAGTGGCGGTAGACCAATTTGATTGGCGGGTATAGAAATATCAGTAAAAAAATAGAAAAAATCTTAACGAATCCTAAACGGGAAAAAAATCACCCCAGATTTGCAAAAATAAAAAGTAATGGTTACACCGAAATAAGACCACCTACCTGATCTATAGTAAAACTTGTGTGGTTCATAGAAATCAATATAATGTTAATAAATGATTGCCCAGCTCTTTAATAATATTTAACATAGAATATCAATAGGGAATAAATAAACGTAATTTGTTGCAACATATAAAAATTTAGTAGGATTTTGGGGGTACATATAAAAATTTAGTAGGATCCACAAGAAATTATGTTATCAGAGCGATTGCATTTAAAAAAGGCACAGAAACTTGCTTTGTGTACAAATTAAATAAATGTAAAATAATGACGGAGGATGAGTCGATACAATTCAAAAAAGAAGGTGAGCTAGGCAGTAAAAAATATTTTAAAATAATTTTAAAAAAGAAAAACGAAAAAACAATATGCTGGATTGTTTTTAAATGTTTTGTTAATTAAAACTATTTTCAACAGCATTTTCGAAGCTGTGAGAACTAATTTTCTTCTCCCCCAAATTAACATTTTGTTTAACAAATAAACCGCATTGTTTTTTTTAAATTATCTTTACTGTTTACTTTATTGAGCGTTTTATTCTTTAAACGAAAAATTTAATTTTCCCATTATTGATTAAATTCAAATACTTTTAATATTCTCGGCTCTATATCGATACAATATTATGTACATTCTATTCTTATGTTTCTGATTTACTTTTACAAAGTCAATTTTTTTTTTTTGTTTACCATAATATTATGCAGAATAATATTTTCCATAAAAACTTGCATGTTTAAAATTACTTAGTATAGACTTTAGTTTTCGTGACTAAATTTCTAAAAAATATTTTCTCCATGTAATCTTCATTAAAGCAATAGATACTAGGTATTTTAGAATTCCATGCAACTAAGAATTTGAAAAACTTTTGGTGTAAAAACAATAACAAAAAAATAAAACAAAAAAATGAAATCCTTTCCGTGTCTAAACGTTTTCCGCTTTCATTTTACGTGTTCTACCAATATTATTTTATTTCCATTCCAGTTTTCTTGAATTCTTAAACTTATTTTCTAAAATGTCTGTCTCTATATATTAAAAGATAGTTATATAGAATATTATTTCTTTAATTTTCAAGTGAAAATGTGTTTAAAGAAAATTTGCAGAAAAATTTAAAATAGTAAACATGGATTTATTTGTTGGGGGATAGGAAATAACAGCAAATTATTAAATCAGAATTTAAGCACATTATAATCACGTTATTTAAATTGGAAAATATCTTGCTATGATTGAAAGTTCAACTGGAGCACATGGGTAATTTTCGCTTACCGCTTATAACAAGCATATCGTATTGCAATATTGGGTTATTCTAAGCTTATTTATATTCAAAGGATTCCAATTACTCTGAAATGAAATATTGAGAAATAATGTCAATGTTCCCTGGTATGTATGTAATACTGATGTCTCATAGAAATTTCCTTACGAATTCAGGATTTCTATCACAAAACACAAAATTGGTTTAGGCTACAAAAGTAGTGTTTTCTATAATATCAATGTTTAATGTTTAAGTGACAGTTAAAGTTTTTTGGGACGACGTAAAAGAACAAAAAAACATTTTCAATAGCATTTTTTCTTTACATGTCCAACATAATGTTTAAGTTCTAGTTTTCCCAGTTATTATCACAATTTTTTGTTTTCATAATTGTAGGAAACCCACAACATTCTGGTAGTTGACGTTTCCACTCTAGGCTTTTATCCACCTTATGGTCATTATCCTTCTACATTTTTTTATTCTAATTTATTTTTACATGGCTTCTACACCATCAGCTAGTATCCAAAGGTTGTTAATACTTATTGTAGCTAAGCAATCGACATACTACAATACAACTTTTTTATGTAAAAACTTGTAGTTTCTGGATTTCTGAATGTATTACATACGAAAATGGAATATCTGGGCTTATCATCATCATCAACAATGTCCTGTAATCCCATCTTCCGGCATAGGTCGTATTTCTGATTATGTTATCTCGGTGTTCCGCTCGACATCACCACATGAAATATGCCGCACCCCCAAATCCGATGTGTGGTTTACTACAACTGAGGCTGTGAATTCATCGATAAAACTATAAGCTCAAATCCAACAGCCACGCCCGCCCTTTAGATGGTCAGATACATCTTCTTACAGGCTGCTCATTGTGAGTACAGACGCCTTTTGCAGTCACTCCAACGAGGAGATGCAGACGCTGCATATATGGTTACGGAAAAGACATACTTAAACTCAAAATGTGAAAGTGGCTCAATTCACGGCATGAACCTTCCGCCTTTGGTTGCTACCTTCGCCGTTGTCTGATACACGCCATGCTTCCCCTCTCTCCTACCAATCCTACTACACCGAAGATAGAACCCTATCATTTGTATGGGTTGCTAGGGTTAACAGAAGTCCACCACGTGAAGGTGAGAGTAGGAAAATAAGGTAAGAGAAGCTAAGCGGCGTAAGCTGGTAACAACGACCGTAAAACGCATCACCACCCCAGAGGGGTCTCTGGGCTTATGCTTCTAAATAACTGGTTAATTGGTGTCTACCTACCGCAATTGGTTTCTTCAACTCATACATTCTAAATCAATTTGAATGATTACGCTGGTACTTACTAGACTGGCTCTAATATAAAAATTGCTTCTGCTGACCTTTCAGTTGAATGTTTTTTCCGTCCTACTCTTTTTGATTCTCATCGCTTTTTTCTCTAAACAATTTTAATTTCAATATGATTGATCAATTTTTCAATATATACTAATTTGCTTCACATATCCCGGAAGGGGATAATCTGCAAAATTTAGGTATTCAAGCTGTTAAAAAACAAGTCCTCGCTTTAACGAGAATTTACTAAAACAAAGGTCATGTTAATGATTACAAATGTATCCTGAATAATTCATCTTTATTTTCGAATAAAAGAAAATCATCAAAAGTGCTTTCAGCTTTTGTTGTATGTGCTGGGGGAGAATAAAGTGAATGACTGTGACTGACCTTGATGCTCTTAAAACTCCAATCCTTTTGCCAAAAATTAAAACTAAGTCTTTAAGACTAACCATTAATACAATTTTGGCTCTTTTCTTCAGATATCTTTTTTCAAACCAGATTCCATTAGGGAAATAAAATATTTTAATCTAACGCAGTTCAAACGATTTCGTTCGTTTAAGTCGGCTAATAAATTTTTGACCAGGGGACATTATTAATGTTTAATAATACTTTGTTTGAAACTATGCTCTACATAGAGATTTGCAAATAGAATCTGTAGATAAAGAACTGCAGAAATTTGCAAGAAGTCACAAAAAAAGGCAAGAAGTCACCATGTAAATGCTGAGGTAGTTCAACTCCTGCACAATAGAAATATAGCCAGACGACTCAAAAGAGTAAAACCTTTTTAGTTAGTGCAGCAATAATCACCCACATTCTTGAGGACTCGCCACGTCGGTGATCGGGGTTGGTCAACTCTCACGTTTAGATAGATTTGTTTTTCCGGGATTTGTGAAGAATTTCGTTTTGACTGCCAACGAAACGACGTTCTTCATAATTCTTCCAGAATTACATTTTTTTTCGGTCTAGAAGACAAGAGCTGGTCGATGCGATGGGTCTTCAAGAGTATGGGTGAATATGTTAAAGGAAAATTAAATAGACATCCCTGGATGTAGTCTACATTTAAATTTAAAATAAAGCAAGAAAAAATTTCTCATTAGAGCAATTAGGACTAGATCGCAATATTAGAAGGCTGTGGTTTAGTGGGTAAGAATCCCACAGGCAATGTCAAGCTACGGAGCTCATTGTGTCTTTTGAAGATTCCCACCAGCCCACGTACAACAACAAAAATAATAATAATGCTTTGTTTTGCAACGTTACTCTTCTTTTAAGCAAAATATTTCAAACAGGTTTTATTTAATTTGGGACTAGATTACCAGTTATTATAAATAGTGTTACAGGTTAAATTCCTTCAATTTAGATTGCAATGAATACAATTTCTAATCATATCCTACTTATTATTCCTTTTGTTTTGATTTGCTCTTCTTTTCATTCTTATTGCCTATAGTTAAGTTGCTTTGTTTCTTTAAATTGAAAACATTTTGTTGCAATTGTACACAATTTCGAATTAAATGTGTTATTGTAATAAAATTGCGAATTCGAGGAGTACATGCACATCTAGTATTTTGTTTTTTTATTTTTTCGTAGCATGTTGGTTTTGTTGTAATGTTGTTAAAAATGTTTTTATTGTTGCTTATTATAGTATATAGTATTTCAGCTCTTTCCATAAGGTTCAATTTAATGAAATTAACAAAATCAAGGTCTTAAATCGTTTTCAAATTTATATCAGCCTCATACTACAATCATTTAAAAAATACTTAAAAAGTTTTACTAGCTATTTAAATTATTTAGAAATAGTTTTAAGTGAGGGTGTAGATAGTTTAAAAAAAATTATGTAGGTACTATTTTCTCATTATAACGGTTTTTTAAATTATAGTTTTTAAAATTTACAGTTTAGAAAAATAACCGTTTAAATGTAATGATAGTTTGTTAAAATTCGAAACTTTAGACATCAATTTTTTAATATTATAATATTAATTATGTACTTTCAATTAAATATAAAAGAGTATTTGAATTTTTTAAAATAAAATAACCAAACATTTATTATTATAAATTATTACAATCGTTTAAGTGGATAATTATAATCGTATTTAAAAAATGGCGAATAGTAAATTTTTGAAGAAATAAAAGATATGAGAATAAAAAATTTGTGAAATAAATTCTACCAGCCAAAATTACTTCCATTAAAGTAAGAGAGGTCTATGATAATTCCCGTAAGATTTATAATTTCTAGATTACTTGACAGAATATCCTGTTTACCATATATCTGGATAATATTCAATAATACAGACAAAGTACTTCAGCGATAGATAAACTTTATCCTGTTAACAGCCAGATCTCTCCAATAAATGCAGAACACTTATCGTCGGCCGAAAGCTTGGTTACGCCATTTTGACATTTTTGACATTAGAACATTTCTTGGAGTTTTGCGACATGCTCTTTCTTTCTGTCTTACCCGTTTTCTTCTATATCTAGTACTCTTTACGATAATGAGAGGTAACTTTAAACCATATCCACTTTTTTTTATAATTTTTTATGCAATCTATATCCAAAATTTTGGCGTTTGTTTCACAAAATATATGAAATATTCACTATTGAAATTATACGTGCTTATTTGATCCACGTTATTGTATAATACACATGGATCACTAATTTATAATTTGGTTTTTAAATCCAATTTTGATCCACAACCATTATTACTGTAATTTTTTAGTCGCTTCACAAAGTTTTGATTGTCAATTAAGCTAAAAGCTTCGGTATTGACATGTTGGATCAGACGAGTTTTATGCCGTGCAGCGCATTTCATTATCTCGTCTTTTATAGATGAGATCTTCAGATCTCGATGAATATCGGCATTGCGAATATACCATGAAGCATTGACTATGTTGCGCAGTACCTTATTTTGGAACGTTTGGATAGTTTGAATATGGATTTGTTTAGCACATCCCCATATTTGAATACCGTATGCCCAGACTGGCTTCAATATTTGATTATACATCAAAACTTTGTTATAGGTCGAGACCGTAGAATTCCGCCCAATCAGCCAGTATATTTCTCTATATTTGAACTTTATTACTGTAATAAGCTATCAAATTTTGCAGTCCACATGGATCAAAAATGCACGATTTTTTTTAATGTCAATTTTATTCATGTACATTTATTTATTTACATACTCCATTTTAACGGATATATTAAGAGCGTAAATATAAAGTATATATATTCAAGAGGTTGACTGCGTTCATTCTTTCATTTACAGGAATCTAAAATTTGGAAGTGCATCTTGTAAAGTTACTCAACGGAATACAGTCAAAGAAAAATTGTTTGAAAGTAATTCAGATCACAAGACATTTTTTCTATCCCTGCCGCAAAATTAGACTTTAGCAAGGTTCCATTTTCAAAAATAAAATGCATATTATATGAAAAGGATGAACTTGTTGCTGTTAAATACAAAACATCCTTTTTGAGTTTGGACTATAATTACATTAGTATAAATCAAAGAAAAAAAGCCATCCAAGAAGATCCTTCCAAAACCAAAAAATTTGTTTAATTTTCAGCCTCTTACTTTGAAGCCGTTCAAAATTGACAAAAATGAAATCAGTGACATAAAGGACTTACTGATATATCATCACGTAACTTATCTAACTGCTTTGCATAAACAATTTTTATACTATTTCAAATGTACTATCATGTTACACAAGATAAGAGCTGTGAAAGCTGCAATTACTATAAAAAATTAAAACAACATACCTAAGTATAAAAATATTAACTACTTAGTTAAAATTAAAGCTACTTAACAAACCTGTGAAATTATTTTTAAGGTAAATTAATTTTTTATCTTTGATTTTATTTAATAAGATGAATGTTGTTAAACAAAAATATTAATAAAAAACTGTCACTTCCTAATATTTAGAATACGATTTTGTTATGAAAGCAATTTTTAATTGTGGTTAGAAATATTTTTTTTGTTTTATTTAATAAAAACTAAAAATTAAACAATATCGTATTTTATTTTTATGTTTTTTGTTTTCGTGAATATATCGAACTTTTTTACTTCAAGAAACATTTAATGGTTGCTTATTTGATCCACATGCGTCAGCCTTGATCCACGCCATATAATGAAAAACTAAATTAACTTTAAAATTGGATATGGATCAAAGGTGAAAATTTAATTTATTTTTATCTTGAATAAACCAAGAGTTATTAGTCTAAAAATTTGCATAAACACATTTTTGGGGCATATACATTAAGTAGGTTTAAATTCTATCGAACAGTTTAATTTTTATAGTCTTTCAAACTTGAAACTGATTTTTCTCAATATGACTTTTTGGCGTATGCCACCGCGTTATATCAAAATCAACAACTGTTATTATATTTGTATGAACAACAACATTGATGGACCATATTATACCAGTCCTGTGCTCTGTAAAATTGGTTGTATATAATTATTGCAAATTGAAGTTAATAAAAATTTTATAGTAAATTTTGAAATAATTAACTATATAGGTATACATAGTCTGATTAAATTTGTAGCAATATGGAAAAACCAGTTAAGTGAATTTATTTAAATGTTCAGTAGAACCAAAAGAATGAAAAAATTTAACTTTGAAAAAAGTTGTTTATTTAAATTTAGTTTTTGTTTATGTAACAATAGATTTTAATGATATGAACCTAAGACCACTCTAACAGTATCTAAATAACGTCAAATAAGTATCAAAATATAAACAATACTGATTTTTTTGAATCGACCTTGTGAAGAAAACAAACTTGAGTCTAGTTACATTTTTTTCCCAATTACTTGTCGACCTAAAAGAAGTAAATATGCTCGCTTTGAAATTCTTTGTCTATTTTAAAATATCGGTACCGGGATATACAAAGCGGTAAAGGTATATATATATTTTTTTTTATCTTATTGGTTTTGTATGCTTTACCACTATTTCTATTTTCATCTTTACTTCACTAGGAAAAAAAAAAAGAACAATCAGCTTACGATAAGAGCAAAATATGACACTACACAGGTAAAGTAGTAAGTTGTTAAACTTCAAATAAAATTTTATAATAACAAAATGAACCAAGGACTCCAAACGGTTCTACTTTTTAACCTTGAACAGAGTGGTCCCTGAGAATAGAATTCAAAGAAGGTACAATTTTTATATAAAGTTTTTTTCTTTATAGATTTATATTAGTAGTGCCTTCTCGTATTTACCATTTCCACCATTAGTTTGCCTCTACAACCCATTGCCCTTTTTATTTATTTGTTACACTTTTAAGAAATTAGCTTCTGAATAATTTTCAGCTAGTGTTAACATATGGAATTTCGAAAAACCATTTATACAATATAATATATCATATGTGAGTTATAAGATTGGAATAAAAAGTTAAGTACAAAAAAAAATTCGAATAATGCAATAACTTGAATAATACGTACTGTACGCGGACGATATTGCCATCTTTACTTCTGGCAAAAACATCAACAAATTAAGAACAGAAATGCAAGACACTCTTAATAATTTATCAAAATGGGGTTATTCAAATGGATTCAAGTTCTCTAAAGAAAAGACAGCTGCACTACTGTTCTCGAGGAAAAGGGGAGCGGTATCTCCCCCGGACCTCTTCCTTAACGGATACAAACTAAAATACGTAAACCAACACAAATTTTTAGGAATGACCTTCGATACAAAACTAACGTGGGAGGCACATATAAAAGATATTAAAATCAGGGCTACTAGAAGACTGAACATTCTTAAAATGCTCAGCAACACAACGTACGGGTCGGACCGAAAGATGTTGCTAAGAATCCTTCACACAATTGTACTACCAGTACTGGATTATGGAGCACAAATTTACGGTTCAGCGACTAAATCCAGACTTAAAACCTTAAACCCGGTATTAAATTCTGGTGTAAGGATTGCGACAGGAGCTTTTCAAACTAGCCCCACAAATAGCATTATCTGTGACGCAGGAATACTTCCACTTGAGCTGAGGCGGAAAAAATATTTATTGATGTACGGACTTAAAGTATTATCAAGTGATAGTCATACACTTAGTGAACTAATAAAAGACACGTCAATATATAATAAATACAAAAACAGGCCAATAAGATGTCAACCGTCTTTTGTAAGACTTAGACAGGCTCTGGAAGAATTGGAGATCACACCAGATAAACTTTTTGATAAAACAAAAATACACAAAACCCCACCATGGATGCTTAGACTACCACGCGTTGATACAGATCTTAACACACACAAAAAAAACGAAACAAATAACACGCAATATCAACAACTTTTCAAAAACAAACTAAATACTATGCAATGAAATAAACTAAAGATAATTATGTAAAAAACTTTAAAGAATGAGGGCTGGACAAAACCCACGTAAGTAGACATAACCATAAAAATTCTATAGAAAAGCTTTGTATGTTACTGTGTATTCCAAATCTCTGTGTAAAAGCAGTTAGGGTGTTCATCACATAGACTTGGAATTATATAAAAAAAAAAATTCTCAGTGTGCCGTATTTTTGTAATTTTACAATTGAAAAAATTGATATAAAGACTTATAATAAGTCTATCTAATCTAATTATTTAATTTTTGTGAATGAAACTCACACTTGAAATTTTATATATTTTTAAAGAGCAAATAAAATTGTCTGGGGTTTAAATAAAACAAAAAAGCAAGAAAAAAAAACCCAAAATATCCATGAAGTAACCTACTATCCGTGTTTTTAATTGAGAAGAATTTATACAAAATTAAATTACGTTATAGTAGTAATAACATGGGTTTGAAAGGTCATGAGAACAAAGAAAAATGTTCACTAAAATTATTTCAACACTTCTTAGTATAGACTTCATCATGATACTTAAAAGTAATTTAACCACTCCAAAATTTCTTTGAATCACGCGTACACAGAACGTGTACACCTGTCTTTTAGAATTATTATTTACACACATAAATTTATCTTCTTTTTTTTAGAAAATATCACAATCTTTTGATGCTGGGATTCTATGAAAGTTACCTTAGTAATTGTTAAAATTATCAAAAAAAAAATGTTTTTTGTTCTTATTTTATTATTATTTATGAGAGAAACAACATCCAAAAAATACCACATCGCACGTATTCAATTTAGAATTTCATTCATAATATTTCTCAATCCAGAACCCCACCCATGTATACGTTTCTATTCTCATAATCCCTGACAATAACAAATTGGACTGCTAAAATAAGAAAAATGGAAACATTCTCACACCATCACCATCACTTGACAATTTCAAATTTATAGTTACGCATTGTAAACAATCACAACAATAGAATTTATTCTGAATTAGAAATAAATCCTCTTTTTTATTTGTTCCGTGTCTCTGTGTTCTTAAAATCAAATCTCCTCCCACAAAATTAAAAAAAAAACAAAAATACAATTTCAAAAAGATCAAAATACTAAAATTCTATTTTTGTATATTTGTCCAAATAAAGTTAGTAGCAGGTTGAGGTTATGGAGTTTATGGTAAAGTTTAAAAAAAATAAATAATAACAGTTAGAATTGTGTCATGATTACAGTTACATATCACAGGTATTCATTTAATACTGATGAAATGAGAAAATTTAATAATGAGAAAATGTTATCTTCTTTATATATATTTTATATAAGGGAGAGTTTATTTGTTTGTTTGTTTGTTCGCTATACAGGCCTACAGTTTTAAAGATAAACATGTCTGTTATCAACGCTGCTTATCGTACGATACGCGATAGATTCTCGGAAAAATAATGCGTTTGTATTATCAAAGTTGCTATCGGATTCTATCGTATATTTTTATTGTATATCGTAAGAGCTTTTTTATAATTGCTGTTTTCAATACAAATCGACCTATCCAAAGTAAAGTATGACAACTCGACTTATCTGCAAATTGAGTTATAGTATACATCTGATTGCCCATACTCCAATCTATAACCTGTCAACATTTCACAGCGATCGCCCTAAAATTATGGAAATTATGCTCATAAACATATTTTAACAAAAACTAAAAACTGAAAAATCTTCCGAGCAAAAGTATTTTAAGTTCAGTTGTATTAATTCTCGTTAAATTAAACATAAAAAACAATCAGACAAGGTGATATGTAATACTTTAAGGTAAATTATTGTTTTTTTTTAGTAATACATTTCGATTTGCCATACTTTTATTTATAACACATGTTTCAATTCATCCATTATATTTACCGTTTTTATTTTTATTACTGATTGTGGAGAAATTTTTTTTTACGTCAAATTCGGGTTGTCTCTTTCTTACATGGATATTTTGGCGCGAATTGCTACTTGTCATAAACAATTCTCATAAGTAAATAAAGCTTTTCCAGATCAATGAGAAAGAAATAAGTCTAAAAAAGCGTTAAATTTTCGTTTCGAATATAAGTGAACCTAAGGAAAAATTAGAGCTGCTCGACTCATAAGAATACCTGTTCCAGCCAATTGAAGTGTTATAAAACATTTGAATTTGATGAATGTCTTAAGATTTTTGATAGTTTTTGGAAATTAGGTAGTAAGATGATAAAGTGTGAGTTTATTTTAGAGCGTACAAGAACATTTGACAAAAAGACCTGCACACTAAATCCAAAAACAAATAGAAAATTTATAAAAAAACTATTTTTTAAAAAACAGAAACAATGAAAACATAGAGGAGATTCGGGTTTGCCAGTTAATGTTTATGAATACTTTGAATACTTTGCTTTGTGGATAACAACAGCTTTCAAGAAACTTGAGAATCATCTTGGAATTTTATTACCTGATTCACGAGGAAGACATAAAAGAACTGTAAATGAGGCCAATGAGATTGAAAAACCGTATAATATAAATATAACAAACCGTTTTTTAGAGCAAAGCCATACATAAGACGAAGCTGATATAGAAAGAGAAAAAAGGGGAAGCAATTATATGTACCTAGTCCTAAAGGTTTATGTTAATACAATGTTAAAAAAAAAAGCTGGAAAACCATACATGGTTATAGAAATGGTTCAAGACGAAATTTATAATTTTAAGGATTTAACTCAACGTTTACATTTAGATAAGGACATCAATTCAGAAAAAGTTTTATGGAGCCAAGTAAACAAATATGATTTAAAAGATGAATACAACGCTATAAATTTAAACAATAAAAAACGAGCCAAAAAAAGAAAACATTTGTAATGAGAAAATTATATACCTACATCAGTTTTACCAATTAGTAAAGTTAAATTCGAGGACACACATGATTCAGAAATAGAAAAAGAAAATTAAAATGTGAAAATTAAATTGATGAAACTAAATTTTATATCAAAGTTAATAATGTGATCTATTGTATGTAACATAAAATTAAAATTAACTACCTATATGTAACCAAAATTAAAATGAACATGTGATAAAAAAAATCAAAGTTAGTGTAAAAGTATGCAAACTTTAAGTAAGACTGAAATAGATATTTTTAGTATTGTTTCTCCAAGAAATGGATTTCTGCTAACTTAATGTTATTAATTTTTTTTGCTAATATAATAAAATTTATTTTTCTTAAAATGTACCTAAACTTTTTTATACTGACTAAAAAATAACACTACAATTTAAAACTTTTATATATTATTTTATAGCATTTTGTTGAGTTATTAATGTAAAACCAGGTAGCTAGCACTATTATATTAAGAGATGTAATAAAAATCCCTTATAATTATCCATGTAACTTTACTACGTTGAGAGATATAACATAGTACGGAATTATTTTTCCCAGCAAGACTATGACATCTACGCTTTATCGAACTTTTGTTTTCCAATTATTCCATGTTAAAGTATTACATCTCAAGACGTTATTATGTTAATAAAAAACAAGGGTAAAAATAGAACTAGTACAATTCAAATATCTCGAACTTAACTAATTTTGAAATTAAACCTACTGCAAAAATTAATAATATTACTTAAAATAATATGCTGACAAAAATTTGGAACATCTTACTCATCCAGTTAATGCTTTTAAAATAGATTCCAAATATGATAAAATTTTAAATTGCTTCTCCTGTAAAATTGACTTTTCTGAGTTGTCATACTTTACTTTGGATAGGTCGAAATGATATTATGATATATATGAACTGCAGATATATTATGAACTGCAGAATTTATCGTAACTGTGGATATTTTAATCGTTCAAAAATATTGTTACGATAGCGCAAATTTAAATTTAAATTCAAATGTTTTTTATATGAAATTAATTGTTATGTTTAATTTTCATTTTATTTGTTTTTATCAGTACAAAAGCCCTTAAATGTGATGAAGACAATAGGTATGGGTCCCAAGGAATTGGAGCAGAAATTCTATATCACGTGTTTAAATTGTATTTTTCTGAAAAAAAGATTTTTTTAATTCTATTGTACTGATGGCAAAAACAAAACAAAAAAATTTAAAGGTCTTCGGTCCCAATACTTGGGACACCGGACCTCTTGTTTTTATAGTCGGGGGCTGCTGACCTCAAACCCTCACTACTCATTTAATAAAACCCTGTTTTTGCCGATTTAAATATGTAATTTTGTCTTATGAAATCCTATGTAACCGTTTTTATGTACCTATGTATAAAGAAATATAGAGTTTACGCCTCAACATTTTTCTGAATTGATTTTATAATTTATTCATAGCTTAAATTATTTTTAAAATTAAAAAATATTTCAATTAAATAAATCTTAAAAGGCTATCTCTCATTCGCCTGGCTTCCAATAATTGTCTACTATTTATAGAGCTATTTGTTGCCGTTGCTCTTCTTCTTCATCATCAAAAAAAAGTTCTACTGATAAATAAAAAATACACCTTGATATAAAAAAAAATAAGAAAAGCTTTTTCGTTTTATATTTGTTTATCGTTCTTAACGACAATCGTTTCATAATATAAAAAAAAAACGATAACGATACGATAATTCATCGTATATCGTACATCGTATATTTTTGATAATAGGCGCAAAAGTGTTGAAATTTTGCATTGTTATTCATGATCAAAAAAGGAACCGGATACGGTATTTTACAAAGTTATCGACTGACAAATTTGGGTAGCTGCCATACAATTCCTGGCACATATCATGAATGTTTCAAAAACCAAAGGTGCTACAGATCCGAAAATTTACACTTAAGTATTCTTTCAAAAATAAGAAATACGATTGTCATCAATTTCGAAAATTTGGACTAGTTCGGTTCGATACCGTACAACTCCTAGCACCTATCAGGAATGTTTCAAAAACAATTTGTGTTACAGGCATGACAATTTCACAAATAAAGGAATTCGACTGTTAGTGATCTCAAAATTTTGGATTAGTTCGGGTCGGTGCTATACAACACTTAGCACCTATCAGAAATGTTTCAAAAACAATTTGTGCTACAGACATGAACATATTATACATAGGTAATCAATGAAAAATAAACAAACATGTATTTTCCAGTTTATCGATATTCGGGCTGGTTCGGGTACTTTCAACTTTGGAATATATTAAAAATCAATTGAGTTGCAAATATGAAAATTTACAATATTATACTCTTTCAAAAATAAAGAAATACAATTGTCACCGATTTCATAAATAAATAACATTTGCAATAACCTAATGAATTTAACACAACTTGATGCAGGCCACATTTCAGAAGACTTAAATGTCAAAATTGAAATAGCAAAGATCAGTACAATTATACAAAGTACTGAAGAATTGACTGAAAACGTATTTCCGAATTTTAGAAATCAATATAAAAATTTTACATGTCTATGTCAAATGGCTAATAGAATTAGCTAGAAAAAATGTGACACTTCGTATTATTAATCAGAAAATAGTGAAGAATATTCTAGGGGGTATACTCACAGCTGTTAATACCGAACAGATTTTCTTTATTCGTTGAATTTGACACGTTTTCCTCTTCACCAATTTAAATTAAAAGTAGCAGTTCCAATATTGCTTTTCAAAATTTGAAGCAGGCAAAACACTATGGTACTAATTTAATAATAAGAACTTTCCAACCTCATTACATTGAAGCATAAATTCAATTTGATAGTGAAAAATGCCATATCTTTATTTCAACAATATCGCAATAGCAAAGAACGTGTTTGTTTATACTGCATCAGAAAAACCCCGAAATGTTGTTTACAAAGAAATAATTTTAATTCATAAATCAAACTTCATTGAATTTTTTTTTTTTTTTTCCTTACTCTTCTTGGAAGAATAGGGCTTTCACTTGACATCTCCATCGTACTCGATTTCTAGCTGGTAATTTCACTTGTATTTCCGAGGCAATGTCTAATATCATTTTTAATCTGTTTGTATTTGTACTGTTTAAATAGGCGATTGGCCTACTGTAGAAGATCACTGTGATAACTCTACGCCTACGTGGTTAGACGATGTCATATTTTTCTGCAAGTTGTCGCTGTGATTTTATCCATCTTTGACGTTACTATGTTTACCGAGTAAGTCATGTATGACAATTGTGTAATTATTATTAGTGTTTGTCTAATATTATTTATTGTGTTATTTGGTTATTCTGTTGTATGAGATATATAGATATTGATATATTTTATATTTATATATCAATATTTTTAGTTATATAAAGTATTAATTATATTAATTATTTTTTATTGATTTTATAAATTTTATATATAATATTGTGCTATTTTTTTTAGTTATATTTTATACCCCCCACGAAAATCGAACCCCTGACTACCACATCGTAATTGAAACACATTTATGTGCTCCAACCCATTAGGCCACGGAAGGGATCTTCATTGAAGTAAAATCGGACAACGTCGGAAAACTTTGCTAGTATAAAATATAAAATGCGGTGCTTTTATTTATCGTTATAATACGTTAAGTTTGAGTTGAGTATAATTAATACAAATCTGAACATATTCTTCTGATCAAAAAAAAAAAAATGGTCAATAAAAATTTTGATTACTTATTTTTAGATATTTATAGGCAAATATAAAAAAAAAATATTTGTCAGCAATTGCACACTTGTTCGATAATTCGTAACATAATTCGCATGTGAATATTGAACTCACACATTTTTTCAGTATTTTTCACACTACAAGCACATTAAATATAGCAAAATAAGGCAACTCAAAATGTTTAAATTGACCAAATCAATTTAAGTACCTACGCCCGATAAATTATTTTAAGAAATTATTAATGAGGACATCTGAAAATTTATATGTTGAAAAAAATTAATTTATGTAATTTTTTTCACTATATTTTCACTCTTTTTTTTGATATTTAAAGCACATATATCTAAGACAGTCATTAAAATAGTTCTATATATTATAAAAATGTTGTATCCAATTATAAATAAAAATCCGGGCGAACTGTAGAAAACAAACTAATAATATTTAAAGCCATTTTTCGCAGTATTCATTTATACGGGTTCCCTGGAAGAGCGCTGCGAAAACAAATTTAAATGTGCTACAAAGAAAACAAAATGCGATCCTAAAATTAATCTTGGCTAAACCTTTTTATTTTTTCACCAACAGATTGCATAGCATAGCAAATATTAATACTGTTTCCGAACAAATAGCAAAGATATCGCCTGCCTTTTTAGAGAGCTGTCTACATTCAGTAAATCCGCTAAAAAGAGCAATTGGTTTCTTTTGAATTAAGTTAGTTTTTAAGTTTTATGATAAAAATAAATTGATCAAAATGGTTTTTACTTGCCATTTTTCCTTAAAAAATATATATATTTTTAATAGAAAAGTTGAGGTTAGTCTAAATAAATTAAAAATCATAGGTGTAAATACATTAATATAAGCTCTTAATTATTAAAATTAGAAATAAGGAAAATTGTAAAAAGAAAATAAAGCATAATAAAATAATAATAATAATTTTTTGCTATTAATTTTCACAATTTCTTAATAGCCAATGTATTTTCTAATAGAAAATTCTCTATACTTAAATTTTCTCTATGCATGTTTTGCGAATTGAATTTAATAAAAATAATGAATTTTCCTACACAATGTAAATATTATATAAAAGATTTAACTATTATTCGATTCTCGCCTCTTAACTAGTGAAAAACCAAAATATCTGATGGACTTGATAGATTTAGACTCAACAAAGGTTGGTAAAAATTGCACCATAGTTCGAAGTACTGAATGAAGTTTATATTAATCTACTGGCATTTCAGCAAAAAAACAAAAAAAAATTAAGTCAAGAATAAAAAATGTCAGGGTTATCAGACATCAGAAAAGATGTCAGAGGAGTTCAAAATGTTTATTAATACAAAAAAGGCATTCGTTTGATTAAAAAATTAACTAAAAAATTTAATTTTCATTTCTGATATTATTTGGATATAAAACGAAATAATTTTGACGAGCTCTTGCAGATATTGAATCTTCACGGCAATATATTTCCCGGCTATTTTTTATAGGCAGCAATTTTATCAGTAATAAATTTTACAACATTTTTGTATTACAATTTTCAAGGGTAGGTACTTGTAAATTATCATAACACGAAAAAGTACGATTTCTGCCTAAGAAATCTGCTACCTTCCTACAATACACATTAAAATACAATATAATGTTGCGTAATTTTAATTGGTTTTTGAAAAAATATTTTAGTCAAAACTATATTTTCTTGTTTTTTTGTAATTCAAGACTATGGGGATGAACACCCGAGCTGCTTTTACTCAAAGACTTGGTATACATAGTCACATATAATAGTATTTCATTTGAGCTTTTTCGATTTATGAACAAATTTGAACGCGAAAAATTAATTTTATATGAATACGAGAATTAGCGCCCCAAATATTATTACCCCAAAGGCAAAAATGCAATTAAACTAAATATTGGAGTGAAAAAAGCCCCTAAAACGAAAAAATGAGATAATGATATAAATTCCTAAACACGAACTAAATCACATTATTTCTTATTTATTTAATTATGTAATGAAACCCTAAAAAGTAAAGGTAATAAGACCCAAAAACATAAAATAAAAGCCCTAACATAAAATTTTGCCGAAATTGGAGTTTTACTTCATTGAAAATTAATACTCAACTTAATACAAATGTTGGGGTCTTATTTAATTTTGCTTTTGGGGCGATAATTTTTGAGTTGATAACGCTTAGTGTACGTTACGTATATTGTTTGGCGCATTACTTCGCGAAGCCAATTTTTGATAGAATAACTTCGGCTTCATAGTAGTATAGTTCCATTATTAAGTGAAAAACATTGAATAATTGTATTCCAAATTATTTTTGCGGAACGGGAATTTGGAACGGGATTCAAACTTTTTTTTTCTTTTTTTCCATTAATTTCATTACAACTATCTTAATAATTTTATTATACATAAAATACAAGATATCAAGTATACATTTTGATTTGAATGAATGCTTGAGGAAGAAAGAAAACCCAATGATTTCTTCTTCTAGAAACTTAATTTATTTGGCTAGTTGTTTAGAAATCTGCAACATAGTTCCAGCGGCGTGAATCTTTTTAGTATGCGTGTCTTTCGAGTAATTAAAAGCTACGGAATCAGCGCATTTGGGTGATTTTTAAGTCTTGAGTGATATAATGTTGACTTGGAAGTAACTGATTATTTTATAGATGGAATCTTGAGATCTTCTCTTATTCTGTCGTTTGTTACAAACCAAGAGGCATTTACAATGGAGCACAGTACTTGTGACTGAAAACGTTCAATTATTTCAATATTTGAGTTACTTGTAGTACCGTATGTGTGTACGTATGTCCATATTGGTTTCAATATTGATTGATATATCATTAATTTGCTATGATTTGGTAGCTTGGAATAACTGCCAGTAGAGTTGGTTGAACTTTGTTCTGAGTTGTCTGTTCTTTTGGACAATGTGAGTTATCCAAGTAAGTCGGCGATTTAAATGCATACCCAAGTACTTTACTGAATTCACCTGTAGCAGTTGTGAATCGTTTAATTTTAGGACAGATATCTCATCGATATGTGAACGTAATGTGCAAAGATTTTGATGTGTTTGCTTTTATTCTCCATTTCATAAGTCAATTTTCAAGTTTAAAAAGGTTTTCTTGCAATATTTTAGACGCTATCATCGGATTTGTATGGAATGCCAAAATAGCAGTATCATTAACATAAGTAGCTGCAATAATTTTTTGTGATATTGGGAGATTGGGTGTGTAAATGACATAAGGTACTGGTCCTAAAACACTTCCCTGTGGTACACCAGATTGTATTTGTCTAATATCTATAATATCGCTGTTTTACATTACTACAAATTTTCGATTACTAAGGTATGATTTAAAAAATTTATGATAATGGTGAGGCAGCAGCTTTTTCAATTTAAATAATAGCCATTCATGTTAGACTTCAAACTGAGAGACTTATGATTTGGGTAATCAGATGGCGCAAAAACTACACCATATCTGTCAGCAAAAAATCGCTTTTATCGACTAAGGGTGATACACTTTGAGTAAAAATTAAATATATTATATTAATGAAAATATTACTGGAGTTGATTAATTTACGATTTCATTTATTTGACAATATCCTCAACCTCAACACAGTATCATCCATCACATTTGATTTCATAAATTTGATTTTTCTTATATAAGAAAAAAATATTATTTCAATAAAGAACTGTTTTTGTTGCCTACCTTCCTTCAATACACATTAAAATACAATATATGTTGCGTAATTTTAACACCTACAAGAATTCTGATTAAATTGGATTTTTATTTTTTTATTAAGATAAATCGTATTTTATTGAGTGGTTAATTTCTCATGTATTTTTATCCATACTCAAGATTTCATTTGTAACCATGCTTTTTATATTAAGAGGAACAGAATATCAAAAGATTGTATGAATAAAATGATGAAAAAATAAAAAGAAAAACAATAAAGTATGATAAAATGAATTAAATTGGAAAATTTATTGCAACAATTTTGCAAAATGTAGTTACATACAGAAACATTTACACAAAATTAATAAGAAAGTTATTTTATCACCTAAAAGTATGCCATATGATAAATATTTTACTTGATTAATTTATAAAAATAAAATAAACGTGAATTGAATTATTCATTTTAGATTAATAAATTTAAACAAAGAGATGAATAAAATAATGAGTGAAAAGCAGAGATGGAAAAACTTATATAATATATTATTATAAATTATATGCTAAAGTGATAGCTGTAAATAACATTTAATTGACTGTGAGAGAAAAATTAATTCATACTTTTTCCTATTCATTTCTATTCTCATATTTAAATATTATATAGCTTTTTTTAGTTGTGTATTAAATTATTTAACCATATCTTTTTTTTTTTTTATATTATAGCCAAAACTTAGGTTTTGAACCTTTTAGTACTTGCGTACCGTTGACCATTTGAAAAAGGAAAGGATAGCTAAAGGAAAGGAAAGAAAAAGGAAGAAGAATAGTTTTGTGGGAAAGAGCGAACAATGTTGTTAATATTCGTCTTAAATTTCTGCAAATCATAAATAAAAAATCCTTCTCTCATTGGGAATGCTTCGATTGGGACGCGATTCCACAATCGAAATGTTCTTACTATAAAAGAATTTCCATAGCCGGACTTAAACCATCTCGGAATTTCCACTGTGAAAGGGTGTGCACTTGATGCCTCTCGTGTTATGCGACAGAATTGCTTGAGAGGAGGAAGAAGTGCCAACACCAAGTAGATATCTATAAAATAGAGAAAGTGCTCCAACAATACGACGATGACCAAGTGGTATAAGGGATGAGGTCACATTTACGTCGCCTATAAGACGAATGGCGCGGTTTATCTATGGGTATATTAAGAAAATGAGATATTTTTCTTTTTATTCTTGTAACATTTTAATCTCAATTTATTAAGCGCTGTCGCACACTTCTGAACTCTAATGAAAGGTTGATCTGAAAGTTAGAGAAAAATTTAAAAGCTGATAGCAGAATGAAAAAAAAGTCAAGTACCGATCTACTACACATTGTTTAATCATTACAATCAATGCAGCTCCAAGCGGGAAGAAAAGTCAACAAATGCTACATAAAATAGGTAAAACTGGAAACAGAAAAAAAGTATTACTGTGCTTTGAATAGAGTAAATGGATGAAGAATAAATTACTATGAGTTCAACTCTCTATATAATAGTAATGATTTACTTGTTACTACTCAATGCCTTAAAGTAGAATTAAATTAAAAAAACAAAAAGTTTATCTAGAATAATATGCAGGCAGATATATTCAACTCATTAAGGAGTTTGAATAATTCACATGAATGTTGACGTAGACCTGTTAAATTACTTTAATTCTCTATTTTGTGTATTAGTCGTCTATATTTAGGTGAATATTTCAAAAATTTGATATTCTGTGTCCGAACAAGTTTTAATACAGAATTATTTTAAAAATATTTTATTTATTTATGGTAAGTCCTGCTTTAATAGATACCCAATTTCAGACTATTAATATTTTATGATATATCAATCAGGATATATCCGAAAATCTTACTTAAACAACGAAAATGTCAGTACCGTGATTGTCCTTACATCTACTTAGCTCTAAATAATTTCAATTATCTATCATAGCAGAAAATATGTTATTAAAAGAAAGAATAGAATATGATATAGAAAGCGCATCTTTAGATTTACTTATAATGAAAGAAATATATTATAAAATAACTATTTTTTCAAGTGAAGTTCATGTGTCCTCATGTTTTTCTGTAATTTCCGCGGCTATAAGGTAAAGAGCAAAAAAAATATTTTAAACGATAATAATTTGACTACGCACTCAACGGTTATAAAATAAACTTCTCAAAGTTAAATAAAAACTATTTTAAGAAGCATAAACGGATTTAGTTTCCCAAAATATTTCATACCGGAAGGTAGTTCAAAATTTTATTTTGTAATTTTGTAATTTTCGTGGTGCGTGTTACCCAACAAATAATTTTCAATTTGTGTCCGTACATGTGACCGCTCGCGTTCGCTCAGTCGCCGCACAAAAGTCCAACATTTGTCGTCGCATTTCCGTATAAATTATGGTTAAGAGTCAGAAAATACCGCTACATGGGTCCAGGTTGACGCATTCTGAATGCAAGAGTTGGTTTGAGTCAAACACAACGAGTGCTCTTGTGATCAAGATACGCAATATTTTGAGGGTTTATATGGACTCATGAGTTAGCAATGCGATGTACTAATGCGGTGGATAAGAGTCTATAAAATAGCATTGCATGCGTCGGTTTGAGTCAATCACAACTAATGCTCTTGTGATCGAGATTCGCAATATTTTGAGGGATTATATGGGCTCATAAGTTAGAAATGCGATGCACTCATGCGATGAACAAGAGCCCCGATAAATAACCAAAAACACAAAAATTTATTGCACATAAACACAAATAACTAAATGATGAATCGTTTTCATCAATAGTATATTCTGTTGCTTCCAATGTTGTCAATGACGGTGCTTCGGGTCGTTCTTTGGCTTCCATTCTTATTTTGTTTCGATAGTTTCTTTTCACCACTTCTACCAGCACTTCTATGGGCAAATTATTCCCATTTTAAATTATAAATTTATTGTACTCATGGGACATAGCGCGTGGACCCATTTACTCCTGGATTTCCATATCTACATTAAAATATTTTAGAAAACACCCCTTAATAATTATATCAATGTATTAAACTCTTCTTTCTAAATAATTTTGAATAAAGTGATTTCTATAGCGGTTAAATGAGTCCATGATCTGTGTCTTATGATCAGGTACAATAAAGTTTATGAACTAAAGTTATTATCATTTTAGATTATAATTTTATTGTACTCATGGGACACAGCGCGTGGACCTATTAACCCATGGCCCTTTTAATCCATATAAAAATATATTACCCGTACGTACAAATAATATTATTTTAGTTGGATTTTAGTTGAAAAATACTTTTATTACAATTTATATTATAATTACATACCTGTATTTAAATATTTTTCTCTCTTATTTAAATTACGTTAACTGAATTGACTGACCGAATAATTGTGACTGGCATATTATGACTAAATTAATAACTTACACTCACATCAGTCATCCATGCGCTGGTACCTTTCAATTCAATTCATATTTATTTGTATTCATATATATTCTCGCTCGCGCTTGTATGTTTAATATTGTATCTCAGTTAGTAAAGTTTGTTTATTCATCTCACTCGCACTTGCATGTTTAATATATATATTAAATTAATAGTAAAATCAAAATTATAAAAAAAAAACAAAAAAAATTGGAAATGATGAAAATAGTTTAAGTAATTTATTGTTAGAAGTTTTAAAAGTCAATTTTAAACATTACGCATGTGGACGCATGAGACTAAAAAAAACTTGTGCGATTTTAAAAAAATGTTTATTCTTAAACTTCGGTCGCATGCGGTCTCATGTGTCCCATCGGTCGCAAATTATTTGTTAATTTAATTAAATATTCTTAGAAAAATATATATTATTTTATGTATTATGTTTGCAAGTTTATTTATTAAATAGTTTTAAAATTAAATGTCTATTTATTTGAATTTTGTTGCTCAAATACTGTTTATTTGTCATTTCCGTGGTTTTACGTGCGTTCATATGGGAATTACAGCAAGCGCACGGAAATTACTCTTAAAGCAAATCTGTTCTAATTCTGAGTCCACGGAAACAACGTGCAGAAAAAAAAAGATGGATAACCAATATAAGAAACCACAGAAAGAATAAAGCTTTGTTTAAAGTACAGTTCTTAGAACAAAGTATATCATCATCATCTCCTTTAAATAAGCTATTAGTTGTTTCTGTATCTTCTGTTATGTAAAAATATATCACATATTTCAGAATGGATAACATTTTTGAAGTGGACTAATTTAGCCCAAATCCCTGTAATATTCCTACCTTTGGTCAAACTGGATTATTCCAAATCACAGTTTATTTGAATAAACATACAAAACATTTCATAAGAAGGGTACAAAAAATTATATCGCAAACTATCGTCCAATAGCCAAGCTGTCATGTTCTACTTTTAGCTGGCTTCCAGACTAAATATTTCATTTACTAAACAAACAAGAAAGTAATTTCCCTGATATATATTGTAATTTTAGTCCAATAACTGTATATTTGTCATTTCAGTGCCAAGTTGTCATTCCCAAGTCCTTAAAAATATTAAAATGAACTTAAGAACCTACTAATCATTTTATCATTTACAACATCATTTACATTTCCGAGTTATCAAACGGAATAAACAAAAAAAATATTTAAAATTGATCATTTTGCCATTTTGATGTAGCGAAATATTAACCTTTTGAAATATTCACCCATTTACGTATGTTTGCTAAACTACCTATCAACTCTAAAATACGTAAATATTGTTTTCTACGTAGCGTTGTTGTTAAGCATTTTTCTTTTACTACATTATATTTCAGTACATTATAAATTTCAAAGTACCTTGAATAAAGTAAAAATATTTTGAAAAATATTGCTAAAAATATCTTAATACAAAACGCAATTTAATAAAAAACAAAAAACACAAAAATTCTTAGAAACTGAAGTCAACAAAAATATTTCTAATATTAACTTTTTTCCTAAAAAATGTTTACATTGATCGCGTTGTTGATTGAATGTACGGTAGGGGAGTTTTCAAAATTAAAATAGAAACTAAGTTAAATTTAAATTTTTAAACAATTTTTAAATAAGAGTCAGATTATGATAAATTTTATATACTGGAAAATTAATTTATCGGGATATAGTTTTCAATGCTTCACGAACGTAGAATGTAAAGTGTAGTTGATTTTTCGATTTTTTGTAGTCGATTTTTGGAAGTTAAAAGTTTTTTTTATAGATCAACTCTGATTTTAATCTAAATATGAAAACTATTTTCTGGAGTAGTGAATGACCTTATTGAGAAGCTCAGTTAGACTATTGTGTTTCTTAGTTCTTTTGTTTATAATTTTAATTAGTTTTTACAAGTTTTCTGTTAAAATTTATATCGTTTTTTGTACGATAAGTACATTTTGTTGTTTGCTTGCTGCAGTTTATATTATTACCAACCGTTAATACCGTAAAATCATTTGCAAAAAGTGTCATCGTTGCATCTTCTAGCTCTCGGATATCTTTGGTGTAGAGTTAATACAAAATGTGGCCCAGAAAGTTCATGCTCCCTGTGGGTACTCGTATATGTATTTTCGTGTATAGTTATCTTCCCCTTCCTTGCTTATTACCTAATACTCATTTTAATTCAATTATGAGATGCTTGTAAATAAATCCCTCCATACATTGTCAAAGGCTTGTGTTACGTCAAGGAACACTGAAAAGTAGATAAATTTTTCTTCTAATGTCTTTTCGATGACATTATATAGTTATTGTTGACTTGGCCAGCAGTTGAGTATTGCTTCCTAAGCCCAAATTTATGATTTGGTATGATATTTCTATTTTCTATTGTTGATTGTAATCTTTTAACTAGTAATTTCTCAAACAACGTGTAGATTACTATCTAGAAGCAGTAAAATAAGTCTGTAAAATTTGGCTTCGTTCGTGGATTTTTCTAGCTTATGAATCAATATCGTCACAGTCAATTTCCAAGTACTTGCAACATAGTTTAGATTGATCCGCGCTGCGTTCATTATTTTCGTTAAAACTGACAAAGTTTTTAGCGAGAGTCTTTTTAAGATATAAGCAGAAATAAAATTAGGAATATTCTTAAAAACCTAAAGAACAAAAGACACACCATAGGGATTAATAAAGAGATAATAGAAGAATCATACAACATATTTGGGCCAATTTTACTGGACATCATTAATAAATCATTGGAGAGTGGTATTTTTCTGGAGAAATGGAAAGAATGCGTAATTATCCCAGTACCAAAAATTAAAATTTCTAAGCGATGCGAAAATATGCGCCCAATCAATATGATGTACCTACATGAGAAACTGTTGGAAAAAATTTTCTATGAACAACTAAAGAAGTATGTTGAAACAAACAATATTAGCGCAATGGAGCAGTTAGGCTTTCTTAAAGGATATTCATGCGATACAACATTAAACTGGGTGACTTTTGAAGGGTAAAACTAGCTGATGCTGGAGATTTCATCATAGCAGTATTTTTAGACCTAACGCATGCATTTGAGACATTAGATACAAATTTATTATTGTCAAAACTCAAACAATATGGTATCAAAAACAACGAGCTAAATTGATTTAAAACATATTTAGTAGGAAAAAAGTAGGTTATCAAAGTTAACAATGTTTTATCTAGTCATAGAGATATTAAATTAGATGTTTCACAGGGGTCAACGTTGGGCGTTATAATGTTCCTGTTATACATTAATGATATTAGAAATATTCTTAAATTTTGCCGTATAGTTATGTCCGCTGATGAGTGTCTGGTATATATTAGTAGCAGAAATTTTGCAGATTTAGTTCGAAATCTAAACACAGACCTGTAAAGTATACATAACTGGCCTTGTATGAACAAGTTAAAGCTCAATATCCCAAAAACAAAGTGTATGCATACCAATATTAAATCTGCAGCTTCTACTGTTCCTGCTGTTTATATTAATAATGAAATCATTGAACCTGTTACGAGTATTAAATATTTAGGTATTAAAATAGATAATAAACTGAATTTCCGTGAAGACTTAGACTATGTATGCGGAAAAATTAACAAAAAAATGGCTTCCTACGTCGAATTCGAAGCAGTCTTTCTTTTGAAACAGTGAAAATAATGCGATTATTTTACCTCATTTTGATTATTGTGCAATAGTCATGTTTTCCAGGTCATCAGAACACCTTAACAGCATGCAAAAGCTACAAAACAAGGGGTTGAAAATATTGCTAAAATGTAGTAATAGATCAAGAATTGCATCTATGCTTCAAACACTAAATTGGATGAGCATAAATCAAAGAATACAATTTAATGTTTTAATTTTTGTTTTTAAGTTGAGATACAACTTACTCCCCCTATATATAACAGGGAACTTACAGCTCGGTAGTGAATGCCAGCGGTATAATCTGAGAAGAGAGGAAATATTTAGAGTCGCACCATGTCAAAACAGCTGGTCAAAATCAACTACTGTATAAAGGACTGCAGTTGTTTAACTCACTGCCAAATGAGATGAAGTGAATGTAGAACATTAATCGATTCAAAAAGACAACTATTTCAAAATATGTTGTAGAAATTTTGTAGAATATTAGTTTTAAAGCTGTAGCGGAATATTAGTTTTAAAGTTATTTTGTTTTTATTTTGCTGATAAATTTTAATTGCTGAAAATTTTTGTCTTTGTTCATTTTTGGATGTGCTATTATTTGATTATTTGATTATTCGATGTATTGAATTAATTCAATTTACGTAAATTAGTATAAAATTATTGTTAATGTTAATTATATAAAGTTTTATACAAAACTAATAAAAAAAAAATAAAATTAAAGAAAATCGTAGAGCAATGCTGGATTTTAAAATCTCGATTTCCTTTATTAATTCCCTTCGCCGGATAATCGTTATTCGGTTATGCTGTTTATGATTAAAAATATGTTAAGGGTACGAAAAAAATTCTTTAGTTTAAAGTTGTAGAAATTTACCTAAATGGATAAGGGCAGTTAGAATCACAAACGAATCAGAAGGTTTAATTATTAATTATTAACCATCATCAAAAACAAAAGAGTTATCGTATTTTAATTATGATTCGTAATCCAAAATTTCACACGTTGCAGTTTCTTATTTAGAAAAAATTAAAGATAACAGAGTGGGAGTAAAAGACAAATATTTTGACTTAAAAACATTAGAGAATCGATTGACATTGAAACGATACATGAATGGGTTCAAATCTCTCATTTAGAATGTTATACCAACGTAATACCAGCAATCAAACACAACATTACAAAATAAATACTCATATACCACCATTAAAAAAAAAAAATTCTGTTATTGTCAGTTGCTATATGTAGATGATGCAAAGAAAACAATACGTCGTTAAGATTAAAATAGATGCTTATCGTTGAAGAAAAATAAATAAAATATAACATGCCTACAAAAACAGAAATAATATCAAAGAAAGAAAGAGCAGAAGTAGAAATACAATTATAAAAATAACCTTTTCGAGCAACGTATTATGGAAATATGACGTGCTATTCAAAAATTAGTTCAATATTGTCAATTATATACAAGGTATTTCATTGAGGTGATATTATAGAATGTACTTTAAAAGTAAGAGGGCTAGCTATTTAAGTTAAAAAATTTCAAAATGTTGTTAGAAAAGTTGTTAATTTTTGTTGTTATTTTGAAAACGAGTATCTTACATTTGTTTACCTACTACAGTTAGTTGTTTGTCAAATACCGAAACTTTTTATTGATTGCATTTTTTGTCCAATTTTTAATTTGTTATTGAGAAACAACATTATGTGGTAATAGATAAAATTGAACATTGTGATAATAATGTCGCCGTCGAACTAATTTCATGGCATATTTGAGCTTTTCGGTCCTTCCATGTAATTTCATTGTAAAGTTTTACACTAGCTATGTGTACATTTATAAAATTTGACAACTAACTTTATTACAATGAAATTAAGGCATAATAAGATAATAATAAATTATTTGGTAAATTTACAGTTTTATGGAGGTCTTCAATTTCGTTTATACCGGGTGTGCCAGAGCATGCGTAACTGCTTTTTAAGAAAGAAAGAAGCCGTTATTTTAAAATTTAAAATTAGAATTTTTTCTATCGATTGGTGGTATTTCCAACTAGGGGAAATGACCGCAAATTGGTTTTTTAAGACCAAAAATCGCCGAAACTGGCCGAAATCGAGATTTTCAAATGGAACAAAACTCTCTACGACAAAAAATAAGAAAATTATGTCAAATGATTTTTTTTTGTTTTCTTAGTATTTTCCTTTAAAATTAATACAAATAAAACAAAAATGTTCAATATTTTCCTTTGGTAAACTAAAATTAATGATAATCATTTTTACTTGATTTTCTTTAGCTTGCAATGTTATTTATTTATTTATTTTATTGGGCAATGTAGGGGTCAGTGTTTTTCGGGGCGTTGCCCGAGAAAATTTAAAGTTCCTAGAATTTTTTCTTCGTTTTTAGTTTGAAAAGGGAAGTATTATGTGATGTTTGTCTGTTAGTAAACTATCTTTTAAAGGTTTTTATATGTAATTGTTTTTTTTTTTTTGTGGAAAATTTGAAAACAAATACAAAGAGTAATACGCCCGTGCTTTGTAATAGTGTGGGATCCACCTCCACTAAAACCACTGATAGTTTTTAAAAATTTAATAAAAAGCTAATTCATGAAAATTTTAAAAATTATTATAGGTACTTAAATGAAATACAAAAAAAAATCAAAAGTGAACGAAAATTAAAATGAGTTTCAGTTTTGTACAAAAATAGTACTTACAACTTAAAATAAAATGCAAACATAAATCTTAGGCGTTGTTTATAAATTTCAATTAGAATTTTGGGATTTTAATTAGAAGTATTTTTTGAACACTAAATTATGGTCTGTTTTTATGTTAGCATAAATCTTTTTTTAGGTACTAATAATAAACATTTTCATTTTTATAATATTTAAACACTAAGTACTTATTTCTATATGTTAGTATAAAACTAATGCTACATAAACTTATGCTAGATGTTAGTAGTTCACATTTTAATTTTTGGTACTCTTAATTTAATTAATCAATTCTTATCCATATAGCAGTTTTTTTCATTGTTCAAAAAAGAAAAGTACAAAATGTTATAAAGAAAACAAAACCAAATTTAGAAATCCAAAAAAGACAAAGACAATTAGGAAAAACCAAAAGAACAGAAAAAAGGAAAGACGAAAAAATACAAAATAATAAACTAATTAAATTGACGGGTGATTAAATAATTTTCTCATGATAAAACTTGATTATGAACAAAGTTTCGCCTTCAGGAGCAAAAATAAATAAATTATTGGGTGAACCCACCCTTAGAACACCCTAGAAACATAAAGTTGGCCATGGGAAAAACATGGCGATCTTAAATCCGCAGTACTTAATAGACTGTCCCTGTGCCTTGTTTATCGTAATCGAGAACGCAATTCTAACTGGAAATTGCAACCTCTTAAAGTTAAAAGGGAGATCATTTGGAATAAGTGGTATCCTTGGGATGAAAACGACTTCACCCTGTCCCTTCCCTGTTAAAATAGTCACTTCAATTACATTTGCCAGCAATTTTTTAACACAAAGTCTTGTACCGTTGCAAAGTTTTGGTGGGTCGAGGTTCCGTATTAAAATAATTGGTGATCCCAGTTTCAGTAAAAGACGATGTGGCGGTAATCCAGTCGGATCAAGAGAATTTAGGAACTCTGTTGGAAAATTGACTAATCAGCATTTACTACGTTATCAATGGACTTGTATTCATTTACCACGCCCGGTAATATGGAAAGTATTTGATTTTGGAGAAATAATTTTTTTTTTTTTTTTTTTTTTTTTTACACTCTACAGTAAATTAGGTACAATCACCCTTTCGTGCTTAATTAAGTACGGTACTGCAATTTTACACTACAATATCTACAATAATTCGAGTATTTATTTTAACAAATTACTGGCTTATCTACTCATTAAATGTGGAAATCTACTACTATTGTCAGGAACTAAGCCTTCTTAAATAGAATAGTTTCATTTTTATTTCATTTGTTACCAGATTATACTCTCAATTATTTTTTGCCATTTATTATATCCCAATGACAAAGGGTACTGGACCAGGTCGAAAAATCCATAAAGCATTTTTTTTTTGTTTTGCTTCATCGGGAATCGAACCTGGGACCTTTCGGTTGTAAGGCAGGCGCTCTACCTACTGCGCCACCCAGCGTATAAAAAAAGTAATTTTTAATTATTATTCTCTTCTCAATTATTCCAACACACACGACAACTTTAGTTTAGAATAAATCTAAGCAACTCTTCTAAGCATACAAATTATGAAGGCATACTTATTACTTATACATGTATTGACAGTTGACAGTGCAGTTGACACTATATAATATTGATGTATCATATAAAGATTTAGAGATAAGAGATTTTGTGTTAGTTCGATTATATTCTCTTTTGAGTCAAATTTTTTTTTATTATTTTTGGATTATTGCATATGGCTTTTTGGACTTTCAGTACGAAAAAAAATTAATTAGTAGGATAACATTAATATAGGTTTTGAAGGAAAATTTATTAAAGATAAGGGGTGGAATTGTGTAACTTTGTTTCAAACATTTCGGTCGAAACGAAATGTTGTCGAAACAAAATTTGGATGACATTACGTAATTTGAAACGTTAATTTATTTTGAAACGCGCGAAAAAACAGTGAAACACTTTACATAATTCCATTTTTGATTTGTTTCGTTAAAATTTCAACAACTACTGCTAGAAAATAATATTAAAATAAAAAAAATGGAACTGAAAGAAATTGCAACTGGATACAAGTAAAATAAGCTAATAATAATACCAAAATTTTTTTTTTTTTATTCTGAAAATTTTTTTTCTTTACAGAAAATCATTATAAATTTACTTAATTTTTCATTTTATTGTAATTTTTATTTTTGTGCGTTTCTAAAATAAATATTCCTATCAAAATCATGTATTAATTTATTATTTTTTTTAAAATTTACCTAAAAGCGTCAACTATTTTTCAATCGGCAAAATTTGGTCGTATCAAATGTAAAAAAAGTAGCGTTTCAACCTTACGCAATACCAAAATATGTCGTACCAATTTTGAAAAGATTGAAACAAAATAAAAATGGTCGAAACAAAATTATGCAATGCCACTTTTTGAAAATAGTCGAAACAAAACGACGTTTCAAATTACACAATGCTACCCAAGTATTTCCGTTTCAGATACACGGAATTCATAGGAATTTATATAATTTTACAGATTAACCCATTTTAAAGAAACATCAACACCAATGCAACAAAGAGATAACTGAAATGATGTGATATTTTATTGTGTCTATCGATTAAAATTTTATTATTAAAATTTATTTTACAGATTTTATGATAGGATTTATGACTAAAACTTGCTTTTTCCAAGGGTTACACAGTTTTGGTAGCAACTTTAAATGCACTAAAAAGAAGAAAATAAATTAGGTAGTTCAAGATCTGTTAAAAAAATTTTATGTGTGTAATTCTAACATTTGACTTCAGGCAGGAAAAAATAATGTTAGATCAAATGTTTGTACGAAAAAAGCAAATATATGAACTTATCATGAATAAAAGCACGGAGCGTCAATCCTGATAACTGCTTAAAATATCAGCTTATAGCTTAAATTTATGCTCCTTGCTTTTATAAACAAAAGTTTCTTATTTTTTGACGTAGAATACAAATTTGCATAAAAGGAACCCCTTCCCATTAGAAAATATCGATTTCGGCCAATTTCAGAGATTTTTGGTCTAAAAAAACAGACTTGCGATCCTTTCCGTAAGTTGAAAATACCACCAATCTATAGAGCACCCTTGATTTAATTAACAAATTTTTTTTTAATTTTAAAATAACGGCTTCTTCCCTTCTTTAAAAGCTGATACGCATGCTCTGGAACACCCGGTATATTTCGATTTAATAAATTTCCCCCATGTATTTCCATTCACAAAACTTAATTTATTTTGTGTCACTTTTGTTTAATGTGAAGTTCGCAAGTAAAAAAAGAGATCGATTTCTAATGTTGCTTATCTATATCTAATTTTTAATTTATGATTCAGTGAGTGAAAAATATTTACCCGTTTATTTAACAAAATTCTAGGTCTTCATATATAAAAGTTTTTAAAGCTAAACGTTTGTTAAGAATTATAATGTTACGATCTATATATGGTAATGAAGATACCACATATAATACAATTTACGAAAAATTAGTCCAATAGTCAATACTAATGAGTTCACCAGTTAACCAGAAAACAGTTTTTGTTTTACTAAAAAAATTAATTTTTATTTTTCAAATATCGATATTTCGGAAAGAACTTTCTGCCTGCACCAGTTCTTGGGACTAATTTTAAGTCAAAATAAAATTAGTCGCAAGTACCTACTAATTAAAATAAAAATAAGCTACCAAAATATCGATATTAGCAAAATAAAAATGAATTTATTAGTGAAAAATTCTACTATGAGAAGCTAATTTATTATTAATTGCTAATTTACCTTAAATATAAAATCTGCTTATCAAAAATAACTTTTATTTCACCTAAAAGTTACACCAGTATTAAAATTAGCAATCTAATACACTTATTTGAAAAAAGATAATAATACCATAGTGATGAAATACCCTGTATTTTGAATATTTGAGTGTAATAGCTTTACTAACGAATTACGTAAACTAGAATGCGTTGGCTTTGCGATGTGGATTGTTACATCACTTTGAATAACAAAATTACATTTCGACATAAGGGATAAAAATGTAAAAATAAAAAATTGAATCACTGGAGTTTGAATCTGACATCATACAAAAATGTTTGCACTAGAGTGTAATTCAAATGCAAGCATGTAAGATATATTTAGAATAAACACCAGGATAGCTATTTATGAATTATTTAAATATTTTTTGTTGGATTCGTTGGATTTGTAAATTTTAGTTTTTATAAAAACTTGTTTTCTAGCGTTAGAGTAAAATTTTGGTATAACAGTGAAAATAGTCGAATATTTTCCTTTTAATTTTACTGATATGCTTATCATACTCCGTCGAGTACAAAACACTGAAGAAGTCTGCAAGTAGTAGACGAAATACGCGTATCTGTATGATAAGCATATCAGTAAAATTAAAAGGAAAATATTCAACTATTTTCACTGTTATGTAAATTTTAGTTTTTATAATGTACTGCAAGGTAATTTATGTAAGTGTTATTGTATTTATCTTCAGATTAGATTAATATTTACCTTTGATTGAAGGGTTATTTAGTTATTATTGTCCATCTCAAATGTTGGTTATTGTTTTTTTTGCATATGCCTTGTTTATATTATGCTGATTTATCAGTAACACATAATGTAATGCATGATGTATACTAAGCAATAATCTTTAGGTTATTAACCATAATAAATTCATATTACATATTTGAATAAATTATTACTATAGATATAAATCGTGCCAATATTTCTGCTTTTATAATATTTTAAGGCTACTATACCCAAGTAACAGTCAGGCTCAGGACCTTCAAGGTCTGTAGTGCCTAGCAAGTAAATAAGTAAGTATAATATGTAACTGACGTAAGACCACTCAAATTTTTGTATGCTTTTGTTGGATATAATAATCGAGTCTTCATTAATTGAATAAAGGTGAGCTGCAGTTCAGACATTGAAAATGTAATTTTTTTGTTGTTTTTAAATAGAAGGTTTATTAAATAATCGGTGGCTGGGCTTCAGTGTTTAGATTATTGTAACGTAAATTGTAATAAGTGTTATTGCTTGGGATATATAAATATATGTTTCATGTTTTTACTATGTTTTTAAAATACCGCTACTTATTTAAGCCCTATTTTTGCAAACAATCAAAAAATTTAAAAAAATTATATCATCTCTTGATTTTTTCTGAGTTTTTACTCCTACTTATTTTAAATAGCGACACTTAGGTGCTATTATGTAATTATGATTTCATCGAACGAAATGCCAAGTTTAAGTCAAGTCAAAATTGCCATTATGTATTTCGATATAGTTCAGAAATTGTCAAAGAAATTGATAAAGTTTATCGATATAAAATTTTACCACGAAAGAGACATCGAAAGAGAGATTTTGTACAAATTATTTTAATTTTGAATTGAACGGATAAAATAAAAGAGTGACGGTTGGACAAGTGGTGTTTTGTTTTATATTTGCGATATTTTTTGGAATAAAAATAAATTTAATTAATTAATTTAATGAAATGAAAGTAGGTATTTTACTTTATTCTTCATAATTTTTATTTTTTATTGAAATAAATTTTAACAGGAATGAAAATTAAGTTACAAATAAACTACAATATGAAAATTTAGTGTACCATCATACGTTTTCCAAAGAGGTACCACGATATCTTGCGCTCATAAAACAAATAACTTGATTATGACCACATATCTAAAAACAAGAACTGTTATATTAATGTAAACTATAAGTATAAACTTACCAGCATTGCATTAATGCTAACAAAATCCCTTTCTATTATAACAAAAATTTTGCTTCGGTGATTTAATTGGAGTAAGCTTTCCATCTATTGCTACAATTATTTCTGTAATTCTACTTTAATCATAAAAATAATGTTTACCTGACCTTTTTCTTTTAGTACGTAATGGAATTTGGTTCATTTTGGGCATAAGTATAAACAGCAAATACATATAAAACTTCTTTAAGCACAACAGAAAAAGTCCGAAATTCATTTCCTACGATGAAAATCATTTACTTGGTACAGAATCTTAATACACTGGCCATTTTAATTATATTTGGAATCGAAGTGTTACTTATTGGCTATTTCAATTTTTGCCCTAATTTTTCTAATAAATCCATAAATGTAATGTTGTTTAATAGGAAATTTTGATCAAACTTGTTAATAAAATAAAGTTTTCAAATTCATGTGTAAATAACATACCTATAATCTTCCAAATCCAGTGGATTAGAAAAATCCCGAATATAATGTTGTCTTGTTTTTTAATTTTGCAATTTTATAGCGTTTTTCAGCACTATCAGAAATTTTTATAAAAACTTATAATTTTATAATTATTATATTTTATACACTTTCAACTTACTTTAAACTTAAAAATTTCAAATATTATAAACAAGCGCTATTGTTTTTTTATTATATAATTTGAATTTGACAGTTAAAGAATCAAACATATGTAATTTTCATCGTAAATTTTAATTTTAAAATGGCAGCATTTTTAAACACTTTTGAACAAATTTTCATCGAAATACATAATGGCACTAACGATTACAATCGAATAACTCTAACGATAACGATGAACGATTCGATTAAAATCTATCGAAATACATAATAGGCACATTAATAAATTTCACTTTACAAAATATATAGCGTTAACCCATTACTGCCTATTGGGTATTTAAATATCCAAAAACCTTAGTGCATTAAAATAGCTATATCTGCCGTTGGGTAATAGATATTGAGCTAGTTTTGATTTTATTAGAGAGAAAAAAGGCCGAACCATCGTTCTCAGTGAGCTAATCAAAATTCTCAAGAACTGCCGTCGTTAACGGGAACTCAAAAACTAAGGATTTTTTAAGCCCGGAAAATTTCCATAAAAAATTGTTTTTGTGAAATTGGAAAATGGAAAAGTCGGGAAAATTTCTAAAGATCACTTAGGCTCAAACTTTCTCAATCTAATAAAATAAATATTTTCTGGATTGGAATGCTTACGTCGTCTCTAGAGATGATTTACCTTTATGGGTATTTAAATACCTAACCGTTTCTAAAGCATGAAAAAATTGTTATAAAAATTAGTGAAAAAAAAAATTTATATTTTTATGAAAGTAAGGCACAATTCACAGAGTTTTTTTTGAAGAAATCTAAAAAAGTAAAGTATTTAAATAATAGTAAAATTAAATTTTACTATTTTAATATCCTGAAGCACAACAAAGCAACAGGTGAAGATGGAATTCCAGCAGAAATAGCCAAACTGGACCCTGACTTATTCGCAAAAACAATTGAACCCCACATCAGGAAAGCATGGATAGAAGAGAATATACCACCATCATGGAAGAAAGGAATGATTGTCAAGATACCTAAGAAAGGAGACTTGGCAAATTGCAGCAACTGGAGAGGAATCACGGTTCTAAATACTATTCATAAGATAATAGCAATTATTATAAAGAAAAGATTAGAAGAAGTACTAGAACCAATACTACGGAAAGAGCAGGCAGGTTTCAGACCAAACCGAAGCTGTGTAGACCAGGCAAATACTTTACGGGTCATAGTTGAACAATCAGTGGAATGGAATGCCCCACTATATCTACTATTCATAGATTTTAAGAAAGCATTCGACACAGTCAAGAGATGCGCAATATGGAGAACACTTACAAAGAAAGGAGTTCCTGAAAAAATCATCAACATCATCAAAGCGATGTATGAAGATGCAGAGACAACAGTTCAACACAGAGGTAAGATCAGTGATCCATTCTACACCAATATAGGAGTTAGACAAGGATGTCCACTATCTCCACTTCTCTTCAACACAATACTAGACGACATTCTAAGAGAAGTTTGCACTGGAATAAACGGAATAGAATGGGATCTCTTCGGAAACTTAGAAGACTTAGATTACGCAGATGATGTATGCCTCATATCAAAAAATCAAAGGGACCTACAGAACAAAGTCAACAGATTACAGGAAGAAGCAAAGAAATCGGGACTGGAATTAAATATCGAGAAAACCAAAGCAATGAGGACAAACAATAGTTACAGTGAGCCAATAACAGTGAGTGGACAACAGATAGAATACGTAGAAGAATTCAACTACCTGGGGTGCATTATAACATCAAGAGGAGGTGCAACAGAAGATGTCAACAGCCGTATAAATAAGGCAAGAAGAACATTTGGGAGCCTAATGAAGATATGGCGGAGCAACCAAATATCGAGAACAACAAAGCTAACAATATTCAGAGCATGTGTTAAGTCAACATTAATATATGGCAGTGAAACATGGCTCACTTCGGTCAGAATCAAACAGAAGCTACAAGTATTCATCAACAAGTGCTTGAGAATTATATGCAGAATATTCTGGCCGGCAAGAATTAGCAACGAAGATTTATGGATGATAACTGGAGAAGAACCTATCAACAGACAGATAAATAGGAAAAAATGGAAATGGATAGGTCATACACTAAGGAAATCAGAAAGTGATATAGCAAGAAGAGCTCTAGAGTGGAATCCACAAGGACAAAGGAGACCCGGCAGACCATACAACACATGGAGACGCACAATCGATCAAGAATTAACAGTCAACAATTATACCTGGGACGATATTAAGGAAGTAGTACTCAACAGAGAGGAATGGAGGTTCACTATCGAAGCCCTATGCTACCACGCGGAGTAATAGGAGACAAAAAAAAAAAAAAAAAAAAAAAAAATTAAATTTTAAAAACCAATTTGTAAATTATTTCGCTTTTTAATTTTAATTTTGTTTCGTGGTACATCAATATGATAGTCAAAAAAGCATTTGGGATGCAAAGTAGCCGAACACTTTTTGCAACCAAATTGTGTTTTAATACCGCATTGTCTACAACGACTGCGTTTAGGCATTTTTTCCACTATATGGTCAACACAATCTGTGCCTTTTGCCATTTGTATGGGCATTAACAAGTACACTCACACATGGACGGCTGAATATTTGTGGTAGTGTTACTAGTACTCCCACTTCATTTAATTTAATCAAATATGCCCATAGAAGTCACACCTTCATACCTTGCGCAGAAAACATGAAACTTCCAGGCATTCACCATTGCGGCATCAAATGGATTTGTGAGCAATGGCCAATACCATTTTTTACCACGAACTTTAATTCGATAATTGTTCATAGCAATATCAAACAGCATCCATCTGTTTATACTCATGAATGACCAGTGGCTGGTCAATTGTTATCTTACGAATTTTTCGGTGATACCGCTTTGTATGGAACATTGGGCCATGTCTCAAAAAGTTGGACATTATAGTAATTTAAACAGAATTATATAAATCTTAGCGTACTAATTAGTTTTACATAACACTACATTTAAAACTGTATAACTTTATCAATTCACTTTTGAATTTCTAAAACCTGAAAACACAACGGTCAAACTTCAAACCATGAGATAATGTGAAAAAGTTAAAAAACATTTTAAATGTTACAATACAGAACAATTATATATTTTGTCATATAATCCACTATTCATCAATAGATATCAGATGGACCTTTTATTTCATGTAGATTATTCCTGCTTGAAATAATATATCTATGAAATTTTAATTTTTTTTCATAAAAAATTTCATAATGGTTGTACGACGGGATCTATGAGGCGGCTTTAATGGGTTAATTTATTGATAATAATGCTCAAATATATTTTCAATATTTTTAGCTCAATACACTAAATCGTACGGTTTTGGCCTTCTCAAACCTTTATTTCCATTTAGATTAGCCTTTAGATTGTTGTATTCAATCTGTTTTTATTGAGATTATTTTGGATATCTATATTTAAATCATACATAGGTGAATACGTTATTAATAAGTAACTTGTATTAACAGCGCTGTATAGTTCAAGAGCTAAGTTATTTGCGTAGTCCAATGTTGGCTCCCATAAGTTCAGTTTGGTTTAGTTATATACAAATATTTTTTTTAATCTTAAAGTATAAGTTTATATTTAAGGACGATTGTTTGCAGTAAATGAGACTATAATTTGCAGGGTCATCATAAATTGCTCTATATATTTGTTCTAAATTACCCAATTTTTATTTTCCCTTGATTTCACACCTTTTTCCCATTCTTATTTCACCTAATAATTCAAACAGTATATAATATTAATATACTAAATGTTTCGACCTAATCTTGAGGTGCTTATAACAATAAAAATAAAATAATGTGATAAATAATTATATATCACTTTCTCTTTCACTGTACAATAAAAAAGTTTTAAAATATTAAAATACCTATTCTTCAAGGTCTGTTTATTTTTTTAGTTTATATCTTTCTCTTATTAGTTTTTCTGTTCTTTCTTATATAGCTACATATACAATATTATAAACATATGACAATTAATTCTAAATTAATTTATGTGGGATTTCGTAAAAAAAAATGTCTCAAGGTATATCAATAATAGTTACTAAATTACCACCCAAAGGTGTAATTCCCAATTAGTATCATAAGGATCTTCAATTTTAATAATAAATATACAAAAACAATTTATACTGTATTATACATATTATATACTGTATAGTATTGATATACCGAGGTGGTCAAGGATGTTGTAGAATGAAATTAATTTTAATTGAGGTTAAATAAGCTTTTCGTTGATTCAATTAAAATTATGTTGGTCCTTTGAAAAAATTTTTGATTTTAATGGGTGTTAAATTTTTTGTGATCGAAATTTTTAAATATAGAAAATTATTGAATTATTTTCATGTAGGTTGATATTAGTTATAATAAAGATGTTGAATTTTATAGTAAGAATAAAATAAAATTTTATCAAAATTGTTGTCATATAAAATGGATGAATGAATGCAATAGAAAAATCCCAAACATATTTTCTTTAAACTTACTTAGAACTAGATACTTCACGTTCTAATTTATATTCAGTAAAAAATTTCTTTTAGACAGAGTAAAAAATAGTATTTTGGTTCGTTATACAGTCACGATGTTATGTTAACACTTATATGACTGTAAGAATGGGAGTGTTCTAGAATAAAATATTAGTCATAATAAATAATGAATCCTACAAATATGCAAGACACAATGTCTTACATCGGTGTCAGCTGGTAAAATAGCTGCGACGTAAGTCAGTCAGCGATGCATTTTGTGGCTCATATTGTGCTTGTAATAAAGGGCAATATAATGAATAACAATATTATGGCAAACATAAAACCATACAAACAACTCGGGCAGCAAAATATCCGATGGGGTATGAAGGAGCATAATCGCAAACAGATGAAGCCATTTAATTTTTGTTTTTTGTTTTATATACAGCTAGGATAGGACTTTGTTTGTTTTATCCCCGCTAGGATAGGACTTTTATAATTCTTACGTACCGCTTGATTAGGATAGAGAAGGAAGAGGAAAAAGGAAAGTGTGGTAACAATTAGCAGGTAGTGTAAGCCAAAAATGGTTAATGTTTCACTTGAACCTCTGGAGATTATAGCTAGCTATTCTGTTATTATTTGATTAAAAAGTTCACCACAAGTAATGTTGGATTTAGAAAACAACATTCAACTATCGAACAAGTCCATAGAATAACTGACGTCATCGAAAAAACACTGGAAGGAAAATGCATCTTTTTTTTTTTTTCTTCCACGGAGGTGGTCCTAATATGCCAGAGCCGGCATGTAGGCTTTTTAGCCCTTTATACCGTCCCCCTCAACTTAGTCGACCCTTTTGCTAAAGGCCAATAGGTTTGGGGGATCTATCAGTGCGTTTCCAGCAGCCTGAGTCTCAGCCTTGAAAGAGCTAAGCAATCTCCTACAACGTGTGTGGAGGTTTCTTTCTCTTCCAGACAGTGTCTACAGGTTGGGTCGTCACTTAGTGCTAGTCTACACATGTGTTTATTCATATGGTTATGACCAGTAAGTATGCCCACCATCTTCCTACAGTCTCCTCTATTGAGAGTTAGCAGGGAGTTGGTTATTTTGGTGTTTATTCTTGGTGCATATATTTTGGAGACCCTGTGGCCTACCATACGCTCCCAAAGAATATTTGCTTCCCTTTTCAGGGTGTTTTCTATTGATAGTTTAATATAAAAAATGCATCTACTCTTCAGTGTTTCTTGACGTTGCGCAAGCCTTTGAATCTATTAATCTGCTCTACATAATATTAACGCACAGTATCCACAGTATACTGGGCTCCATACTATATTTACTACACACTAGTGATATTCCTGAGATAGAAAATGCGACGGGAACTACTTTTGCAGATGACACGGCTCTATTAGCAATCGGTAAAAATATAAATGAAGCTGCAAATAATTTGCAACAAGCCAATAACAAAATCTTCATTTGGTGCAAAAGGTGGAAAATTAAACTCAATGAAGCAAAATCCAAGCACTTTAAAATTAAAAAAGTTGAGTCACACATTTCAGTAAGATTAAAACAATGTCACCATACCATATCAAAAGTTCTGCAAAATATCTTGGTATGACGCTTGACGCAAAGCTTAGATGGAAAGAACACGTCAAGAAAACAAAACTAAACTGGATTTAAAATAAAAACATTTGTACTAGCTAATTCGGCGAACATCTACGCTTTCGACGTATAACAAAGTTTTGATCTACAATCAGACATTAAAGCCAGTCTGGGCATACGGTATTCAAATATAGGGTTGTGCTAAACAAATACATATTCAAACTATCCAAACGTTCCAAAACAAAGTATTGCGGACCCTTGTCAATTTCCCATGGTTTGTTCACAATGCTAATACTCATAAGGATCTCAGAGTTCCTCTCATAAAAGACGAAATAAAAAAATTGGCTGTACGCCATAAAAAACGTCTCTCTCAACATGCCAATGTCGAAGTTTCAAATACATTTGACTGCCAAAACTTTGTTAGAAGACTTAAACGGACGAAACCGTTCGAACTGTGTTAGGATAAAATCTTTTATCTTACAATAATTCCTAATCGAATTTTATTTTATCAAATATATCTGAAGTAATAGAGCCAAAATTGTATTAATGGTTAGTCTTAAATACTAGTCTTAATTTTAATAAAAGGATGGGAGTTTTTAGTGCGTTGAAGTCGGCACAGTCCTTTACTTCGTTCGTCCCCAGTACAAGAACAGAAGCAGAAGACTGTTTTGATGATTTTCTTCTATCTGGAAAAAAACAAGTAATATTCTACTTTATTATTAGGTGTGGTTTATCATAGTTATTGTTTAATAAAATTTGTATGTGTAACAACTGCTTTCGGATTTTTTTTTATTTTCAAAGTGGATGATTGTTCGTTGTTCTTATTATACATTATTTAGCAACGTTTATGAAACTTCAGTCAGGCATTTTGAATGGCGTATCCAAAAATCTACATTTTCATTTTAGTTTCCTTCCCTTATCATATTAAAAGTCAATCAAAAAAATCGTTAATTATTTTATTATAAGCATCTCTAGAAAAATTAAAATATTTACTAATTGTATCGTACGTGATGGATTTACCTTAATGAAACTTACATATAAGTTCATACGTAGAAAAAAAAAATTAATACTTCACATAAATTTAATTTCACGAGTTTTGAATTAAATATTTCTAAATACATATTCTAAATAAATAAAATATTATTTACTTCAGTGAATTTATTAAACAAATGTACATTTAATATCCTTTCTGTATTGTTCACCATTATTTATTATTATTATTATAATAAATTAAATTAAATTAAATTAAATTTTGTTAGTTATTATGAAGAAAATAATAACTAAACCTTTGAATGTGTTCATAAATATAGAAATAATTTCCTGTTAATTTTATTACATATTCATAGGATTTGATCCCATCCGAATTTATTTGATTTTGGTACCGAAAGAGAAACAAACCATTTAGCTTGAATTTACAATTACTTCAATTCCGTGCAGTTAAAATAAATGCATTCAAAATATTTAGTTTTATTTAAATTTTATTATCGCTCTATTTTATCAACTACTATTATATGATGGTGATGGATTAATATTTAAAATAATAGTTTTGAAATGTTGAAATAATTGATTGATAAAATGTATTTTGTTATATTAAAAAAATTCAATATTTACTATTGTAATAAATAATTATTGTTTGGTCATATTTCATTATAACAAAACAATTGTATTTGAAATTCACCATTAGATACGTAGAAGATTTAATATGGTGGCATTTGTTATACCATTGTGTATAAGTTAATTTATTTGTTTTTCTTCTTGTATTAAGTTTTTAACCTAAAATTGTTTCAATATTTCCTTTTTGTAAATAAGGCTAAAAAAACAGTCTAATGTTACTCCTAACATTAAATTGTAAAATTGACGGTAGTTTATTGATCCTAACGTTATATTGGAAAAAAAATTGGACATGGATAATAAAAAGTAAAAAATGTTAGAGGTCCAAAAACAATCTTGGAATATCATGCCAAATTTTTTTTTTTGTTTACACTCTACAGTAACTTAGGTACAATCACCTTTTCGTGCTTAATTAATTAAGTACGGTACTGCAATTTTACACTACAATCTACAATAATTCGAGTATTTATTTTAACAAATTACTGGCTTATCAACTCATTAAATGTGGAAAACTACTGTTATTGTCAGGAACTAAGCCTTCTTAAATAGAATAGTATCATTTTTATTTAATTTGTTACCAGATTATACTCTCAATTATTTTTTGCCATTTATTATATCCCAATGACAAAGGGTACTGGACCAGGTTGAAAAATCCATAAAGCATTTTTTTTGCTTCATCGAAAATCGAACCTGGGACCTTTCTGTTGAAAGGCAGGCACTCTACCTACTGCGCCTCCCAGCGTGTAGGAAAAAAGAGAATTCAAAATTATTGTTTTAATGTCAACTCTTCAATAATCCTCCAAGTGGAAATTTATTCAGAAATCCTAACGTTATTGCTAAGTGATCCTTAATTGTATAACAAATTTTAGGATACATAATTTAACAACCCGTGTTGTGAAAATGAGTCGCGGATACACTGTGAAATTAATTACCGATCATGAGACAATGTTAACAATTTTTTTTGACATTTAAGACCCTATGTCATACTAATTTAATAAAAAAATATATTATATATGATTACATGTGTGAACATTTTGTAAGCTAATATTATAGGATCTTAATTATTGGATTATAAAATAAAATTAAGTACATTATCATTGTTGTCACCAATCTGCATGTCCTAAAATAAACAAACAAAAATTCCATTAGTATAACAAAGTTCCAAAATTCACCTTTTTATTCTAATTCCTTTTCTCCCATCGCTCATACTCCTCCTATTGGTTTATTCTTCTTCCTTTCGTTTTATAATCATTTAGTTATATATAATTAATTATTAATTATATATAACTAATGATTTTAATTAATATTCATTATTAATTAATATGCTGCATTCGGTGTAGGTGAAGTACACTAAAAGTACTAAAGTACTGTCTATACTTCTCACCCTTAAAATGAATGATCAAACAATGTATTAGAAAGAGAAAGGGGCATCATCAGAATTTAGAACATTTATAATTTGTATTGTATCTATCTTAATTCAGCAGAGGATATTCAGCTACAGAGGATAGATACTTTTCTGTAATAAATCATGTTCGTCAAGTTTTATATTATAGAAATAAAATCAAACTAAATCCATATGTAAAGGTTTTAATGTTCCCTCAAGGTCAATGACCATATAATATTCCATATGAACGTTATATCTTTAATGAATGTTATATTTTCACATACATATTAAATCGGTTTGCCTTTATTAGAATTAGCGTTTAATTTAAAATCCTTTTTCATTTCGTTGTTACATTTAAAGAAAGAAGGAATTGAAGCGAATTAAATAAAATTAAATAAAATTTAAAATCAATAATTTAAAATAAAGGTTTCCATTTAAACTTAAAAGTTTTTATTCTCAATAACTAAATTTAATAACTATTATTAATAACTAAAAATAATGTAATTTATTGATATCATTCATAAATAAACTTTAAGTTTTAAAGATTTAAGAATAATCATAGTATTATATTAAAATCTAATCATTGAATAAATAACAAGTGTATAATTGAACATTTCTAAAATTGTATGAAATATAATTTAAGTTTTTAAAATTTTAAGAAAATCATAGTTCATATTTAAATCTAATTATTTAATAAATAATAAATGTATAATTAAACATTTCTAAAAAATATATGAAATACACTCTAAGTTTTTTTAAGATTTAAGAGTAATTAAAATTTTATATTAAATCCAACCAGTTAATACATATTAAGTGTACAATTAGACATTAAAAATATATTTCAAATATATATAAAAAAATCGAAATATAAAGTTTTGTTTCAATCATCTACGTCGACGCAACGACGTAAAAAATCATTTTTAATAATATCTCCCTATCATTAAGAAAAATAGTTAATAATAAATGTGTAAATATAATAAACTTAAAATTTTAACGAAATCTAGAAACTAAAAATTATATTAACGATGAATTTCACACACACTAATAGAAAATAGAAATATGCTTAATGACATGAACTTAAACCACACAGAAAAAAAAGATTAGTTATTCCACTTAAAGAAATAATACAATTCACCTAAAAAAAGTGGTTGAATTTCAGCCTACTATTTTAATTAGTTGCTTTTACTATTTTAAATTAGTTGGTTTGATTTTAAAAGTTTAGCTAAAAGAATTTGAAATTTATCTACTCTTTTAGGTGTTTGTTTTTTTGTTTCTGACAAAAAAATAAAAAACAACTATTGAATTAGGTAAATTGAATAGTTTTTTACCTAATAGTTTAGGTAAAAAAATTCAAAGCTACTAATATATTGGGTAATTTCAATGGCTCTGTTACCTAATTATTTAGTAAAAATCGAGTAAAATGGACTACTATATTAGGTAAATTTGGTAAATTGTGATTGTCGATTAAAAAATGGTTATTTTAAATGATATTGACTTCTACATATCATAAACAATAGGTGGGTCTAATCACATAACCACAGTAGTCCATTTGCGGCTACAGTGAAGTGGGTCCTGAGCCCTTTTCCATATATGATTCTAATTTAGCACCATAAATACCATCATCCATTATACCTATATTTTAAAAATTTAAATGAAATTAATTAAGATTTATTTATAATATTTATTTTATTTAATTATTCAATAGTACATGTATTTATTACAGTTAAATATCAAATTTTTTTGATTGCACACTACTAATAATATATATATATGCAATTACAATTCAATTTTAATTACTTTCTATTTATTTAACATAATTATTTATTATAGTCTTATCACTGGATAATTTACATTTGAATTTTTACTTAAACAAATTTCGAATTATTCACAAACATAATATTTATCTATTATATACAAAAACCTTTTTTAACGCATTCTACATTTTCGCATTCAATTCAGATACATCAAAAGGCTGATTAACAATTAAGTAGTTTATATTTTTTTTTTACTTATATTAATTAAATTTATAAATTCGGTTTGAAGTTTAGTCACAGTATCAGGATCAGCTTTCTTTCAAAATTTAATTGAATCTGGACAGCTAAACTGAGATTTATGTTTTTTCTTGATGTGTTTTTAATTTATTTTATTTATTTATTTTTTATTTAAAATTTTGTTTATTTATTACCAATTTTTTTCAAATAACAATACAATAAATATACAATTTCACAAATAAACAAGTAAATTCTAATATAATTCTTAATTCTACCTACTGACAATTTTATTTACTCTAGGCTTATAAACTAAATTAAATACAAATGAAAAGTGCAATATAAATTGTTAAATTTTTATATATTATTTATTGATTATTATTTTATATAGGAAACGCAAAACAAAACCTATATATATGTAAATTACTCAAGTTAAAAGAGAGTCAAAAAGTAAAAGTTAAAATTAAATATAGCAAAAAAAAGCTTAACTGAAGAATGAAGACTGAAGACGGAGAATGAAGACTTGAAGAGAAGATTTGCTTGATGTGATACAAATAGCACAATGATTTTAACTCTTTGATGAAATTAAATTATGAAATATTCATATTCAATTTTTAAATTTAATTACCTTTTCTTTTTTAGAAATTATATATATATATATATTTTTTTTTTTAAAATAAAACAAAAAAAAAAACACTTGTAACTATAATTTTTTAATATATTTGAAGCCAATAATATATAAATAAAATACCAAACCGATCAAAAGAACACGTGCAACTAATGTAACTGTAAATGTTAAGAAGCTAATTGGATGCAGTAACAGAAATAAATGAATATATTTTTTCTTTTTCTAAATATTATATTTAACTATTTCATTCGACAATTTATCTAATGAAATAGATAAATTTTCACATTTTCTAAATATTATATTTAACTACTTTAAATTAGACGATTTAACTAGAGGTTTAGGTAATTCTCATGTTATTACAATAATTATTATCTAAGTAAAAGTATTGGTAAAATTTCATAAAAATTTATTACTATTTCATTTGACAGTTTACCAAAAGGAATAGTCAAATCTTCGAATTTCCTAAATATTATATTCAACTATTTTAAATTAGACGATTTAACTAAAGAAAAAATTCGAAAAAACTGGAAAAATTGATAAAAGTTCAAATTTTTTAGTTAATTATCCTAAAGTGAAATTAACTAATTTGTTTTAGTTGAAAAGATTAATCTATTTTTTTCTGTGCATGAAATGTAATTTAGAAAATTTAAACTGTCATATAGGACTTTAAATATTTAATTAACATTACAATAATAACAATCTACTTTGATTCAAGAAAACATTAAAAACGGATAAACCTGGTAGATTGTGCTAAAAACTATTATTTATAATTTTAATTGTAATTAATAGATAAATAATAATAATTTAATTTTTAAATTATAATTAAAAATAAAAATCCTTTTTTTATTTCATTTAAATTCTTATAATATTTATTTAATAGATAATAGATATTCTGAAACAATTTTATTAAATTGAACCTTTTTTTTTAAACCATTCTAACTCTTATAGCTATGATTCATCCACAATAGAATATTCTAATAGGAATTATAATAATTAATTGCATCTCTTATGGGATAAAAAAAAGATACAAATAACATTTTTTATTTTTTATTTATTAAATTAACTTATCATACTGAACCAATTATTCATTTACACACAAACAAATATAAATCTAAGTACCTACTAGTAAATTACAAAAAAGAAATATGTTTTCTTTCCAAAGTTGGAAAATTAAAGCTTCATTCTAAAAATGTATGAAAGTTTTAATTATTTTTACATATAAGAGTTTTTATAATTTCTTAATTTTTTTTGATGCAATATTACTTCAAAGGAATTTCTTATAAATATAAAATAGTTTGCTTTTTTCTGAAAATATTCGTTCGTCTAGCTGTGGAAACAATTTCATTTTTAACAACTTTAAAAAATTAAAGTTCAGATGATGCATTCGTACACTGAAATCCTGTAAGTTAGTCAAAAGCACTAATGAAAGAAGTATGTTGCTTCCGAAATATCGATATTTGAAATCAAATATTAAACATTATTAGTGAAACCTGGCAACAATTAAATTATTTGACTGAAATCCTACTTTGTACATTTTGGTAGATTATAACAAATCAAATAAGTGATCTACAAATGTGAATGGTAAATTTTTCGAAGCAAATTTTCTCATTTTTAAATCGAAAATGCCAGTCAAATTAATAAAAAAAATTTAAATCGATATTTGTCAGTCATGCAAGTGTTACCGTTCAACTTATTTATTATATTTTTGATTTCTTTCCGAAGTTAGTAGACAAAACCTATAGACCACTAAGGGTGGATTTCAGTTATTTTTATCCTAAGAACGTAAGCCTTACGGTCCGATGTAAACCCCCTCAGTGATTCAAATACTGCTTCTCAGCAGACTACATCGCCGAGCCAACTAATACCACTTCTTTTCATAGTAGTGTTATTTTCTGAACATTCAGCCGTACCGTTGAATTCGATTCGATACAAAATTATTCGAATTTTCTCGATTCGATTCGATAAGAATTTCTTAACGGTGAATTCGATCGAAAGACTAATTTTGTACTCATTTGATAAAATGTAATCAAATAAAAAACATTGATTTTTTTACAGAAAACAAAGAAAATAAATAAATAAAATAAATTGTTTCATTTATAATGCTAATGCTAGACCGGCGAATGTTACGCCGGGAATAGCTAGTAATTTACAATATTGTTTGATCTATCTATGACTATTTTTTTATATTTTTTATTTAGGTATTTATTTATTTATTATAAATTAATTTTGACCGCTAATAGTTTTGAAGAAAACTTTTATATAAAGCAGCGTTTATACGTTTTTGAATTGTATTTATAACGTATAAATGATGTTCATTAAAGTTTGACATCCGACTTTGTTATAGAATATCATTATTTTTTTTTTAATAATAGTGCTCGACACGCATTTTTGTATTTCGCAAGTTGAAAAAGAGAATTTTGCGAGAAAAGGTAATTATAAAGTTCTAATTGTGTTATGCCAATATATTGAAATATATACATTAAAAAATATAAAAAATGTGTATTAAATATTATTATTATTTATCAATACAAATACTTAGAATAATTGATTTACTATTTAAATATTTATATTTTATAAATGTTCTGAAATTACACTGAATATTTATATTTGTTTATAACTACCTATTTATTATTAGTACTCGTAACGCATATTCGTATCTTCGTATTTTGCAAGTTTAGAAAGTGGATTTTGCATGAAGAAACATAGTATACTTTGCAACTGTATTTGTTTATCTTTGAGATACATATGTAATTAAAACTTTTGAAATAAAATTTGATGTAATTGCTATAAAATTTGTAAATGTAATAAAAATAAATAAAACAAAACTTTCATGAAACAAAATCTGATGTCTAAACGTTCGCTAACAAATACTATTAATAGAGACGTACATTTCAACAAAATGTGGCGAACAGAGATGTCGCTGGCAGTGTAGATATGAAATTCAATGCATTTAAACTAAATACATACCACACCCACATTAAAAACACATTAAAATAGCCATAGATACGTTTTTTGTGTTTTTTCTTATTATCATAATAATAAAAAAACAAAAACATTTATTTATAGAATTTATATTTTTATTTCACTTCTTTTAAATTTTGGTTTTGACGTTTTGGTATGATTAGATATGACCATTATAGTGAAGGTTATGATTGGTTATGGCTTTGTTAAATCATATCGAATCATATAAGCCATTTAACGAAGTATCATATGACATCATATGACGCCTTATGACTATTATAGTTAAGGGTAAAGCCAATAATTATTCTTTTTCTCTTATTGTTCAGTTTTTATTGACGCCTTATGACTATTATAGTTAAGGGTAAACCCAATGAATATGCTTTTTCTCTTGTTCTTCAGATTTTATTGTTATATTGTTATCCTCCTAGGGTCTCTGATGTAGGTAAGAGTAGTCTGTCGTTTTTCTTTTTAAATTTTTTTTAATTTTTATGTGTACTAAATTTGCCGTGTATTGAATTGGAACTTGATAATAATGTCATAACATATTTTGTTTTTCTTGTTCTTAGCAGATCGTAAATTTCGGTTTATGATTCTCCATGTACAATATTATATTTACTCAATGCTACTGCGCATTTGAATTTATACTTTTGAACTATTTGTTAATAAAATAAATAAATTTCAATTATTGGAATTTCTGAACATGGGTGAGGTAAAAAGATATTTTCTAATTTTACTATATGATTTACCGGTAAGTTTTTTTGCTGCAATATCGTAATATCGTAATATTTTAACAAAGCTATTTTATCGATATAATAATTATATTCTGATAATTCGGTTTTTGTCTTTGCTATGTTGTTTTTTTTTTTTTAAATTAATTCATATAACCAGATAATTAATGCTATTGCTCAATAGGTGAATTGTTTTTTAGGTTAATTTTCATTTGTTTTTGGTTTTATTTGGTTTTATTGTTTTATTGTTTTGTTGTGTTTATGTCTTTAAATTAAATTTTGCATACTTGTGTAATTCGTAATAGTTCTAATAAAGTTGTCTAATCTAGTTGAAAAAAGCTTTGTGTTGTAAAAGCTTTGTGAAAAGTTTAACAGACGTTTAAGCGTATTAATATATAAGATAACCAAATGTAACGATATAATTTTGAAAAATAAATTTAGACTGCTGTTCTAGAAATAAATTATTAAAATACATAAAGTATAGTATTTTACAAAAGAAAATAAAATAAATAATAAAGTATATTATTATAAACGCAATAATATGATTTTTTTTTTAATTTATAGTATAGGGTATTTATAGTAATATAGTTTTATTTTCATTAAATAAAATAGTTAAATTCATTAGACAAAGATGTGCTGTATCACTTACAATTAGAATCATGAACTTATAGCTCGTTTGTGATGGGTAAAAGATATGACAAACTTTTCCCATCATTTTTTCCTTTAATCACAATTTTCTTTTGCTTTATTTTAACAGCTTCTTGTTGTATTTTTTCTTCTCTTTGCAGCCTCTTTTCTTTTACAATTTTTTTTCATTGCTATTAATTTCTGTAAGAATTTTACAGAATGTATGTGTAAGCTTTTCTTTTCTGTGAAAAATCTTGAAGCAGTTGTTTCTGTCATTTCTGCTGAAATTGACTCCAGTGAAATATTTCGGCTATTAAGTTGTGTTTGATTTTCTTGTGTACTATTATCCAAGTTGATTTGATTTTTTTACTGTTGTATTTCAAGTCTATACAAGATTGTGAACCAAATAATTCATCAATAATGCCTATTCTTTTATAATGTAAGTTTTTTTTTCAAATTATACTTATAGTCAGTTCAAACCTAAAGTTAAAACAAAGATCTACATGAACATACTTTTTAATCTTATATAACCCCTATTTTATTTTATCTTTTGCAAGACACTTCCGTCTTTTATTGGAGAGCCCAAATTGTTTAACTTTTGAGCATATTCTTCTCACAAAATTTTTGTCAGCTTAGAATCTTCACCTTTTACAAACCATTGTCTTAATTGTTCATTTTTTAGATCAATTCAAGTTGCTTAAATTTAAACCAAAATCAATAATAAATAATTAATTAACTAAATAATAAATATTTTAGCTTCCATTGTTTTAAATATTTTTCTTATTTCGAAACAAAACACTTTCAAACACAAGAACAAAAATGATTTATTCGTTTATAAAATTTTGAATGAGAAAATTTTCTATCAAAAATATTAAAAATTTTTTTAAATTGAATTCGCCGGTTGAAAATGTACGAACTAATACTCGATTTTTATTCGATCGATTTCACCGGCACGGCTGAGTATCTTGCCATCTGATTGTAAGATCCACTTTTTTAAACTATGTTTGTGATCTCTATTAATCTAAGCTATATTATAATAGTTTTTTATAACTACTTTTGTGATCTTTTAGTTGGAATTAGAAATTTTCCAGTCACAATAATGAGTATAATGTCAGCTCATTTATGTAACACATTATTTTGGTCATAATTTTGACAAGCTTGGTTTTCAAATATTTCCATAATTTTTTTTTTATTATTTACTGGATAGTAACTTACGTAGAATCCTTCTTAAGCCTTCTTAAATAGAATAGGTCCAAGTTGTTACCAGATTATACTCTCAATTATTTTTTGCCATTTATTATATCCCAATGACAAAGCGTACTGGACCAGGTCGAAAAATTCATTATTTATCAGTCATTTATCTTATCCCAATGGCAAAGAGTAATATAGACTAGTCCGAAAAAACATAAAACATTTTGTTTTGCTTCCTCAGGAATAGTATGAATATTTTTAATGAAGATGTTTAATGAAGAGAATTTCTTTTGAATCTTTTAATGTGGGTTGATTATTTAATTTTGGAATACATTTATTCGACTTTAAATGACTTTTCACAGCTAATTTTGGACCACCTATTTTTAACTGTTGTAGAAAACTCACTTGTGCCTCGACAGAACTGCTTGGGAGGGATCATTGATGTTTAAAGTTCTTCAGACCTACAGCTACGATACATCTATAAAAAAAAGTCAGTGCACAAACAATACAATGATTTCAAATCACAAATAGAACAAGTGGAGATAGTACATTTGTTGTTAAAAAATAAATATTAAAATAATAAATGTTTTTTTTTTTTTTAATTTTATTTGTGTAAAGAAGGAAATGTAGACTACTGTTCATGCAAAATAAATAATATAATTTTTAAAGTTGAAATTTCTTAAGGTAATTTAAAACAAAATTTATTTTTCAGTTTTGTCATTATTGTATTTACGCATACTGTTTTTAGAAAACGGTAAACAGAAAAAAATGGGTAAATCTCCTAAAGGAAGAGAAAATTCACCGAAACTTGTCATAATTAATTAGGAAATTTTCAGTCTTTTTCTTCAGGTCGGTAAATTAACTATTTCCAATTAGGAAATTTTTCGAATAATCAATTAGGTACTGTTTCTATAGTACTTTAATAATTTTTCTAATTACTTAGGTGATTTTCAGGTTCCTAATTCGGTTAGGTCACTTACCTATTTTTAAACAGATAATTTTTGAAAAAGGAATTAGGCAATTTTTCTATTACATTGTTATTATCTTAATCTTATTAGAAGACTCAACTAATTAAAATTAGATAAACTTCAATATTATTAGAAAAACATCCTACAATAATTTAGGTGTAAAATCTAAGTGAAATTGATCTAATCTCTAATAATTAAATAGGTAATATTTCTAATTTTAGTAGCACGGGCTTTCCTGTAAAAAAAATAAAATAAAATAGTACACTTCGTTTAACTAAATTTTATTTATTTTATAATTATTAATTGCATAATAATTGCTTTTTTCCAAAGAAATTAAATTTGTCGGAGGATTATTTCCTTCATTAATACTTATATATTCTTATCTTTCATCACTATGGTGAGTATTAAAATGAGTATCTACCTACAGCTACGATACATCTATAAAAAAAAGTCAGTGCACAAACAATACAATGATTTCAAATCACAAATAGAACAAGTGGAGATAGTACATTTGAGTTTTAAATAAGATGAAATTATTTAAGATAAGGTACAAAATCTATAAAAAATTTTATCTATCAGGTGAACATACATTGAAATAAACTTTTGAATCTGATTCAAATTAGGCATTATTGATATTATGGAAATGAAAATAATATTTACTAGATCAAAACATTATAGGCAACTATCATGAAGGACAAAATAATTTCTCTATTAGTTTAATGTGTATGAAAACTTTCAAAAATATGGCAGATGACATTTTTGTAAATATTTGACATTGATGTTGACAGTACTATAATAAGTACTGTAATATACGTATATAGTATTAAAATATACCCAAAAAGACATACATATAAATATTTGTTTTATTATTTGCATGAGTCAAAACTAATGAAATTACTTTACTGTTAACTTTACTAGTTTACTCTTAAACTTTGGAAACTTCTCAACTTGTTTAAGAAATCTTTTTAAAAAGTTAAATTGAAATTCTGACTTCTGTATAGAAATTTAACAAAATTTACATTTATAATTTGAATGTCTTAAAATTGTATATAATTTTTTAATTATGGATTAAATTTTCAAAACTTATTTAATTATTATAAAAATAAAAAATAAATATTAAAATAATAAATGTTTTTTTTTTTTTAATTTTATTTGTGTAAAGAAGGAAATGTAGACTACTGTTCATGCAAAATAAATAATATAATTTTTAAAGTTGAAATTTCTTAAGGTAATTTAAAACAAAATTTATTTTTCAGTTTTGTCATTATTGTATTTACGCATACTGTTTTTAGAAAACGGTAAACAGAAAAAAATGGGTAAATCTCCTAAAGGAAGAGAAAATTCACCGAAACTTGTCATAATTAATTAGGAAATTTTCAGTCTTTTTCTTCAGGTCGGTAAATTAACTATTTCCAATTAGGAAATTTTTCGAATAATCAATTAGGTACTGTTTCTATAGTACTTTAATAATTTTTCTAATTACTTAGGTGATTTTCAGGTTCCTAATTCGGTTAGGTCACTTACCTATTTTTAAACAGATAATTTTTGAAAAAGGAATTAGGCAATTTTTCTATTACATTGTTATTATCTTAATCTTATTAGAAGACTCAACTAATTAAAATTAGATAAACTTCAATATTATTAGAAAAACATCCTACAATAATTTAGGTGTAAAATCTAAGTGAAATAGATCTAATCTCTAATAATTAAATAGGTAATATTTCTAATTTTAATAGCACGGGCTTTCTTTTAAAAAAAATAAAATAAAATAATACACTTCGTTTAACTAAATTTTATTTATTTTATAATTATTAATTGCATAATAATTGCTTTTTTCCAAAGAAATTAAATTTGTCGGAGGATTATTTCCTTCATTAATACTTATATATTCTTATCTTTCATCACTATGGTGAGTATTAAAATGAGTATCAAATTCTTGCATTAATAATTTGCTTGCAATGAAATAATACTCATTATCTATATTAACAATTTTTATTCAAATAAAAAATTCTAGTTAATTTTGTCTTGTAGTAATTATAACATCATTTTGGTTTAAGCCTTTTATTAAATAGCAACTGTTTAAAACTTTGAACTTATTTTATGTCAGATGAAAATGAAAATTTTAAAACATCTATATTATTTGTTAAATCCAAATAAGAAATTTGCATTTGGTTATTCACATTTTTATTATGATCATAATCGTCCTTTTCATGTATAAAAGATAAAAAATTATATTGTATTTCCCTTGCCAAAGTTAGCATAATATTATTTTTTTCGTGATGTTATAATATAATGTTTGGGTCCATATTTTTTTTAAATATTTATAGGTTATTATTTGACTTACACTTATACTCACGGTTTCACAAATTTCAATGAACTGACATATACATGTGATAAATACACCATTTGCAGTACCGTAACAAAGAATATAGTAGTTTTCCCCATTTCATGAGTAGACTAATTTGTTAAATAAATATTCGAAATATTGCAGATATCGTAGTGTAAAATTGCACTACCGTACTTAATTAAGGACGAAAAGGTCTACCTAAGTTACTGTCAAGAACGTAAAAAAAAAAAACAAAAATACATTATATTATGTCGTTCTCTTTTTGTTTTAATACTTTTTGATAAAATAATTATGAACATATACGCGTTCCTCTTTTTTTTTTTTTTTTTTTGGTCTTTTTTAAATTAGGAATAATTGCTAATATTTACATAAATATTAGCAGTTCTTTCTAATATTTAAAAAAACCCAAAATTTTATATTAAAGTGAAAGCCTCATATTGACAATATATAAGATAAATTTAATAATATTACCAATTAAAAATTACGTATATTACCGAATATTATGGGAAAAGAACTAATTATTTTTTATGAATTAGGTATTTTTTTACAAAAGTGGAAAATTTAACATATTCATATTATTACAATAGGTGATTTTTCACTACAACTAATCACCTAATTTTGTTTAGGATTATTACATAATCTAAGGTGGACAATTATCTAAAAACTTTACCTATAAAAATAAATAATTCACCTAATATAAAAATACCCACTTTAAATAGGTGACTTCACAATATTCTTTTTTTTTCTTATTGGTTTATTAAGTAATGGATGAGAGCTATAACAGTTCTAATATTATATATATTATTCTGCATTTATCTGGATGTTTGTAAGTTAGACGGAACGCTCCAACACATGTACAAATTGCATATGCATACAAATGCATATATACAAATTGCTTTGGTGCTTTTTTTTAACCCCTGTCTACCATGCTGAACCTTTGCAGGAAAAATTGATTGCATGAACTATATTTTTTTAATTTAATGTTAGTATTCTTCGCAAATAATAAGGAAAAATAAAAAATAATAATAATAATATAAATAAAACAAACAATTTTTTTGATTTATATTAGTAAGGACTAATAGAAATTTAATCAATAGTTTAATATAGTATAATAACCAAAAGCCAAACAGCATTTAACACAAAAAAAAAACATAATTCACTCAAAGGTTATTCTTATTACTTAAAATTATACATAATAATACACATGTGTATCAGCATATTTGTATTGTATAATATTATACATTATACTACTTTATTGCTTCTACCTTTTATTTTTGTCATTATTGTGTGCGTAACTAGCTTCACTCAAAAAAAATTATTTTTTTAAGGAAGGGTGTGGTTTTGTAGGTAAGAATACCTACATACAGTGTCAAGCTACGGGGCTCATTGTATCTTTCTGAAGATCCCCACCAGCCTACGAAAAATACAAAAAAAATTGGCAAAGTTTTGACTACAAAAAAAATATTTCTTTTATGTGTTTTAGAAAATTAAAAAGTGATATAAACATAAGTACTGTAATTTCGGAATAAAGAATCTAATGAAAGAAAAAAAGAAACTAGGGGTTATTTTGCTTCCGTCATTTATGACGGGTTACAAAGCTAGTTCTATAAAAAATTAATGAAACGATTTTTAAAAACTGTATAATTGATAAATTTGAATTCAACGAAGATTTTGTACAATTCTATAAATTAGTATAAACATTTATCGTTTAAATTTAAAAACAACAACAGTTCATAATCGTTTGGTTTGATGAAAATTAATCGACTAAAATTAAAACCTGTATCTTTTTATCTAAAATTTTAATAGTTGTGAAAACTACAATTTAATAATAACATAAAATTTGTCCTTTTTCTAGAGTCTAGACGATAAAGTCGACACTAAGTATAATAACAACAGTAAAATGAATCTGTTCTTTATGAACATTTAACAATTCAGGATAAAATCAATGAAAATAAAGCACGGAATACAAAAACAAAATATCAATTGTAAAAGTATTGATTTTTGTTCACTTTCGTTTTAAAAATACAGAAAATTTGCAAGATTTGTGGACGCAAATTTTTTATAAATATCGCATCCAAAAGTGGCATACAATATATATTTATATCCTATTTATCAAGGTCTCCAAAACTCGAAACTTGCTACTGAAAATACTGCCAACTAAAGTTCTATTTTTACTAGAAATCCATTGTTTTGCTATTTTTTCTACAGTAAATATTAATAACCAATAATATCAGATCTTTCTCGTCATCAGCAATTGATCAGCCCAAAATATTTACGATAGGAACCGAATTTATGTCAAAGGCAAAATAAGCTCATCCACTATATGTACCCTTACTTTTCTATCCCAGCCAAGCCGTACGTAAGTATTAAATGTCCTATCCTAGCGCGCGGCTGGTTCATCAAAAAAAGGTGTAATTGACAATTACATTTACTTCTGGCAAAAAATTAAGTATCACATAGTTTTATTTTTTTAATCGGAAATATCGGAAGTTTAGGTAATTTTGGTAGAGCTAAATTCGTAATTAGTAAGAAGTGTTAAAAAAGATAAGAAATTTTTGCCTTCAGATTCCATACCACCAAGATCAACATAAATTTATTTTACATTATTTTAGTGTCCCATATAATACAACAAATGCTTCGAAAATAATTCTTATTCCAACAGCAGACGTACATAAACAAATAGAAACTGAATTCTACAAACCACAAATAATTAATGATTATACTAAAATGCAAGAAGGTGTAAATTAAATTGATTATACGGTTGAATTTATTTTGGTTGGATATAACAGAGTGAATAAGAAAAACAATGGATGGCATTTAGCATTATGCCATAATATAAGTAAAACCCCGCTGGAATTGTTATTATCGTAGTTGTTGAAATGATATTTACTCTTTAACTATATTTTCGTAATTATTTACATTTTTATTTTGAGCCATATAAAAAATTCCCATATTTTGTGTATTATGTGATTTCTTTCTGCACTTCTTGGGTTGTTTCGCTATGTTTCTTCGCAATTCAATACAACAAGTAAGCCCAAACGACTATCTAGTATTAAAATTACCTAATACGCTTGTTAAGTTATTAAATTATTCAAAAAAGATACGAAGGGTAGTAATATAGCTTCAGAATCTAGACCAGTTGACACCATTATGATTGAATCAAAGATAATGGAGAAAGTAGTCAATGAACAACTGCTCAACTATTTCGAACAGTTTCAATCGAGGTTTAGAAAAGATCATAGCTGCGAATCTTTGTTAAACTTAATAGCTACAAATTAGAAAATATCTACCCATGACAACAAGGTCATAGTTGCGGTGCTTCTGGATTTGACGAGAGCCTTTGAAACGGCAGATAGAAATATATTACTGCTAAAATTGGAAAGTTATAGTATAAGAGATATTGAGTTAGAATGGTTGCATTCGTACTTGTCTAACAGAAAACAGAGGACAAAATTTAAAGATTACTTATTTGATTATGTTGACGTTAAGCATGGTGTACCACAAGGCTCTGTGCTTGGTGTTCTGCTGTTCTTAATTTATATTAATGACATATAGAGTTAGTTATACTGATGAAAATGGTTTTGTTTTCATATGATGCGTTACTTTATGCTGTGGCGCTGATGCTGTCGAAGAATGTATACAAAAAATTAACAGTGATTTACGTACTTTAAGTATGTGGTTTCAAATGAACAAACTTAGCTTAAATATCAGAAAAACAAAATGTATGATATTTAATGTGCCAACAAATGACCATATTAAAATATAGATAACGAAATAATAGAAAAAGTAAAAGAAATAAAGTATTTAGGTGTTATTGTTGATAATAAGCTAGATTTTAAAAAACACTTTGACTATATTTGTAAAAAAATATCTAAAAAATTGTATTTTTTTAATAAAATTCGGAAACGATTATAATTGGCAAGTGCAATAACGATAACACAATCATAAAACCTCATTTCGAATATTGTCCGACCATTTTGTTTATGGCAAATAATACCAGCAAGAGTAGGCTTACAGAATAAGGCAATGAGGATAATGTTAAAAGTGAATTCATATTCTTCAAGTCAAGTAATTTATGTTAGATGCCTTGAGATGATTAAGTGTGAACCAAAGAATTATAATAAATGTATTGGTAATTGTTCATAAAATGAAAATTGGTTAATATCCTAATTATTTATGTGGTCAGTTGGTGTATGTGTCAGATATTATCAACTATAATTTAAAAAATGTTAATTGTTTTAGATTAAACTTATTTGGGGAGGAAAAAACTAAAAATGTCCTTCTTTATAAAGGTTTGAAGATTTTCAATGAATTGCCTTTTGAAATTAGTTGTGAAACAAATACAAATAGATTCAAAAAGAAAATAGTTGAATATGTAAGATGTAGTTTTATGTAATATTATGAATTTAAAAAAAAAAAAGAATATTAATAATTAAAATAAATTAAATTAATTAAAATAAATTAAAAAAAATATTTCATTATTCCTTTTGTATACACCATAATAATAAGAATTAAAAAATAAGTTTTTTACTTTTTTTATGTTCTTGTTCTACCTCAAGAAACATCTTACGTTTTTGCTCTTAATTATTATTATTTTTTTTTAGTAATTTATTTATTGCCATGATACATATTCATAATTTTTTAACAATTTTAGATTTTTTAGGACGTATATTGTATTTATAACTATGACTATTTGATTGAGCTGCTGACTAATTTATTAATTATTTAATTTTTTATTTAAAGGAAAAATGGCGACAAAAAACCATTTTGAATATTATTTTTTTCATAAAACTTACAACTACTTAATATACTACGAAATCAACCTAAATTAAAACCTATTCTAAAATTGCTCTTATGAGCGGATTATTTAAGTTGTTGAGCAATTTTTCCAGGAAAGCAGGAGTCAGCTTTTCAATTTGTTGCAATATGGTGTTTATATTAGCTAATTCATGCAATTTCTTGGTTGAAAAATGTCCAGGTTTTGCAAGAATTAATTTTAATATTGCATTTTATTTTCTTTGCAAAACTTGCATATGTGTTTTGACAGTGTTTTCCATTCAATCCATATAGAAATACATTACGTAAAATTGTTTTTAATTTATTTGTTATTTGTTATTTTATTTAGATTATATATATAAAACTATTTATAATTACAATAATATTCATACATTACTAAATAATTAAAATAAATTTATTAATAATAAATTAATTAATAAATAAATTAGGCAGCTAACTTAAGTAATAATTAAGAATAGTCATAGGTGTAAATACAATAGTTTAAGCTCAAAAAATTTAATATTGTTAAAAAACAAAACATTATGAATATACATCATGGAAAAAAAAAAAAAAAAAAAAAATTATTTAAAAATTATCCTTTACATAAATTTTAATTTGTTTTTTAAACCTATTCAAACCATTTTCCATTTTTAACTCTGTAGGAAAATTATTATACAATTGTAAAGCTTTATACATCATCATGTTTTTTGTTTTTTCATTTCTATAAAAATCTAGTCTAAAGTTAGCATTATTTCATAAATTATATTCATATAAGTCTCCATTATATACAATTTTAGTACATATAAATAATTTGGGTAAAGCACATTTTTTATTTTAAATACATAGATCAAAACATTCATTTTAATTTGTTGTTCAACATTTAGCCATTTTAACGTGTCCAACATTGCAGTAGTACAGAAGCATAGCAATTCAATCTCATAACAACTCTCATAGACTTGTTCTGAAGTCTTTGCAATCTACCCATCATTTCAAAATTACAAATAAATAATATAGAAGAACAATATATATTAGAACTTTGTTTCCCGAGTTTAAAAAAGACTTACGATTTAATACAGGATACAAAATCTTAACAAAGAAATTACATTTTTCAATAGCTTTATTAATGTTAGTCTTAAACAATAATTTTTTATCGAATTGAATTCAAGATAAGTGATGTATTCTCTCTCACAGCCAATATCTATATTATTAACCCAAATATTTTTGTTTGCCAAAAAACTGGGTTTTCTTCTTCGAATAAAGAAAATTGCTATGGTTTTTTCTCCATTAATTTTTATTTTATATTTGTAGTAATAATCTTGAATATCTTTAAATGCATTTTCAAAATTGTTTGTAATTTCAATTGGGCAGTTAGACGTTGTTAAGATAACGGTGTCATTGTATACATTATAACCCAAGAGTGCATTTGTTAAGCGTAGACAAGTCTGCTATGAAAATGGCAATTGCAATTGATGACATAATCTAAACGATGGAATAGTGCGCTACATACTATGGCGTACTATGGAATAGTGCACCACATACAACAGTGCACCACAGACTGCTATGCATATGTATGCTTATATTGATTATTTTATGTTTAGAATATAATTAAAAAATAACAAATTATAAAGCTTAGTTAAAGTAATATTTAAAAATATCCGATTTGATAAATTTATTGTTTGATCAAACAACTAAGGCTAAAATCACTAAGCAAAACTATTTTTGTAAAATTAATAAGCTTATCTAAATACAAACAAAAAAAAACAAAAAAAATATTATATAACATGGGTGATAATGTTGAGCCATCCGATGCTATTTTAACCAGAAATGATCCATTTTTTAAGAAGCTTTGTATAATTTGTATGATATAGGTTAGGTAGCACATTGAGAAATAATAAATTTATGTACAGATTGAAAAACAGTCTTTACGTACTGTGTTATAAATAATATTAGTTATTTATATGTACCGGAATTGACGTACTAATAATTTAACAAACAAAAATAATCAAGATGAAAAACTGTACCTTCATTGGTACTTAACCCATTAACAACGGCTACCAGAACCCGTTGTCAGAAATTAATAATTTTTTTACAGTGGTATATTTTTAGTTCCAGATACTCAAATATAATTTATACTCAATTTCGTGGGGCTGTTGTTCCTAGATCCTGAGATCTAGCCTATACTTTATATAGTACAAACGTTGGTAGAAGTAAAAAAAAAATTAAAATTTTAAAAATGAAAAGCAATGTTAATTTTTTTGTTTATGTTAAGTTTTCTAAATTTTCTTACATTACGTTTTTATATTGTAATTAAATTAGTTATAGTAATTTTGAAAACAGTTTCTTTGTTGTTTTTAGACGCAACAATACATGCTTCTGTTATGGCATACCACTCAACGGAGTTGAGATTTTAATTTTTTTGTAACATGGCGATTTATTGGTGGCCTCCCATATGAGCATTGTAAGTAGTATGGAATATTAAGGAAGGAAGTATAAGGAAGAAATAAGTAAGGAATTTTTTGATGAGCTTGTTTAGAGCAGCGCTCGACATAATTGATTGGTCTTATATGATCAAAATTGGTTATGGTTCTGCAAACACTATTGTCCATCCATTGCACATCTAATAAATCATTTGTTGAATCACATCTGCAATTTAAATGATGAATAAAGATTGAAAAATTTAATAATTATCACTATTACCTATAATCAAATTTACTACGAGGTTTGGTTTTAAAAGTTTAATTTTTTTTTTTAAAGAACAAATTTAAGTCGGTTTTCTTGAACAGTAGCTGTGGCGTTAAAGTTCATTTCCTTTAAAACTTTCATTAAGGCATTTGTCATAAAGAAATTATCAAAAAAAACATTATGCTGACTTGGTTGTGGTATTTTTAGAAAATATCCAAATTGTAGAAAATTATCTCTAACCATATTCATCACTGGTCTTAATTTACACATTTTGTCAAATGATAAATGAGTTTTTACATTATCTGCCAAATTTGAATACAATTTAATTGATAAACAGTTACAAAAACTACCAGCCAAATATTGGTCGTAAGCAGACGCTCTAGCTTCATTTGTACACGGAATTGAACTTGGTCCACCTCTATTAAATAAACTTTCTTTAAAGTTTTTATTTTCTTCTTGAATATCTAACTCAACAGTACCACGAACATCTCTTGGCATGTTGTTTTCAAAAATATGTTGTTCTTCTATTTCTTCATAATCCGTTAAAAATCTAAATCTGGTGGAACAATATTTACAAAAATTTCTTCAGAATCATTATTTTCCTAACTATCTTCTAGACTTTAAACTGATTTTTCCCATAAAATTTTTTTTTGTTTTCATTTAAGTGCTTTGACATATTCTGAAAACAAAGAACAAATTTTTTTTTTTGTATACATTTTTAACAGTTGTACTTTTTATAGTACACCCAACTTTACTGACGTAAAAAACTTACAAAATAATCATTTTTTTTTTATTCTTACATTGATTTTGTTTATTTTTATTTATCAAATTTAATTTATTTTGCAAAATAATAATACTATAATTAATATTTTTTTATTATTTTTAAAAAACACCACCACTTTTACACAAACTTTTCTACGTTCTTTCAATTCACACTTTTTCTACATCAAAAAAATGACATTTATCTGAAGTTAAACCAGTATTTCTGCACATAACTTTATTTTGAATATTTGTAATTTTATTTTAACGCAAATTTTTCTAATAAATAACAAAAAATAAATATAGTAATAATTCTAAAAAAATAACAATAGCTTAGTCACTATAACTTAAACAGTGACACCTATTTTGCTGTACTATATATAGTACAACCGTTGAAAATATGTTAAGAAATATTCTTAAAGTTAATCATATTTCTGAATTATTCATGAAATTTATCAGCTATATCACTAGCTTTAAGAATAAAATAACAACTACTTAAGATCTTGATTTTATCTTAACTTTCACGTCTCTTTGATACTAAGGACATTTTCATTTATGATACTAAATGACCTCCCACGTACAGATAATCAATAAAATCGTATTAAATGGATCTTAGAAGAATTAAAATTTTAATAATTCAGTTTTATTTTCTGCTCTATTCACGATTTAAATTTATTTCTAATAGTTTTTTTATAAAATAAAAAAATGCACTAAGAAAAAAAAATTGTACTGCACCTGTATATGTTTTTTTTTTTTTTTTTTTACAGGTGAATAGAGAAACATTTAATGATTTTTAACTATTTGAAAAGAATCGAGTAAATATTTGCACAATTTAACTAAAATTTCAGTTTTAAAGGAATTCATCATGTTTTTTTTTTTGTTTATTTTTATTCATTGTTATCTGGCTATGGTACTGTTATACTTGAAATCTAATGCTATTGAACTATTTATAAAACAACTTTAGTTCGACTTTAGGATTTTTTTCCAATTTTGAATTGCATTTTCTATTTTTTATAAATTTTTTACTTTTTATTTATTTTTTTTTTTATTATTTTTAGTTTATTTGATTTTTGAAATTGGAAATTTCGTGTATATTTAAATGGTCGCTTTTTTTGTGGGTCATTTTTGTGTTAAAAAATGTTGATTTTTCCATTCAATTTCAAATGAAAAGTTTGTACAAAAAATAACGAAAAAACAGGAAAAAAAACAGCAACAGACTGATTAAAATGAATGTAAAATACTGAATGAAAAAATACACAAAAAAAAACAGGACTAAATTCGAGTGCATTTTAGAATTTGACATTTTGTATAAATTTTGTATTTGGTATAATATATTAAAATAATGAAGTGAATTTTTAAAGTTTTTTATTTTTTATTGTGGTCTATTAAAATATCCTGCTATTTACAATTTGTCTAGGTAAATAATTCTTTTTACATTTTTTTAGATTCACCCACAATTTTGCAGTACTACTACCCATTTCATGTCAATTTTTGTTAATTCAAGTACAATTCAATTGAGTTTCATTGCATTGAAATAATATAATTGTTGGTGAATATTTGAAATAATTTTAATTTAATATAAGAGAATGAAAAAACTATAGAAGTTAAAAAGGAGATGGAGTCAGAACAGTTGTTAACAATAGATTCAATTAAAAAAAAAAAGATTCAATAAAATAAGAGTACCAGTAAATTTCAATTATTTTAACAAATCTGTAAACCATTTTGAATCATGAAAATTTTACATTTTTATTTCCAATCATTCAAAGAAAATCAGGTACTTGTTTCTTAATAGTATATGTATATGTAAATGGAGTTGACTAAACTGATTGAACTTATTTCTGTTATATAACCAATTAACAATTAAATTTATGATAGCTTCAATATGTATATGACGAATATGTTACATTTAGGCTAGTGAGTAAATTCACAAACCAAAATCCATAAAAAAAATCCATAAAATTGTGGCAAATTAATCCTGGACAAAACAGATATCCTCGCTGTATCCAACAGCGACTGTCCATAAAAATATCAAGAATATGTATATGAATATGTATATGAATGTGTATATCAAGAATATGTTACATTTGGTTTAGTAAGTTTCCACAAACCAAAATCCCCAAAAAAAAAAATCCATAAAATTGTGGCAAATTAATCCTGGACAAAACAGATATCCTCGCTGTATCCAACAGCGACTATGCATAAAAATAATTTATATAATAATATTCTGTAAAAGGCGTAGAGCTTTAATTTTGAATCCAACTCTAAAATTAATCCGTTATGGATTTTGTTTTTTTGTGGATTTAGGAACTAACTTGTTACATTTGCTAGACGAAGTCGAGAACTACAATTGAAAAAAATTTAAGAGAAGATTTTGAAGTAGCTACATTTGGTTATGATACATTATGCCTTCATTATCTTATATCGAAATAAAATTACTGTTACTCTTATATCTTGAATATTGATATCTTATTCCATCTTATTTATTTTTATTTTCTTTAATACGCTCCTACTTTTACTTCATTTGTTTATAATTTGATGTTATAAACAAATTATAAACAAATGAAATACAATGGTTGGGTGGGTATCAACTATTTTACTTACCTACTTACTTAGGTGGTCAACATATTCTAGTACTGGTTCTGTACCTTCAGGTTTTCGAAAAAGTACAGAAAGTAAAAAGAAATACTGAAATACTAAAAAATGTATAAATTTATATCAAATCTAATAGTACTTCATTTATTTTGTCAATAACATCATCATTGTCTTAAAACCTCATTAGTGGGACATAGAGCGGAAATAACTCTTAATTTAAATTTAAGGTGACAGACATCCAGTTTTTGGATAAGGTATTTTATTTTTTTTTTGTTAAAAATTTTGAGGTCTCGCTTGAAGTAAATCCGAAATTATTTAAAATATAACATCGAAATTGCACCCAAACTTAATTGTTCATATAAATAGGAAATGATCTAAACAAAAAATAAATAAATAAATATAAACAGGATTTAACCAAGTTTATTTATTCTGTTATACAATCTTATATACCTATACAGGAATACTATATACCTTTACAATTTTTAAAAAGCCCAAATTGTCTGGTTAAAAAAATACCCTGTTGGAAAAATTGTTATTAGAAACAATATTTTTTACAGATCAATTTTTATCTAAAAGTATAACATTAGAATTTTTTCAATGAGTTGTTTGATAGCAGCTTACCTAATATTATATAGCGTGTATTGTAACGAAACATAATATAAAGTCGTGTAAATAAATAGTTGTACCATCACCAAATCTATGGCTATAAATAAATTAAAAAAACTAAAGCCTTGGATTACCGATCATCTTATAATTCAAATAAAAAAGCGAAATAAATTAAGAAAATCTGTTTCTAATAATTTCATCTTTTAAAAGCAAATAATTTTAATCTTTTGAGTCACTATAAAGAAAACTAACAAAAAAGTAAATTATATGTTGAAAAAAAGTAAAGAAAATAATTTTTGTGTGAAATTTTTGAATTTGAAAAAAGTGCTGGTAATCTTAAAAAAAACTGGCAGTTAGTTAATCCTACCTTAAATAAAACCTTTACAAACAATGAGAAAAGCAATGAATGCGCTAATCATCTTAATGAATTTTTCACAAACATTTCTGCTAATATTTCTGATCGCTGTGTTAGTAACTGAAATTCCAGCAACTTGTTAGTTATTGATGATGCCTTTCTAACTGGAAGTTTTTACTTTTCTCCAATTACAGCAGTTGAAATATTAAATGAAATAATAGTACTAAAAATTCTAATTCAAAGACTTTGGATGGTATTTCCAGCTCTATTTTAAAAAATATTTCGTTTCAGATTTTAAATATTTATTAAATTGTTGTGTTTGTAATGGGGTATTTCCAAAATGCTTTAAGGAATCTGAAATTGTTTAAAAAAAAAGTTTATTCTACAAGTGCAATTAAATATAGACCAATTTCAATTTTACCTAGCTTATCAAAAGTTTTTGAAAAAATTTTTAAAAATAGATTTTTAACATGAGTACCTACCTAAATAAAATTAAATGTTTCAGTAATTGTCAATTTGGTTTAATGAAGTTTGACTAACTGCGCCCGAGCTAATCCTTTTTGCCAGTAGAATCAAGAGAAAATATATTTTTTTTTTAAGTTCTTTATTTACTATAATTAATGTTGCTAATTTTTATTGTAAATTCTTGTTGTAATTTCCAAATTCCCTTGGATATCGCTATGAAGTTATTCCTCTCAGTTCACGTTCTAGAAGAAAGAAAAATTTTGTAGGAGGTTTGCTTGAACCCACATTTTCCATTTTCTTTACTTAAGGTATACAGTATTCCTGTATAGGTATATAAGACTGTATAACAGAATAAATAAACTTGGTTAAATCTCAACTCTCTAATCGTATACAAAGGATTAAAATAAAAAAATATTTTTAGTAATAAGTTGATCTTGAAGTGTGGGGTATCTCAGGGATCAGTGTTAGGTCGTATTATCTTCCTTGTTTATATTAATTCTCTTTTTATTCAAAATATTTTGTGGATGATACTACTTTTGTTTATGAACGAACTTCCAGCTCTATTATTGTTAATGATATTAAATCTGACCTGGCTTTTATCAAATATTGGTTTTTGAAACATAAATTAATTATTAGTGATAAAACTAAATACATGAATTTTAGTATTTATTTGTCTACTACTGTTGATTATAATTTAATAAGACACTTCCCAAAATGCACTAATAAAATTCTACTTGCATTTTTTTTTTCTTTATTTATATATTTAAAGTTTATATACAATTCAGAGTATTAATGCAATGTTTAATTCTGTAAATGTATTTACATTTGTGTTATAAGTTTTGTTTTAAGTGTGACCGTGGCATAGGCTGTCTGGTCTTATAATTTTTAAAATTGGTTTTTTTTTTGTTTAACATTCGTATGTTTCAAATTTATCAATTTATTATATAAAATAAGATTTTTACATTGTAAAATAATGAATAGCTACTAATATTTCTAAGCATTTTTATTTTCCATTTATTTTATAATAATTTTTTTTTTTGCTTTTTGTTATTTTATTTCTATCTCTATAATTATATTTAAAATATCAAAAATCAATGTAATATTAAGTTTTTTTGTTTAACTATAATTTTAATTTAGCTATAAATGAGATTATAGAAATGAACAAGAATAAAAACAAAAATAGGAAACTAAAAACAACAAATTTTTTAACCTCATGTTTTAAGTATCAAGGCTTATTAGTGGATTCAAAACTATGAATTGGTCAACTCACACTATCTTAATTCTATTATCAGACAACTTTATCACATTAATTTGCTCTATAAACATTTCAACTATGATCTATTATGCCATTTTTCATTCGAAAATGCAGTACGGAATAATTATCTGTTGGGGGAGGAGATTATTTCAATAAATTGAATAAAATTTTAATAAACCAAAACATACAGTTAGGTTGATTTGCAAAAAAAAGACGTTTGACTCCTACTTTTAACTTGTTTGAACTAAAGCACTAAAATTTGTTTTAATTAAATCTGGAAATCTGAATATTAGATAGTCTGCTGTCAATACAAGTCGATTTGTAAATATACATAATGATTAAAAAAAATCACATCAGCAATTTTTATGATGCTATTGCACCAAGAGCTTAAAATAAGTTGCCTGACATGAGAGTATACGTCGATCTCGTTTAAGAGCACATCGAAGATAACACGCAAATTTGTGAACTTAAGCAAGTTGTGCTTTTAAATGAATAAGTATAACTGAAAATTTGTTTAGATCCATTTTAATTATGTATAGGTGCTATGTTGTAAATAAAAGTATGAGAAATATATTTGATACATAACATATATCATTATATTTGAATTTTTGTAGCTATATATTTGTACATAGTATGTATGATATACAACACTGCAAAAATTACTAAACTGTCCGTATTTTTATTAATTCTAAATCTACCCGCATTATGTTGTGTTGTCTCAACACATTAACGAAATTTGGCGTCATGTGACATTAAACAACGCAAAAAATATGCAAATTTATAAAATATTATACAGAAATTTATGCATTTAAATGTATTTTGCTATTTATTTGTTTGTAAACGATTTGCTTTTAAACTTATGAATTTCAGCTAATTTAAGCTAATTGGATTATATGAAAAAATAAAACAAAACATTTGCTTTCGGAATATAATGCACTTAAAAGGGTTTATGCTTTTAAGCGAGGTGCTCTTAAGTGGACTCAACTTTATCAGATACGTTCAAACATTAAATATTTTTCTCAAAAATCTGAAAATCTGGCTACATACAAAAATTTAAACTTTGAAAAGACTGAGAATCTTTTAAGGATAATTTCATAATCAGTTTAAGAATTTTTTTTCTTTTTTTGTTGCTTTTTAATATTAATTGTATTATATTTTTTAATTCTTAATGTTGTACATTATTTTACCTTTATTTCAGCTAATTCGAACATTATTATAAATTATGTATTAATTCCCACCAATACTTTTTTTTTTAATTGTAAAATTAGCTATAGTTTTTATTAATTCGGTCGCTTCTTGCATATTTTTTTGCAACGGAACGATTATTACTATTCGGCTTTGAAGTTAAAGAAAAAGACTTTAAAAAGTAGTAGGAATAAATTTGGTTGTGTAATTTACTTTAAAGCCACAGGTCGTTTTCCCTTTCGGAATATTATAAAATTTTATAAATTTACAATGCACAAAACATATTAAAGATTACAACTTCTTTTGTTTTCTATAGTTTGTAGTAATTAAGCTAAACTAAGCTAACACTATTATTGTACTTTATATTTGGATTGAAATAAAGAAAAACTAAAATCTAAAAAAATATCTTCCCATTTTTTTCATATAATTTACAACTTGTTCGAAGTTACCAAAAATTATAAATAAAACTCTTCAGATATTGAGAATTTCAATAATAAAATCTATAAATTCTGTTAATACTCATTTATAAAAAACAAAATGAAAGCACAAAAAATTAAATAAAATATTCGTATATATCGTAATCCCAGTAGCTGCTAACATTGTTTCAATTAATCCATGTTTCCAACAATTTCGTCTTTATTGTAAATAACGCACCCCCCAAAAATCATTCAAAAATGTATATAAAATGAATTCATCATAAATCATTGACCCTAAAATGTAAAGGTAAAAATCTTCAATTACCGTATTACAGAAAGTCTTAGGTAACAAATCCTTACCATTACTTTTACCGCATGTTTTACACCACAGGTAAATAATAGGATTTCAAGTTGACTTAATAGTGAAAAAAAAAAACTTTAATATTTTACGATGCCTTCCGACACAAGTTATTTTATATACTCTTTTATTATTATATTTGTGTACTAAAGAAGAAGGTGGTGTATAGGCTTTCGTGTTAAAAATTTCCCAAGACAGGATAAATATATTTTTAAAAGTTCTTATTTTCAACAAACTGGTGTTTTGGCTTTTTTTGTTTTTTTTTTTTTACTTATTGTAAACTTACATAAAGTAAACAAATAGCATTTTAAAGACTCTAATAAAGTAAAATTACGATGTGGTGGATTTTAAAGATTTTTTTGTTTTTACATAAAAATAAAGCAAAGAGGATTAAGGATACAAAATTCAAATAATAATTTTCGTGATACTTGTCATGTTGCCAATAATTTTATGTTGAAGTTGTTAAATAATTGTTAATTTGTTGTAAGGAGTGGGAATATATGGAGCGAGAGTCAACACTTTAAGCGAGAGTTATAAATTTGGTTGTTAAAGTTTTGGTAAATGATATTTTTTATAAAAATGATGACATTTAATTTCATATTAGCTATAATCGAAGATAATGTGCTGAAATCGACCAACGAAATATAATTAACATTTTATTCAAATACATGTTATGGTGAAATAGTCGTTTTTGTTATAGTTTAAATTCAACGGATGTAAAATTGAATTGTATTAAACAAATGATGGGATCAAGCTATCAAGCCAATATACAGTTTGAAATAATTAATTTTTTGTATTTATATATATAATATATATATATATCAGATCTTAACATTTATAATATTTTAACAAGTTCAATACAATCATAACCCTGTAAGATAAATTCTGAAAACTACACTATTTGGTGTCCTCGTGTACAGCATTCAAAATTACACATTTGTGATGATTTCAATTAAAATAACAATTTTATTTTATCTGTGATATTTTATTTTTTATTTATTAATTTATTTCGTCTATATGAAAAAACTTTACTATGCAGGCATTATATAGACAGACCCCGCTTTAATAAGTTTCAAGTTCATCATTTCTTTAAAATTATTGCACCGATAATTTTTAATAAGCTATCTATTGATATATCAGAAATATCAGAGTTTTATCCGAATTTTTAACTAAAACAAAGAATTGCCTTAGGAATATTAGTTTGCATGAAGTCGAAGAGATAATATACTTAAACTAGCTTTGTAACCCGTCATAAATGACTGAAGCAAAATAAATCCTAGTTTCTTTTTTTCTTTCGTTAGATTCTTTATTCCGAAATTACAGTACTTATGTTTATACCACTTTTTATTTATTTTTATTTATGTTTATATTGGCCTAACACTAATCTTTTTTTTTTATATAACAGAAAAAGAAGTACCATACCAACAAATTTGCATAAAATGTTTGTATTTTTGTATGGTATACCTACTCGTACTCACTTCCATTTAGTTATAATTCGTTAGTTGGGTTCCATTTAGTATAAATTATACCGTATTAGCGTTATTGAGTCCTCCGGGAGAGCAAATTCAAAAATGGGATCTTATTTTCATATAAATTTTGTCTTTTGTATACTGTATAGGGATCTTATTTTGCTATATGAATAAACTGTTATTATGGTATTGTGTTATTTTTAAAAAAATATTCAAAATTTTGTATCTAAATTGGTAAAATTTACAAAAAATACAAAAACATTTTCATCAATAATTTTCAATTTAAAAAAAGCAATGTTTTATTATCCGACGTAGAAGTAGAGTTTATTATCCTACTCTACTTCTATTAAGTTCTATTGATTGAACAGTGAACCTGAACAGTGAAATGAACACTGAACACTTAACACTGAAAATAAAATAATATTTTTGGAATGGAGCATACAGAACATACAGAATACAGATACAGAAAATAATAAAAAAAAACAAAAAAAAACAAAAATTATTTTTTTTGAGTGAAGTGAGTTACACACACAATAATGACAAAAATAAAAGGTATGAGCAATAAAGTAGTATAATGTATAATATTATATAATACAAATATGCTGATACACATGTATATTATTGTGTATAATTTTAAGTAATAAGAATAACCTTTGAGTGAGTTTTGTTTTTTTTTGTGTTAAATGCGGTTTGCCTTTTGGTTATTATATCATATTAAACTATTGATTAAATTTCTATTAGTCCTTATTATTATAAATCAAAAAAATTGTTTGTTTTATTTATATTATTATTTATTATTTATTATTTTTCCTTATTATTTGCGAAGAAGACTAACATTAAATTAAAAAAATATAGTTCATGCAATCAATTTTTCCTGCAAAGGTTCAGCATGGTAGACAGGGGTTAAAAAAAAAGCACCAAAGCAATTTGTATATATATGCATTTGTATACATATGCAATTTGTATATGTGTTGGAGCGTTCCGGCGAACTTACAAACATCCAGATAAATGCAGAATAATATATATATAATACTTATATACTTATAATAATACTGTTGCTGATATTTTTCTATATTATTATTACGAAGTTTTGTTTATTCTTTTCTTACCTGAATTTTGCTATTGCTTTATTTTTGCTTTTTTTCATTTCTTTTCCTTTAAATTCATTTAAATGTCATTTTACTACATAATATAGTTTAATTTATAAATTTTTTAATTTTTTTATTTTCTTTTTGTAAATTTTCTTTTAATTTACTTATTTTGTAAGTTTCTTCTATAAATTTAATTCACATTTTTATATTTTACTTTTAATTTTAATGTTAATTACTTCTTAAATTTAATTACTTTTTTTTTTTATATTTAACCACATTAAATTTAGAATATTCTATTTTTCTATTAGATTTTAGTTTTCCAAATTAATATTTACATTTAAATTTTTTACTCCACAAATATTGAATAATTTAAATTATTTATTTCTTGCGATTGACCATTCGAAACTTTCTTTTGCAATACAATATGTTTCCTAACTATTTTATTTTATTTATGTTTTGAATTTTGTAAATGCTTTTAATTTTGTACTATTATTATATTTATTTATTTTCTATTTTTAAGTTTTGAATTTTAGTTTTAATTAATTTACTATAATTGTAATGAATTCTAATATTTAATAAAATATAATAAATGAAAAAAAAAAATATTATTATTTTTTTTATTTTCTTTTTGTAAATTTTCTTTTAATTTACTTATTTTGTAAGTTTCTTCTATAAATTTAATTCACATTTTTATATTTTACTTTTAATTTTAATGTTAATTACTTCTTAAATTTAATTACTTTTTTTTTTATATTTAACCACATTAAATTTAGAATATTCTATTTTTCTATTTTTCTAGTGTGGAGCAGTCCCTTACGGTACTAATTCTCAAAAACATATTTTCAAGCCATTGGAAAATAACAAAATCCTCATTTACAGCTTGAGGTAAATCATTTATAATCAGAAGAAAAACTAAGGGGTCAAAATGACTTCCTTGAGGTACTTTATACGAAATTTGAAACAATTTAGATTTATATTCGTGTATTTTCACATTTTATATATATCTAACCTAACCTAATACATTGAATTTATAGAATAATATATATATGACGACAGATATGGTTATATACAGACATCTATTCTGAGACTAATTTCTAAGACTAAAGACTAAAAAAAAAAATAAAAATTTTATTATAGAAAAATGTAACAATTTTAAGCAACTGTAGTTGAATGGTAAAAATTGAAATGTAGAAATATTTTCAAAACATTTAAAAAAATTACAAAAAAATACCTCAATTTTTAATTAAACTTAACGATACATTTCTAGAATAATGAGTATGTTGATGTTAAATCTAAGCATAATATTTATTGCACATAATGACCTTTCTGGGACATGTAAAGAAAAACAATTCAATAGTTCAGAACAAATAATACGATTTGACAATACAAGGTATTTTTACTAATGTTTGAATTCAATGCCTTCACATCTAACATTGTATGACATTGGTGAATGAAATAAATTCATTTTGTACAAAGCGACTTTGAGAAAGATTTTTGGACTCTCTCAATCCGGTTAATATGAGAATAATAATCAGGATCCCAAATGACAAAACAGTTTTCTAAGACTGATCTAACTAAATTAAAATATTAATTCTTTAGAGTTAAAATGTCATAGATATCATTATGAAATCTAATCTACTAAACGCTTTTGCACAGATAAAAGTAAAATGTTTAGAAAACGAAAATTTTACATCAATAATTATCAACCTTAATCTTTAATTTGAAAAAAACTCTTGTTAAACTAGTAGTATTATTAATGTCGTGAAAATGGATATTGAGTAACATTTAAATACAAATTATTACAATCAGACCAATATACAACATTATCTAGATCACATTGAAGTGTGGAGCAGTCCCTTACGGTACTAATTCTCAAAAACATATTTTCAAGCCATTGGAAAATAACAAAATCCTCATTTACAGCTTGAGGTAAATCATTTATAATCAGAAGAAAAACTAAGGGGTCAAAATGACTTCCTTGAGGTACTTTATACGAAATTTGAAACAATTCAGATTTATATTCTTGAATTTTCACATTTTATATATATCTAACCTAACCTAACCTATTACATTGAATTTATAGAATAATAATTTCATATTAACTCTATCGAATACTTTGCTAAAGTCCCAATATATGGAACTTTTCAAGATAATTGATAACATAATTAGAAAAATTAGCAAGATTAGTTGTGAAATTACTATCAGTAGTAAATCCATGTTGGAATAGACTGATTTCATTTTTGATTGCAAAATAAATTTTCAACACAATTTTGTATATCTTAACTGTACTCTTAATTTTACTATTCCTCTATAATTTTGAATGAGATGACTAACTTCAAAATAGATGAGAGATATAAAAATATCATACCACCATCATACAAAGCCAAATTAAAGATTTGACTTAACGGAAAAGATACATTACAAATATTATCCGTATCAAAAGGCTTATCTAGAGTTATCGTCAAGAGTAGACTTATTATTTGAAATCTTTTCTAAGATTTCAAATCCCTATTGTAGCTTACTTTCTTCTAAATTGTACAACTTCACTTAATTTTGGTCTATTGAATATTTCATGCATGTGTTGGTTGACGAAATATTCCAACCTTAACAATCACAGTTATATTTATATGAGATTTTTTCGACAAAAGTGCTTCAATGTTCAACTACGAATTTGACAAAGTGATTCAACAAGAAATTTGAAGTATTATTATGAATTTATTTATTTATACTGCTTAGCACAAACAGTTGTAAACGTTATTACATATTTGCTACAAATCACATTAAAAACTGAGAATTAAAGCTAAAATTAAAATTGAATAAACAATTACATACACTCTAATAAAACAACAAAACATAAAAAAAGAATATCAATATCCTAACAATAGCCATTATACAATTTTTGCTTTTGGGAATGTTTTGATAATGTAAAGTCAATGTTAAATTTATGTTTTCTACCTATAATAAGCATTCTATTAATAGGTTCATATTTGACATAGTTAGTCCTATGATTACTGATATTAAATAAATTGAATGAGCGAGACGGTGCAGATTTCTAATAGTGATATTGCTGGAAATGAAAGTTGATTTGACATTGCCCTTTACAATATCTGTAATAAAAATAACATCAGAAACCTCCCGTCTAAAGTTCAATGTACACAGATCAATTAATTTTCACCTTTGCTCATATGGTGGTAAGATAATAGGATTAAACCATGACAAGTGGCGTAAAGCGAATCTAAGGAAGTTTTTTTGTACTGCCTCAATCCTATCAATGTGTACTATATAAAACCATGACCAAACTTGACTTGCATATTCAAGATTCGGTCTTACAAAGCAGGTGTACAACGACTTAAGAACATATGGATCTGAAAATTCCTTTGGATTTAATTGCATAGAATATAAAGTTTAATAAGACACAAATTGGGAAGGATATTTGGACATGTGACTATGATGGCCAGGACATATAGTGAGGATGAATGATCAAACAATGCCAAAAAGAATATTAGATGCAATACCGTACAGTACCGCATTTGACAATTAATAATATAATCCAAGATTTTCAGTTCAATTCTGAATATAGCAATTAAATTAAGAATGTACAATACCATAATACAACCGATCTTAGTCTGCAGCAGCGAAGAAAACAGGCAATTAAGAAAATGAAAATAAATTAAAAGTATTCGAAAGAAACTGAGAAAAATATTTGGTCCCAAAATAAATGACAATAGTGAATATCAAATAAGATTAAACGAGGAGCTCGATCACTAATTGATAGGTACAATATTATGAAATTTATTAAGGCACAAATACTAAGATGGGCAGGACATGTGGTGAAGATGAATGAACAAAGGATACCAAAAATAATATTAAACGCAGTACAATACTAGAGTAAGAGGTTAACCAAGGTCAAGATGACTGCATGAAATTGAAAACAACTGTCGAAAGATTGAAGTTAAAGATGGACAAAAGTTTAAAAAATTTATACATATTAATACTAATTGAAATAACGTTTTAATATAAAAAACTTGCAAACTTATTCCATTAATAAATGATACATAAAGAAAAATTTAAACAGCCGTTTTAATTACTTTCAAATGCATGGACAGTTGAACAAGATAGGGCAGAATTAAGGAAAGTTGTAAGCGAGGTTAAGGCGAGTCATAGAATCAATATATGATAGAATATCATGTCGTTTAACAAACAGAAAACTTATCAGTGATAAAGCAAAAATAGACAATGTATTGATTTTTATAGGACTTCTAACATATAACTACAACATATTATTATTTAAGTAGAACTTATAATAAAATAATAAAATATAAAAGAATTTCCCTATAAAATCATAATGCATTTCAATAAGTTTAAACATTTTTTTTTTTTTTTGTTTAATTTAAATTGTACAAATATTTATTATTCATCAGCATGCTGTATAAAAATTTCTTTGATTTCCGGTAATGAAGTTTTTTTTTTATGGTGAGTGAACCTCTTTTGCATATTATTTATGTTTCTTCAAAAAAATATTATTATTGTTCTTTTTTATTTAAATACTCCTACCATATACCGGATATAAAATATAAATTACTGTTGCAACTGATTTACATTTTCAAAATTTTCATTTTAATATAAAAAAAATATATATATATAATAATACTTAATTGATAAGAGATTCTGAAAAGTCATTGATCCCTACTTATTGCAAAATATTGTATTTTTAAAGAATTTCATAATTCTTTTGGAATTTTTAATTTAAGTTCCGTAATAGTTTCACAATATTATTGTTAATAATTTGTTTATTTTTCGAGTAGTATTTTAATTCTTGAGTTCCAGAAAAATTATCGAAATTTTTTTCACAAAAAATCATTCAAAATCGGAAAAATTATTTAATATGAAAAATTAAAATTTAAAATACGAGTCGTTAAATATAATAAAAGTCTAAATACACCTCTTAAAAACTGAATAAGAATAAAAATCTAATGATTTCAAATTAAAATAATACAAAAATGTTCAAGAATAATCAATACAATGAAATAATAGAAGGCAAGTAGAAGTACCGATGGTTATTTTAAACCGATGGTTGACTATCAATACGACTGGTCAGCTATAAGAAACTTACTTCTGGAATATAATTTGAAAATCAATGAAATAAAACATAACTATGCTTAAAAAATATAAATGAAAATAATGTAAACATATTTTGGGCCCGAATTAAAACCCCAGGAGGTTAATCACCCCATCATATAAATTAAACTATGCTTTCATTTTAAATTTCATTTGTTACAGTTACAGATAGTTAATTAAATTACAGCATTTAGAATACATTAAATTACAATATGCTCAATATATTGCATATAATATTGTTCGGCTTTTGAAATAAACAGAAAATATTATTTTACTGGCTTGGCTTACAGTACAGTAGTCATATTTTCTGTATGTGTACAGAGATTATGCATTGACATTTTTCATTGGCGTAGGCTGCAGTTATAGCTATCAGTAAAATGAATACGTAAAATTTTTGTTTTCGATTTTACAACCGCCGTAGACACAAAATTTGTGTAAAAAGTTATACGAATGCTAAAGAATGTTTTTACAAACAAATTCTGTTCAAAATTTCAACATTTTAAGTTAAAATTTTAATAAAAAAGCTATTTTATCATTTTACGGATACGTATTTTTTTTTCTGCACAAAACAAAACAAAATTAACAAAATGAAACAAAAGTATTTTAAAGAAGTAGGTACATTTCATTTTTTCACGGTTTCATTAATTCATTTGTATTTTATTGAAATTATGTTTCATTTTTTCACAAAAAAAAATTCTGATACAATCTAACCGTAATTTACATTTATTAAGTTTTGTTTCTTGTTTACATTTGCGTAGTTGGTTTTTGTTTTTGAATTTCAGAATGCTTCAAAGTGTTCATATGGCATATGTAATGGTACTAGTAATATTAATAAAACTTCAATTTTTCAGTTTTAATTTAATTATGAAAACAACTATTCTTTATTTCAAATTCAAAACAATAAAACGTGAAATCGAAATGACAACAAATTTTACGGAAGCAATTTTTCTGATCGCTATGATCATCTCACCGTAAAAATAAAATATTTTTTCACTGTTTTACGTATTCATTTTACTGATCGCTATAACTGCAGCCTTATACAGCAAACATAATATCGCAATCATTACTAATTAACTAGGTACTAAATAGTTTTTATTGAGTGCATGATTACATTTTTTTTACGATACAGATACAGTAATATTCCCAGTTTTCTCTTATATAAATTTTGGGGCAATTCTATTGATCAGTTTTTTTTTTTCATTCATTCAAACTATATAATTGATTTCCCAACACGTAATTTCGAGTATACCAATAAATAAAAATAAATCGAGGATTTACTTAAAAAAGAAAAGATTTTGATTTATTAGTCTGTACAGAAAAAATTTTTCTACATCTTGTTTGAAGGAAGTCGACGACTGAATTAAACCGATTTTCTAATTTAATTATATATGATTGGGAATGTAAGTAATCTTTCGTTTGCCAAAATTCTGTATTCAATGTTTGAATACTATAAAATTTCATGTGCTGTTCAACAAATTCTGATGAGTTTGGTTAGTGAAATCAGTGATATATCCGGTTTTAGAATACTAGATCTAGAAACCCCCACTCCATATTATTAAAAGCCGAATTTAGTTGACGACATTGAAAAAAATTGTTCTTAAACTATGTTGTAAAATCCGGACTAACTAATTTTATTTCATACATACATACTTAAAATGAGGTATATAATATATATACATGTATACATAATATGTATGCTTGGATTTATTCTAAACGATTTTGTGTTTTGTTCAAATAATTGAGAAGAGAATAATAATTAAAAATTACTTTTTTTTATTAAAAAAAAATATTTTTTCTAATTTTGAATATTAATATTATAAATTTTATAATATAATAACAAACAAGAAAATATGTTTTTAATGAAGAAAAATAATATTTTACTCGACAGAGAATTTAACTTACACAAAATTTGCGATATTAACATGACACTTTAACCAACTGAACTAATAACCGAATAAAATTATTTCATCAAAATGCAAACATAAAATAATATTTTGATCTACACAAAATTCAATAAAATAAAATCAGTATCTATCTATACCCAAATGGGATCGATATGTACAATACAAACACACACAATCAGATCAGAGTATGTGTTCGTAAAAAGAAAATTGTATATAATATATAACATGAATACTCATAGAATGCGTATTCTACTTTAATATTATTATTGTGTGTTATGTAAACAAATCTTACAGGCTTTTTGAAAACAATTTATATAAATAGTATTAGATTAACTTATAATATACATTGAGACGACAAGTCTCTGTAATATGTACATATATAATACGTATGTTCATACAGCAATTGAGTGAAAGTGGCAACTAACAATATGGTTTTAACAATATTAAACAGATATTACAAACTAAACTAAATTAATATTAGGAATAATTTTTAAAAAAATAATAACAAAAATTAGTAAATTTCAGCTGATTATTACAATTAAAATCAAAGTTATCAAAAATACCATTATTAATATGAAAGACAATAAAAAGTAAATAATACAGATATAGTCGAAATTAATTACATAATATAAAATTCGTATTAATTGGCCCTTAATTAACTGAAAACAAATTTTATAAAATTGAATATATTATGTTTGAGCATTTTTAACAGAATGTGGAAGAGTATTGATGTAGATGGATTATCAAATCTTTTTTTTAATAAAATATACTAATGTGAAGGCAAAGTTACTGTCTAAAACAATCGAAAACAGATAAAAACTAGTAATACTTAATTACAGTAAGTTTAACAAGAAGTGTTAATTGAATTGTCATGTTCATAATAATTATTGTGTTCAAGTTCCATTTCACAAACATCAAATAGTCAATTGAAATTTTGCAAAACATTTAATACAAAACCAAGGCCTCAATTAAAGGCTGCAAACATTCCATAAGAATTAAAATTTTAAAGTAAAAAAATAAACTACAGTTATTATTATGTGAATTTCATTCGAATATCAGACCCAACACCATCTTTTTCAAATAATTACTATAAAAATACCGTATTTCTGATATTTCCTTTTTCTTTATTATCATTTCCGTTGAAAATTTACATAATTTATACAATTATCGCAACGAATATGTTATAAGACCCAATAAAGGATCAAAATTGTTTACAATTTCCAAAAAAAAGTTGTTTTTTCTTTATTCAAGTACTTTACACATATGTACATAAGTAAAATATAATTAAATTATTTTCGATTTCCATTAACAGCGTCCATTTTATTCAAGTTTTTTTGTTTTTATATGTTTTTTTTTTTTTTTAAGAAAATGAAATAATTAAATTAAAACACAAAAACAAGAATATTATAATAATTGCGATTCGGATGATGAAAGTGAAAGATTCAGGGAATTCGATTACAAAATGTTCTTAAATTTAAAAAATTAAAAAAAATAAGAAATAATATTAAAAATATTTGTTTATTCTAGAATTTGAGATTTTTTTGTTTGTATCGGATTTTAAGTACTTTAATAATGAACAAAATTACTATTTGAATGATATGGATTTTATCATAGGGTATATGGATAGATAGTAGTATAAATAAGGTTAATAATTAGTTATGTTATTGCTACAATTATGGAAAGTGGTACCACTTGTAATTTAATGTGCCTAAAAGGTACCAACATGCAGAAAGTGAACCATATGATAAATTATATTTTAGATGCCATCACAGACCTCTTTAACCACTATATAGCTCATAATATCAACTTCGATTAGTAGTGTATATTATTACAATAAACTATATTTGTAATTCATTATCTAACTGCTGTACATATTATAATGGTTATGCCGACTAATCTACGAAAACAAATTATTAAATTTGAGTCTCATTTGAAACATGAATGTTTTAATAAAAAATTGTTTTAATTACTTCTTATAATAGAAATTCTAGCTTTATAGATTTAAATAACACCAAAAAGTAATAACAATATATTATTTACCAATGCTTTTTTCTTTCTGCATAGTGCCAGAAATTACATGAAGCCAAAATCTGCACACTATTATTTGGGCCATTTAAGCAAGTAACTTGTAATAACGCATCTTAACCCATACAAGCCCAGAGTGTCGAAAAAGAAAATGGTCACCCGATGTGTATTTTAAATTAAACTAACATTTATTATTTAATTTAAGACAAATATCTAATTTACCCTTCTGTTTTTTTTTTTTTTTAAATGTAACAAAAAGTATGTTTGAAAATGGCTTGAAAAGTCCGAATTTCGAGTTTTTTTTTTAATCTTTGTTAAAATAAGAAAAAAAAAATACAAAAAAAAAAAAAAAAATAGAAAAAATCTATAAAATAAACTAATTGAAGGCCATAGTAATAATTTAATCACAATATAAAACTAACAAAATTTGTAGCTACAGGGTGACTGTTTCAAGCATAGTGTATCGAAAACGAAACATCAGTTTTAAACGATATTTAAAAAATTTCTTATTATAAACTCTAGATTATTTTTTTTTTGTTTTTTCCTCCATGCACTTAATTATACAAATACTGCTTTTTTTTACGAACCACGTATTCTGCGATTGAGTACTTGGAAATCAAATAACAAGTTATGCTAAATAGGCGTCAATATCTTTATGAAAAGAGGCAAGAATTCAATATCTGGTTCTGAATTCTTGGAAATATAATACCAAGCCACTATAAGATCAATGTCAGTAAATTAGTATAAATATCACCACCGATGTTCAATCGTCATCAGTCGTAATATAAAAGAGAGTTAAAATAAAGTGAATATAAAATAAACTGTGCAAAAATGTTCAGAAAAAAGTATTTCTGTGTACGAGATATTTAATAAATGAAAATTCCGATGATGAAGACCCTGTTCGCATTTATGTCTTATGGAGGAGCGTCAGAAGAAAATGATAGTCTATATGGACTAGGAGAAAACGTAATTTTGCGCTTATTAGCAAATGCAGAAAATCGAAACCAGCACAACGTTACGTTCGATAATTTCTTTACATCACACAAACTTATGTGCTATCTTTCATCACTTGGTTATTTTACATCTGGTAAGGTTTTTGTTTTCATAAGATAGTTATAAATACTATGTTACATATAAAATTGATTATTGTTATTTCTAAACTGTTCGAGATGACCGTACAAATAAAGGAAAACTTTTTGATGTAAAAGAAATGAAGAGAACAGAACTTGGAAGCAGCGAATTGTGTTTTGATCCTTTAAATCAGATTCTTGCTTTGTGATGGAATGATAATTCTGTCGTAACTGTTTTCTCAAATGTCTTAAAACATGAGCCTAAACTGTTCGATCGCAAAAGCAAAAAATTTATAAAGATAAACATGCCAAATCCGATTTTTGAATAAAACCGCACAATGGGTGCAGTTGATCTATTTGATAATACTATAAATATTTTTCGAATACGCATTCTAAGCAAAAAATTGTATTGGCCTCTGTTTATTAATGCTTTAGATGTACAGCAACTTGAATTCCGTCTTTTTCTTTTTGAATGCTTGCTGATATCCGCGAAAATACCTTTTTAATTAGCACTAAGAGAGAACGGATAAAGCTCAGATACTTCAATTAGATGTGACCGTGTGGATTATAATATCATCCTTAGTGAGAAACGAGCTCGATGCAGTCACTGAATAAATCAAACTGTTTTTTCATGCATCACATGTGGCGTTAATTTGCATCCGAAATGTTCTTTATCATATCATAGTTTGCCTATTAAGATCTGATAATTTCTTAAGATCAAAATTGTAAAATTATTTTTTTATAAAATAAATTGTTATTTTTTTTTTTTGTAAGGATATTTATTCATTTCAGGAAGTTCTTGTAGTAGATTTTTGAAGACATTTTTTTTTCTGAAAAATTTTATCGTTTGATCCTGAAGTTTCGTTTTCGAAATGTGTAATATATCCTTTCAAGGATATGATATCAAATACGTTATTTTTTTTTCTTAATTAAGTTAAAAGTACTTTATTTATAAATTTTTATGACTCTGTGTCAATTGGATCTAGGTCCGGGACTATATGAATTAAATAATAAATGATGGTTTGGTCCTGAAGTTTCGTTTTCGAAACATGTAATATATCCTTTCCAGGATATGATATCAAATACGTTATTTTGTTTTCTTAATTAAGTTAAAAGTACTTTATTTATAAATTTTTATGACTCTGTGTCAATTGGATCTAGGTCCGGGACTATATGAATTAAATAATAAATGATGGTTGTTTTTAACCACTTACTGAAAATATTTTAAAAATTATCTAATGGAAATTAAAGCATTATAATGAAAAACTAAAAATGAAATTGGTCTGGTCGACGTAGAAATATCTCCTAAAATAGGGATTATAACAGTTAGTAAGATTTGTAAGTGATATCAAATCTGTGAGATTTGTAAGCGAGTCAAATAGAAAGTACGATCGATTTAGGAAAATTTTGGGCTAAAGAGTCGAGTTAAGAGAAAACGTGGAATCAAATAAAAGTACTTACAAAATACAGATTGGAATGATCTATGTTGTTTATATATCGCATTTATTTAATAATAAAGTAATTTTGACGGTCAACTTGAATAGCAACGAGCAGTGTGAAGAACCTGTGCTATTTTCTTTTTTACATTAATTGGACAGTATTAATACTCCTCTCTCTTTATCTGATTCCTATATATAAATATTGGAAATGACATTTAATATATAATGCGATATCACAAAATTTTATATTTTCATCTTTATTTTTTAGCTAAATAATAATAATTTATTAACGAACCATGGACCATTTTTTTTTTGTCTAGCTATCAAAGCCAACTTATATTGGTAATTATGTGGCTGTTAAATTTTATATAATTAATAATAAAAATTAAAAAAAGAAATTATAATCCTCTTTATTTTATAAATAACCTAAAATTTTAATTACAATTATTTATTACTCAAACATTTTTTGTTTTTTGTTCACTTATTTTATTTGCATTGAAAATTTTCAAATTTTTGATCTGATTTTCATATTTTTCAATGAAAATTTATACCCAAAAATTTTGAAAAAGAATCACATTAAAATTAAAACCACACAAAAGTCAAAGCAAAAAATAAAAACCGGAAATCTAATCATAAATCTCAACATGGTTTCCATTATGAAATTTATTTCTTCTATAATCAAAATTAAGGTAATTCACAACCCAAAACTAACAATATATATAGCTAGCTATACATTTCTAGTAATCATAATGAATAACTTTAATAACAATGGAGATTTGATTTATTCATTTGACCATGTTTTATTTTTATTTGAATTTCCTGTTCTAATGGATCTGGCCTGTATTGATTTGTTTATTCAGTCGCTTTTTAAAGGTTTTTTTTTTTTGGGTTACCATTATTGAGGATTTACAAAATAAATGAAACAGAAACTGAATGACATATTGTGTAAAATTAATATTAATTTATAATAAAATAAAAAAAAAAAAATGAACTAAGATTGAACAAAAATTGGACCCGGAAAAATAGAAAAATTATGTTTCCTTTTCATATTATTTAAAAATTTGTTTAAAATAAAAAAAAACTATTTGTGCTTAGAAATGACCTAGTTTTGATCACAACAAAAATTATAAATTTAAAGCTATTTAAAGTAAAATTACTAAATTTTTTATAAGTTGTAAGTCTGTGATCAATCTCTAATCAATTGAACGCAAACTAAAGAATTGTGATCATGTTACATATAAATAATCAATAAATAAATAATTACGCCGTTGAAACTAGTGCGAACAAATCCAAATCTAAAACAAGTTTGCAAACCATAGAATAGTAATTATAGGAAACACTTGTAGTTACACGTTGAATTGCAAAAAATACAACAGCGACATCAACAACATAATACAAAATAATGTTTACTGCACCCACACTAGGCGAACAAATTGGTAAGATGATGAAAAAAAATACGTGAAGATCGTGTGATAAAAATTGGCCATCAATGACAGTTACAGCAATTCAAGTAGTTTTGAACAACCATATGACTGTCTCCCTTTCAAGAAGTCGTAGAAAAGAAATCTATAATTAAATTTGCATTCTAAATACCAAATTGAACATTGGGAAAAATTTTATAAGAACATGTTGGCCTCTTAAGTGAATCATAATTGTACATGTTCAGCATAAAATTTTTTTTATCTTTTTTAACTTGTTTCTACTTACATAATAACTTTCTATAACAATACTATAATGCATTATAACGCTGGGTGCCGCAGTAGGTAGAGCGCTTGCCTTTCAAACGACTTGCCTTTCAACAGAGATAATGTATTTATAAACTCCTAATTGTGTTATTCCAATATATTGAAAGATATACATTAAAAAATACAAAAAATGTGTATTAAATATTGTTATTATTCATCAATACGAATAATACTTGAATAATTGATTTATTATTTAAATATTTATATTTCATAAATGTTCTGAAATTACACTGAATATTTATATTTGTTTATAAGTATTTATTATTAGTACTCGTCACGCATATTCGTATCTTCGTATTTTGCAAGTTTAGAAAGTGAATTTTGCATGAAGAAACATAATATACTTTGCAACTGTATTTGTTTATCTTTGAGATATGTAACTAAAACTTTTGTAATAAGATTTGATGTAATTGCAATAAAATTTGTAAATGTAATAAAAATAAGTAAAACAAAACTTTTATGAAATAAAATCTGATGTCTAAACGCTTCCTAATAAATACTATTAATAAAGACGTACATTTCAACAACATGTGGCGATCAGAGATGTCGCTGGCAGTATAGATATGAAATTAAATGTATTTAAACTAAATATATACCACACCCACATTAAAAACACATTAAAATAGCTATAGATACATTTTTTGTGTTTTTTTTTATTATCATAATAGCCCTAACTATTTCAAAACTCAAAATAAAAAAACAAAAACATTTATTTATAGAATTTATATTTTTATTTCACTTCTTTTAAATTTTGGTTTTGACGTTTTGGTATGATTAGGTATGACCATTATAGTAAAGGTTATGATTGGCTACGACTTTGTTAAATCATATCGAATCATATAGGTCAATTAACGAAGTATCATATGACATCATATGACGCCTTATGACTATTATAGTTACGGGTAAAGCCAATGATTATGCTTTTTCTCTTATTCTTCAGTTTGTATTGTTATCCCGCTAGGGCCTCTGATGTAGGTAAGGGTAGTCTGTAATTTTTCTTTTCAAAGTTTTTTTAATTTTTATGTTCACTAAATTTGCCGTGTATTGAATTGGAACTGATAATAATGTCATAACATATTTTGTTTTTATTGTTCTTAGCAGATCGTAAATTTCGGTTTATGATTCTCCATGTACAATATAATATTTACGCAATGCTATTGCGCATTTGAATTTATACTTTTGAATTATTTGTTAATAAAATAAATAAATTTCAAGTTGTGGAATTTGTGAACATGGTTTGGGTGAGCTAAAAAATATATTTTCTAAATTTACTATTTGTTTTACCGGTAAGTTTTTTTGCTGTAATATCGTAATATTTTAACAAAGCTATTATAATAATATTCTGATAATTCGGTTTTTGTCTTTGCTACTTTGTTTTTTTTTTTTTAAATTAATTCATATAATCAGATAGTCAGTTCTATTGCTCAATAGGTGAATTGTTTTTAGGTTAATTTTAATTTGTTTTTGGTTTTATTTGGTTTTATCGTTTTGTGGTTTATGTCTTTAAATAAAATTTGTCACACTATCGAAATTCTTAATAGTTCTAATAATAAAGTTGTCTAATCTAGTTGAAAAAAGCTTCGTGTTGTAAAAGCTTTGTGAAAAGTTTAACAGACGTTTAAGCGTATTAATATATAAGATTTGTAGATATTGTAGTGTAAACTTGCGGTACCGTACTTAATTAAGCACGAAAAGGTGATTCTACCTAAGTTACTGTAAAGCAGATAAAAAAAAAATATGAAAGATTTTTACTCTCCCTTAACCCGAATTAGCCCAGATTATTTTTTTTTTTAATTCTGAGGTTATATTTACTAAAAACTGTTAGTCCGGAGTAAAATAATATATTTTTGTATTTCTTTTGGTTTATGAAACCCCCCTGCTGTTCAGGAGGCATGTCGCCATATAGCAATGCTGGGCTATGCATAGGAGAAAAAAATACACACTTTAGATTTCTGAATAAATATCTTAGTCAAATTATAAATGAACAATACATAAAAATTTGATAGAAAAAAATATTTCAATGATGGAACACAACATTATTGCTTGTGATAAGATTCAAAACACCTGTATATGCACAGTCCTTTATAACATTTGATACATATACTTCTGCCAACTGTTTTACAATAATCGCCAGCAAATCTTCGTTTCTTCTTCACAGAATTTACAAAGTGTTCAGTATTATCATAACATAAAGCTTTTGAGAGCGAACTTTTACGTTTTATATTTCCAGTGGTTGGGTGCAATAATGATCACAATAATCAACGAAATGGCATTTGAAATATTTCCGGACTGTGAACTCTATTAATTTGTCAAGGATTGTATATTGATACATCAAAAGGTCATGTAAATATGCTGTTCCATCATTTCTTTCTTTGAATCCCAACCCGATATAAACTGATGTTTTCATCCATTCTATGGACGCGACTTATGTACTTATTTTATACGCCAATAGCATATGCGCGTGCATATTTTTTTGAAACGGTGGAAGAATCACTTAAATATTCAATTTCATGTGGTGATTCAAAAAATATAGCCTTAAGTATGTCAAAGCGTCAATCTCATCTAAATAATCTAATGCTTTTTTTACTGTTAATTTTCTATAAAATCACAAAAATAAATCACATACTCTAAATAAATGTTTTCTATAATAGATTAGCCTAGCGTTGTCATATTATGGCAACAAACAAATACTAATGGAAAAAATTTTTATAAGATACTTGATGAACTGAAATGTTTCCACTTAACAAATAACTACATTTAGTTAAAATAATTATTCAAAAATAAAATTTAATAATTATAGTTTAATATTTAGAAAAATAATACAACTTATTTTTTTATGTCATCATTTTTCACAATTTTTTTTTCACTAAACTAAATACTTGGGCGTGGTTCTGACTTATCAGTACAGAACAAAATATTGATATATAAGCAGATATTAAAACCTGTGTGGACGTACGGTATCCAATTATGGGGCTGTGCAAAGAAAACCAACATCGAATTGTTGCAAAAATTTCAAAACAAAGTGCTCCGTGGTATAGTAAATGCACCATGGTACGTACGTAACAAAGATTTCCACCGTGACTTGCACATTGAAACAGTCACGGAAGAAATCAAGAAACATGCAGTCAAACACGAGCAGAGACTACAAATTCATGTGAACTCGGAAATGACAGCAGTGTCTGTCGACTCAAGAGAATGAAACCCCACGAGCTGGTCACTACCTAAAATGGAAAATTCTACGATAATTTTCCTTTACGGAAATTATTATTTCAATAATTTTCCTTTGCGAAAAAATCTAACTAATCTTCCCACGCGGAACTATTGCTGTGGCTATCTCCTTCACGGGAAATATCATAGTGATAAAGTTCCTACCCGGTAATTATTATGATGTTAGCGATCTTCCACGGAAACTATCACTATAATAATTTCCTAAACACGCGACCGAAAATTTACGAAAAAAAAATCATTAGTCGATCTAATGTAGATTGGTTATAACAAAAAAAAGATAGGTGGGCTTTAGTGGGTTTGATTCCGGCTGGAGCTCTTGATGTCCTTCGGGGACTACCTCCTATCCAAAAAAAAAAAAAAACTAAACTAAAACTATATACCACACTATTTCTATTTATTTCATTTTAATTTGAAAGCCTAATATAAGTAAGTACATATAAATAGGTAAAAAAATGTGCAATACTAATTTTATTAAAATAACGGTTTCTATTTTAATAAAGCAAAAATACCTATATGTTAGCTGTTGCCATATGGCAACACAGGGCTAATTCGGGTTAATTATAATAAGGACTTTTCTAAGCCTTATAATTTTTTAATTTATAACCATATGTCATAACCACATCATATAACATAATAAATATCATATAACCACATCATAACCATTACGTATTCATTTATGCTCATACTTTTGGCAATTTGAAACACGATTTCGAGGCAAGTATTTCCAAATGGAATCTATATAGTATAATTACGGTGACCATTCGTACTATATTGTATAGTACAGTACTATATTTTGAAAGGCTGTACTATTTTTTTTTTTTGCAATATAATGTACTATAATTTGGGAAAAAGTACTATATTTCAATTTTATTTTCAAAACTCGAAACTAATGTTTATTGGGCGGAATAATTGTCAATTGTTATTTGTCAATGTAGCATGTATTTTGTAACTTCAATTGTTTTTAGGAGTGGGTTGAATGAAATTTTCTCAGAACGAAGAAAATGTATATTTAAATTGAATCAGAACGAAGAAAATGTATATTTAATTCGAAATTAGAAAAAGAATTTCCGTACATTAAAAAAATTTCGCCAAATGATGTTAAATGTTCTAAATGTGGTGCATCTTTTTGCATTTCTAATGGAGGAAGGTCATTAATTGTTCAGCATTTGAAAACCGAAAAACATAAAAAAGCTGATATCGCATCTGCGTCTAGCACAAATATAAACAGTTTTTTACGAAGTGCAATATTCACCAGCAAAGAAGAAAAATTAGCAAAAATTGAAGGTTTGTGGGCTTATCAAGCTGTACAACACAACCATTCATTCCGTTCTAATGACTGCACATCAAAACTAATAAAAAAATGTTTTGAGGAAAAATATGCTTGTGCACGAACAAAAACAGAAGCAATTATTTGCAACATTTTTCAACCGTTGTCTTTGGATTTGTTTAAGACAGATCTTCCCCAAATAAATTTTTCATGGCAACATAAAAATTTGTCCTCTTTTGATACGTTATTTTTTACCAATTTATGGTGTTAAAGTTAAAATTTTGGAAGTACAACAGTTGCCCCGCGAAACTTCTGATATTATATCAAATTATATTTTAAAAACTCTAGGTAATCATGAATTATCAAACAAATTATTAGCTTTATGTGCCGACAACACAAATTGTAATTTTGGGGGAGCTGCAAGAAGAGGACGCAACAACATTTTTCACAAGATTCAACAAAATATTGGCAGAGATTTGATTGGAGTAAATTGTGCTACACATATAATAAATAGCTGCCTCCAAATTGCTTCGGATTGTCTTCCTATAGACTTAGAAATAGTTGTTGTTAAAATATATTCTTCTTATATATTCTATTCAACATAAAATATTTATTCTTTAAGAATTGAAAAATTTAAAGAAATATGTGAGTTTAGTGAGGTCAATTTCCAAAAAGTACTCGGTTACAGCAAAACAAGATGGTTAACAATGAGACCAGCTGTAGATAGGATTCTTAAATTATTCCAGGCTTTAAAGTGTTATTTTTTGTCTGAAGATAAATGCCCATCTGTGTTAAAAACATTCTTTCAAGATCCGTCAGCCGAAGTTTCGCTTTTATTCGTACAAAGTCAATCCTCAACGTTTCATAATTGTATACTTAAAATTGAATCTCAAAATATTTGTATGCCAGAAGTAGCAGGAATAATTAAAGAATTACGAACAAAATTAGTAGAAAGGAAAAACAGTTGTTTTTATCCTGGAACGGTAAGACAAATTATTTTAAACGGACAGATAAATTATATGAAATACAAATTTTTGAATGGACTACAATTACAAAACCACTAATATGGACTGATGTTGAATGCTGTGTAGATTTTGTTAAACATAAAAGACCTAATCTAAATACATTTGATGAAGTTGAACTTTTTGATGAATTTTCATTGGTTAAAAACTTCGTTACTACAGAACAAATAAAGCTATGGATGGAAAATAAAGTGCCGACAGATAAAAGATGGGTGGATATATTCAAACATTTTGATTCGAAACAAATAAGTTATCAAAATATACTAAAATTAATTGAGTTTTGCCTGTGCTTGCCTGGTTCGAATGCTGCTACCGAGCGAATATTTTCGGTAATGAATAATTTTTGGACAACTGAAAAAAGCCAGTTGAAAATTGAAACTGTTAAAGCACATAATTTTGATATGAATTGTTTACAGTTTTCGGAATATTTGCAATCTAATAAAGATATTTAAAAAAAAATTCAAAAAATCGGAAAAATATGAAAAAGCAATATTAGAAATATAAGAAAATATTACCTTTAACTAATAAATAAAAATGTAATGGCAATTTTTTTAATTTAATAATATGTATGAACTTATTTATTTTTGTTTGTTATTTTTGTATTAAAATTTTTTGATTAAATATGTATACATACTTAAGTATATAAAAAAAATTGTGTTGTACTATATTTTCGTTTTCAGAAAATGGTCACCGTAAGTATAATCTATATAAATGGAGTGGCCACCTGTTCAAATAATTTAATATTTACATCGAAACGTACAGGTGAAAATGATAAAGGAAGAAATTAGAATATTCAAAATACAAAAAAAAAAAATCGTTTCACATCCAAAGAGTTTAGTAAACTACTTATTGTTTTCAAATTGTGTTAATCGACTTAAGCTTCACAACATATATAGGAATAATAAATTGATAAAGGTCTCGCAATACGATATGGTGTAAAACTAAGCCGTCTTGAATAGCTTACTATTGGGTTTTTTTAGTCACCAGACATTATATATCCATCATTATTGTCCTTTAAATCCATCTGGCATAGGGCGGAAAATTACATGTTACTTCAATGTAAAAACAAACACATATCAACTACACAATGACTCCATTCGATTTAGATTTATCATAGTTTCATAGAAAATAAAAAAAAATGTATCATACTATACCACAACAAACCATACGATACTAATCCATGTAATTTTCTTCAAGCTATAAAATTATTTATTTTTAACTTGAAGAAATTTATATTAAAGATAAATATAATTTGGAATATATAATATATAGAGCACGGTATGAGATATGATATAGAATATATGTATATAAGTAAACCACTCATTTTCTTTTTTCTGCAACATATACTCATATTATCAGAATGCTAATAAGAACATCTAAAGAAATCTAAAAGTAGAACGAAATAATATCCATAGTATCCTTTTAAGTGGTAATAACTTGTTAAATTGTTTTAATATAAAACGGAATCTTGACTACATTTAAAATATCCGCTAAAAATTCAAATTCTATTTTCTATACACACATACACTTTCTTGAGTTTATATTTTTTGTTAAATCAGTATAAAGTCACGGTATTAATTCACTTTTGTAATGTGATACCTGAGGCAAATATAAATAGTTGCATTTAGTGCACTTGGAAATTATTTCTAGAAATCCTAGTGGTTTTTATTTAACTCATTAAAATACATAGGTGAGAGTGGATTGCAAAAGTGTGCGGTTAATAATTAGTACTGTTGGTTAATTTACTGTAAGCACCGCAGATTTATTAATTTAAGAAGAATTCACAATATTAAATTCCTTTTTTACCGAGTTCCCAAATTTATTTGGTAAATATACTTAATTGTATATCAATTTCAATATGAGTAAACAATTTAAATCCGTTTAAGAATTTTTTTTTACAATTGCAAGTAACTGAATAAAACAGTGAACTACTTAAATTCATATATTTTCGTAAAAAAGTCATTTCGCGAATTTATACACAAAAAAAAGAAATAAAAACAAAAAGTAGTTTAAAAGGATAATGAAAATTATTTTTTATGTTGTCACGTAATAAAAATAAAAATAAAAGTATAAATGCATAATTTTCAAAATTAACGGTATGAAAATATTATTTAAAAATAGAAAAAAAAATTACATGTTTTATCCAATTTAGAATTATTTAGAATAATTAGAATTGCATGCATGAAACAATTTTAATAATTTATAAGTCTTGCAATTTTCTATTCTATTGTTTTATAACAAAACGGTACTTTCAAAACGACAACTTTAACTGTTAGAAAAGGTGAACATGATAAGTAGTATTACGTTATTGTCTTTAGTTTATTATGTAAAACTGTTATGAACATTAAATATCAATAATAAATAATTCAATCAAAACTGCTTTTCTATTGCAAATAGATTAAAAGATAAGCCAAGAACAAGTTGGCATCATTTTTTGTTTTGTTTATGAAAAGGTTTGGTTGTGTTAGGCTTAATAAATTAAAGCAATCAATAGTAACCCACGTAACAATTTTATTGCTATAAGACTCTTGCGCACTCTTATAACACTATTATAAATACTCTTATAGCAGTATTAGTATTGATTTGAGTGCTCCGCAACTGTTGCGAAACGTTATAAATATGTTATAGCACTAAAATGGACAATCCAATAAGGCACCGGAACAAGTGCTGTAATACTGTTATAGGATTAGTATACATTTATTAGTATATATCTTTTTATTTTGAAATGATATTCATTTGATATACTTTATGTTATATGACAGTGAGAAAGGTATTATTTTTTATTTTAAAATAATAATTTTATTGAGTTTATATTTATTTTATGAGAAAGGGAGATAGATATTAATTACATATTTTTATATTTGCATGTAAATGATTTATATCAAATATAAAAATGTCTTACTGATAAATAATATTTTGCGGTTAAAAATAATAGTATTAATATTTATAATTATTGTAACCAAAATGCAAATTTTGGCTGGGAATGAAATGCCATTGACACTTATTATAACAATACTTCGAAAAAATACATTGCCCTTCGATAATAACCAATTTTTAAATAAATAAAAAAAAATATATTTTTAAAATGCATCCTTAAAATATTTAATAATGTATGTTAATTAATGCATAACATCAAATTTGATATTTAAATAATTATTCTTTTAAGTAAAAATGATATTTTTGCGAAAATAATGCAAAATAAAGCTTTTCAGTTTTTGTCTATTTAAAAAAAATTTACCATGTTTGTAAAAATTATGGCCGTCGCAAAATATTTATTCAAAAGCTACAGTAAGTTTATTAGAAACATTATAGGAATACAGTAAATAACACCACTACTGCTATTCTAACAATTCTGTTCTTATAACAACTCTCTAACACTTGATATAGGATTACGAACTTTTAGACTTATAAACATTGCTGTATCACTTGCTGAAAATCCCATTATAACAACTCCCGCAATTTCTATGAGAACATTCTTATAGCAATATTAATCACATTATTCCCATAAAAACATCATTATAACACCTTAAGTGTTTTAAGGGAGTCATATAGAAGTCTTATAGCACCAATTTTGTTTTTATAACAATAAAATGTTACGTGGGAATGGACTGTAACCAACTGAAAACACAACATTTTAGCATATATATTTGATGTTAGATTATTTAAATTAGTTAATCTTGTCTAATTAATTAATGTTGACTATGTTTGAACTATGTCTCTACTTAACAATCTAGAATTACAAGAATATTTAAAGTTTTTCTATTATAACTGCCAAAAAACTATAAAAACTATATTTACTCTTTGCTCATTTTGACTTCAGATTCTTTAATCCGTATTTGGATAGTCGATAGAGTAGCATTAAGGCTCAAATGGGATAGTATGAAAACATTTTCTTCAGTAAATACAACGATTTCTCACTGCAGAACTATAAGTAATCTATTCAAGTGTAGGAAAATTAATAGAAGATATATAAGGGACGGAGGTAAATTTGTCTGTCAGATGTGTCTAATACACACACCTGACAGCCAAATGACACAAATATAGGTGTGACACTGTCTATTAGTCAAACCAATGACACAAATATTTCTAATTTGGGTACCAAGACATTCTGGCATCCTAGGTACTAAAGCGGCGATTACATAGCGAGAAAAGCTTCTGCTACGCCTTTTAAAGCAATAAGCCGCCTCTTCTGCCGTCAAAAAGCAAATAAATTCCCGGCTTGAGTAAAAAGCTGAGGGTTCCTGGTTCAATATACTGGGAAATCGACAAGTAAAAATGCTCATATGCCATCACCATCGCTCAACAATACTAAAGTTTTTCTAAGTTACAAAAAGAAATAAATGTGCATCTGACAGGGATATTAACAGATATAACTCCCAACAGGTCACTAAATCAGCAGTTCAAATCAGGGATTCAAAGGGAATCAGGGAGGTCACTCAGGGATTCAAATCCTTAATTTCCTGCAATCAAATGCTTAATCAGTATATCACTTAAGAATGTCCTGAGTGTAATTACAAAATCAAGCGTTCTAACGGATTCAAATGCTTAATATGCATTAGTGATGACAATTTTTGATAATGAAATAGCGAATGATAACCTAACTATATAAGCCAATAAGTTTAATAAACTTTTTATCGAAAGCATTCAACAAATTAATAGAAGTATTAGATATGAAACATATGTAAATTATATTGAAAGTAAACCATATATATATTTAAATTTAAAACAATAACAACTGATTATTTAAAAGAAACATTAAAATTACTAAATAACAAGCGTTGTATAAATTTTGTCAGTGCAGGTTTATTGTTGGAGGCCTATGTTTATTAGTGAAAATTTATTATCTATAATTAACCAGTCTCTAGTATCTGGAATGTTCCCTAACGTGTTAAAAGAATCGATTATGGTTCCAATAGAAAAACTTAAAACCAAAAAAAATGCAAATAAATTCAGACCAGTAAATACCACATTAACAGAAGCTAAAATTTTAGAGAAAATTGTATATAACCAGCTTGAAGAATATTTGGAAAAAAATGAACTAATATCGGAATATCAATCCGGGTTCAGAAGAGGATATAACTGTCAGGCATTAATAAATCCAGTTATCACAAATTGGAAAATTTTGAGTACATGATAACAAAGTGATAGTGACCGTATTTTTAGATTAAAGGCGGGCTTTCGAAATTGTTGATGTGATATTTTATTATGTAAACTTGAGGAACTATGGTATTTGTGAAATAGAATTAGAATGGCTTGAATCTTATTTAAAGAATGAAAGAACTCAAAGAACAAAAATCAATGGCTGCTTGTCAGGGATCTGAATTAGAAAGCGAGGTGTCATATGGTGTGGCTCAAGGACGTGTCTTGGGTATGTTATTGTTTTTGATTTTTATTAATGTCATATAGAAGACGGTGAATTATGGTAAATTGATACAATTTGGGGATGATGCATTGGTATATATTACTGGGAAATGTATAAGTGAATGTGTTGATAAAATAAATGTTGATTTATATAGTTTAGGTAGGTGGCTAAATATGAATAAACTTAAATTAGATGTAGATAAAACTAAATGTTTAATTATTAATGGAGGGGAAAATGAGAATTATAATATTAAAATAGATAATAAAAACATTGAAATAATCGAAGAGATAAAGTACTTAGGAGTAATAATAGATTGTAAATTTAATTTTAAAAGTCATATTAATTATGTTTGTAAAAAGATCGCTAAAAAAGTAAATTTTTTTAGTAAAATTAGAAAAAAAATATGTGTGCAAAATCAATTCAAGACACACTTTGAATATTGTTGTTCTATATTATTTATGTGTAATTCTGAAATGATGGGTAGATTGCAAAGACTTCAGAACAAGTCTATGAGAGTTGTTCTGAGATTGAATCGCTATGCTTCTGTACTTGATATGTTGGAGACGTTAAAATGGCTAAATATTGAACAACAAATTAAAACGAATTTGTATTTAAAATAAAAAATGGGCTTTTCCCAAAATAGCTATTTATGTAATAAAATTTTATATAATGGAGACATACATGAATATAATTTAAGAAATAATGCTAACTTTAGACTTTTATAGAAATGAAAAAAGGGTTTGCAATTATATAATAATCTTCCCACAGAGTTAAAAATGGAAAATTGTTTGAGTAGATTTAAAAACCAAATTAAAATTGAATTAGATGAATTAAATTAGATGAACTCCATATTAATTAAATTTATTTCAATTATTTATTAATGTACAAATATTATTGTAATTAGAAATAGTTTTATATTATAAACTAAATAAAGTAATAAATAAATAAAATTAAAAAAAAAATTAGAAGAACCTTCCGGCTGTGGTGATTTGGGGTTCTATATACCTGAATTATTAGAACCTCACATCACGAAAGCCTGGGAGGAAGAAAGACTACCTAAATCCTGGAAAAAGGGCCTGATTGTAAAACTTCCCAAAAAAATCCTAAAGAGACCTAAAAAGCTGTAATAATTGGAGAGGTATAACACTGCTGAACATCATATATAAAGTTTTCGCAACCATACTGAATCGGAGAATACAGCCTAAAATTGAACAAAATACAAGGGACGAACAGGCAGGATTTCGTCCAGAAAGGAGTTGCACAGATCACACCAACACACTACGGCGACAAATAAGCGACACATTCACCACAAATTCTGGAGTAAGGCAAGGATGTCCACTGTCACCACTTCTATTCACGCTTGTAATAGATGAGATAATGAAAGAAACTGGTTCTTCCGGAAGAGGTATAAGGTGGGATCTCTCAAGGACACTTGAGGACCTTGACTATGCGGATGATATATGTCTGCTAGCGCATAGATTCTGCGACATTCAACATAAAGCAGACCTACTTCAGCAAGCAGCGCACAGAGTCGGGCTAGAAATTAACATAGATAAAACCAAGGCCATGAGGATAAATAACACCAACACAAACACCATAACCATAGAAGGTCAAACAGTCGAATATGTGGAAAGCTTGTCTTACCTAGGTAACTTTCTAACAACAAACGGAGGTACAGAAGCAGATGTCAACAACAGACTACGTAAGGCCAGAGCTGCGTTCGGTGAACTAAGTCCAATATGGAAGAATGGCCAAATAACTTGAAAGACAAAGATTAGAATATTCAAAGCATGTGTAATGTCAACACTTATGTATGGCAGTGAAACTTGGATGACGACAAATAACATCAGTCAAAAACTTCAAGTATTTGCGAACAAATGCCAAAGAAGAATATGCAGAATATTTTGGCCAACCACCATCAGCAATAAGGACTTATGACAGATAACAGGTAAAGAACCGATAATGCATCAAATTAAGCGCAGAAAATGGAGATGGATAGGACACACTCTAAGAAAACCATCAAATAATATAACAAGAATGGCCCTAGAACGGAATCCCCAAGGGAGCAGAAGGCGAGGAAGACCCAACAACACCTGGCGTCGGACTGCGACTTCTGAGATAACAAGATATGGACGAACTTGGGAGGAGATAAAGACCATTGCGTACAACAGAGAACAATGGAGGAGGCAAATTAATGCCCTATGCTCCCACGAGGAGTAACAGGAAAAAAAAAAATACCTAAATTTAATCTAGTCTACTAAACATATATTGCCCTTCTTATTTTGTAGGTATCTCATTGGCATTGAAAGTTAAATGTGTACCTTAAACATGCACTTAAGCATTTTCTCGTTCAACAAGCATATGACATATTATGATTTGTGCAATGTAATAGAAAAGATGACAAACTATACTATAGTATTTTGTGTATGAATTCCAATCAACAACTCTTTACTTATGACTAATGATACAAATTCCAAACTAACATTAATATCTAAACCTTAACCATCCTAAACTTTAAGCGGTTCTTCTGAGGGAGATGTTGCATCGTCGTTTAACCTACTGACGATATCCGAAGGATAGCTGACAAAATTGAGACCTTTCCAACAGTATATAAATATTGGGGAGGTTTTATAGTAAAATCTTAAGCTATTTGGCTTTTCAAGAAAGAAAATAAAGATTGTTTTTTTTCCAAAATTTTATACTTTGAACTACAATATCTCCATGACGGCAGCACCAATCATCATCAAATAAATCTTAAAATATGTTCCAAGCCGTTATTTTTTTAAAATATATAACTGAATAAGTATATATCTAATGAATCAACAGATATAACGGTTTTTATACAATATCGTCAAAACAACAAGGATACTTTCAAATGTCCTTTTCGTCCTTAAAGGATAAGATGCGCCACTAAAGATATATATTTTTGGAAAGCTAGTAATTCCAGCTATCCTTCAGATATAGTCATTAGGTCCTACGCCGATAGAAGATCCTCAGAATCCCCAAAAGGATCAATCTTATTCTTTAGTTATGCTTAAAAAAAGTACGTTTTCCAGCTTAATATTAATAAAAAGGGATTAAATTTTATTTCTGTTAGTACTTTTTTTTGTTGTCTGTTTGTTTTCTTCAGATAATTTAAAACTTAATGTTTCCGATTTTTCTCTTTATTTGTGAGACTATTTATTTTTAACTACTTTCTAAGATTGAAATATTTTTTTGTCAGATTATGCGTAGATATTACATTTTAAGACTTCTGAATTCTTATTACAAAGAAATTATAAATAATTAAATCATAAAAGAACAAAGAAATAATAATATAATCCGGTAGATACTCTAATAAGAAAAAAATATTTAAATATTTTTTAATAAAAACTAAAAATAGAAATTTTAATTGTAAATAAATTGAAATTTATTCAAATATTACTTCTTTAACATTACATAATAAAAATGACAGGATATTATTCATTCAGAAGTCCTGATGAAATTCCTAAGTTATAATTTGTCATAGAAATAATTTCCTACTTTACTATATACATAGAACAAATTAAATAAAAAATATTTCTTATATTATTATGTTTTGATAGAATGTGCAATTGTAAACAAACTGCATTTGATTATAACATTATTAAATTAAGAATTTCTATTTAGCATTTTAATATAAAATTGAAACAGGATGTACTAAAAATATTCTTACAATTAATATTCTATCCGGCAATTTGATCAATGTGAAATACTAAAATATATAAAATATTCGTTCTATTAAAGTGCATAACGATTTGTATTGACCTACAGTATTGTGGAAAGATCGACCATTATAATACAGTGTAAGTCAAGTTACACAGATTATTGCAAAGCCTTGTTATTGATACACTTATGAAGTAATATGGATTCAGACAATCTAGTTACAAATGCTGTAATATACAAGGCGATAGAAGAGGATCGAAATAGTCAATTATAGCCAAATCGATTGAGTATCATACACAGAAATAAGACTCAACACTGACACGATGAAAAAATTACTCGCGTCACATTTAAATAAATTTGTATTCCTGGAAGACTTGTGAAGAATTTCGTTATGTTGATTTATATAACGAAATATAATATGATAATATTCCACACTTCTATACATTCCTTTGCGTATTGGAAATTACTTATGCTTTCAGAAAATTTTCGCATTCATAAAATATTTCCTTGAAACGTACGTAAAAACTTTCCAACTTATTTTTTGATTCGTCGACAACAACGATAAATGGTCGATGTGTTAATCCCTTATCTGCAAATTTTTCTTTTTTATTTTTAATCTCATATGGAACATCTTTTATATTCTAAAACTAAAACAGAATTTTTGATATAGCTAATTAATAAATTATTTTTATTTTTAATTTTAGATTGACGAAAACTGTTAAACTAAGTTGTCCAACAGCAATAGTTGGCTTCCCATACAGTTGCATTTTCTTTAATAAGAGTTGGAACCAATATCGAACATAAAAGAATTATTGTCATATAATTTTTAGATTCCGAGTTCAATTCGTTATTATCCAATTTTTTCAACAATACTTTGCTTGATTTATCCTTAATTAAATTTTTGTACACTGATATTATTTTGGTTGAAAAAAAATGAAACAAATAAATTATTATTAGACGTGTTCGTCTAATTGCATAAAAATTAAAACATACCATTTTGTTTAACTATGTTTTAAATTTTTGAAAGAAAATAAAAAAATACTTAAATTCCAAATTCGAATCGTGCCGTGTTCGTGCTTCCAGATCCCGGAATTGAATATTTTGTATAAAAATCAGTCAAAACAATAAATATTATTTGTTTGATTTTACAATTCTTTTAGATAAATTTTAAATAAGATTCAATTGAAATCAAACTCTGTTTCGATAAATCAATAAATCATCGGGTAATTATGAATTCATTAAATGTTTTAACTAATTAAATAATTTGAAATTAACTAATTATTGTTGAATGATTTCTCTTGACATCGCTTTAATTTAAATCATCTAATTTACATTAGTAATATTCATGTAATTTTATTTTTTTTATTCATTTAAAGATAAGTTAAAACATTAAATATATTAAATAAAATCATATAATTTAAATTCAAATGACTTTTATAATAAATTAAATGATTTTTCTAATAAATTTTTTTCTGAGCAGAGAATAGAATTTGCACTGGATCAGAAACATTGCTAATTTAAATATTTAACTATACAGCTTGAAATGAACTAACTGCAGTTTAAAGAAGATGAAATACATTCTCAGTGAGTGAGTGAGTGACATTCAAACAACTACATAAAATTGTTCAATGCATTATTAATATCAAACACTAGCTTGGTAACCCGCCATAAATGACGGAAGCAAAATAAATTGTAGCATTTCTTTCCTTCATTAGAGTTTTAATTTCAAGTTTAAGAAAAATCAAATATGTATTTTTAATACCTTACTAATTTATCATACTTTTATTTTTGTATTATAACGCTTTTAATTACCATATAGACAGAATATTTGTATTAAGTTGCAAAAATTTCTAAAATTTCATTTTAGCGACATCCTTTTTGCCAACATTGAAAATTTATCGTATAATTCAGAATTAAGTTAATCCTGTTAACATTCAAAAACATTCGCTGCGTAAGTTTAGCGTCAAATTTTATAGCGAACAAATAATATTTTATAATGAGCCACAACTTTGAACGAAAACAATTTTAAAAACAACAATAAATAAAATTGTAAAAATAAACAACAATAATATTGTAGGTACACATAATATTTATTTTGATGAATAAAATAAAAACTCGTGTTGGAGAAAAAATTGAAATAAAAAAATTTACTGCAAATAAAGCATCACTCTCTAAGTCTCTACAACATACATTTCTACACACTTGAAGAAAACAAATATACCTACAAAATATAAATTTACAAAGATAAAAAATAAAAACTAATAGTACAAAATTTCATTTAATTTTTTTAAAAATGTATGAGTTGTTATTGTTTTTATGTGTAAATCAGCAGAACTAAAACCTAACCCATAATATATACTAAATATTATATAATATTATAAAATTGATATATCATATAGATATAAATATATATATTAAAACAAAACAATAAACAAAAAAAAATAAAAATAAATCACAATTTTAACTCATCATCGCATCACATTTCTGGTTAGAGTATATACCTATAGTACTATAATACAGGCAATGCATACGGTAGCAAAACTATGATGCTATGATCATTATAACAACAACAAAAAATAAAAAAAAAATTAAAAATATAATATATAGACACATATGCATTTTGTGTATAATTAATTTTAACTAATAAGAATAACCTTTAAGTGCATTATGTTTTTTTTTGTGTTAAATGCTGTTTGCCTTTTGGCTATTATACCATATTAAACTATTGATAAAATTTCCATTAGTCCTTCTTATTATAAATCAAAAAAATTGTTTGTTTTATTTATATTATTATTATTATTTTGTAGTTTTCCTTTTTATTTGCGAAGAAAACTAACATTAAATTAAAAAAATACATTTCATGCAATGGTATTATTTCCTGCAAAGGTTCAGCATTGCAGACAGGGGTTAAAAAAGAGTCTCAAAGCAATTTGTATACATATGGCAATTTGTATATGTGTTGGAGTATTCCTACGGACTTACAAACATCCAGATAAATGCAGAATAATATATATATAATAAGATTTTATTTATGTATTTAAAAACAATTTACAAATTGTCTTTAATGTTATCTCGTAAAAGCTTAGTAACTCGTTGATGATTCTGTCCCAGTGGTAAGTCTTGTTGAACAATATCATTTCCTCTTTCAGACTGTATTTCTTGTGGCTCAATCTGAATGTTGAAGTTTATACATATATTGGGAAGAGCAGCATAAAAGTTAATAATAGGTGCAACACGTTCAGGATTAAACCGAAGTTTTCTTTCGCTCGATAAGCATTTCCACCTCGCTTTTAAAATACCTATAGTTCGTTCTGCGTTCTAGTTATTCCAGGAGTTATTTAATTAATAAATATGGAATAGAACTGTATTGCTACGAAGGTGTAGAATAGGGTTGTTTGGAAAATTAGAAGATAGGAATAGGCGACTTTTGGTACATATTTTTTTTCTAAAAAATATGCATTTAGTGGTAAATGTATTTTAAATATGTGTCACAATTCCTGATTCATTTCGAACGTGCTCCGGATTTCGACAAGGATTTGGACAATGCTGTCATGTAATTTCTTTAATCTACTGTTGGAATATTTAGTGCAATGTTTCGGTGTAAACACACAGGGCACTATTCTTGACAAATCAGTGCAGCTCCTGGGTTTCGCTGATGACTTCGTGCAGTCGTCGAAGCCTTTACACAGATTCAACAGGAAGCACGTAAAGCGGGTCTTCTTATAAATGAGAATAAAACAAAAATATATGCTGTCGATAAATAAAATGTCCTCACAACACCATATAGGACACAACATCACTGTCAGCTCATATAATTTTGAGGTATTTCAGGAATTTATCTACCTTGGAACCAACATTTGTTGAAATAAGGCGAAGAATTACCCTTGCAAACCGTTCCTACTCCAGTTTGTCCAAACAACTGAGCTCAAGTGCCTATCCCAAAATACCAAGGCATCATGCAAAACGCTCATCCTTCCATAGGCATAATACTCTTTTTGTTACTTTTTTTATTACTTTTTATTTTCTAGAATCGAATTTCTAAAGAATAGACATATTTTGACAAAAAGTATGGAATAGATACATTTCGCGCCTAAGTATGAATTTTAATCTCGTTTATATATGGGAAATAACATGATAATATGTTGAAATATGAGGAAGTAAATCAATTTTAATTTAGAATATAAACAAAACCTCATCTTTAGTTTTTTTTTCTTAAAGTGGAAAAGACATCGGTTTGCTGCTAAGCTACACATTTTTTATCTCAGTTTTCGAATGCTACAAAGTTTAAACAAAAAAAAAAAAAAAAAAAGTACCCCTTTGCATTTGAAAATCTCGATTTCGGCCAATTTCGCCGATTTTTGATCTTAAAAAACCGTGTTGTGGTCCTTTCCGGAAGTTGAAAGTACCACCAATCGATAGAGCACCCTCGATTTAGTTAAAAAAACTTTTTTAAAAATTTTAAAACAACGCCTCCTTCCCTCTTAAAAAGCTGAAATTTAAAAATAAATAAAAAAAAATTAATGGCCCATCTCACGTATTGAACCTATGATTCCCTACAGGTTCATACCTGACACCGGGCTCTAACCAACAGAGCTAATGGGCCATTTACATTTTGCGATCAAAAAGCAATAATAAACCTACGAAACATTTTTTTTTTTTTTTTTTTCATATAAATTTAAAAAAAAATAAGAAAAATTAAAGGGCTCATTGAGGAATCGAACCTAAGAGTTTTTAGTTGTACGAGGTCTAACCAACTGACCAAATGGGCCAATTTTAATCTCATTATACATATAACTTTCTGGAGTTACCTGGAAGTTCGGCGGAATATTACAGTTGACAGATGACAGATGACAGATGACAGATGACAGATGACAGATGACATGTGACAGATGACAGATGACAGATGACAGATGACAGATGACAGATGACAGATGACAGATGACAGATGACAGATGACAGATGACAGATGACAGATGACAGATGACAGATGACAGATGACAGATGACAGATGACAGGTGACAGGTGACAGGTGACAGGTGACAGATGACAGATGACAGATGACAGATGACAGATGACAGATGACAGATGACAGATGACAGATGACAGATGACAGATGACAGATGACAGATGACAGATGACAGATGACAGATGACAGATGACAGATGACAGATGACAGATGACAGATGACAGATGACAGATGACAGATGACAGATGACAGATGACAAATGACAGATGACATATGACAGATGACAGATGACAGATGACAGATGACAAATGACAGGTGACAGATGACAGGAAAATACATGTTATCTATGATCCTTTATGATCTTAAATCAAGAAAACATATCAAATTTATCAAATAATTTATTAAGTGTTATTTCTTGATAGCTATGTACGTACATTTTTAAAATATTTTGAATTTAAATATTTTTTTATTTTGTCTGTTATAATTGTTTATATTTTTTTAACAAATATTATTTTCAAACAACCATTATTAAATACTAGCTTTGTAACCCGCCATAAATGACGGAAGCAAAATAAATTCTAGCATTTCTTACCTTCATTAGAATTTTCATTTCAAGTTTAAGAAAAATTTGTAACTATTTACTTACTAATTTATTACACCTTTATTTTTGTATTATAACGCTTTTAATTACCATATAAACAGAATATTTGTAGTAAGGTGCAAAATTTTCTATTCCCTAAGGGTCATTTACTCGATCATTTTAGCGACATCCTTTTTGCCAACATTGAAAATTTATCGTATAATTCAGAATTAAGTTAATCCTGTAAACATTCAATAACGTCAGCTTAGCGTCAAAGTTTATATCGAACAAATAATATTTTATAATGAGCCACAACTTTGAACGAAAACAATTTTAAAAACAACAATAAATAAAATTGTAAATATAAAAAACCAATAATATTGTGGGTACACAAAATATTTATTTTGATGAATAAAATAAAAACTCGTGTTGGAGAAAAAATTTACTGCAAATAAATAGGTATTTACAAAACTGTTCATAACTTGTGAACCATTGATCGGTTATTTAAAATTGCATTTCATTTCAAAAAATTCATTATCGAACTGTTCATGTTAAGTTTCATAAATAATTATTATTTATAATATACATTAAAAAGAAGAACAACAATGAATATATTTTAACCGATACCTATATATATACCTACTTACTATACTAAAAAAAAGTCTCTACAATATACATTTCTACACACTTGAAGAAAACAATTATACCTAAAAATTATAAATTTACAAAGATAAGAAATAAAAAATAATAGTACAAAATTTCATTTAATTTCATAACATAAAAATTTAACAAGGGTTGTTGTTGTTTTTATGTGTAAATCAGCAGAACTAAAACCTAACCCCATAATATATACTAAATATTATAATATACTATCATAAATTTATATATCATATATTTATATACATATTAAAAAAACGAACAGTAAACAAAAACAATGCAAATAAATAACAATTTTAACTCATCATCGCATCACATTTCTGGTTAGAGTATATATACCTATAGTACTATAATACAGGCAATGCATACGGTAGCAAAACTATGATGCTATGATCATTATAACAACAACAAAAAATAAAAAAAAAATTAAAAATATAATATATAGACACATATGCATTTTGTGTATAATTAATTTTAACTAATAAGAAAAACCTTAAGTGCATTATGTTTTTTTTTGTGTTAAATGCTGTTTGCCTTTTGGTTATTATACCATATTAAACTATTGATAAAATTTCTATTAGTCCTTCTTATTATAAATCAAAAAAATTGTTTGTTTTATTTATATTATTATTATTTTTTATTTTTCCTTATTATTTGCGAAGAAGACTAACATTAAATTAAAAAAATATATTTCATGCAATGGTATTTTTTCCTGCAAAGGTTCAGCATTGTAGACAGGGATTAAAAAAAGAGTCCCAAAGCAATTTGTATACATATGGCAATTTGTATATGGGTTGGAGTATTCCGTCGGACTTACAAACATCCAGATAAATGCAGAATAATATTAATATCAAACATTTTTAATTAACTTATTTTTAAAATTCACTTAAGTTTCAAAAGCTATTTGAAATATTTTTTACAAATTTTGGAAAAAAGCAATCTTCATTTTCTTTCTTGAAAAACCGAATACTTCAAGATTTTACTAATCAATTTTCGATTAGTAAAGTAATCACGGCAAGCAATGATAATTCAATGATATAGAGTGCCTCACAAACATTTTATTTTCTCTTTTTTAGGGTTACTAGTTTTGTTTTGAATAATGCATTTTTCATTTTTCATTTTATTTAAAATATTATTTTTATTTAATATGTTTTAATCAAATGAATTGCAGTGTATATTATAATTTTTTCATATTTTACATTTATTTCATAGTTTTAGTTCCAATTTCCTCTCATCCTTGTGGAAAATTCTAATATTTAATTTCAAATTATTCAAAACATCCAGGTAAAATAAACCACAAATTCAAAACCACCACCTTAAAACTCTGAATTAAAAATATTTATAAATAAAAAAAAAGTTAAAATAGCTAACCATCAAAAGAAAAACTTGTTTTTAATTTACTGGGGTAAATTAAATCTATAAATAAAAATTTTAACGTGTGGTAAACCTCAATGGCAACATAATAAAATTAATTGTTTTGCAAATAATTTACTTATTCACATATTACCAGAGAGCGGTCAGAAATTAATAATTTTTATTAATTTTACTTTACGAATTCACATTATTGTTGTATCCTGTGATCGTGACATTGTAAAAAAAAAATTACGTTTAAATACAAAATTATTCAATTAATGGAATCTGAACATTCTGGACTGTTTATGTAAATTAAACTAATTTTCTGGTGCATATTAGATAGATTAAATAGAAGAATAATCATTAACTTTAACACTGTTAGTGTTAATATATTACTAACTATTCCTGACATAATTCGCCGGTCCAGCATTAAAAAAATATTTCTTTCCTATTCATTTAAATATTTAACTCAAAACAATTAATTTTTCTATATCCTCCAAAGCATAACATTTTTGTTACATAGGGTATTTTTTTCTTTTTCTAATGTCCTTATTGTTACCTCCGCGGAAGTCACCGATATACAACTGTCCATTCTGATTTAAAATTTTCTTTTACATACAACGGAGACACCATGTGGAGATGAAAAAAATTTTAATTTTGTGATTTCAGTACCAATTAAATAAATTGTCCATATTGCCATTGATACTATAATACACTTCTAGTGCTTTTCCTATAAGAAGGATTTTCAGCAAATCTAGGGAATTTTTAAAGATGGCAAAACAAAATTAACCACCGTGCCAACAATAGGAATATTTTTTTTCTGTTTGTCAATATTTAGCTTTACGAAATAGGCATTCATATGAACGTGTGCCTTCATTATTGGTAAGTTTGAAACATTTTGAGGTGCCTATTCAAAGACAAAAAACAGGTAAATATAAAAATATTTTAATATGTACCCTATTTTTTGGGCAATTTTAATTGTTGTGATGGCTGTAAAAAATATTTGTAATTTGGAAAAGTGCATAGCTATATATTTTATTTATTATTTGATATTAAATAAATAAATAGATAAATAAATAAATATAAAGGTCGGCGCAGCGACCTGTTTATTCCATTAGTTTGAACAAAAAGGAGAGAGTTAATATATTTTACATTCTATTTATCATAATAATTATCTTATTTTGAGTTGAGTGTATAATTCTGAGTGTGAAGGTGAGTACATTCCAGCGAGAATAGAATACACTCATTATTTGGCAATGGGCAATTTACTTTTGGCAATCTACAATGGGCAATCTAGAGCGTACTATACTTTTGTGCGCCAAATACTATTACTATAAAATCTTCATATTTTTGCTATTATTTAGATGGTTTTATTTGGTTCTTGTATTAAATACATAATTTTCCTATACGTATTTTGAACTTGGATATGTTTTTCTATAAATTATTGAACTAAAAGATGGGCACAAAAACTGGTACTTCTTAATTTTTGTTTTCTTAATCCGTAATTTTTGCGGTAATATTAAAAAAAAAGCTTAAGATTTAACTTTTTGGTTCCTGTCATTGCTTTTTGTTTTAATTCATCAAGGTTAACAACCTTACAGACATTATTATCGTATAAATATTATATGCTTGAGTGTAATAATTTATAAACACATATTATATAAACACATAAAAAATTTATAATATCTGAAATATGTAGTTGATTTTGAACATTTTGGTGACATCGGAATTACTTCCGGTGCCAAATTCTATATCATAAATTAAACTTTTTAAAGCAAAAAATCAACAAACGTAAAATACAAAGAAAATTAAAATAAAATTTTGAAATTTCAATGACTGTTTTATCAACTCTATTCATTTTAAAATTTCTCAAATCAAATTTATGATTATATAACATTTAAACATCTTACTTTAATATAAAAAATGTTGTAAAACGACAGTTCAACAACTTGTAGTTTGATAACTCATGTTACTATTCAAAAAATATAAAATATAAAAAATATAAAATAATTTTGGGCCCACCACAAAAAAATTAAAAATAAATTCAAAAAAATTTTTCTCTATTTTTTTGTCTTTTTTGGATAGCACAAAGTTTACTGCTTAAATTTTTTTTAATTTCTAATAAAATTTCTTAAATTTAGCTTGAAGTAAAGACATTGAAAATTTTTGTTTTCATTTCTGATACTTTAATTAACCCTAAAAAAACCTTGCAATTGACTTTTTCAGCAAAACAAAAAAAATAGCACACGTAAATGATTTTAAACATAATTAAAAGGTCATACGTTAAAATCTTACATAACTAAATATACATCCATAAATAAAAATACATACATCTGTAGGTACATTATTGTGTACATATAATATATGTGGATGTGTTAGTATTATTATACAGAAAAATAAAGAAAATGAAAATTGAAAAATTGAACGTGTTCCGGTAAAATTAAGTATTAAATTTATTTTATAACAACTCTTTCCATTTATAGCTTCTACCATTAGGTAATAAATGCGATTTAAACTGTTATTCGTAATATAATTGCAATAATGAATTTGCACGAAATAACTTAATGTGAATATGAAGTGGTATATGACCTCAAAATATAATTAATTTGTTTTTTTTTTTTTTAATTTTTAATTTTTAATGATTCAAATTTAATTGTACAACAGTTATTTTCTTCGTGTTCGTATTACCTAAGTCAGTTTAAAAGCAGGATAAAAATAATATTAATTAATTTTTTTTTTTTTTTGTTTTTGTAAATTAAAAGTGGGTGCTTATGTTGTGTTAAATTTTAAATAATAATGAATATTAGTATATTGAATTAAATTATTTTGAAAAATGTTTGAAACTACAGTAGTTTTAAAAGAGTTAATAATTGGTTTTATTAACTTTATAGATATCTTAAATCTCCATCTATATTTTTCGTATTATTCTGGAGAAAGGTAATTTAATTGTACATTAAAGTTCACAAAGATTTTTTTGAGCCATGTTACTGGGTGTTGATGTTCTAAAGGTAAATTCACTAATATGAAAATGTAATGTAATAATAATGAAAACCATATCCTTTAACTTAGGAGGTGAAATTTTGTAACATAGTACGGGACGTGGTAGTAAATTTTACACCATTTTTTTTTTTTTATATTTTAGAAGGAATATAATATTTTTTATAATTTTTTTTTTTCACGTAAAGCTGGCTAAGTTTATTCTAAATGTTATATTAAAAAAAAAAAAGAATTTAGTAGTGAGGGTTTTTTAAAAAATTGGCAATTTATTTCACAAGTCTTTTGTGAATTAAAAAAATAGTAATACTTCTTATATTTACATAACAACATAAAAAAAAGGTTAACAAAAAATAAAATGGCAGTTTTTCACAGCTTAATATACATATTTAAAAAAAATAAATAGAACATTTCAAAAAGTTTTATATCTTAGAAAATAACAACCAGTCTTTTCATGTAATAATTTCATTCGTCAAAATCAGTATTTGTACAGTTTATACACATATACGCTTGGTACAACCCATACACATTGGTTTTTGACAAATCATCTGTGTGGTGTTTTTCGTTTTAATCTGTTTGGACAAATATAACACAATTTGTTTGATGTAGAAGTAGAGGGCAGCTGCATTGCAGGTGGTGGGAGAAAATCTGAACCCAATATTCTTCTAATAATATCAGTCTATCAAATATATCAGTAATATATCAGTTTTCAATTATTTTTATAAATATTTCTAAAATAGCCGCTAATGGATCAATTATTAATCTTTGCGGTCTATCAAAAGTATTATCAAATCGTAAACAAGAAAGTATAGTAAGAAATCGATGCTGAGACATAACAGCGCTGAAAATATTAAGTTTTTAAACTCTCAATTTGACTTGAAAACTGATGTGTAAATTATAATATTCCTAGAAATGCTCTAAATTCAATTTTATCTAAAGGTTTTGTTTCTACTTTTACTGTAAAAGCTCAGTTTTTATTCTGTGTTGGTATGTTCGATGATTTTATCTTCAATAGAATCATCAAAAATTTGGGGCTAATATTTATACATTTTATTTTCTGTTTCATCGTTACTAGCTGCGGTTACTGAACTTTGTAATATTACAATATTATGCAGTGGAGTTCTAAACTGGAGTTCTAAAAGGGAGACTAAATATCTGTGGTTCATTTGCTGCCCACTTAAAACGGTTTTTTTCCATAAAACCTTTCACCTTGTGAGAGAGCAATGGACAGAAGTAATAAGAGAAAAAAAAGGGAGTGTAAAATTTACCACCACGTCATAAGTTAAAGGTTATATTACAAGTCATGACACTGCAGAGAGGATACTCATTTGGTTCCCTATTTATACAAGTTATCATATTCAATATTTTATTGAACATATTCAACTATTTTTTATTGTTACAAATTGATTAACTTATTGTTACTTTTTATTGATATTACATAGTTGCAATCAACCCAAAATATTTTGTAATAAGAAAACAATATTAAAATTAATCGTAATCACTTTCTTTCGTAAACAATTCTTTGTTCTAAATAAAAATTACAAATTAACACTTTTATTTATCGAAAGATTATTTTGTAATAAATTATGTTTTTTCAATTCTTTGTTCCAAATAAATTTTGTCAATTAATACTTTTCTTTGTTAAAAGGTTATGTTGCAATAAATTATGTTTTTAATTACTAAAATTATTTTGTAATAAATTCCAAACTTTATTGATTTTTGTAAAGATATTTTTAGTATAAATACTTGTAAAATTTAGAATTATAAAAAAAGTCAAATTTCTAACTTTGTTCAAAAAGGTCCAAATCCTTTCTTTAATAAAATTACTTGAAAATTAAAACTATTTTCGTTTTATTTTTTAATCAAAATTATATAACAAAGTTTAACTTACAGGGTAGGATATAGGAAAAATAAGAACTATTTTTATCTCTAAATAACTGAAAAAAATATAATTTATTTTGAGTTTTGTGCTAAGAAGAAATTCAAATTTTGCATTTTCTAGATCAAATAGTAAAACAAAAATATTATATACTTTGATGTTTTATTATAGAAAAATTGATTTCAAAAAGACCTTGCCATTTGAGAAAAAAATATTTACGCCTTTCTAAATAGAGTAAAACACATACATAACAAATTAATTCTAATCAGCACAATTTTTTTTTTCACCATAAAATAAAATAATATTTTAATTAATTAAAAATATGTTCTTTTCTGTTTTGTTGGTAATGCTCATATATAATTATATCCCAATTTTCCAGATTTCTTATTAACGGATTTTTAAATTATTGCAATTTATCTATGAATTTGTAATTTATATCTGAAATTTAATCTCTGACAAAGCTCACCACATTAGCTTTTTGATGAAGTAAAATTGTAGAAAAAAACAAAGACAAATTAAATAACAATTTAATGTTTTGTGCTATTTATAAAATTTTGACTTTTAACAATCACCAGTTCAGTTGAATTTCCAAATTCATTACAATTTTATTCGTTCATTTTCTTCTAATATTTCATTACAAAGTACTTAAAGCTACTCATATCAACAAAATTAAAAGAAAACAGTGACATTTTTTATTTTTATAAAAAAAAATAGTTTCAAACATCACTTATTACAAAATTAAATAGCTCAAAAAATAGCTGTGGGGTAATAAATAGAACATACATATTATATACAAAATTCAATCAAAACTAAAATTAAAAAAAGAGGAAAATTATTTTTTCAAAAGTAAAAGGAAATAAAATTAAAATTTCAAAATCAACTCCAAAAGATATTTAATTAAATTCAATAGATTTAAATACAAACGTAAATCAAGCTAAATATCTAAATAATAACTCTAAGTAAACCACTAAGTCCATCAAAATCAAACTTAAGAAGCCATTGTTTTATGTTTTTATTAAATGCATTACAATTTCTAAGTTTTCTGATACGTTCCGATACCTCATTATATAGTCGACACGATGTAACAGTATAGAAATTACAAAAAGTTGTAGTACGGAAATTCGTAACAACCACAAGAAATCTAAACTCGGCATGAAGGTGGTGAGATTTCAAAATTCTGTAATTTAAGTGCCCTGATTTATAATAAAATGTTTTAAGAACTTTTAATCAGTACAAATGACGCACAGGAAAAATATTCAAATTGACAAATAACGTAAAACTAAGACGAAAACGATCTTTATTACAAATTTTCCTTATAACATATTTTTGCAGCATAAGCAACATTTGAAGTTTGTTAAAATGTGTACCCCCAACACGCTATATCATAGTGTAATTTCGACTGAACTGACTCGAAACTTCTTAGAACCGAAAGAAAATATTGAAATAAAGTATTAGTATGATCTACCCAACTTAATCTGCTATCTATAGTTAAGCCTAAATATTTATAGTTTTTAACAATCTCAACATGAAAACAATTCATACTACAAACCTTGTCACTACAGTATAAACTCTCGTCATTACACACAGTTCGAAATTTATTTCTAATCTTAAATTTATCGCATTCAGGTGCATGAAACCAGACATCAGCCTCAATTTCATTTAGACTTGAAAGTGTGAAATACATAATTTTAGTTTTTTTGCTAATCACCAGTCTATGTACAAAAAACCAGTTTCTTAATAAATATAAGTCGTGATTAATATCCGAAATTAAATTGAGCGGACTCTCCGACCCAAACGCAAAACCAATATCGTCAGGAAATGCACTTATCTTCCCTTTAAAATTTTGTTTTAGTAAAGAGTTAATATATATCAAAAATAAAATCGGGCCCAACACCGATCCTTGTGGAACACCAATGTTTACAAATTTTATATCAGTTATGCCATCACTTACAATTAGTCCTTGCGATCTAAAGTTAAGATACGAGACAAACCAATTATACATAGATCCCCTAAATCCAGTATTTTTAAGTTTTTTAAGTAATACATCATGCATTACCATATTGAACGCTTTTGTGATATCAATAAATAAACCGGCTAATTATCAAGATTACCATAAAGTTCTGTACAAAATACCAGTAGGGCATCTTCTGTTGATTTCTCTTTTCGAAATCCAAATTGTACATCAGGACTAAAGAAATTAATATTAGTTAGGAACTTAAGAATTTTGTTTTTAATAATTTTTTCAAACAGTTTATTAATTGATGAGAGTAGAAGAGATATAGGCCTATAATTGTTTACATCTTCAGAATTGCCTTTTTTAAAGTGTGGTAAGACATTAGCACATTTGAGTCCATCCGGAAAAACACCATCGCAAATACTCTTATTAAAAATATACCACCAGAATATCTACAATATTAAAAGAAATTGATTTAAGAGTATAATTCGAAATGCCATCAAGCCCACATGAATTCGAGCTTTAAAAATAATTAATTTATTTCTTATGTTCATAGATAATTTTAGGTTTGTAAGCGGATATCATATTCTAGCTGTGGTTTTATTTATTTTCAATTTATCTACAATTTCTTACATGTAAAATAAATTGAAGCTAATTTTACCGGATTTATCATAATTTTCGAATACAAAAGTAGTGCGAGAGAATATTCAAGCCGACTGAAGTTCAGCATTGATTTGATGGCCAGAGAAGCCTGCAATACGCAATAAGATATCATCAGCAAAAACGGTAATTAAGCAACCTTGAAACAGGTAAATCCGCGGTGTACAAAAGACCGAACCTAGAGAAAAATTAGCTCGAATGCATTTTATTTCTGATTTAGAATTTTCTTATGTATATTTTGAATGATCTGTAGTAAAAACTCCTGTCAATAGTTTTGACGATATAGCCGGAAAAGCCGAACTACAGAAGCTTGTGAATAGACCATCATACCAAATTTAGTTAAAAGCTGCCTGAACATCAAGCACAAGTCACCACCATGCCAATCGATTTGCCATTCGATAAATGTTTCCGGTTAAAATGTTTAGCAGTCCTGAAACCAAATTGTTCCATGGGTAAAATGTTTTCAGGCTAAGAAAAAAATCTATATTAAAATTAATAAATTCTATTCAATATAACGGAACCGGATAAAAGTTCACGAAGAAAAAGAACTAGTTAGGCACGTGAAAGCCAAGTTTCAAATTATCAGAAGACAAACTTATACACATGTTTATAGTGCTAAGAGAACACCGTTGTCAGGGAAAAATATTTAAAGTAAATGAATTAAAAATTTTTTTAATATATATCTTGAATTTAAGCTATTTGCCATGTACTAAGTAAATTTGAATTTTGTAATTTGACATTTAAATATTTTAACTTACAAATTTCCATACTTTACAGAAAAATTTAGAAGATTTAAACCTTTACAAATACAGGTTTTCCTAAGAATGAATGAAGTACTCATTATCCTTTCAAAAATATTCAAAGTGTCGGTGTTGTTGGATTTTCCTAATTATGATTAAATTATGATTACACTAAAATTTCAATTTTTTTTAATTTTTAAAATGCACTTTCGGGCAGCGGAGAGAGAAAAATTTGATAAATTTTGTTATGAACAAATTGTTTATTTTATGCAAATTTGTATATTTACAATCGTAATCTAATGAATCGTATGCTAATTATTAATATATTTTAATAAAATGTGCAAACTTTATAATTTAATATAATCATTTTTAATAAAAAAATATAATAATTAACTTATTTAGTATAAAATCAGAACATATAGAAGCTATTTAAGAAGTTTTGCTTCATTGTACGTACAGAATAATATTTTTTTTTCTATTTTTAAATAACTTCCGGCTGTTTGTTTATGCATTAAAAAACTTTCTGAATAATTTTTAAAATTAACCCTGTTCGATTTAAAATTTCCCGTGTTATTTTTTTTTTTTTTGTTTTTTGCAAACAAAATATTTTTTTTTACTCCACTGAACTTTTAAAACCTTGTACAGTGTTGAACAGTTTTGAAAATGCAAATTAAAATATGCAAGGTACAATATTCTAAACTTATATTTTTATTCTATATAACTATGTTATTATTATAAAATCATTAAGTTTACCATAAAACTATCCACTAGATTGTATTATAAACCTTTCTCTGGTTTACTTTTTGTTTTTTTTAATGTCTTGTGCAACCTTACCGACCAAGACAATCCAAGAGAAACTAATTTATAATGCAAAAAAACTAGTCCCACGTATAGAAAAAACAAAAAATATAACAAAAAAAAAAAATTATATATTTAAAAGTTACAGTTAACTGAATTATATTTACAGGTATAAACTTTGAATTATACAATTTCGGTAAAAGTTTATTAAATATTTATGTAGGGGTTGAAGAGCGATTGTTTTTAAAGGGAAAATAAAGAGTTTGCAAATTTTTAAAAAATTTTATAATAAACTATCAACTTTTAGATGATCTATATAGGATTTATAGGACTCTCATCGTAGCAGCTATTCGTAACTAGAGAAATAAAAATTTGCAGAATAATAAATATTTCTTGTTGCATTAAGGAAAATGGAACTTTTGGTTGCAATAATTTGATTTTTTTGACATTCAAAATTTTCATTAGTAAGCTATTAATTCATTTAATGTTACTGATACTGATTTCTGATATACACTCTTCTCTATCTACAACACAAGCATTTCAACAAAAAAAAAACTTAAACTAAATTTTCTATCTTTTTATGTATAATGATGAATTAAATTATGAATATAAATGTAAATCATTTCATAGGGTGTGCTAAAAATGTAATGATGAAATACAATGAAAATTTTAATATAATAGTTGCTGAACAAACTACTCAAACTTGAACAAAATTGATCACAACTACGCAAGCTTTGTATTTGGGTAGCTCAAAGCAGTTGAATTTGTATATTAAAATTCAACGTCACCACAAAAGATTTTAAAATACTCTAGCGGTAAAGTTTTGTACTATACAAGATTTTATTAATTTTATGTCAAAAATTGAGTAAAATAAAAAATGTATATATAGATAGCCATTCAGTTTTGAAGGTTATGTCGATAATTTTTGTTGCTAATAAAATTCTGAAATATTTTTCTAATTATTATAATAAATATTTTAAATAGTTATATTTTTGTACATATCAGGTTATTAAATAAATTTATTGCCAAACGAAAATGTTGTTTAAACTGATTATCAGAATGTTGATTAATGAATCAGACCAAGATGGTGAGGAAGATGAAGAAGAATTTAGTATTGAACATTCATCAAAGCTGCTTTCATCTGATAAATTCTGTATAAATATCTCAGAAATAAGTTAACTCTATATTTATTAATTTCATAATTTACTTACATCGTACCCTTCCATAATTATATATTTTTATACACTTTTCAATATAGTAACACCAACTTTTCAGTTTATAAATAACATTTAAATTCAATTTAAAATGCAATTTTTCCAAAAAGTTAAAAATAGAAGAGGTATAAAATATTGAAAAATAAATACTAAAAAATATTTAATTGTGTTCAAACTACCAAAATTTATCTGTTGAAGCATTAAAGAAGCTTCGACAACTAGTAAATATTGGATTTTAGTTGAAAAGATTAATTATTTTTTTATTTAAAAATTGGTGTTCTATATATAGTCCAACGTTTTCGCTAGTGCGAGCTGCCTGTTTTAATCAGTTTCTCATAATTTATGTGGAATATTTTGAAAAAGTATATATTTAGTAGAATTTACGGTGCCGTGAAATAAAGTCATAATGGAGATATCCTTTTTTTTGTACGCAACAGCGGCTACGCATAAGTATAATTAAGATTATACATTCTGGACAAAGGAGATATCCCCCTTTGTGTATCCAACTCTAAAATCCCTCGTAATTAATTTTTCCTGATTAAGTTATGTCAAACAAATTATTTTAATTCATTAGTTAAATGAAATTACTATCCCCTCCCTACTCCATTATATTTTATTTTGTTGCTTTTTTTAGTACATATACAATACTTGAAAAAATTAGTAGTTTTTTATCGGTTTTCGGAATTTTAATTTGCAAGATACAAAATTCTTTAGAAATATAAATATAATACTCATTTTTAATTGATGATTAAATTATTTATTTGGGGTTTTTATATTGTTTTTAAATAATTCCATTTTTATTTATATTATTATGTTTTTATAACAGTAATAATCTTTTACAGTAAAAAAAAACTTGTTTACAAACTATTAAAATTGCTATTTTTTAATTTTTAAAGAAAATGAAATAATTCCCACCAGACCACAAATTTTTGGATTTATTTCATTATGAAATAACTCCCAATCATAGAAAATGGAATTAAACCCAATGGTAAAATGAAATAAATCCCACTAATTGGAACTTATTTCATTATGAAATAATTCCCTTCCAAAAAAAATTAAATAAGCCGTACAATTTGGTATTTATTTCATAATGAAATAAGTCCCACTTTTGTTTGAAATTTGGTTGGTTATTTCATAAAAAAGTTGTAGTTATTTCTTGTGGGAGTTATTTCGTAGAACCGTTTTATGATGATATAAAAATTTATGTTATGGCTAATTCATGATAACAAATGTGTCACAAAGAAAAATATTAGGAAATTTTTCAGTAGTATGCAAGTCAAAACTCTTTTCAGGAAATTATTTTTAACTTTATGCCGACCGATATGGTGTAGTGGTTATGTCGTCTATGTATATTATATATATATATAGGTATTTATTTTATATAAACTAGTTGAATAAGTATAGGCCTAGTTAGATAAATCTTATCAGTCTTATCTACTCTTTTCCATAAAAGAAATAATAGGCTTATCATAGAGTATAAATATATAATAGATCGCGTGGTGATAAGCTATGTTCATCTTTAAATGCAATTGCGTTGCAAAAGCTAGCGTTTACATTATGTAATCAGTTGAAATTTTATATAAACTCAAATAAAATCAAATAAATAAAAATTTTCTATTTCTATGTACATAATCTAACTTTAAATTAATATTATTTATTTAATAACTTTAATTTTTGCACCCATCTTAAATTTGAATTAAATTCACAAAACAAGCAAAACAAAATATTTAAACAAAAATTCAATACGGAAACAAAAAAAAATCCCTGAAATTTTATTGAAAGGATTTTAAAAACAAAAAATTCATTTTAGAATGGTATTAATTTTTTTCTGTAAAACAATCACACAAATTTAAAAAAGACAAAATTTTTAATAATGTCACTGATATTTTCTGTTTCAAATTTTTAAGCAAAAAATGTATATTTTTACAAATTATACGATAAAAAAAAAATTTAAAAATAATAATCCAGTGTAAAACCTGTACTCCATACTGTTTTGATGATACCATTATTATCTTAAAACCACAATTAATAAATCATAGAATGTTATTTGTATTGAAAATTCGAACTGAGATACTCTCATTGACTATAATAATATTTTAAACTATTAAATTTATTAAGCCAACATTTTTGAAGGCATAGAACATAAATAGTTGCCTCCACTTTGAATATAAGTGAATCAATATAATATCAAATTTATTATATTACTTAAATTTATTGCGCAAACTGTTTAATGTATAAATTTTAGAATTGCATTTAATTAAATTAAATGAATTAATAACCAAGAGCTTAATCGAGATCGTTCTGAATCTAATTTGTATTAAATTTAGTATTACTGTAATTTATAATGTTTTTCAATTACATCTTCTTTACATGTCCTTAGTTAATTTCCATCAAAACAACGGCTTTCATATAAATTCGTCGTAATCTCTTAAATTGCACTGTTGCTGTAGTTTAACTTGTAAAACTCAAATTAACAAAATAAATCATAACAAGTTGGACAAAAAATTTAATTTTATATTCTCAAATTTTTGTTTAACCATAAATAAATTTACGTTCTTTCATGCATACTCACAGAGAAAAACAATTTATTTTTTTTCATTTCCACAATTTTTTATGATTTTCTCTAACATAAACCTTAATTTTTATGTCCTGTTTTTTTGTTTTTATTTTTAAACTGTGGTGATATTGAAAATTGAATTAACAGATGAAAATCGATTTTTTTTTTTTAATAATATTATTTTATTTGAACCGTTACAAATCAAAAAAAAAATTGTATCCTTTTAGCGGTTTAGATCAATTTCACCTTCTGTTAAAATAATACGTTTTTTGCGCTTGAAAACTTTAAAAAAGAGATAATTTCAGATTGAAAGTTCTGATAAATGGTATCTATACAGTTTTAAAATATTTAATAATTTAAAAAAAAAGATATATGTATATAATATGTATATGTGTATGTATAAAGTGAGTTTACTCTATTGCGCTTATCACAAAAAGGATAGGTGATTGGTAGGCAAATAACTAAGAATTGACTGATGTAAGTTAATTAACATAGAAATGAATCTTAAAGTATTTGGATTGTTGAATGAATTGATGAAGTAGATTTCTTTAATAATTAGAGACATACTCAATAAACATATGCAATCAGAAAATGCATTAAAGATGAGCTACTATTAAAAAAAGTTAGAATTTGAACTATTTATAATGAAAAACTTGACTATTATTTATTAGAAGTGAATAATAATTGTTGATATTAAAATTTAGGGTTGACATAAAATTTGAATTTAGTTTTATTGTACATAACCAGATATTATTATATTTATATATCAACAATTATTATTCACTTCTAATAAATAAGAGTCAAGCTTTTCACTATAAATAGTTCAAATTATAATATGTTGTTAAACAGACTATCCACATCTATCCCAAGTGAATACTTTAGAAACTAATCTGCTTATTGAAAATTTATCCAACCAAATCTATTTGATTTTCGAAGACTATCCAGAATCTGAGATTGTTTCGGTATTTCAATATTTATAACAGAGACTGGGCTAAACCTTCCAAGTCATAATATTAAATTTGAAAGCAAGTAAATTCGCAAGCAAGTTCGCAGGTTCACCCGACCAAATAGGTCTAATTGATATGACATCTGACTATTAATAAAGTAATCCAGATTTCCAATCCCCGGCAACGCAAGAATGTTGTAAAAAGTTTATTTTTAATTTTTTTCTTAAATTTAATTTGGAATAGAGAACTATGGTATAATGAAGGGGAAAACTCTTTAATCAGCCGGTGCCGATAATATACCTTCCACTATCCTGAAACACGGAGCTCATACGAATTAGTAATGCATTTTAGGTTAGGAACCAGGGAGGAAGCCTAGCGTCTGTTCTCCAGATTAGGAGCGGCTGGAAGCGGGCGTCTGTAGGTACTTGGAATAAGCGGCTCGCTATATAAATGCGTTTAAATGTGGCTCTCCTGCATGTAGCTCTACATCGGAGAGCGCTTTCTATTAACGGCGTCAATTGTTAAAATATATGTAATCGGCTAATCACCATCCAGCTGAAACAAAATGATTAATGAACAAACAACAAGCCTTGGATGTCAATCGAATTAACTGATATAAAGTTTTGGCACTCGAACAAGAATTCGCTTAACGAAGGAAAAGATAATGGATCGGCTACACACTTCGCCGACCTCCAGGATACAGGTTTTGAATGGAACCCGCAGGCTCAAATAAAGCATGGTCATCCAAAAACAATGTGGCGCCCAACATAATGAAGCAAGCACATGTGGAAAAATTTGGAGTGAAATCAAGGCGCTTGCCTAAAACCGAGGTCGGTGGAGAAAGCACTATGCACCTACGAGAAGTGACATGATCAATGATGATGATCCTGAAACATACTGGTTTCGTCATTTCCAAATACCTGCGCATTCCATTTTAATTTATCTTCGGGAACATACACGTATTCAAATGTATAAGTATAACACACAAGTCATGAAAAAGTTGACACAAGCAATCCGGCGAACAACATATTAGTACAAAGCATGACTTGGCTAACATTGTCGACATTATTCAAGCAAACAAAATTCAGCTTAATACGTAACAACCTCAAAAATATATTTTTATGCAAAACCTTACGCCATTAAATCCTATTCTCAAATTTCACAATGACAGCTTGTATTGGGTATACAAAATATTTCTAAAGACCTTACGGATGCGAGTAATTTAAATATACACTGGAATGAGCATATTTTGAATATTCTCAAAAACATCGATAAAATTTATGTTTTTAAAGTCGCTGTCATAAATTCAATGATTTAAAAATTTAATTAATATCTGCCTATATACGATCAAGCATAAAGTATGATTCGTATTTACGCCTAAGCTTTGTTGATAGATTACACAAACCATAGATCAGTGAGGTCTCATAGTCTCATAGATAATGGAAATATTTTAGCAAAATTTACTTTACTTTGACCTACGTTGTATTTACGGAGTACTTAATCTATTTTACAGATATTTTAATGCAGTTGGCAGATGAGGGAAGAATCAAAATAATCAATTCCATCTGTTACACAGTTATGTTGAGGAATACGAAAGACATATAAATCAACCCGTAACTACAACGTGGAAATATCAAGATGATTATAGATTGGGTCATTGAAAACTTCCTTATGGTTTCTTAACCTTCACATTTAAAATTAACAACGTTATTTTTTTCCCCAAAAATCTATTAATTCTGAACTAACAACTTTCACATAACACACTATAAACATTTTTGCATAGTAATTTTCACAAAGGATAATGAATGCTACATCACAAATTCCCAAATGTGTATTTATTAACTGTACCGAATATTTACTCATATAATATTATTTAACGTCTCTCAGTTCACTTTTATTAGCGAAAAATTCAACACTTTAATACGATAATTAAATTTTATTTTCAATATCGTCCATTTTAAATTTTCTTAGAATTAATGTTTTTACATTTTGGTATGTTTTCTGTTAAAAGGATTCTTAAAATTCAATTTTTTTCGTCAAGTTTTTCATATTATTTAAACAAAATATTGTAAGTATTTGTGAAAATACAAGGTTAAAAAAATATTTTTAAATTTATCATATTTGCAACGCCAAAAAAAAAATATTGTCATACAAATAGAAGCACAAGTGTCAGTTTGTTTACATAAACAATAGGTAACACTGAACGGAAAGAATTTGTATTTTCCGGCGGAGTATTACATTACACTGATTTCTAAATTTGGTGAACCACGGTATATGTTGTTACCGTTGAATGCCAAAATTTAGTAATCTTACCCGAGATATTTTGGTACATTTTTATGCTGTTCGGTAAAATTGAATTACACTCTGTACAAGCTAACAAAATATTTGACATATACATACATAAATAAATTAAATAGACTGAGAACAGTTGGTAAAATTAGATGGACCTAATGGATAAAGAACAGAATGCCAATGCCAACATGTTGAACATGTCAATGACAGCAATTAACAAGAAAAATGCCAGCATAATCTTCCTTGACACAAAATACATGTCAAAAAATTCATTATGAATTTCTTTAAAGTCACAACACATAGAATAGGGCAATCGGGAGAATCAGAACATCATGATTGGATCTTATGATAATAAAATTCAACTTTGTTTGTATCAGTGTAATCTAATTTATAAAATCTAGTGTTTACATAATATGTAATACTTTTCTAAATTAAGTAGAACCAAATCTAGGTACCTAGACAAATCTACTAGGTGTTATGTATTTGAATTAAGAGAATTGGTCACTCTAAAATGTAATCTTATGATTAATATATTGAAGTTTATATACCTCTCAAAAAGGTTGTCAGTTCAGTTATTCTGTATCGTGGTATTAAGTAGAATGTCTTAGGAACATTTTAGTAAAAATAAGAATTAAATAATAAGATTATATTTCAAATTATTTGAAATAAAATAAAATTAAATTAGAATAAAATCGGATTGTTTTATTCATAATAACAAAAATTGACTTATATTTAGAAATACAAAATTTAGTTATCTAAAATTTCTTTAGCAAAAATGTTATTTGTAATAAAATCCTGATAATCAAAGAATTTATTTAGAAATAATCAAATAACAGAAAAGCTAATTGTGAAAAATTCTAAAATATTAAAGAAATATCTCTACTTGGCTAAATCCATAATCCAACCGCACTTATTCGGCTTAAGTCGCCATGCAATTATTAGTGATACAAGTGGGTGATAATGAAATCAAAAATGGAAATATTACAGCAAGAAATATTACAAACTTAAAATATTTGATATTAATCAATTTATAGAGTTTTATGATGGGCACATCAACCTCCTGGACTTTGTAGAGTTCAAAGGATGTTTCATTTATTTTTTTTTTAAATCAAAACTAATTAATTTCTTTTAATTTTACTAAAAATTCATTCTCTTCATTACACCAAGTTCCAACAAATGTAATGAGTCTGCTATAATAGAGTCATCAACAAGATTAATTGGAAGTTGAACTAAAGGTGATATTTCTTTATGGTGGTCTTCATCGGTTTGATTACGAAAACTCTAGTTTGTTCTGAAAACACAATTTACTCTTGGAAAACTCATATGTCAACTATTGTGAAAATCGAACTCACCAATTACTTCGACATTTTTGACATCCATGATCACTATTAAAGTTAACAGTTCCTGGAAAGCAATAAAAATTTAAAATTATAACTACATATTTATATTTTTGCCAAGAAATTATTATACCTTTTACAAATGATCTAGCCGGAGAATCACATATAAAACATCTAATCGAAACACTAATTTGAAAACCGTTAATTTGTATTCCATCACTTAAAATCGATTTTAACTCTCCTACAAATTTATTCAAATAATCACTTAAGTTCGGTGGCTTTCCTTCCCCTTAATATACACCTATAATCATTGGTCGAATATTTTTCATTCCATCAATAATACACAAAATTAGTCAACACTGGTATTTGGAGCTGTTCTGGATTGGTAATCCATCAATATTAAATGTTAAAGAAATATTTATTGCGTTTTGAAGATTAACATAGACGTTTCGTAAGCAATTTGCTATGCCATTATACCAAAATTTTCCAGTACCCATCGATTCAATTTCAATTGTTCGAGATGTTCTTTACAAAGTTCTGCTATCTTTCGGTAGCCATGTAAATCCACATTTTATCTACAAGTCGAGTAGTTGGTTTAGAGCTTTATGAGTTATGTTATTAGTAAGTGCCCAGAGTTCAAGTTTTTAGTTATTGAGACATTTTTTTCTTAATTAAAGCTGTCACCGTCACCTACATTCTTATATTCAGTCTAAATAATCCACTATGAATAATATTATTATCCTGAACTATATTAAAAATAACATTAATAGCAATAAATAAATTCATTATTATCCTTACTTGTGTAATTTTGATCATTATTAACCGTATTGTTGTTAATACCTTCAACTGGTTCCATCTGCTCCGGGTTAATTATGGGAACTTGGATAGTAGCAAAAATTATTTTTGGGTTGCTTTCTTGCCGCTTATAGTTTAAACATTTTTGATTTTGCCTCATTTTTTCCTTCTTTACTATCCGATAATACGTATTCTTAAAATAAAAAGGTTTTGATGAGATTTTATTTTGTTTTATTTTAACTTTAATGTTTTTTAAATGTTTTATTTACTTTTGATTTTTCCAAAATGACAGCTGCCGTCTATGCACACAGATATGACGTTGTAGTCGTAATATTATTACAATGTGGACATAAGTATTATTTTTCATGGCATTACACTTATTTAAATTTAATATCTACATTCATTTAAACTAAAACCATACGCATTCAATTGTACAAAATATGTTAAAATTTGTACACAAGCATTCCTTTTAGTGACACGTTAACAGTGCATTTTGGTAAAAATCTTACTTACTTACTTACAGCATCTACAAGATGACTTTAACATTTACTCAGATCAATTTATCTGTGTACATAGTATTGATATAATTTTATTCAAATCCTAAACTAAAATCATAAATCATAAACTTTATGGTTTGTATTTACAAAAAAAAATAAAAAACTAAATGATCCCTTATCTTGACCATTTATATTTTCAGAATAACAAAAGCAACAATTTGCACATTGCATGTGTGAAATGTATACAAAATGTGTATGTAAATTTTGATTTTAGTGTGCTTAAATAGGGTTTTGGTTAATTGGGACTAGTTTAATAAAAAAATAATAATAATTAATATTCTATTTCTACTCCATTACCAAATTAGTATAGGGTTTTTCTATGTTAATAACTACAACCTAAACGGAAAAAGAAGGATTTGAATAAAACGGTCCCCGGTGTTATATTTGATCGATGATTTTAACATCACTTAAATATTCCAAATTCCAAGTAATTGATAAGTCTACTGTTGCTATTCCATCTAAGACGTTAAAAACTATTGGATTTACTTATTAGTATTTTTGATAGCGATGTGTCTCCGCCATTAGCTAATCCTTCATGTGGTGCCTGTAAAACTTGAAATGTCTTAATACTTTAAATCACTAATATATATATATATTCATATCAGATATTTTTAAGTCAAATTAAGATCTACAATGTATGCATTCTCAGAATTTGAACGAATTGTTTTGAATTGAAAACATGACAGCATTTTATAACATTCTATTACTTTCTAGATTATTTTAAAATTTTACTTCATATGATCCATTTTGCATCACATACAAAGGAGATTCGTACCAAATGACTTGTAATATTTTTTTCAAACAACTAAATTTTTATTTAAATGAAAGACGATAACATTATTTTACTTAAAGAAAAGGATATGTTGAAAAATTTACACTATCTACCTCGGTACATAATAATATATAATATTAAAATTATATCAATACTATGTACACAGATAAATTGATCTGAGTAAATGTTAAAGTCATCTTGTAGATGCTGTAAGTAAATAGTACAAAAAAAAAAAAAAAAAAAATTATACGTTTTGTGCTGTTTTGTAATGTAATCCTGTTATCCTTTACTTTATGTAATTTTCTACTATATTTAATACGTTTTATTTAATTTTTTTTTTTGTTACTAAGCTCTGAAGATTGAACATGATGTCAATATTATGTAAATCGAATAGAAGTAGAATGTGACTTTGGTAAAATGACATATAAAATAATAACAAATATTTACAACATCTTATGTAGTTGTTGTTGTTGTTAAAAGTTACCTTTATTCTAAACCAGTACAGCACAGTACTTTTATTTATAATGTTAAGGTACATGGGAATCATGGGATGAACACTCCTCTTGTTGCTTTATGTGAAGTCATGATATATTAAGTTTTTCTGTTTTTTGTAAATATAATTTGTTTTTTTTTATGGTTTGATTTAAACTAATTTGAATTTTAAATTTTACATCCATTGTAGGCTAATAATAGCATAACGTCATTTTATTGTAGTGATAACAAAACTGCATTTCTTAACTATTAAAAAAAATTTCATAAGTAAAAGTAACAGTTTTATAATTTTTCTATGGATATTTATTTTTAATTGGAAATATTATTGTTTCCATTCATTTTGATAATTACTTAAGGCAGTTCATTTTGTACTGAAAATTCAGAATTTTATTTAAGGAACCAGTAACCAAAATTTCCTTTACTGGATAATTAAATTTTTTATTTTTCTTTTTTTATATTATTAATTAAATTCGTTTAGTTATCACTTTTCTTTCTCCCTTCACTTTAGTTTAATGTCTAGCGTCATTTATAAAATATCATCAGACAATATTCTATAAAATCTCAAGATTCTCAAACATTTTTGTACTAGTTACCCATTAGTATGAAGTCCTTCTAAATGAAACTACTGCATATTTTAATTAGAAATAGACATCCTGTTATAATGTTGAATGCCTATATGCTTGCATCTAATATCAAAAACGTTTGAAGTGGCATTTTGCAATTAAATTTTTCTCATTTCTTTTTAATATTTTTAACTTAAACTTAAGCTTAAATTTTAAAATTAAATTTTAAAGTTTAATATATAAAAAATTATTAAATAGACATAAGACAATTTTGAATAATTAATTATACTTGATTTATTTAAAAGTTTTTCAAAATTTTTTTTTTTCAGAATTGAGAACTGCTCTTGAAGTTATAAAATGTTTTCTTTTAAAGATTAAAGGACATTTTGTTGTATAACATAAAGAATATAATTCCAAATATGTATATTTTCTACTATACAACACTAAACTATAGACCTATGTCTAACTATTGTTATGTATAAGTAAAAAAAAAACTTATTTAAGACTCTTTAAAAAATAAAACAAGAATGCAGATGAAAAAGTTGGTGTAGAATATAAAAAATTTAATTTTTTTTGTTGTTTTTATATTATAACACTAAAAAATGGATTATCTAGAGAAGTATTATGCTGGATTTGAGTGGCATAGTGATAAAATTATTATAAAATTTTCATTTTTTTTTTCATTTTATGATTTGAATTTAATTTTTTGATTTATTTTATCAATGAAAATTCAGATGGTTTTAAAAAAAAATTGTAAATTTAATGTTACTAGTGGCCTCCTGTGCAATTCCACAGTAGTAACTTAATTTAAAAAATCCTGGATAAAAACATCATCTTTGATTTATAGCAATTTATATGAATCTTATTTATTTTTTGTTCTGTAGGTAGGTGGGAATCCTCGAAGGACACCAAGTGGTTTCAGCTACGCGTGCGCAAACCAGTAATGGTAGTAACTTCTTTTTTGTATTTCATACATAACACATCCATGATAGATAAACTAATGCATTTACTTTCAAAAAAAAATTATATAAATATGTTTTTTTACATAATTTAAATTGTGATTATGTTTCTGTATTATTAATTAAAAATTTTTTTGTAAAAAATTAAAGTAAATTTAAATTAAAATTAATCAAAAGATTCAAAAAAGTGATTTAAAAATGAAATATAAAAGTGAAAAAAATTATTGTATTTTTTCTTGGAATTGCTTAACTTTTTTCTGCTATTAATCTATCCTTATATCTCTTTAATCTTAATATATACCATGAAAAAGAAATCTTATCTCTATCAATTTGACATCAATTACAGTAAAAATCGTTTGTAGTCTCTCCTGATTATAGGCACAATTCACTTTGTTGACGAAATATTTTTTTTGTGTATTATGTGAAATATATGAGAGATTTTATTCTACTCATTAAAGTTTTGAAATATAATAGTATAAGAGAGGCAAATGCTATGAAATCATACATGCCAATAGTTGTATCCAAATTTCGAGGTGCCAATAGTCGTAGTCGTTACGCTACATTTTTAATTTCATATCTCTAAAAACTGCCGATGATAAGGAAATAATTAACTATAAGAAAATACCGTATATCAAAAACATTTCCGAATATTTAAAGAAACCACTTAGGGCTACTAATATACAACCTGTATTTTTTAATAACTACACTTTAAAAAATATGTTTGAAATACTTTTGTTAATAAGAAAATAAAACAACTTAAGCCAGAAAATATTTTAATAAAAAGTAAAGTTTATAAAATTCAATGTGGGGGATGTGATGGAGTATATGTTGGCAAAACAAAACGAACCCTCCAAACTAGATTTACCGAACATAAAAAATAGGTATTTTCTCCTTATCAAGCTTAGCTCAACATTTAAAATCTTCAGACTACTTTACCGATATAGGGAAATTAGAATTGGTAAATGAATTAACAGGTAGCAGAGTTTTGGATAAATATGAAATTTTTTATAAACCCATTTTACAAGGTTGTACTATATATAGTACAGCAAAATAGGTGCCACTGTTTAAGTTATGGTAACTAAGCTAATGTTTTGGAAAAATTTGCGCTAAAATAAAGTTAAAAATATACAAAATATAATTGTATGCGGCAATACCGGTTTAATTTCAGATAAATGTCATTTTTTTGACGTAGAAAAAGTATGATTTTTAAAGTTTGTGTAAGAGTGGAGTCTTTTTTAAAAATTATACAAAAAACAATTAATTATAGCATTATTATTTTGCAAAATAAATTAAATTTGATAAATAAAGATAAACAAAATCAATGTAAGAATAATAAACAAAAAAAATGATTATTTTGTAAGTTTTTTACGTCAGTAAAGTTGAGTGTACTATAAAAAGTACAACCGTTAAAAATGTATACAAAAAAAAGTTTGTTCTTTGTTCTCAGAATATATCAAAGCACTTAAATGAAAACAAAAAAAAAAATTTTGTGGAAAAAATCAGTTTAAAGCCCTTGAGGAAGCAATTGAAGCTCTTCTGCAAGAAGATAGTTATGAAAATAATGATTCTGAGGAAATTTTTGTAAATATTGTTCCACCAGACTCAGATTTTTAACGGATTATGAAGAAATAGATGACCAAAATATTTTTGAAAACAACATGCCAAAAGAAGTTCGTGGTACTGTTGAGTTAGATATTCAAGAAGAATTTAAAAACTAAAAAGAAAGTTTATTTCATAGAGCTGGACCAAGTTCAATTCCGTGTACAAATGAAGCTAGATCGACTCTCTTACGACCAATATCTGGCTGGTAATTTTTGTAACTGTTTATCAATTAAATTGTATTTAAATTTGACAGATAATGTAAAAATTGATTTATCATCTGACAAAATGTGTAAATTAAACCAGTGATGAATATGGTTAGAGATAATTTTCTACAATTTGGATATTTTCTAAAAATACCACAGCCAAGTCAGCATTATGTTTTTTTTTGATAATTTCTTTACGGCAAATGCCTTAATGAAAGTTTTAAAGGAAATGAAATTTAACGCCACAGCTACTGTTTGAGAAAACCGACTTAAAGTTTGTTCTTTCAAAAAAAATGAAAAAAAAACTTTCAAAACCAAGCCTTGTGGTGGTAAATTTGATTATAAGTAATAGTGATAATTTTTCAATTTTTCAATCTTTATTAATCATTTAAATTGCAGATGTGATTCAACAAATGATTTATTAGCTGTGCAATGGATGGACAATAGTGTTTGCAGAACCATAACCAATTTTGATCATATAAGACCAATCAATTATGTCAAGCGCTGTTCTAAACAAGCTCATCAAAAAATTCCTTACTTATTTCTTCCGTATACTTCCTTACTTACTATTCTATACTACTTACAATGCTCATATGGGAGGCGTAGATAACGTGGACCAAAATATAAATATAGTATTTCGATAAACGGAAAGAAATGGTGGTGGGTTATTTTTACTTACATCAATGATCTTGCAATGGTTAATGCGTGGAAACTTTACTTGCTTACGAGCAAAAATTGGTAATATAATAGCCGACTTAACTTCCCTATAGGCTTATTGTGCGAAAAATTATGCAAGAAACAAAAGGTAGAAAATATGAGCAAGAAAAGGAATTCACCATCTCAAGTAGAAAAGGAAATAAATCACCATGTTACAATAAAATTGTGGGGTATGCCATAACAGAAACATGTATAGTTGCAAAATTTATCTAAAAACAACAAAGAAACTGCTTTCAAAATTACCATAACTTATTTAATTATAATATAAAAAAATAATGTAAGAAAATTTAGTAAACCTAACATAAACCAAAAAATTAACTTTACTTTTCATTTTATTTAAATTTTGTTTTTCTTCTCACAACGGTTGTACTATATAAAGTACAAGCCAAATCTCATGATCTAGGAACAACAGCCTCACGAAATTTTATATTTGAGTATCTGGAACCAAAATATTTTACATTTTAAATCAAATTCTGTATTTTGTAAATTTTGTCGCTTACAACATGCCAATCTTTGTTAATATAAAAATCATATGTGGGTTTTTTAATAAATGTATAATAATTTTACCAGTAATTTACCAGTTACTATTTTTTATACTGGTATACTAAAAATAAAAAATATAAATAGATTATTGATTACCTACTATTATAAAATAGTATATTAACGTCAAATTGAATATGTATTTTTCATAGTCACATTTTAATTTTCATCTTTTAAATTTAAATTTTATCGTATTACTTTAGTCTTGATAATATCTTAGAAGGACATTTCGACTCAAATTTGATTTTTATTTTTGTTTTTTTTGATTAAAATGTGAAAATAAAATATATAAGAAAATTTTAACAATTTCTTAATTAGTGAAACAACAACAAGTGTTTTATTTAATTTAATTAAAAATTGTATATTATTTTCTAAAAATTATGTTTCACCAAGTGCCAACCAAATTATCTTTAGATTTTTTAATAAAAGATATTTATTTTATAATTATTAATGAACAAAACAAAAAACATCACCAATGTAAGATTAGACTTTTAAATTGTGGCTTTTTCGTTCATGGTTACTTCGCTGAATATTTCACATTAAGTTGAGTAAAAATATTCCATTTTAACTTACATCGTCAAAAATATTTTCTATTGACCATTTAAAAAAATAAAGCAAACAAATTATTTTAATTCTCCAATTTTATTTTTCAATTCACCAAAAAAATAACCAAGTTTTAAAAAAAAATATTTTTATTTATTGACGAACTCCAGTTTATCTTTTTATCAATATTCAATGTTTTCAAAAAGTTCATCATTATTGTTAAAAAAAACAAAAACAATAAAAAAAAAAATATATTTATAAGCCTACTTAACCATAGCTCGTACAAAAAGGGTTATAATGATGACAATATCCTTTTATTCATAATATAGGTAATATAAACTTCTAAAGGACCCTCATCAAAATTCCAATATCAAAAAATAAAAGTAAATAAATAAATCAGAAAAACAAACCAATTGAACAAGAGTTTACAAGAGAAAAACATCCTTATTTTTTTTTTTTGGAGAAAAATAAATTAACCAAAAAAGGACAAATTCTTTAGAAATGAGAACAAAAATGCAAAATCTGGAAAAAACAATTTCCGTAAATCCGTTTTTTTTTTTTTTAAATAAAAATTCGAATTTAAAACAAAAAAAAATTTCTTGTTTGAACAAGGTTTTTAAAGTTTCAATTACAAAAAAAAGGGGGCAGGGAATTAAACGGGGATTTTTATCCTTAAATAACTCACTGTTTGATAAGTTATAAAAATAAATAATTGGTGCAGTGAATTTTCGTCAAAAAGAAATAAAAAAAATTTAATGATTTTGTTGAGTCAATAAAAATTTTGTAAATAATTCAATATCCCGACAACTCAAACTATTGCACCTATTATTATTGTAAGTACCACATAGAAAATTGAATAGAATAAAAGTTTAAAATTAAAGCGTAATTAATAAAGTATTTACTTACATGTCTCCTGAAAATTTCCAAGTTTAATATGTGTTGGGAACACTATTACAATTTTTATTAACCCTTTTCGAAGCATGATAATTGGGTTAAAGCTAGTTTTATTCAAGAAACTTTGAAGCTTTGAATTTTTCAATTCCTGATCAAATTTTCAGCACATTCTTTTTTTTTTTTTTTTTTTTTTTTTTTTTTTGCGTGGATTGGTGGGAATCTTCATAGACACAATGAGCCCCGTAGCTTCCATTGTGTGCCAGATTTGTACTGACTAAACCACACCCCTTCCATTAATACTAGTCCAACGGACTAACCATTAATTTATTGCTCTTTTGATTTTCTTAAAGAAAAAAGTTTACGAAATTCTATCGTATTAAATCTAGTGGCTTAGTTCTTTTAAGCCTTCTGACATCATTTTGATTATCTAGCAGTTGAGTGACCTCAACGTTAACATGTCCCTCCAGACGAGCTATATGCTTTGTTGCATATCTTTTTATTTCATTTTCTATGCAAGGAATTTTTAGATCTCTGTGTAAATCACTGTTGCGAACATACCAGGGGGCATTTACCATGTTGCGCAAGACTTTATTTTGGAATTTTTGTATACAAAGTACATGTGTTTGTTTGGCACATCCCCATATTTGTATGCCGTACAACCATATCGGTTTGAGTATCTGATTATATAACAAAATCTTGTTATGTATAGGTAATTTAGAATTACGACCTAAGAGCCAGTACATTTCTCTATACTTATTTTCAAGCTCAAATTTTTTCTTTTTAACGTGCTCTTTCCATCTAAATTTGACATCTAATGTCATTCCTAGGTATTTAGCATTGTTTTCTTGGGGTATATTGACCCCATTCAGATTTACCAATGGTGGTTGATTTTCTAATTTTTTATTTGTAAAATTTACATGTACTGATTTTAACTCATTGAGTTTAATTTTCCATTTCTTTGTCCAGAGGTATAGATTGTCGCTTGCTCTTTGCAATTTAATTGTAGCCTCGTCAATATTTGATCCTACTGCCATCAACGCAGTATCGTCAGCAAATGTAGCTACAGTTATATTTTCCATTTCTGGTAAATCATTGGTGTAGAGCAAATACAGTAAGGGACCCAGAATACTACCTTGAGGCACACCCGTTTTAATATCTCTAATAGTAGAATACTCTTCGTCTTGTTTTATTCTGAATAGTCTGTTTTCTAGATATGATGAGAGTATATCTACGTATTGTTTAGGTAACATATTGCTTAGTTTATTTATTAAGCCTCGATGCCATACTTTATCAAAAGCTTGGGCTACATCCAGAAATATGGTAGAGCATACTTTCTTTTCCTCTAAACCTTTTTCTATTATGTCTGTTATTCTATGAATTTGATCGATTGTCGAGTGCTTAGATCTAAAGCCAAATTGATAATTTGGAATCAGATTACTATTTTCTATGATCGGTCTCATTCGAATCAATAATAGTTTTTCAAATAATTTTGATACTGTTGGTAGTAATGATATTGGTCTGTAGGATTTGACCTCATTTATGGGCTTACCTGGCTTTGGTATCATAATTATCTCTGCTATTTTCCACATATTCGGCACATACCTTATTCTTATAGCAGCGTTTATAATGCGTGTTAGCATTGTTATACCTTTTTCGGAAGTTCTTTCAGGACTTCCGATGTAATTAGATCAAAACCTGGAGCTTTTTTATCTCTGAGTTTTTTAATTTGTTCAACTATTTCACTCTCTGAAAATGGTGATATAACATTTTCTTGCCAATTATTATTTTCTTCAGCGAGATCATCCGAATCTGTCTCGTCTGGACAAAAAATTTCTTCAAAATGATCTGCGAATGTTTCAGCTTTATTTTTATTATCTCTCGCCCATTCACCGCTTTTCATTCTGATTGGCGGGATTTGGGAGATCGAGGTTTTTGTACTCTTTGTTGCTTTCCACAACGAGTAGTTATTTTCTCTTTTAGCTGATAAATTTTTTATATATTTTTCAAAATTTTCATTTTTAAGATCTTTAATTTTTCTTTTAAGATTCTGAGTTAACCTATTTAGCACAGTTTTGTCTGCCGGATCACGCGATTGTTGCCATCTGCGTCTAGCTCTTCTTTTTATTTTTATCATATTTAATATTTCTCTAGGTTAGTTGAATCCTACCGATTTATATTCACAATTTTTTGTATTATTCCATCCAGCATTTTGAATAATTTTAATAAAATTTTCTACTTCAGAATCTATATCACATTTGGATCTTAGTTTTGTTTTTATGTTTATTTTGTTTTCTATTTCTTGTTTAAAGCCAGTCAGTTGTCTTGTTCGTTAGCAGAGGTTTCGACTGTTTCTTAATAACCTTTTCATATAGATTTAGTATGACTGCAGAGTGATCTGAGTCCAAATCATGGTTATCTTCTAGCTTAATATAATTGGGTAAAATTTTTTTTTCATCTATTTCTTTTTATTTCTATCAGTTGGCCAATAGGTTGGCTTACCGGTAGATTGGTAAATGCAGCCTTTTTCTTTTATAGCTTCTCTTAGCTCTCTTCCTCTCGTAGAGGTTACTCTAGACCCCCAATCTATGTGCTTGGCGTTGTAGTCACCTCCCAGGATAAATCTATCGCCAAGTAGTTTAAGAATTTCTTCAAACATGTTATTCTTTATGTTGTATTTGGGTGGACAGTATAATGCACCGACACAAAGGCTTTGTTTAACAGACATAATTCGTAGCACGATTAGTTGGAATTCATCTATTTCTAGACTAAGTTCCTCGTGGTGCTTAATATCTTTCTTTATTAAAATTGAGCTACCACCTCTGGGTGTATTACTCGGATGGTTTGCGCTGTAGCATGTATAGTCATTTATTTTAAGCGATGACTTATCTGTCATATTATGTGTTTCTGTCAAGAGACATACATCAATATTTTGTGTTCTCAATAGAATTTCCAAATTATTTTTCTTGTTCAGAATACCATTGGCATTCCACGTGACTATACGAAGTGCGTTCTTAACCATGCCTTGCGGATTTATTTTTTGGTGTATACATATATATTTCATTATGTTTGTTTTCTAATGTGCATAGTCTTGTTGAGATTTCATTCATTGTTTTTATCATATTTTGCATCATCTGCATAATGGTATTTTCAGTCAACTTTTGTGTAGAAACTTTATTTTGTTCTTTAGGGTTTCTTTTTTGACTTAGGTTATTTTGTGTTACCTGTGAATATGATAAGCCTTCTACGACTTTTTTCGACGTAAAAGTTTTAGGTTTCTCTGAAGTTTCAATGCAATTCTGTTTCTGTGCAATAGGTTGCCTAGGTTTTGTCTTTTGTTTTTCTTGTCTATGTTGCATTTGTTTTGGGGCATTTTTTTGTAGCTTCTTTCTTTTTTGCAACTCTCTAGCCACCTGGCAACCACGATAACTCGCTGGGTGTGCCTCAAGGAAATTAGCACATTTAGGCTTAATATTTTTTTTTTCTTTACAAGAAATTGTTAAGTGGGGACCAGCACATTTAACACACTGAGCTAGACGCTGGCAAAACTTTTGTGTATGGCCAAATCTTTGGCATCTCTTACATTGAGGAATGGTAGTCGTTTTACGAATAGCCTCCATTTTAACCCTCATGTGCTGGATAAATTCAATTTTGAATATTTTGTTTATATCTTCGGAGTTTTCGAATGTTAGCATAAAGAGAGGAAGACGTACCGTAGATTCTTTGTTATTTTCCTTTTTCTTTATTATTTTATTTGTGACTTCTAGAATTTTGAAGCATCTATCTTTCAATTCATTTTTTATATCTTCAGGTTGGCATGACGGATGTAAATACCTAACCATTACTTTAATAGGCCTGGTGCTCTTATTTTCATAAGTGTCAGCACATTCTTGATGCCCTCTTTAGTTTGATTAAATTATTATCAGCTATCATGTAAACAATAACCCACGTTGTTCAATTCCGGCCTAGAGTGTGCATTGTCGATTTGAACTGTATTGTTCATATTTCACCAACTTACAATAATTTATTTCAATTTTTCAACATTAATGTTCAAGGCAAAGAGCTTGCTGTAAATATGAACTTTGTATAGTAATTCCTTGTTAAAGTCCTTGCTATTAGGATCCTATAATATTATCTGATATTGAAATCATATGTACAACTAAATACTTAAATTAATTATAATTGTTTGAACTACTTACATTTAAATAATAAATAATTTTTATTTATTATTTAAATCATATAAGTTTATTTTCAAATAATTCTTAATCTGAAAATCACTTGAATTAAAGAAAAGCAAATAAGAAAACTGCTCTATACCCTTCCATTTTTAAATGCATATTGAAATTTTAGTAAACTTTCTAAATATTCATTTTTTTTAGTTTATACAAAATTAACATTTTATATTGTATTGTATTTTACACAATATGTCTACATGTAATTAAACGGTAAGGATATCCTGTTTGGTATGTATTATTATTTTGTTATTCAAAAAATATAGGTACAATATAGAGTTGCAAAATTGCAATTTTCGTTAATTGTTGTTAAAATGTATGAAATAATTCCTAAATGAGTTAATGTCCAAAAATGTTTCTTATTTTATATACATTTATTTTTTTTACAGTTATTCAAAATATTGCTATTAATAAAAGCTACTCAACGTATTGTAACGTATAGTATACTATGTACTATACCAACGTATATACTGCAGCTACTGCTGGCTGTTGGTATAACGTCTATACTATTAAAATCTACCTAGAATATTTCAATATTTAGATGAAATAAAAACATGAGAGAAATAACACTAGTGTGGTGGAAAAACAAAATTATTTTTTAAAATAAATTCAATATCTCGTTTTAATTTATTAATAAAAAAAATAGACTAACAGATCTAATTTATCGCAGTTTGACTATCAATAAAGATTAAAAATCACTGATAATTTGCAGTTTAAGAATAATTTTGTTATCAGTATCACTTGTACATTTTTTGTTTACATTTTTTGTTTGTTATTTTGTTTTTTGTTTCTGATCATAATCAGAGAGCCAATATGGTTATATCCAGTACCATTTTGTAACCATCCAGTACTGGTTTATGTACTCATTCAACAGTATTGTATTATTTTCCAATTGTTTCTGGTTGGAAGTTAGATCTGAGATAAAATTTCTCGAAGCAGTAGCTTCTTGGTGAAAAATACTTGGTTAAGACTGTTTACTGTATAATTTTATATATATTAAAAATTATATATTAAAAATTATATATTTTAAAAATTATAATAATTGGCATATCTTTGTCAATTAAATCTAAAAATGGCTTTGGCTGTTATTTCTTTAACAAATATGCCCAGGGATATTAAATGGAAAGGAGTATGCAGTGTTTCAGATGCCTAAAGTGTTGTTCTTGGTACTCCACTACTATCTTTATACAAAAATTTCAATATTGTTATTACATATCCACTTTCCAACGCCCCAATAATATACTAGATTAGTACAAACCTCTACAATATTTCTATGTTTCACTACATTATTATTATTTCATTGTGGGACTTTTTCACAATAATCGTAGTTTCCAGTTATATTGAAATTGTATTATGGTCGAATGCCTATTGAATTTAAATTATTTAATAAATATACACAGGTAGAGGTAGGTATATTTAAGTAATTATTTATGAAAATGTTAACATGAAAAAGGATACCTTCAACAATATCCAATGTACAATCAATTTCAAGCCTATAATAATTTCCAATATTCCTTGTGTAAATATAATTTTGAATTAAAATATTATTGTTAGTTTTAGATTTAAAATTACAAGAGAAATTATTTGGGAGGGTTTTTTGTGTTTGATCGATAACATATTTTTATAATTTATTCTGTGATTTATGAAGAAAACACTTTATAATATATTTCACAATGTTGTTAAGTAAATGAATCGAACATCGGATTTGTTGATTCTAAATATGAAGGTTTTTTTTCTATAACAGATTTTCGATGATTAATACTGATAATTTAATAAATAATAATTAAGGAAAGTACACACTGATAAAATTAACTAATATTTCAATTTTAATATCAAATACGTGTGCCGATTTGGACATCGAACTCATTTTAAACTATATTGTTTCAAAAATGTTATTAAACGTATCAAAATTACATATTATACTTCTGTGTATATAGAAATATTGATTTTAAACTTAATTTTCATCGACATAAAAAGTAAAATTGAAAAATCATTAAAAAAGTGAATTCGACGAACTCCGCGCATATCTTACAATAGCACTGCAAAATAATGTTTTGAATACAATAATTTGAGATCAAAACTTAAATCAAAAATTTTAGTAGAAATGAACATTCATTAGTTAACATTAGACCAATAAATGGGGCACAAAAGAAATTTATTTTCACCAATGTTACCCATTAATATCGTGTCCAAACAATAATGTGTTAATTCATTTAAATTCATAAAATCCAATTGTTGATATCTCATTCAATTGTTTCGTGTTAAAAAAAATAATAAATTAATTATGTATCAAAGTGTGGTTTTGAGCGTTACAATTTATGTAAAATTTGAAATCAATAATTAATAATTTTTTTTACAATATTTTAATTCTGACATGGAAAGCCAATCATTACATAATTAGATTATATTAATAAGTAATGATTTCGAAAAATATACATTGAAATTTACTTCAATCATTTTATTTACAAAAAATGTGGTTTTTTTTGTTCTTTTTTTCATAAAAACTATTTACGTATTGTAATAGAGAAGTGGTTTAATTCAAAATTTAAATTCATAACGCCTCTAAAATCTACATCCCCCAGTTATTTATTATTATCTATCAGGGTTGTTATTTATTTAATTTTTTATTTTTATCATATTGAATTGATACAGGGTTTGTTGGTTATTGTTATTATTTTTTGTATACCAAAAATATAACTTTATCAAATAAGTCAAGCACTTTGGACTATAAATACGAAGAAGGTTTAAGACATAATAAATAGCGCCTTCACTAGACAGATGCAACAACAGGCAAAAATCTGAGGGGCCCTGAAATAAACTTTTCTGATTTTTCCTTTTAGATTATAACCTCATAAAACTATAAAAATAAATAATTATGTAGGCACTTATAAAAAATAGTGGTGTCAATCAGTGACGGGGCGTGGAATTTTCAACTAGGGAAGCACTATAAAAGGAAACATCAGTTTGCTTTAGCTTTCTTTTTCTATTGAAATTTTTGCTAATTTCGACAGTTCACATCTACTTCTCAAAGTAGTTTTAACTCTGTTTAGGCAGAAAAACGATCGCTCAACTGAAGTAGTTATTATGAAGTGTTATTGTCAATTCACAAAGTTCGAAATATTCATTAAAATAATTTTTTTAATTCTGTTTCGATTATAAATTTTAATATTTCGCAAATACTGTTTTTGTTATTGAAATTTTTATCTGCAAAAAATAACTTTAATTTAAGCTCTTACTTTAAGAAAACAATGTAAAAAAGTAAATTTTCTATATTAATGTTGAAAAATACGTCGTATATGAATTATAAGATTTGATTGAAAAATGCTGATTACACTGTTTTATTTTTGTTGTTATTAGACGAGCAAACATTGGTTGCCCATCCTTAACAATTAATAATTTTTCCTCAAAACTTCTAGCAGAAAATAATTTTTTCTTAAGCTTTCAATAACACAATTATCTATTTTAATTATTTATAAAAAAAAAACTTGTTTTGAATTTTTACACTTGTTAACAAATTAATTGTTTCAAAACTACATAAAACAAAATTATGGCTGAAAATAAACAATTTATATGTAGCATTCAGTAATAAAAAACTACAAAATTACTTAACAAACCAATACTCTTACTCTCTAAAAGAAATAAACCCAAAACTAGATACATTATTTATATAAATATTAATTCTCATTCAAGTCAACCACAATAATGCACAAAATTAATTCATTCCTTGCTACTTTTTTGTTTGTAATTTCATTTTGTGTCATGCAACATTTTGTTGTTGTTTCTCTAGATAATCTATTTTCTATCAGATATTTTCTAATTATATCAGGTAGATTTGGAATGAATATCAGCCACTCATTCAATATTTTTTTACTTTTAACATTTTACTTTGTTGTCGCTTTCGCTTCATTTATTATTTCTTGTTGTTGCTAGGAAATTAAATCGAAACAGTGTGTTTGAGTGTATGTAAATAAGGAGAATGATATTTAATTTTTCATTATTATTTTTATCCAATGTATAATTATAATAGCTGTATTGGTAAGAGAAGAATGATTTTTAATAGGCATTATTTTCATATATTTTAAATTTATGGTTGTCGAATATCTATTATTGTATGATTGAAAAGAATAATAGAAAATAATGATATTTATATAGCCATTATTTTCTAAGCGTACATAATTAATATCTATGCATACAATTGTTGCTTTAAATTTTTTTTCATTCGATTTGAATTTTCGTAATTAAGTAATTTTTGTATTAAATATAAATTTTATATTAAGTTGTAAAAAATAATAAAATAATATTTTCTTTGGGGAAGCACTCATTCAACTCAATATATGGACGTTTCTTGCCCGGTGTCAATATAATATCATATCACCTAGTGATTAATAGGAAAATAACTAAAGCTATTTTTTTATTAATCACTATACTAAATAAACACAATAATAGAAAACTGTAATTTTAGTTCACGCGTAACTACAAAAAAAAAATGCAGCTTTAAGTGATAAACACAATTGAAACTAGCGACGAAAAATTAGGATAAAAGGTTGTCATCAAAGGTCAATGCAATGAAATAGTTAAGTTTACATTTATTCAATGTAAAAACAACATTGGAATCGATTGCAAATGGTTAATTTGCGTCAAGTCCATCTGAAACTATATCAAATGCAAAAGGTTTGCTCTTGCTTATTGATTATAAATTTATCTGCAATCTTTCTGTGTGGAATAAAATTCTACAATACACTGAGCGAACAAATAAAGCTTTAAAACGAAAAGATGTGTCGACAGACCATGCAACAAAATTAATTGATGGACTACGTTTTACTTTACAGGAACTACGAGAAACAACAGGTTTCGAACAAGATTTTGAAAAAGCAAACAATTTGGTTAAAACTATGAATTTACAAGTTCGATTTCGCAGTAAACGGAGGAGAATATTTTATTTTTTATATTTTTTAATCGGCTTTTTATTATTATTTTTAATGATAATTTAAATTAAATAATTTAATTGTTGTCAGGTTTTCGTTCACTAATAATTTTTAATATTTGATTGCAAATATCGATATTTCGGAAGCAACATACTTCCTTGAGAATAGTTGAAAGAGAGGAGAATAGTTGAAAAAATGTAAATTGATGAGGCACCGGATGATGTAAGTAGCATTACAACGTCAAAAAGTATATTTAAAATGCAAATGTTCAATGTTTTTTACAAGCTGTTGTCTCAATTAGATTGAGGTTATGAACAACTTAGAAATATTTGTAAAGATTTTAGTTTTCTATATAGTTCATATTTAGAAAAATACACGCGTTATAGCATCGATATTAGTAGACAATTTAAAAACTGAAATTGAAATTTTACAAGGTCTACGTGACTTTGCATTAATGGAGTCTCATACAAATTTTAATATTGCTCTGCGACTAATTCTTACTCTTCCAGCATCAATTGCTTCATGTGAGCGTAGCTTTAGCAAATTAAAATTAATAAAAAATTATTTAAGATCAACTATCGTACAAGATAGGTTATATAATATCTATTGAATACAATATAGTTAAAGATATATCTTTTGATGGCATAATAATTGAGTTTGCTGAAATGAAGATACTATGACTTACTTTTTCCCAAAAAAATATAGGGGCACTAAAAAAAATATTACACAGGGCACGGAAAAACTTAGTTACGACGCTGATATTAAAGCTACATAATCTACATTTAACAGAAAAAAATAATATACACAAATTTTCCAATATGTTAGTATGCATGTTTCTTAATCAGACTAATTTTTTAAAAATTATTAAAAGAGTTAATTTACACCTATACTCAACAACTACGTGGTTCATGTAACATTTATACTCTTCTTAACATATATCGAAATGGTGAAGCTCTATTTCTCTCTATTTTATAGATTTCTTGTTGTAGTTGACACTTCTTCCAATGAACTAAATCATTTTAAGACTTGTACCACTGCCATTCACACGTGTATTCACTACCATAGAAATTGTGTACCACTGCCATTCTTATGAATTCAAAATTTTTTTAAAAAATTAATATAGGTTCAAACTACCTTTGATGCTGCTGAAGATTATCTAACGTTGCAAATCGTACAAATAAGTAACTCCGACGCCGCAAATGCGTTTGTGGCGAACGAAATAGGAAAAGTTAAAGTCTTGTCGCTTGTTTTAATGATCTAAGATCTAAAAATCCTCCCTGCAAAAAATTCCAGCACAATATTAGGAAACCGAGGATTGAAGCTGAGGATTGAAGCCGAGGATTGAAGCCGAGCCCTCAAGTACACTAAAACTGGTTTCAAAAATTAATTAATTGTAAGAACTGCTAAAATGTGGAACAAGCTTCCATCAATTTCGAACAAGCTTTGTGTTCCCATCACATAGAAATTTACAATTTCCAATACAAACGAACTTGTTGAGATGTTTGTGCCTAACTTACCGTATAATTGAAATAGGTGGTGTAGGCTTTTAAGAATGTAGATTGAATATTGATATACGACTTTTTTTTTAAGTTTATCAAACTTTTCGGTTTTTCCGCAACGAATTCTAAATGAATTTATTACCAAAGCCAGAACTGAACAAGGCAAGACAAGAAGTACAAATAATTTTAAACTATTAAAAAGCTTTCACAGTTTTGAAAGAATCTGACTGCTGAAGTCATAGCATAATATAAAATTTAGGCCCAAAATAACAACAATACCAACAAATGATCAGTTCCGTGGTCTAATCGGTTGGAGCACAGAAATGTGTTTCAATTACGATGTGGTAGTCACGGATTCGATTCCCGTGGGGGTATAAAATATAACTAAAAAAAATAGTAAAATATTATATATAAAATTTATAGTCAATAAAAATAATTAATATAATTAATACTTTATATAACTAAAAATATTACCTATATCAATATCTATATCAATACTCATATATATCATACAACACAATAACCAAATAACACAATAAATAATATTGGACAAACACTAAGAATAATTACACAATTGTCAACAACTGACAAAAATATGTGACATGACGTACCCAGTAAACACAGTAACGTCAGGCATCTTAACGTCAAAGATGGATAAAATCGCAGCGATAACTTGCCGAAAAATCTAACGTCGTCTTACCAAGTTAGTGCAGATAGAGTTATCAAAGTGGTTTTCTACAGTAGGCCAATCCCCTACTTAGACAGTAAAAACAGATTAAAAATGAAATTTGACATTGCCTCGGAAATTACCTCGGAAAGTGAAAATATCAGCTAGAAATCGAGTGCGATGGGAATGTCAAGTGGAAGCCCTATGCTCCCAAGAAGAGTAAGGAAGAAAAAATAAAACAAAAAAACCTACAAATGAGCATTAAGGTAAAATATCTCGACCAAAAGATCGCTTATCAAAATCAAAACATTTCAAAACTCCAACTTTAGAAAATTCGTTAAGTTCGTTAATTCGTTCCAGCTATTAAAATTTGCCAACTAAAATTGTTGGAAATCCAAAAAGTCCCGGTTTTTACTCCATTTTTTGTTCTAAAATTTTGAAATTTTAACAAATTTAATTTTAAAAATTTTAATAAGCCATATTTTAAAAACTGGAGTTTTTTAAAAGTTATGGTTTTTCCCAGTCCATGATGCACAAATAATTATTTAGTATGTTACAGTTTTTATCAAATAATTACAGCTGAATAATATAACACCTTCTTTTATTTTATATACTACAAAAAGAATGATGCAATTATTATTGTATCATCTTGCAACACATTGTCGACGCGAAAAAATATGGTACCATCTTTTCAGCTATCAAAAATTGCATAACAATTTTCTAAAGTTTTAAAATTATTTATTTTTCATAGTAAAATCAAACTTCAAAAAAATTAAACAGTTCAAAATAAAAGTCAATTAAATTTCAAATTCATGACCTCAAAAACTTTCCAGAATTGCATTAAGGTTCAAATTTTATTTAATGAATCTAAAATTTGCTATTTTTTTTTATCTACTTCTAACCCCCATAATTATCATACAAAATATCAGTTGTTGCCGTAATATTCTTTTTGTTATATTAATATGTAGTAGCAGAAGTAGTAGTAGAGTAGTAAAAGTAAGGGTAGTAGTTTTGTAATGAAGTGTTGATAAAATGGTATTTTGAATAATTTGTAGTATCGTTAGTTGATGGGCTTTGTTGAATTGAAAATTACTTTTAATTATGGGTGGGGATTGCTTTTGTTTTTTATTATTTGGTTTCATTTAATTGTTACCAATTGTTATCGATAAAAAACAAAAACAAAAGTTTTTGTTGTTATTATTAGTTTAAACGTTTTTCGTTGTTTTTTATGTACATATATAAATGTTTAATTAAGCTAAAAATAAAACCACAAAAAGTTTTTATTGTTTTGTTTTTTAAACTTTGAATACAATGAAACAAAAATTTAACAGTTAACTTTTCTTTGAAATTTTACTTTTTTTTTTTGGTCAATTTAGGGTAATCAACAAAAATTATATTATGATTGTTGAATCAGGTACTAGTATTATATTTTTATTAGTAGAAATAAACACCTTATGTAGTAGGGTTGATGAAATTTCTCGATGACAGAACAAAGTCTAAATTTTTCAGATTAAAGTTTAGGACAGTTATTTATTATCCCCACATTCCACCATATGGTTTAAAGCAAGTTAGTAGCTATTTGCCTTTTACATAAAATTAACAAAAACCTTAAACAAAAACCCACAATAGACACTTTTTTGTATCTATTCTACAATGTGGTCTGTAGTTGTGATAAATATATAAATATCTAAAATGGGTACATTTTCAACAACCTGTTAATAATGCTTATAAGGCTATGTTTTGTATTGTGCCACAAAATCCCCGTACTGATCAGACAATTATTTATATTAAAAAGTTTCATACGCTCATTGGGTAAAACCTATTATACTGTTTTAAGCTTTTCCAGAATATGCAGAAACAGATTCATAATTTTCTACGAATATTACTGGAAATAACTCGCTCCAAGTATTTAAACACATAAATTTTGGGTATGTGGATAATTGTATCAACTAGTTTGTTGTATACACCGGGTGTGCCAGAGCATGCGTACCAGCTTTTTAAGAGTGCAAGAAGCTGTTATTTTAAAATTTAAAATAAATTTTATTAACTAAGTCGAGGGTGCTTTATCGATTGGTGATCTTTTTAAATTCCGAGAAGGACCGGAAAAGGGTTTTTAAGACCAAAAAACATTGGCCGAATCCAGATTTTCAAATGGGAAGCCTCTCTCTAGGAAAATCATCGGCTTCCTTATTTGTTAGATTATACCTCAGTTAAGATGTTTAAATGAGATCACATATTTATCTACGAAGAGCAATATTTTGTTAAAGAAGTTAAACAACTATCGACTCTTTTTAACTATAGTGTCACTCTGTAGATGGATTACCAATTTTCTTTATTCCTATATACTTTTGCTATTTTGATAGTTTAGTTTCTGAGATTAAATAAATCGTATAAATATACTCTAAGTGACCTTTAAGCTCTTACTGAGATAAATAAATTATTAAAAAAAATACCTGTAACTGGGATATGATCTAATTATAATAGTATAGCTCGGACACTTTCGCTTGAAAAACACTATGTTGTATAAGTTATTATTAACTAAATTCTGTATACAAACAATTACAAAATGAATTTTCAATTTTAATGTAAAATAATTTTGAATTGCCCATTATGCCAGCATTAAGAGAAATTTTCAGTTTTTATAAAATTAACATTTTCAAGGATCGAAACTTCCTAACATGCAATTTGAAAATTTCACTGGAATTTTTTTTTATAATAATAACAAAATAAAAATCATTATAAAAACATTTGATACACAATATTTTTTTTTTGTTTTTTTTTATTTTAAAAAATTAATATTATGCAAATTAAAGGGATGTACACAATGTTCGAAAAACAAAAAAACAAACATGTGGATTTTAGGATAAAACAGGAGAATTAAATTAATATAGGTATGTAATTTTTTTTTCTTATATAGTTTTTTTTTTTTTTACTTTTATAGAAATTAAAATTTGTTGAACATTTTTTGTGGTAGTTAATTTCGCAAAATAAAAGCGATTTGAATTGAATAAAAAGATTAAAATATTATTATTTTTATTGAATACATTATTTTATTTCAATAAAGCTACAGTTAATTTAAATTTAATGGTATTATACTTATTTATAGTCTTCTGAACCTTAATTTATCTCTTTAACAAAATCGTTTTCCTTTTAGCGTTCTTTCGACTTTAGTACAAAATATTTTTTTGCCATTGGCTCTTTTATAGAAGATGACTTTAATAAAATTAACTAAATAGATAACTAAATAGATAACTTTAATTTTATAAACTATGTTTTTTGACCAGATTCAGTATCGAAGCTCATTAATAATCTGTAAATAGAATAATAAAAAAGTTTTTAGGCGCATAACTATGGATAAAGTTTTGGAGCGGTAAGTACCAATATTTAAATTTGCCGTTTTATTATCATTTGACTAGCTTTGTAACCCGTCATAAATGACGGAAGCAAAATAAATCCTAGTTTCTTTTTTTCTTTCATTAGATTCTTTATTCCGAAATTACAGTACTTATGTTTATATCACTTTTTATTTATTTTTATTTATGTTTATATTGGCCTAACACTAATCTTTTTTTTTTTTATATAACAGAAAAAGAAGTACCATACCAACAAATTTGTATAAAATGTTTGTATTTTTGTATGGTATACTCGTACTCACTTCCATTTAGTTATAATTCGTTAGCTGGGTTCCATTTAGTATAAATTATACCGTATTAGCGTTATTGAGGCCTCTGGGAGAGCAAATTTAAAAATGGGATCTTATTTTCATATAAATTTTGTCTTTTGTATAATGTATAGGGATCTTATTTTGCTATATGAATAAACTGTTATTATGGTATTGTGTTATTTTTAAAAAAAATATTCAAAATTTTGTATCTAACTTGGTAAAATTTACAAAAAAAAACAAAAACATTTTCATCAATAATTTTCAATTTAAAAAAAGCAATGTTTTATTATCCGACGTAGAAGTAGAGTTTATTATCCTACTCTAATTCTATCAAGTTCTATTGATTGAACAGTGAACCTGAACAGTGAACATACAGAACATACAGAGTCCAGATACAGCAAATAATAAAAAAAAAACAAAAAAAAACAAAAAAAAAAACAAAAATAATTTTTTTTGTGTGAAGTGAGTTACGCACACAATAATGACAAAAATAAAAGGTAGAAGCAATAAAGTAGTATAATGTATAATATTATACAATACAAATATGCTTATACCCATGTATGTTATTGTGTATAATTTTAAGTAATAAGAATAACCTTTGAGTGAATTATGTTTTTTTTGTGTTAAATGCTGTTTGCCTTTTGGTTATTATACCATATTAAACTATTGATTAAATTTCTATTAGTCCTTATTATAATAAATCAAAAAATTGTTTGTTTTATTTATATTATTATTATTTTTTATTTTTCCTTATTATTTGCGAAGAAGACTAACATTAAATTAAAAAAATATAGTTCATGCAATCAATTTTTCCTGCAAAGGTTCAGCATGGTAGACAGGGGTTAAAAAAAACCACCAAAGCAATTTGTATATATATGCGTGTGTATACATATGCAAATTGTATATGTGTTGGAGCGTTCCGTCGAACTTACAAACATCCAGATAAATGCAGAATAATATATATATATAATACTATTAAAAACATTTATATTAGACTAGGAATTTATTTTGTTTTTTGCCAGAATAGCATAGGCCTTCAAAAATCCTTGCGCTTATTCAAGTGGCCGAAAAAAAGCTATTTAGTATAATAAGTATGAAGCTTTAGCTCAAAAGCTTTAACTTCTTATATCTGACGAAAATATTTACGTAAATCCGCCAGAAAAATGACGGAAACTTAACAGAAGATTCTAGGGATGAAGGTTTGTAGTGATATAAACCGTGTAGGGAAACGTTTAATAAATACTGTGGTTGTGGTTAATTCAACTGAAATTCAAATTTTTGAGTTAGAAAGTAGACAAAGGGTAAATGATGAAGCTAAAGAACCTGTTAATAAAGCAAAATTTTTTTTAGGAAAAAATGTAATATTGAAAATATTACTTTATTTGGTGATAACTCTTGCTAGGAAATGCTATGTTATCGCCAATAAATTGATCAAACAAATCAAATTCTATCGATTTCTATTTATTATTCTGGACCGATGAATTTATTGAAGACATAAAGTATATAATTGAATATTCATAAAAATTTCAAAATAATAACTTTTAGACGTTAAAAAACAAGAAATATTTACTCTTTTTGGAATTTTAATTATTCGTGATTATGCACATTTACCACGAAGACAACTTTGTATTGGTCCTCATCAGAAGATTACCGTAATGATCTTATATATAAAACTATGCGAAGAAGACATTTTCATGACATTTTTTCGTCAAGTTTAAGAAAAATATGTATTTGCTTACTAATTTATCAATATTATACCTTTATTAGAATTATTAGAATGCTTTTAATTACCATATAAACAGAATATTTGTAGTAAGGTGCAAAATTTTCAATTCCCTAAGGGTTATTTACTCGATCATTTTAACGACATCTTATTTGCCATCATTGGAAATTTAAACATATATTATCCTGAGATCTCAATAATTCTAAATAATCAATATTCTTAGACATTCTATTTTATTCAATTAATTATAATATAAGTTAGTTAAAGAGATAATTTTAATTTAAATTAATATAGAAATACTAAATTCAAATAATATTTTTAATGAAAACAAAATCTAACTATATAATATAAACTTACAATAATTTTATATTTCTACAATCATAGCAGCATTCTACTGTAAAATTCAAATTGTAAAATGAAATTAATTAAGACATAATAAAAGTAAAAAGTTCTATGGCGCCATCTAAATTTAATACTTGAATGACATGACAATCATTATGAAATGATGGGCAAATGACACATATAACAGATGACAGATGACAGATGACAGATGACAGATGACAAATGGCATATGACAGATGACAAATGGCATATATAAGCAATAAAAAACAGATACTATGTTACGACAATTACATGATGTTACAATTTGTATATATATTGCAATTTGTATATGTATTGAAGTATTCCGTCGAACTTACAAACATCCAGATAAATGCAGAAAAATTATTATATATTTTAGTCTTTGTATGAATATTAGTGTGCATTTATTGTTTTATTTGTATTTCTGAAGAAATTTGTCAATTTTCTATTAAAATTAAATAAATTTGTCAATTTTCATGGATAGGACATGTCTTTTCAAAAAAAAGTTAATAGGGTGTTAAATGGGTTAAAATTACTTTGACTCTAAATTTTAATTTTACCTACACCCACACCATAATACATTAAAAAAAAATTTATTTATTCTCTCAATTTTCATTTTTTCAAATCACAGTGAATTGTTTTTTCATTATTATTTTTGTTGTTATAAAAGGCTTCAGACAAAAACAAAATTAGTATATCAGAGATATGGAATTGTTTTTTAAATCTTCTTGTGCACAAGTCCAACGTCATTGAACTTCGTACGGCTGCATGTAAAATGTAAAAAAGTTTGTTTTAAATTATTAAAGTTAAAATATAATACTTATACTTATTCCGTTATAAGGATTTTAAATTTTGAAATTCGTTTACTTTTTTTTCCGCAAATAATAATGCTTTGCCACGAAGCATGTTGGTCGAAACAATCACCAAATGAAATTTTGAGAGAAAACAAAATGGTAAGCCTAGTAGACTATTATTTCTAACAGAATTGATAAGGATGGTAATGTGTTATTATAAACCTAAATGTGATGTTACACCAGTGCTAATGTACATCGTGCGAACAGAAATGAATTAATGTTTTGTTTTTATAAACAAATGTTTTGTTAATTAATATTGAATCATTTTTTGTTTTAACATGAAGTCCGTAATGTTGTACTTTTTGCATTACATACTAAAAACTTGAAAAACTGCGAACTTGCTTTATATATTACACACGTCTTTAATAATATAATTTTTTTTTTCATTTAATCAGCCATACAAATTTCAATGACATTGGGCTCGTATAAAATTTATGTGTATTAGTAAACGAAACTGTAATTTTGACGGGTAAATTTATATTTGAACTACTTTACTTTAATTTATATACTTGAGAATTTTATGTACTTTATTTATATACTTTAATACTATACTAGAGACCTGCGGCCCCTTCGCGCCTTCTACATCATGATGCCGACAATTTTCCATCCATTTTATTGAAACCCGAATTTAACTGACGACAGGAAAAAATATTGTTGTTAAACTATGTTGTGAGAGCCAGACTAACTAATTTTATTTCATACATACTTAAAATGAGAGAGCCATCGTCCTCAAATCCTCGATTAGTAGGTAAATATATGATATTGAATGAATTGGTTGGTATGGTATTGGTATATAATAAATATATACATGTATACATAATTTGTATACATACTTGGATTTATTCTAAACGATTTCGTGTTTTGTTGAAATAATTAGAAGAGAATAATAATTAAAAACTACTTTTTTTTATTAAAAAAATATTTTTTGTTGTTTTTTTTTTTTTTTTTTTTTATTAATTACAATTATAATATTAGATTTCAAATTTTTTACAATTTCTTAAAATAAATTAAATTTATTGATCTTAGCGATTGCTGTGTGATCAAATTATTAGGCTTACAAGAATTTTTACAGACTTATAAAATAATTATAGTTATAAAAATTAAATTATTAAATAACGAAAAAATATATTGTTATATTTTAATAAAGAAAAAAAATATTTTTTAATAAACAGAGAATTGAACTTGTACAACAAAATTTGCGATATTAAAATGACGCTTTAACCAAGTGAGCTAATAACCGATTAAATTTATTTCATCAATATGCAAACATAAAATAAAAATTTATTTTGATCCACACAAAATCCAATAAAATAAAATGAATATCTATAACCAAATGGGATATGTACAATACAAATGCACACAATCAGAGTACTCGTAAAAAACAAATTGGATATACATATGAAATATTTATTGAGTAAATATGACTTGTTTCCACGTGCATTTCCAATATATTTTTTAACGCCAAATGGTACTAACAAAAATGCAAAACTGCATGGTGTATCAACTGTGATACATAAAATTAAAATCGATTCACAAAGTAATAATATAAGACTAATGGCATAAAATGTAATTTTCTAATAAATAAAACATATTATTATTAAAATTAAATCTTACTTACCTTTTTTTTATAAAAAATATAAAACCTGGAACTGATTTTCTTCTAACACTCTCGACACTTGCACAAGTACTAAGAACACTTTCATAGAATTGACTCATAATACAAATATAACAAAAACTAAATAACTGGACTTTGGTTTTATTATGAGAGAATGATTAATAGAACATAACGTGAGAGAAATATATTAAGAAAATATCACGAGTTTAGTTGTTATTATAAGAAGAAATTTATGTATCACCAGTGATACACTATGAAGTGTAGGGTTAATGAATACTTCAGAGAATACGTATTCTACTCTAATATTATTATGTTGGGTTGTTTTAACCAATACATATGAGCTTTTTAAAAACAATTATTTCAAAACTAAAATTATAGTAAGAGTGCGTACTAGAAACTGACTAGGCAGCACTTACAAAAGCTTAACTTTACGGTATAAAGCTATTCACATCATACTCAAGTGAATTTAGTGTATTGGTCTTTAAAAGTTTAAGCATAAAAATTCGAATTCGGCAAACGTGAGAAGAGAGGAGGGTGGCAAAGTCTGTGTGTCTCGAAGTCTATTTGTCAGTGAAAGACTTATAAATAAAAAAAAAATTATAACTCGGATCTTTAGAGTAAAGTTGGTTGCAGAATTATTAAGGACCGAATACAATGAACAAACAAGCAAGAAATTAGATATTAATAAAATAAGGAAAAAAAAATTTTTTTTTAGAAATATTTGCCTTCAATTTAAGCGTACTAAAACTATAAAAATAAACTTTAGAATCGCAGCTAGATATAATGTTTTCATAGCAAGTTATGATTGTAATTACGAAAAAAGCAAATTAGCCGAAATTCTAGGAAGTCTTGAGATGAAATTAAGAGATTTTGTAAAAAGTTCGGCTAATTTGCCTTTTTCCGCAATTACAATCATAACTTGCTTTGAAAACCTTATATCAAGCTACGATTCTAAAGTTTATTTTTGAAGTTTTAGTACGCTTAAATTGAAGGCAAATATTTCTAAAAAAAATTTTTTTTTTTCCTTATTTTATTTTCGACCTTTTAGTGAAAATATTTTTTAATGAAAAATAATATATTTTCAAAGAACAACACATATAATCAAATGGCACTAAAATTCACTCTAACGCAATTTGGTTATTATTGCTCATACTTAAAATTTGTAATTATATTTTATATTACTGTAACAAATTTTATAAAAATATGTATATTTTTAAAAAAATTTTGGAGGTTTTTGATTAGATACCTTTGAATTTTTTAATTTACGTATTAAAATGTTTTCACCAATAAAAATTACGCACTTTATAAAAAGAAACCCTGTTAAATAAAAAATATTTGACGTAAAATCGTAGATAAAATCTGAGAAAAAGTCTGAAATGTAAACACTCATCCGACTTTATCTACGATAAAATTCGATTTTGTCCGACGTGTAAACGCTGCCGAAGCATAAATTGGCATATAAAAGTACAATATATACATGCATAAATCGAAATTGAACTTTTTTACATTCGAGAAGAGTAATTTCTAACTGAGTGGTAGATAACTGATAGGTTCAAATTTTGTTTTATTCCATAAATAATGTTTGCATTTTATTTTCAATTAAACTAAGCCATATGATTATGTATGTAACAAATGCAAGCCCTATATGACACATGGATGTACATTTACATATACTTAGTCAGAGAATGAGAAATAATAAAAGAAACCAAATTAAAAACACAAAAAAAATGTAATGAAAATGTTGATTGAAAATAATTGAAACTGAATAATAATAGAAAATGATTGAAATATAATGATAATGATTTGTATTGCACACATTTATTTTGTATTCTTTTTTGTTTTTTTTTTTTGCTTCTTTACACCATAGAAATGTCAATAAATATAGTGAATTTAAAGAGAAACCAAATTTTAACTTTATCAAATATCCATATTTCATTATTAGTACACACACATATGTAAATTTCACCTTAGTTGAATGCAAAGAATATCTATAATCTATATTAACAAGAATACGCACTCCCATTTTACGACAATCTAATTTTTAAGAAATATCAAACCGAGCAAAATATCATTAGTTAAAAGAGGTAAAATTTACATTTACCAAATTTATTATGAGAGAGAAAAGGTACAAAATAGATGTTTGCTGTTTGCTTTATACTCTAAAATAATTTTGCGTTCTCATTATTCTCCTTTGGATTTGTTTCCGTTCCCTCCAATTATTTATATGAAGCAGGGTGGCAAAAAATGTTAGTTCTAATTTAGTTTGTTCCCTTATATTATGATTAATTCTGATCTTTTATTATTTCAATATTTGCATTTTAAACATTATTATTTTCTTATATACCTACCTATTAAAAATATTAAATTATAATTGCATTACAATAATATAAAATATTATTAATATTTTTGTCAGTAATAATTTGCAGTAATAATTACAAACATTATTATTTTTTATTAATTATATTAGTAAACCTAAATATTTATTATATTGGTATACGATTAATACTGAGGACAACATCTATTTACAAATCACAGAATTTAAAGAATATGATAACGCTGTTTTAGTTAGGTCTCCTAAAAATCTTATGCATAGTTGATACAATTTAGAAAATAATATTGTTAAATATTTCAACGAACATTTTTGTCGAAAATATTTTTCAAAATTATAAATTTTATTTATTTAATTTCAGCCAATTTTTTTGTTACTCTCTTTTGTTTACTATATTTTTTCTTTTTCTTACACGTAAAATTCTTATTATGTCTATTTCTGACAATGTTTATCAAATTTGCATATGAATTTGTGTGCAAACAAATGAATACACACATGAGTTCATACTCTTTTTATGGATATACTTTGGTTAAATGGTTATTGAAATGGGTATTTTGTTGAATTGAAGCAAATTGAAACAAACATATAAAGTCCAAGGCAAGTTAATTAAGGCAAATATAATAAACACTAATTCCAAAAGAGAATAGACTCCACTGGGAAGTCTTATCCCAAAGTTGAGTTCTTACCCCGATTTTTAGTCTAAAATATGGTATATAATTCCAGTTTGAAGTCAAGGTGAAAAGGTAAAAAGGTGATAACTACGTCATAAATTCAGTTAAAGTCCTTATTAAAAGTGGTATAACAATTCTATATACATAATTTTTTGCAGTCAAATCCAACATTTGGTCAAACAAATTAAACATTTTTTTTATCCAAATTCAACAGTTTTTCTTAAATAGTTTTTTTGGATTGCAACATTTAGTTCTTTTAAGAAAAATCTTTTTAAAATTATAATGTTTTCAGACTTTTGTTACATACTGTTACTAGTATTAGTGAATTATGTATAATACTTATTATTTTCAAATTATTAGAAAAAATGTTGAAGTTGGATAAAAAAAATTGTTTAATTTGAAAAAGAAATTTTTTGATTTGTTTGACGAAATGTTGAATTTGACTGCAAAAAAGTATATATATTGGCTCTATTATTTCACAAATCTTCTACGAAGGGACAGTAGTCTAATCACAAATCAGTTGTGCACATATTTTTGATTATAAATTATCAAAGCATTTATAAAAAACAATCTAAAACTACAAACAAAACCCTTAATTTGAATCAGGACGATTAATTGTGCCTTTTGAATATACTATATTTTTATTCCAAGAGTGACTTAAAACTTTAAAAACCAAAAAAAAATGTTTTATAGGAGCTAAACTTAAGTTAAAAAGCTCAGTTTAATTAAAAACACAAAAGGCCCAATTCATATAACTCTTATTGAATCACTCTGCTTGATTAACATTTATATTAAAATTTCGTGATATTAAAAAAACAAAAAAATTAATAATTTTTACACAAAAAAATCACTTATTTTCTTTTCAATCTTGATCTACTTCACTTAATTATTTATTGCCACTAATAAACGACACGCTTTTTCCAATTTTTTCCCATTTTTTTTTTTGTACATTTTATTTTAATCTCTTTCATTTTAGATTTCTCTTTGTGCTTCTCTATATTATTACTTAAGTTCTGTTTAAACAATGTTTTATAATATTATAAATTATATTCCTTTTTGTAATAAAAATAGCTCTTTTTTTAAAATCATTTAAAATTCACTTTTTGATTTTATCAGAACCAGTAACAGCAATTACAACAAAAACAATAACAAAATTATTATAATAATTTCTATAAACTAGATCCAAAAGATTTTTTTTTTTAATTTTAACTACCTACACTACACTATAGTGAAATAATAAAAGGATAATAGACATTATATTATATCCAACAGTAAAATATTATACAACACAAACAGATATTATGAGATGAGAAGATAGATCATAATTCTGTGAAAGTATAGAATAAAGAGAAAAAACTTGTTTTTAGAAACTGAAGAGCAATCAAGGAAATATGACATCCTTGTTATCATAGCTAAAATTCAAAAAATAATAATAATGAAAAAAGAGCAGCAAATAACAAGAATTGTTCAACAGACTAATACCAATACAAATGAATAGGTATACATTTATCAGGGGTTCTTAACATTTTTATGAGTTACATTTTGAAGCTATTATTTTTTTAATAGTTAAGACTAAATACAAATTGGTTTGAATTAAATACAATTAATAATATAGAGAGAATATTTTTAATGATGAAAGGCTTGCCATTTCGCCGAAGGTTTACTATTTTATATTAAAACAAAAGAATTTGGATTTTGAACCAGATTTCAAGAGCCCACAACTCCTCAAAGGGGCTGCAAATAGAAGCTGATAGCGTTTCGATTTTTCTATCCTTAATTATCTGTTTTCATATTAATACATTTTCCTGCTCTGTACATCTCATTCTTTATATATTTATTTTTATATCTTCATACTTTGATTTTGTCAGTCCTTAGTTAGAAAAACTAAATACTAGCAGTAAATAAAGTGCCTCGTTATAGGTTAATTATTATAGTTTATATGTTTTGAATATATCCTTAATCATTTTATTCAATCTGTAAATTGAGAATAAGTATAATACAAAATATCTGAAAGGGCTTGTGTAATCCTTTTTATTATAATTCTTTTAAATTATATATATTTAAAAGGAGACGTAGCGAAACTAAATATTTTTTGCAATTTAACTTTCAATTAGAAATTTTAATTTAAAACTTCAACAACATATAAAAACTTTAATTTATCGAATTGCCACAATTCACCGACGTATAGATTTCCTTTTTTTCGTAGTTAGAATTTTAACTTAATTTATTTTTTTTAATAAATTATTACATATTGTACATATTGCGGTTGTTGTCTAAGATAAATCATCAAAAAATTAATATAGTCATTGTGATAGGAAAACGAATAAGTTATTTAAATAAAATAAAAAAAAAACCCGTTCGTCATTCAAATAGTTATTGCTGGATCACACATATTAAACGATCAGAATATGTATTATAGGTTTCTAGATTATAAAATTTTCCATACAACTCTAGATAGTGTTCTAATATAACTTACTAATTCTCAAAAAAGGATTATTTTAAGGTTAACAAAATAAAATTGTTTCTAAGAAACAAATTAGAGGTACACACCGTATCTATTTAGGTAAATATTTTCTTAATAGAAAGAACAAATAATCTTTATTTATAAGATTTATAAGCTAGCATTTTTCATTGAAATGGTTTAATGGGACAATATTGATTATAATAAACTAAAAGAAATCATAAAATTATGGTGTGTATAAAGGGGATATAACAAAAGTGTTACTTATTATTCGGCAGTTTTAAGATGCCTAGCTATTCATATAGTACAATAATGCATATGCGTGGAGTTGTGTTCTCTCAAATGACTCTGTTAATATATAAAAAAAATTATAAATTAATAAATCTAAAATTAATAAAATTAATAAATCTAATATTCATTTAACGCAGGTTTGAGAACAAAATTCTACTAAGAAATAATTTAATTTGACAAAAATATATTTGGTCTATTTGCTGCAATGCTAAACGCAATTATCATCGGCTAAGGTCTGAAGGGCTCCATATGCCATCAACTCGGTTTCGAGTAAACGCGATTTGAAGTTTAAGGTTACTAAAAAAAAAAACTGTACGATACAATTTTTTTGTAAGTTTCACAATAAGTTAATACTTATTTTGTTATTTTAATTACAAGAATTTCAAGTGCCTACGCCTTTTAGTTTCTAAGTTATAGGAATTTTTGTTTTTCGATATCGATTCTCAAACGACCCTTATCCACCTTTTTGAACAAGTTGATTTTAGTCCATGGGTCAAATTTACCTGACCGTTTTATCACTAAACTTTACAAATAAATGTATGGTCCACTACATATTAAGAAATATTTATGATATTAAATAATTTCAAAATTAAAAATCAGTTTATTTCATTGAGATCACATTCTCTTATAACAATATTATAATCTAAAACAATATAACATAAAACAATAATTCAATTACTAAAAAAATAAATAACTTAAAATTATTTATTATATACCTTACCTAGGTATACCTTAACTTATAAATATTGAAGACCTACGGTTCTATTATGGCGAGAATAACCATACGTTTTTGACATCAATGATTATTCCCCCCCCTAAAGAAAGCGTACATTTTCAATCGCAATTATTTTATTTTTAATAAGGCTTTTAGATAGTTTTGATCATTTGTTGACAAGTAAGCCAGAAAATTTTTGATATCATTTATTTTTTCGTTTGTAAGAGTTTTAGCTGGTAAAATTTCTAATTTTTTTTAAAATATTTTTTGGTGTTTTTAAAATGGTTTTTACTGCTTTTTGAAATATGCATTTGGTTTTGTAGGTACTCTATTTCTGTCGCAGATGTTTTAAATTTAACAGAAAATTCATCAGTATTTTCTTATAATATAATTTTAATTTTCGAAAATGTTACATCACTGTAATTGTTATCAATACCAGAGAAAACCTTAAAAGCAGCATTCACATCTTGAACAAGAGAGTGACTTGGTTTTTAAAATATTGTGACCCATGTGTCACGCATATGGATATGAAGCATTCCAGAAATAAGCCAATTTTAACGTCAAACTTCATACAAAAATTACCCATATACAAAAAATTTGCTTAAGGGTCATTTTATAATTAACAAAGTATTGAATAAAGGTGGATATGGGTAAAAACGCAAAACCTAATAATCTGTCCTAAGTAAAAAAAAAATTAAAATGGTGGCTATTGGAGCCTTGTAGAACTCAGCCGACGATATTATATTTATATATATATAAGGGTTATATATCTATATTATAAGGGTGGTGAATTGGAACGAAGTATAAATTTTCACGATAATAGAACCAATTTAACACAAGTGAAGCAATAATCATCGAGTATTAGTGTATAACTAAAAAACAAAATATAGTACATACTACATGTCTCTTCAAAAATTGCTTTATATAAAACCAAAATGACTATGTTTTTGAAAAAACTCTTCTTTATAGAATCTAAAAATATAAACAGGGGTCTATAAGGTAATATAAACGTAAATCGCCATAGAAACGCCATCTGATGTTCTATAACGCCACGCCAGAAAGAAAAGAATGCATTCGTATTAGATTAGAACCCAATACAAAAATTATTCTAAAAATAAAGTGCACCACGCCATTTTGATTTAAGCACTCTGGTTGAAAATAACAAGCATATTAAATTCCACCTTTTAAATGTAAATAAGTTTATAAAATGGAAACATTTAAGCTAAGCTACTTCAAAAAACTATAAAGTAAAATTGTATACTTTTTTATTTATTTTGTTTTTAAATTCTATCAAAGTCTAATAAGTTTAAGTGAATCATTCCTCTATTCAATGTAATACGATACAACGACAATAATTTATTAAAATTGTTTTTGTTTTACTATGGAATTGAGTGCATCATCGGCTCAGAGAGATATGAATTTATTTAAAATATAAAACAGAACGAACTGAAAAAAGAAAAAAAAGGAAATATTTATTCTTGTTAAACTCTCTAAAGAAAGGATATGAAAATTCCTGGTATATAAGAAATTTTGATAAATCATATTTCTGATGAATATTTTAAGGCTATACATCATAATAAAATGATATGAAAATATTTTCTTTAGCTCTTGAAAATTTAAAACTTTTCAGGTTCGTGATACGGAAATTATCTCAATATTTTATGCTAAAAATCATTAATCGAAGCTCTGCGATTTTAGTAAGGGGATGCTTATTTTTAGTAATTTAAAATTGATATCACAGTATCGATTCAACAACAATACACGAATTTAAGTTTGAAAATTAGTTCATTATGAAGTACTCAGCTCAGTAGTAGTCTACATGAAATATTCTAAATTTTTCTAATCGACTTGTAATTTCATAGCGAAGATCGAATCGATAATCATTCCAAACATTTTATTTCGAATAGTTCTAATTCTAAAATCAAGCGGTATAGTATTTGCAGAACACATTTTATTTTTGTGTACAAGGTTTTATTTCAAGAAAATAAACGTAACCAGCTGCAGAAACTAAACATGTTGTACATATGTATATAAATCAAGATATGGTCTGGAATGGTTGAAAGAAGGAAGAAAAATTTTCGGGATATTTTTGGAAACTGCAAGTCCTATTTTCCATATATAACATATTGGAAATCCATCAAGTCCTTAAATCTTGAACTCTTTCTTATAGAATCTGGAAATAGAAACCAAGGATCCAAAACAGTTTGTAATGACATAGAAAGAAAAATAAATTGTATGTACTGTTAGATCCCATACTGATGGATGTGGCCTCCTACAAAATTTTTATACATTATCATTATATGAGTAAAGGATTAATCTATTCGTTGCCAAAAACAAATCAAATGAAGCTGTATCTCATCCTGCTCCTCTTAGGTATTCTATTTTTTTTTACACATTACCCAAAAACTAGGAAAGGATTCCTTTATAGTAAATTATCGTAAGACAAGGTAAGGAGAAAAAGTATTTGGAGGCAAATAGGATGATAAAGGAGTATTAGTAGGTAAGCTGGAGATGAACCTGAAAAGGTTCCAAATTGTATAATGCAGCATTTCTTTCGAAGGTTCGAAGGAGAACACGTGAGATGGAAGCATGCTCCACATTTTAGCAGTTCTTATAACAAATGAATTTCCACCCGGGTATGAATTTCCACGGTGTAGAAATTGACACTGAAGCCTCCCTAATGCTTAAAGAGAGGCGCAGTACTGTTTTTATTTCAACAAGTGTCATTTCCAACAAGATATATATATAAAAAGTGAGAGAGCTCCAATACTTCGATGTGTGTTAAGAGGAGTAAGGGTTACCTGTACGGTGGAGTTGTCAATAAGACGTAGATCGTAATTTTGAATTTTGTAAAGGTAAACTAGTAAAGTTTGGGGTGCGCCAGCCTATATGTGAAAACTGTACTATTAGATTAGATATAAGCTTTATAGATATATAAAAATCTCTTGGATAAAAGTACGCTTTAAACTGTTGCAGATTTTCTTCTTTAAATCGCAGTGTTGGGGTGGGTTAAGTTTTACACAAGAGATTTTGCATGTATTGTTACCCAACTCTGTTTGCGCTACCCCAATCAGGCAATTTTAGCTAGATAATGGTTAAGTGATCTATAGCCATCATGTTTCTATCCAAGCTTACTGCGATAGAGAATTGCATTAGATTTCCTTAAAAACTTGTAGTATATCATCAACAAGCTGCTGTTGTCGGCAAAACTATGGAGTGGATTAAGAGTTGAAAACTTTATTTCCCTATAAAACTGAACAATTTGTATCTAATAGTAGCACGCAGTAGTTAGTATGTCTGTTTTTATATGTAAACAACATATTATAATGGCTAGCAGATGAAAAAACCTAATGGTAAGTCGTCGACGATGATCTCGTTATATCTAGAACTGTTTAATATTGCAAAAGGTAAACTATGGAAATTTGGTTGTTGCTAACATCTCAGACATTGAATCAAATACTTTTTCGTGTGTTACTAAAGATGAAGTCCTCGTAAATGTCCATCTTTTTGTTTCGAATTTTCCTCTAATTCACTTTTTTACAATCTCCTAAGATGTTTTTAATATACCTGTATTCCAAAGAACTTCTAGTAAAACCCAACAGGATTCGACTAAACTAACCATAAATATAAATCTTTAAATTAAAATGGATTAATTAATTTTCAAGACATCGTACACAAAATTTTAATTTAGAAGTAAATCAAAAATAAAAATGGCATTGAGTTTATAAGGAAATCATTCGTTTTTTTTTTCTCGAAGGATAGATATTCTCTGTTAAGTGAGAAATTGTATATGCAGTTTAATGGAATGATTTTTGTACTCAGATTAAAGTAAAAAATTGCAAACGAAAAGAAAACATTTTTAAAAATAAAATTTGTTTTTTTTTTTTTTTGTTTTGAGGAAATCTCACAGCAACATTTCTAAAATATTTTTCTATTTTCACTAAAAGAATTATTTAGAGTTAGCATATCCGAAATTAAATTAAATTATTTTACTTTAATTAAATTTTCTCTAAAAGTAAATTATGGTAAATTATATTTCGTGTGCCACTACAAAATAAATATTTCCCAGTTGAGTGTATTTTGATGCTCTTAAAATGTTGCTGACAATTATTTGCATTGAAATTCATAACACTTCAGTTGGTGTTTTTCTTTTATGAGATTTATATAGAAGTAATTAAGCTCATTTATTGAATTTACAAAACAATTTAGTTAAGAAAATATTCCAAATTGCATATCTATTATATGAAATTAGTAAAATTATCTAAACCAAATACAATTTATGTATCTAAATTCGTGATTTTTGTATTCTAATTCAAAATTTATTTTTTTTTGTTACACTTGAATGAAACTTGATAGTAAATAAATTGAATTATTTCTTGGGTGTTATAATTGATATGAGAAGCATACAAGGATTCATTATTTTTTTAAGTATTTTTGTGGTCTTGCAAAATTTTATTTCAAAGCTTTGCAATATTATGTTCAAGATGGATTAGTGGTATAACAAAATGAAAGCTAAATGTCTGTTTACATAACTCTGGATTGATAAATAAATATTGATATTGTAATTTTTGATATTTCGATAACTTTTGATCAAGTACGGCACCAACGTAACGTTGATAGCCAAATTCCAGAATGTAGATCTGGAATCTATATTTGTCAGATATATTCTTTACCGACTAATTTTTAATCAATGATTTACGTCAAACAACAATCAATTCAAAAATTAAGCTAAAACTGAATAAATTGCTAATTGGCAAAAAATATGTCCTCAGAATTGACTACAAAGTACTCTCATACAATGAAATCTTAAAACCAATCTGGTCTTATGGTTGTAAGCTATGAAAAAGCACCTCTTTTTGATGTAATGTGGAAATTATACAATGATTAAAATCAAAAACGTTAAGAATAAATAACAAAATGCCTTTAGGTATGTACAAAATGTCAACGTACACTGGGATCTGAATATATTTTTGATCGAAGATGAATTTCAAAGAATAGCAAGGACCAAGGATGTATGCAGCCGGTCGTTAATTCATCCAAAGCAAGTTTAGGTATGAGTGACCTAATTGATGTCTAATTACGGGATTATATGACTTTGAATGATGTCTAATAATTGGGATATAAATTTAGTTTGCAGCATTTTAATAAAAATTTTCTTTTTGAATAAATCACAATGTTAAATTATTGTCAAAGGAAGATTTAATAAATAAAATATTTAAATACTAAATAAAATATATATTTATTTATTTATACTTTCAGATTAATGTTTAGAATTAGAGCAAGCATATCAGACGTCTATTACTTGACGAAAGCTTGCTACATTGAATTGTCCAATATATCACCAATCATCCACTATGGTTAGTATCACTGTAAGAACCGCCATCTATGTTTATAAAAATATTAAAATAAACTAAACCATATATCTATATGCTATTTCTTTATTTATTTTACTATATTCGATATACTGAACGATATTCACTTCCGATTGCTATAAGGTGTGCTCCTACGGTACCGTTCATTTAGTCGACTCTGTTTCGAGTATTTTAAGAGTTTGTAACTACCATTAATTTAATTTTTGACATATTGTAATTTTTTTTCAGATTTGCTTATTATGTTTTTCATCTTAGTTTTATTTAATTTTGTATATTTTAGTTTAAGTTTCTATTTTCTATTGTATTTAATTTCATTTTAGTTATAATATTTCAAATATTTTCTATTCACCTAGTACATTGTAGAGACTAATGGTCTCATTGTATAACACATATAAAAGTAAATAAATAAATAAATAAATAAGACGAATAGCATAATTTAAGTAAGTGAATAGAAGCGGAGCAAAATAAATTTACAAATGATAATAGTCTAATACAAAACACTGAAGAAGTCTGCAAGTAGTAGACGAAATACGCGTATCTGTATGGTAAGCATATTTAGTAAAATTAAAAGGAAAATTTTCGACCATTTTCACTATTATAAATTATAATAAAAGTATAGCTAAAATAAATGACTTAATCTTAACTAAATATGATGAGGATGTAATTCAATATACCAACAACACAACAATGGGTGATTTGAATATCTACAAACTCTTAAAGTACTCGAAGTATAATCTACTAAATGATCTGTACGAATAAGCACCCCTAATAGCAAATTCTACAAAGATATTATTATCTTAACAAAAACGACAGATATTTTAATTTACTTTATGGCGAAGGATATTTAATTAATAAAAATCTCGGGGACCTACCGAAATCGAATTTTATATAAATATAAAGAGGAAACCCAGCGGATATTACATTAAACAAAAAACAGACATTATTAAATTTAAAAAATTATTAAATGAGTAGTTTAGAATACACTTAGAGACATCAGAAATCCTGTTATATCTGCGACAATTTGTAACACACACATGGTGCATTAAAAATAATATTAAAGCTAATATAATAACAATTAGTTAAATCTCGACTAAAAACTGAGTTTGAAATAATAACGATAAAGCGGGTATAAAAATTTGTAAATTGCAAAATTTCTATCTTCCTTCAATAAGTTGTACCAATGTTTTTGTCTTTACTAAGTCAGGTCACTTTTCAAATGATGAACTTAGCTGCCATAAGACAATTTATATTTTTTAATAATAATTTATCCTTTAAATTTTATTGGTTCTGTCGGACAACATATTAATTCCATAAACATTATAACATCTATCACATCTATCGAAAATCATCATCAAATGTTTTGAAAAATTACATGATGTGATTTCTGAGTCCTATGTTATGTGCGGTAATTTGTTTCACTCTTATTTCTTTAATTATTAACTATATTGAACTTCAAATCTTCTCAACAGTATAGTGCAACGAACCAATGATAAACTTATATAAATCTAACCGCTACACTGACTCCATTATTTTAATTTTAAATAAAATTTCAATGTAATTAATTATAGGGTTAAGTGAACTAAAAATTATCCAAAGTAATTAGAGAATAACTCTTTCACAATATTTATATAATAAAAATAACAAATCATTATGATAATCAAAATCCTTTTAATTTGCCCAAAATTGTTATACAAAGAAAGAGAAATTTAGTTAACTGTACCAGAATGAATATTATAATAATTTGATTGCTAATTAATATTATAATTTCAGAATATAAATAAGCTAATGTATTGATGTACTTACATATTTTGTAAATTCATAGGAATATTATCCTTTGACAGAGCACAGTATAAATTTTAATCTTGTAAAAATGCACCATATTGTAAATTATTATAATTACTATTTTGGTAAGTTTTCTAACCGATATTTAAATATAATTTGTACTATTACAGTTATTTGTGAGACAATATTAACTAGTTAAAATCCGCCAACAATATAATTCTATCAAAGTTTATATAAATTTTTTCGTCCCAATTTAGTACACATAAAACTAATCTTCATTTGTTATAATTTGCTGAATTATGTTGCAGGCTCTAGGTGGAACATTATTAAAATTAAATAAATATTAAAGCTCTAGGTATGTTTCACAATTTTATTAAATATCTTAATCAATTTCTGTTATTACACCATCATCATGGTGACCATCATGGGATTTTTATGGTTTATACAGTATCTAGTTATATTACAGTATCTACAATATTTCGAGCATTTATTTATCAAATCAATGACTAACTCATTTAATGTGAGAAACTACTGCTATTTTCAAGAATTAAGTCCCCTTAAATAGAATATTAGAAAATAGGATCTAACAACAATGGACTTGAGAAGATAATGGGCAAACACGGGTTAGGGAGAGAAAGAAACAACAACGGGGAAAGATTGATAGAGCTGTGTTAGACTTTTGACTTAGCAATCGGAGGGAGTCTATTCCCACACAAAGATATCCACAAATACACATGGACAACACCAAACGGGATCTCAAGAAATCAGATAGATCACATATGCATCAGCATGAAATGGAAACAATCAATGTTAGATATTAGAAATAGAAGTGGAGCAGATATACACAGCGATCATCAATTACTAACTGGGGACTTCAGAATGAAATTAAGTCAACAAGGAAGAGGCAGAAGAAATAGAAAGAAGAAAATAAATATAAACCACTTAAAAATCCGCAAGTCAGAACTGACATGGTTACGGCGTTACGAGAGAATATTAGAAATAACAAAGAACACACTTGGGAAGAGATTCTGGAAATTTACAACCAAACAAGCGAACAAAATCTTATAATTTCACAACCACAAAGAAAAATCTGGATAACTGACAACACATGGGCCTTGATTAAAAGAAGAGGTGAAATGAAGAAAACGATAAACAACAGGACGGCATCAAGAAGAGAATATGAAGAAATAGCGAAAACATTGAAAATAGCAGCAAGAAGAAATAAAAGGAAATTTCTATAAAATTTAGCCGGAGAAGCAGAAAGAGCTGCACAGCAACATAACCTGAGAGAATTGCATCGCATAGTCAAGATTTTAAGAAACCAGTCGAAAAAATAAAACAAACCAATTAAAGACAAAAATGGTGCGATCCTCACAAACTTAGAGGACCAATTAACGAGATGGAAAGAACATTTCCAAGAACTGAGCAACGAAGAAACTACAAATAATGAAGCAGAACACAACAAAGCAACAGGTGAAGATGGCATTCCGGCAGAAATAGCCAAACTGGACCGTGACCTATTCGCAAAAACAATTGAAAAGCATGGATAGAAGAAAATATACACATCATAAAAGCATGGATAGGAGAATATACACATCATAAAAGCCCACACCAGAAAAACATGGATAGAAAAGAATATCGTGTATACCATCATGGAAGAAAGGAACCATATTGTCAAGATACCAAAGAAAGGAGACTTGGCAAATTGCAGCAATTGGAGAGGAATCACGGTTCTAAATATTATGCATAAGATAATAGCAATTATTATAAAGAAAAGATTAGAAGAAGTACTAGAACCAATTGACCAGGCAAATACTTTACGGGTCATAGTTGAACAATCAGTAGAGTGGAATGCCCCACTATATCTACTATTCATAGATTTTAAGAAAGCAATCGACACAATCAAGAGATGCGCTATATGGAGAACACTTACAAAGAAGAGAGTTCCTGAAAAAAATCATCAACATCATCAAAGCGATGTATAAAGATGCAGAGACAACAGTTCAACACAGAGGTAGCATCAGTGATCCATTCTACACCAATATAGGAGTTAGACCAAGGATGTCCACTATCACCACTTCTCTTCAACACATTATTAGACGACATCCTACGAAAAGTTTGCAATGGAATAAACGGTATAGAATGGGATCGCTTCGGCAACTTAGAAGACTTAAATTACGCAGATGACGTATGCCTCATATCAAGGAATCAAAGGGACCTACAGAACAAAGTCAACATATTACAGGAGAAAGCAAAGAAATCGGGATTGGAATTAAATTTCGAGAAAATCAAGGCAATGAGGACAAACAACAGTGCTAGTTAGCCAATAACAGTGAGTGGACAACAGATAGAATACGTAGAAGAATTCAACTACCTGGGGAGCATTATAACATCAAGAGGAGGTACAACAGAAGATGTCAACAGCCGTATAAATAAGGCAAGAAGAACATTTGGGAGCCTAATGAAGATATGGCGGAGCAACCAAATATCGAGAACAACAAAGCTAAATATATTCAGAGCATGTATTAAGTCAACATTAATATATGGCAGTGAAACATGGCTCACTTCGGTCAGAATAAAACAGAAGCTACAAGTATTCTTCAACAAGTGCTTGAGAATTATATGCAGAATATTCTGGCCGGCAAGAATTAGCAATGAGGACTTATGTATGATAACTGGAGAAAAACCGATCAACAGACAGATAAATAGAAAAAAATGGAAATGGATAGGTCATACACTAAGGAAATGATATAGCAAGAAGAGCTCTAGAGTGGAATCCACAAGGACAAAGGAGACCCGACAGACCATACAATACATGGAGACGCTTAATTGATCAAGAATTAACAATCAACAATTATACCTGGGACGATATTAAAGAAGCAGTATTCAACAGAGAGGAATGGAAGTTCACTATCGAAGCCCTATGCTCCCACGCAAAGTACTAGGAGAAAAAAAAATAGAATAGTTTCATTTTATTTAAGTTGTTACCAGATTCTACTTTCAATTATTTTTCGTCATTTATTTTATTCCATTGACAAAGGGTATTGGACCAGGTCTAAAAACCCATGAATCATTTTTTGGCTTCGTTGGAAATCGAACTTTCAGTTGAAATGCAAGCGCTCTCTACCTACTACACCACCCATTGTGAAGTGACTTTTTCTAAACTATTTGGTAAGATTGGTTCAAATAGATCAAGAAAAAATAAGAAACCAATTTGTTTGCACTTAACGAATAGTCAAGCCATACGAATTAGCACAATAGAATTATACAATTATTATTTTCAAAATTTAACATTATTATAACTGTGTTTTAAGTCAGAATAAAAATATTAAATCAAAATCTACAAAAGAATCAAAACTTATTTTCCTACATTTTCAAAAGCTATACATACAAATGCTCATATGCTTACATTATTATGCGATTGAGTATTTTCCCCAAAACCTCCTTATTTATAATTGGTATACCAAAGGCAAAATTCTTCTATTTTCTTATCAAATACAATCCTAATAAGATTTTCTTTTAAAAAGTTAAAAAGTTATTTGAAAAATTCAAAAATTAAATTACATGTAAAGCGGCTTATTTTGGGTAAAACATGCTCATTAGTTGGGTTTTATGCCTTCATTAATGAGAAAATTTTTATTTTTTTTATTTTTTTGTTATTTTTACTAAGGAAATTTTCTTAAAAAGCCAAATATTTTTTTCTTTTTTTTTCATTTTCTCTTATTTAATTTTCTGTTTTTATTATTGTAGAAAATAGAATAATGAATATTACTACATATTGTATTAGACACTACATATATATTTATATATATACATCCATATGTATACGAACAGGTTTATAAAAGGATGTTACTAAGGATACAACTTTAAAGAAAATAAATAAAAATATCTTCAAAAATAATGTATGAAACGATAAAATCATACATCATCACATAAAGGAACATACTTATACATAAATTCACAGTTACAGTTTCAGTTAAATAAAAATTTGACTAAAAAAAATTTTTTTTTTTTTAGACTAAATGAAAATCAATTACAGTCATATGTGTAGAATTATCCTTGTTAAAATAAATTAAAAGCAAATTTTCATTATTTTTGTGACGCTTATTTTTCCAGTACACAATAATGAATTGCTGCTTAACTTAAGTATCAGGATAATGTTTTGAAGCGTTGTCATGTTTAAAATGATTTAAGAAGATCTTGGTTGTTTTAATAATAATTAAAGATATAAATTTTTTTTTGTTTTTGCAAAATTTAAAAAACAAAAATTTTGATTTATTATACTTTTAAATACTAGTTAGTAATTGAAGTATTTGCAGATAAAAGAACAAGAAGAGTGTATAAAGGATTTAATTCTGTGGTAATTTAGCTGTTTATTTTTTTATATTAAATTGAGATAATTATGAAAATTGAAGAATATATGAAGTATAGTGCAGTGCTTTTAAATTATTAGTGGGAACTGAATCACACCATCAATTAAAAACTTAATCAAATCTTTTGTAATATCTATACTGTTACCTTTGTTTTTTCCATTCTCAATAACCAGCTTCAAATTTGTTAGCATATTAAAGAATTAGAAGATGTTTATTTTAAATCCCTTTTTTTAGTCATCTTCACCCATTTGATTTTCAAGCTAAGGCGGAATAAATGGTGACGTAAAAAAAAAAAAAGAATGACAATAAAAAAAAAATTTGTTTACTTGACGTATTTTTATTCATTTTCACCCATCTGGTTTTCAAGCTAAGGCGGAATAAATGGTCACGTAAAAAAAAAGAATGAAGGGTTAAACAATATATGACTACCTTATATTTTATATCCACTGTACACATGATCTACCCGAAAGTACGAATGTTCAAACAAATATTTTCGCAGGATTAATTTAATAATTTCATCAAAATTCAATAGTGACATCCAGAAATTCAGTTAGATACAGGAATGTCCTTTCTACAGTGTGAATGATTAAATAAATTATTAAAGTTGAAATTTGATGTATCGAGGATAGTTAAATAAAGTCCTCATTACAAGACCAAAGTCAAATAAAATTTGATAAAGTGAAAGCATTAGTTCTCACTTCAAATCTTCAATGAAACATAATTTGACGTCTGAGAAGGCTTTATTTATATTAAATGACCTTTTTTTGATTGGAATGCTAGAAGATAATAAACAATAACATATATTAATTATTATGATTGAATATTATTCTAACAAAAATCAGTTCAAAACCAGCAAAGCTACTCTGAAAATTTGAACGATATTATTAACCAAGGAGGTTGTACAAAGTTTACAAAAGGTTATCAACAGCGATGATGGAAATTCAACTATACATCTTGGCTAGGAGTAGTAATAATTTCAGCAGTCTGAGTAAGGTTGTTTGAGATATTACATTGGTATTAAAGCTACCAATAGTCTTATAGCTACCACTAGTAATGGCTTTGATCATATTAATAATGTTAGTAAGGGTCGGACAATTAACTAAGTTTAATAGTATAAATACTAGGTGATTTTTTTCCTGCCGCTTGGTTAGCTACCCACTACTCTGGATCTATTAAGCGATGTTGACAACTGGAAAATACTATAATATATAGTCAAAATTAATATTACAATATCTTTAATAGATTTTATAATTTTTTTTCTTATCAATTGCGTGCACTTAAATATTGGCCGCGTTGTTTTGACACCGGCTGGTATTTCTTCAGATCTTAGTTCACTTTCAGACGAATTATAGAACTAATTCCTCGAACTATTAAGGTGCAACATAAGTATATGGTGCCAGCACTTTTCAACGATGGGATATAATTTTTTTATATTAATTTAATTTAATAAAATATTAGGTTAGGTTTATTTTTATTCCTAAATGTGACGGTTCTTGTGCAAAACTAATAAAAAATTAAAATTAAGTGCACGCATTTAAAAAAAAATATATTTTATAAAATCTATTAAAGATATTATCTTATAGTATATATAGTATAGTATATATCTTATAGTATATATTAACTTTGAGTATAAATATAGTATTTCCCTGCTTTTTCAAAGCTATAGAAATGATATAACATAACTTAAAAATAAAACGTTTCCACAAAAATTAAACGATAATTATCCTTAAAAATGTTGAACATAATTTATTTTGTCATTAATTTTTTTTTATATAAATATCGGTAAATTGAAAAAAGTGCTTTTTTGTTCATCAAAGGTGAAGTTTTTATTTTTTATTTTTTTTTTATTTTTTAAACCTCATAACATGCTTTAATCCTTTAACGATACCCACAAATACAACCATTAAAAAAATACGTTTTTCGGATTTTGTCTCACTTCCTCAAATAATATAAAATAATATGAATAAAAAAAAACCAATTTGTATATACTCTATTCTATATAATAATTATAGACTATATAAACAAAAAAGTTTAAATAATGGCAATCAAAAGATAACAAGATAATAAAAACCAAAGTTACAGATTATGCCTAATTAATAAATTTTTTTTTTTTAGTACATGACTAGAACAGATCTGTGGATCAATAATAATTCTTGATTTTACTCCAAATACGAAAGAAAAAACTTTGCTTATTTCTACAAATTGCTGAGAGTATCTATGATTTGTAATAAAATGGAGCTATACCTTTAATATTAGTTAAAGTAATCATCGACATTGGCAGAAAGAAAGTCATTCCATCGTTTGCTATTTTCAGCTAACAATGAAATATTATTAAGCTTCAGAAAGGACCTTAAATTTAAATGCCCTTTCATTAATTTGGAACACTACGTTTTCTGTTGGTTTAGCTACATTTTCTGTTGGTTATTTATTTTGTCTAGGACTGCTTAAATTTCTTATTTAGTCTCCCAACATGAAGTGTTAATGGACAATAATTATAAATGAATCCTCGTATAATATTGCTCGTTCCACTTTTCGAAAAAAAAATTGCAGTGTCGTATTTTTGTGAAAAAAAATGTACTTAATCTTCATTTAATCAATGACTACTTGATAAAAATACACTATCAATAGAAAATAATTTTATCCCATAAATCAATAGTTTAGTTTTGGTAGAAAAATATGTTAGTATTATCTATGATCATGTAAAAAGCTTTTTTATATTGTATATTCAATAATTTACAAATACCGTTTTCAACATTGGTAGATATCAAATATATCAGCTGACGTAAATATCTAATCCAAAGAACTCATTGCTAGAACAAATCTGAGCAATTTAAGAAGTCAATTAAATCACTAATTTTGTTTTCTGCTATTTGTAAAGAAAACTCAGCTGTCTAAAGTCAAGAACTAAGGCTAAGTATAATTCATCCAGTTTGGCACAGTGGCTTTCTGTCAACCAATAACCCGCACCGAATGCTATAACAACTGGGTGGCGCAGTAGGTAGAGCGCCTGTCTTTCAACCGAAATGTCCCAGGTTCGATTCCCGATGAACGCAAACAATTTTTTCTGGTTTTTTCGACCTGGGATAAAATAAATGATAAATAGTTAAAAGTTTTGGTTATCAGTAAAAATAAAATGGAACTATACTATTGTGAAGGCGAAGTACTCTCTATACAATAGATGTAGTTTTCCACATTTAAATTAGTTGATATACCATAAAAACTCTATTGAAAAGCTTAGTATGCGATTGTGTATTCCAAATCACTGTGTTAATGCAGTTAGGGTGTTCATCCCATAGACTTGGAAATAATTTAAAATAAAAACAAAATAAGCCTTGATATAACCGGGGGGGATCTGTTTAGAATACATTTAGTTTTGTTGATGTTGTGCGTCTTATGTCTTCTAAAGATTTCACAGGTAGGAGGTAGTTAGACAATGGCATACTTTATTCGCTCTATTCAGGTAAAATAATTGCATTAGTTTTTTGACGGCTCGCATATTGGAAAATCTCATTAGAATAATTAATATAATATATTATTATGCATTAATTAAAAAAATTTAAACCTACAATTTTTTTGTTAAATATGGCCTTTATCATGAAAATGAAAAAAAAAAAAAAACAATAAATCCTTCTTTGTTACGAAATCTCAATGTTTATTGTAGACATGAAGGGTTTTTAAAATAAAAAAAAATAGATAAATTAACCCTTTCAAACCCTGTGTGCATAATTATGCACAAAACTTTAAAGTCCTATAAGATTAAAAATTTTGCACATATTGTATTGCGATATCTTTTAGAATGCAAAGTAAACTAAAAAAGTTTTATTGAAAAACGTAGTACACTTTGAAATGAAATAGTTGTTGAAAAATTTGTTTTATATGCATTTAATTCTGCAAATTCTTGAATGACGTTTGAAAATTAAAGGTAAGTTTTTTCTAAATTATTATTTAAATTAAACTAATTACTTGTTTCTCATAAAAAAGTGAAAATATGTTAAATAATATGTTAAAATATGATATTTATATAAAATTAAAATTTTAAAAGTAAATGAAATGTGTATAAAAAGTAAATAAATTATGGTGTGCATAATTATGCACATTTTGTCTAAATGGTACCTATCCATTATTATAAATAGTAGAATTGGATATAAATAACTACTATATATTATAGGCACAAATGTATAATCCAAATATAGAAAACTATATTGAAAAGATTTTGACAATATTGGAAGAAGGTTCGGATGCTGATTTAAGCGATGATGATGATGAAAGTTCTGACATTATATTGAACAATCAAGAACATTTTGACGAAGAAGAACGACAAGAATATATTGAAGAAGAACAATTGGAAATAGCAGTAACTAAAAAAATTAACATAAAGTGGCGACGAAAAAGCTTTGAAAGTAATATTAGTACCTTTGAAAGTCCTGAAGAAACTTTTATTGGTCCATTACAAAATCCTTTATATTATTTTGAAAAGTATTTATCGAAGGAAATTTTTGAAGAATATATGTAAAACTTATCTATTGATGAGCAAATGGTACCTTCTCGAGGCCAGTTAGCATTTAAACAGTACATCAAAGGGAAGCCAATTTCCTGGAGGATTAAAATATTTGTTCTTTGTAGCTCTTCTGGACAAATGTATGATTTTGTAATATATCAAGGCTCTACAACAGGTTTTAGTGAAGAAAATTTAAAAAAATATGGCTTTGCAGCTGCAGTTGTGTTGCATTTGAGTGAAAATATTACAACAAATGGGCATAAGCTTTTTTATGATAATTATTTTTCTTCATACCAACTTTTACAAATTTTGAAACAAAAAAGTATTTCTGCCGCAGGAAAGATAAGAACAAATAGATTTTCAAATCCATCACTATTATCCGATAAAGAAGAGAAAAAAAATGGTAGAGGGGCTATGGAAGAAGTTGTAAGCCTGGATGATGACGTAGTTTTGGTAAAATGGATGGACAGTCGATCAGTTACTCTAGCTTCCAATTTCGTTGGAAAAGGGAATGTAGATAAAAATTATAAGAAATTTGTAAGTGTTGATCGACCAGAAGTTTTAAAATTATACAATATGCACATGGGAGGAGTCGATTTGTTAGATCAGATGATTTGAAACTATAGAATTTATATAAGATCAAAATATATATAAGACTTTATTTTTGTTGAATTAGTTGTTGTTTTTAATTTATTTTATTTTAATTTTTTTTTTTTTAATTTCGTTATGGATTTGTAAACTAATATAATTTGAATATATAAATATGAAAGTATAAAAACACTGAATATGTTTTATTTTAATTAAGAACTATTTGCAACGCTTGAGACTGAATGTGCATAATTATGCACATCCTGGAAAAGTCGGAAAATTTAGTGGAAAATCCTTCCCATCAATGTAGATGTTTTCATTAACTCTTTTTTATCAATGATCAAAAGGCAGATAATTTTTTTTCGCTTCAGGAATTAATCAGGTTTGAAAGGGTTAAAGTATTAACGTTTTATAACCATTTATAATCATTTTGTTATGATGAAATTGATATTATATCTGACGTAGGTATATGATTATAGGACATACAGTGGGTTTCATAATTATTTAGACAAATCATATTATTATAAAAAATAGTATATTGGTTTTTTTTATACACTTTAATAGCTTTATTTTTTTTTCTTATTCCACATAATAGAATTATAAACAAAATGTTAAGTTCAAAGGATTTTGATGGCATCAGCATTATTTTGGTAATTTATTCTATAATAGTTTCAAAGGAATACATTTAAAGGGTTTTGTAGTTTTATCAAAATTTTTTAATATGTAAATCTAAAATACCGAAGTAACCTTAGATAAATTAAACTTAGTTTTTCTGAATTCAAATAAAATGGTAACAAGGTCATTTATTTTATATTATAAAAATGAGTAATTTTTATTTTACAAAAATAATAAAATTAATTTTTAATTAAATCTAATGTTGTGATTTTAATTTTTCATATATAATGGGTATTTTTTTAGAGTGATAGTACTTTAAATTGAAATAAAACACATATAAATTAAGATGGAAGACACATTTTGTTTTAATTGAAAGATAATTTTATGACATTTAGGTTTTGAAAATAATTTCCAGCATATGTCCACCACAACTAGCTCTGAGGAACCGCATTCGATCATACCAATTTTGAACCACTTTTTCGAGTAATTCAGGCCTTATTTCATCAATAACACGGGTTATGTTGGCTTCCAAAGCATCTATTGTTTCTGGTTTATCAACATAAACCAATGACTTCACATAACCCCAAAGAAAATAATCCAGTGGTGTTATGTCGCATGATCTTGGAGGCCAATTAATTGAACCATTTCTCGAAATAATTTTATCACCAAATGTTATTTGTTGCTGTAGCAGTATGAGGTGTAGCACCATCTTGTTGAAACCAAAACACTTGCGGGTCGTGTTATGGTTTCAACAAGATGGTGCTACACTATTCAAATTTTGAAACAGAAAATCATTGATCATTGATCTGTAACAAGCACCATTCACTGTCACATTTGCTCCAGCATCGTTTTTAAAGAAATATGAACCGATGATACCTCCAGCATGTAAACCACACCATACGGTGCATTTTTCAGGATGCAATGAAACCTGCAGAATTTCTTGAGGATTATTTTCGCTCCATATACGGCAATTTTGCTTGTTTACGTAGCTGTGTTTTGCTTGTTTACGTAGCTGCAAAAATGAGCTTCTTAACTAAAAACAATTCTTCGATAAGAAAGTGGATCAACTTGAAGCTGTTCTAGGGCCCAATCAGCAAACAAACGACGCTTATTATGGTCAAGTGGCTTTAGTTATTGAACCAGTTGAATCTTATATGGTGGTTGCACACAGTCCAACTTGTTGTGACCGTCGACGAATAGACAACTTTGGATCTTCATCAACACTAGCTCTTACAGCACCGATATTTTCTTCTGTACGAACAGTTCTTTGTCTTGTTGTTGTTGTTGCATCGAGTAGGGAAAATGTTGTCCGAAATCTATCGATAGTTCGACGAATAATCTGCTCTGATGGACGATTATGTAAACTACAAATTTCACGAAGTGTTCTATAAATTTGGCGAATAGAACACTGATTTTGAAAATAAATTTCAACAATTTGTAAACGTTGTTGGGGCGTGAGTCTTTCCATGATAATTTGTCAATGCTTACTGAACAGAAATGTCAAAACTATATGGCTTCTATCGTCTGTCAAATCACAGTTATCCCTATCGAAAGTTCTATCATTCTAAAAAAAACACCCGTTATATTCCTATATGATAATTTAGAAGTTTTTAAAAGTTTAACTCATTTCAATTAAAAATAAATAAATTAGCCAAATCCATATATTAGCGTATAACGTAATCTTACATAATAATACAAAATTTTCTCGAATATATAGAATTCATAAATATTTATTTTAATAACTGGATATGTTGCAAATATTTAAAAATACATTATGGTCATTAAAGTGATTGTGTCTATAGGTAGCATCCAACAATTATTTTTATTATTAAAATATTATTTGAAAAATTCTTTACAATATATGTATATATCTTCAAATACGTATTTGTATTGCAGTAATTAAAAATATTAATTCTTTTTTTTGTGTAGAATAATTTACATAATTACATATTGTTAAATAATTTTTAATTAAATTTATAATTTCTATAGTTAAATAATTTCGTATTCAAATGATTATGTTCCAAAAGGTATGAAACAATCTGCCGAATCGGATGATTTCGAATTAAAATTATTTAAAAATATTTGAACAACAAAATATTACAACCTATTTTATTTACAAAATTATTTCTAACTTAATAATGATAATAATTGTGAATATTTATATTACTAATTGTTATTTGTAACATCAAACCATACAAGCTGCATATAGTCGTGAAACTAAACAAAAAAGGAAATTTTAAATGTCCTAATTAGATTGAACATGTAAATTTTGGATTTGAATAGGATAAATTATTCATCTTAATAACAATATTTAAATCTCTAGCCCCAATAATATATTAAAATCCAAGCTGTATTAGTTAATAGTATTAATTAGTATGTAAAAAAAATGTAAGCATTAACTGTTGTGATATAGTAATTATATAATCTGACTATTCATATGGTAATCCTACATAAAATACATGCTATGAAATAAAAATGAGCTTAAAAAAACAATAAAAATAAAAACAACAATTTCAAATTAAAAAAAAAAATAATTATGTGTGAGAAATTGTGTACAATCATGTTGTTAAAGTGTTTTTCCAGCGATGAATGAAAGATGGAAGTATTTTTAAAATTAGAAAGCTTAGAAAAGTCCTTATTATAATAAAGGACAGTAAAAAAGTCTCCTATTATATGTATTATAGTAATGAAATTTTTTTTAAATTATTTTAGAAATTGTAAAAAAATTAATTAAAATTTCTACATTTCACTCCTTAACTTTTGGTAGCTGTTTATTCCCGAAAAAACATGTATAAAATATTTTACTCGCTTTCAATACTTTTTATCAAGAGTTTGCTTAAAAATGATTTACAAAATAAAATATATTTTTCAATATATTTTACAATATTTTGTCTTTGTAAGATTTTCAAAATTTTCCGATCTGATTTCTTAATTCTGTTCGTTTTTTATACAATACCCAAATTAATTTTTACTACAAATAATACGTATTATTTTTATTAAAAATGTAATAATTCTTATCAGTGATGAAAAACATTATTGAAATGCGTAACGCTATAACGTTATGATAAAACAAAATATCAAAAATATGGTTTAAATCAAATTCAAAACGTAGGTGAAACAGCATTTTCTTTTTTAAATTATTTTGTATTGCATTACATACCATATTTTCAAAAAAAACATTGCAAAAGTCGAATATCCAATTTTTTTGTTGTAATTTTGAATTTTCAACAGGTTTATTTTAAAGCGAAAAATATTTTCAAAATCTTAAAAAAAAACTAATATCAGTATCGACTTTATAACAATGTAGTCATTTAATGACATATATGATCAAATCGAAATAAATATTTTTGTCCCTTATTTTTTTTCTATAAAAACGGTATAAATATTTTTTGTCTCATCTATACCTTTTTTGTATTTTCTCAAGTCCAATATAGGCTATATTATGTATAACAGATTGCTAAGGTTAATTCAAAATCTTTTTCATCGTCCCGAGATTTGTCGGTCATCTCCAGATCATTACTGATGGTGTATTTGGTTCGCGTTGACTGCTAGCCATCAAGTTTGTATATTGAAACAATCTTCTCAGTTCTGAAACGGATTTTGTCGATAAAAATAAATAGAATAAATCAATCATTATTCTAGCAAATATTCTAGCAATCATTCCTAATAGATTAATATTATGAAAATGTATGCTTACAATACGTTACTTACTTACCTAATATTTACATATTATTTACTTACCTAATTTTTTATAATATAATATGTAGTAAGATTTGAGGTTTGTTTTTGTTAACATTCGAAATTATCGAAATTGTTAATAATTAAATTTTTTTTAATTCTTGTGTGGCGTTATAACGTAACATATACGTAACGAAAAAATAATTTTGTTATAAAATGAAATCAATAGCATTTCAATATGAAATATTTTCGTTACAACAAAACAGCATAATGTTTTGAATTTGTTTTTTGTTTTCCATCACTGTTTCGTCTTATTAAAAATAATATTTATTTCATTTAAATTCATTTTGTATGGAGACACATACTTCATATACCCACATAATATAGTAATTAAAAATTATATTCATAATTTTGTTTTTTTGTTTCAATAATAAATAATTTTATTTAACAATAACGAATATTAAATTAAAATAATTAATTGTAAAAAAATTTAATAAGACTGAAAAATAATTTTTGAATACATTGTAGTGTAAATATGAGCATAATAAGGCCTTATAGAAGTTGATATGCTTCAAAGTAAAAATCCTTTAAATGGTGATTCCTTGGAGCCTTTAAGTAAAAAATTGTTCTAGATTTTCTCCTCTGTCTATTTTTGAAATTTAATTTGTGCTACAACGGGTTAAAGAAAATCGAATTGGAAAAACAATGTGTAACAAAAATATTCAATACAGCTCTGAATATAGGAATAATGCGTTTTTTTTTTGCTTGATGTGCCTAACTAACGGTACCTATTGGGTTGTAATCAGACTTAATAAAATTTATTGTAATAAAATTTATTGTATAAAATTTATTGTTTTACTGTAATAAAACTTATAGTTTTTGAAAATAACTGCCGAAACTTCAAATTTTGGTAAACTGAAATCGTTAACAGTTTGATACCTTTTTTTTAAGTAATTATTGTTTTTTATACACCGAACTATCAGCTTTGTCATTTTTGTTACACTTTTTCTTATCAGACTTGCTATTTCTGTGATATTTCTAACCGCATATATCTTGAAAGTTGTCGGTCTCGCAAAATAATGTTCTTCATTAACTACGGCTGAAAACAGATTCTCTCCTGTTGGCAATATGATTTTTTTTTCATATCCGTTGATACATACTTCATTTACCCCTCGAAGAAGGTATAGTCTCCCTCGACAATGCCATAGGGTTTGGATTTGAAATATTTTTTAAATCAAATATTTAGCAGTTTTGTTCATTCGCTCTGGTCTGGCCAGTGAAGACATCTTAATTTAATTTTTTATGTCGCTAAATAGCTGCAATCATTCAGCGTTATATCTTGTTCCTTCTCAAACCAGAGGCCAGGCCGATACAGAACCAAATCCTACCAAAGCTAACCTTTTTGCAAAATTATTTGCAGCCAATTCCACACTCCCTAATACAGCCCAAGTTCCGCCAACAATCCCTGTTGTTAATTCTTCGCTTGGAAGGATATACTTCAGAACAAGAGCTGTAGTAAAAGTCTTGAAGAATCTTGATATAAAAAAATCTACCGGTCCCGATGGTATACCTGCGATTGTGCTGCGACACATTGCCCTCGCCATTTCTAAACCTCTGCGCAACTTATTCTATTTGTCCTTTTCTTCAGGAACTTACCCGTCCAATTGGAAAGTTGCCCAAGTTTATCCTATTCCTAAAAAAGGTGACAAAAGCAATCCTTCGAACTATAGGCCCATAGCTATTACTTCCATTATTTCCAAAACGATGGAAATCTTAGTCAATCAAAAGTTGAAGAAATATCTTGATAGTAGAGGTATAATTCATGATAGTCAATACGGCTTTCGAGCTCAGCGTTCCACCGGTGATCTCATGACATGCCTCTGCGAAAAGCTTAACACCAGTCTTCATCAATCTGGTGAAGCTGCTGTTGTAGCTCTGGATATATCTAAGGCTTTTGATCGAGTCTGGTATTCTGCTCTTATAGCAAAATGCAATGCTGTAGGCCTCGGTCCAACCTTTTCTAAATGGATTGAAAGCTTTCTCCTAAATCGATCTATCATAGTTTCAGTTGACGGTAGTTTTTCCGACCAACTTCAAATCAATGCTGGTGTTCCACAAGGCTCCGTCCTTTCACCCACCCTATTTCTCATTTTCATTAATGACCTTCTCAAATTAACTTTCAATCCAATCCATAGTTTTGCTGATGACAGCACTCTAGTAGCATCATATGATTTTCTTAAAACAAATAATGCTACAACTTCAGCAGTCAACTCCAAAAGAACAATGATGGCTGGTGCACTCAATCACGACCTAGCCAAAATTGTCGACTGGGGTAGAGCAAACAGAGTCGAGTTTAACACTTCAAAAACTCAAAGCTGTCTTGTTAGTAACAAGCTAACAACATTCGAACCAATTCTCCGACTTCAAAATGAAGTTATTCAGCGACTCAAAGACTTGAACATTCTCGGGATGCGAGTGAATCAAAATATGCACTGGAATGAGCATATTTTCGATATTGCGAAAAGCGCCGCCAAATGTTTGGGCTTTTTAAGTCGCTGCAAAGCTTATTTTTCATCTCCAGACCTCTTAAAAATCTATAAAGCATATATACGACCCAAGCTCGAGTATAACTCACATTTATGGGCAGGTGCACCAAAAGCTGCTTTAAATTTTTTGGACAAAGTTCAAAACCGCGCCATTCGTCTTATAGGCGACATAAATGTGACCTCATCCCTTATACCACTTGGTCATCGTCGTATTGTTGGAGCACTTTCTCTATTTTATAGATATCTACTTGGTGTTGGCACTTGTTCCGAGGAACTAAAGTCACTTCTTCCTCCTCTCAAGCAATTCTGTCGCATAACACGAGAGGCATCAAGTGCACACCCTTTCACAGTGGAAATTCCGAGATGGTTTAAGTCCGGCTATGGAAATTCTTTTATAGTAAGAACATCTCGATTGTGGAATCGCGTCCCAATCGAAGCATTCCCAATGAGAGAAGGATTTTTTATTTATGATTTACAGAAATTTAAGACGAATATTAACAACATTGTTCGCTCTTTCCCACAAAACTATTCTTCTTCCTTTTTCTTTCCTTTCCTTTAGCTATCCTTTCCTTTTTCAAATGGTCAACGGTACGCAAGTACTAAAAGGTTCAAAACCTAAGTTTTGGCTATAATATAAAAAAAAAAAAAAAAAAAAAAAAAAATATTCGACGAAGTATTCTTCTTTCGAAAATAGCACATATAAGCCCACTTGCTTTTGGTAGTCAAAGTTAGTCAAAATTACTGAAATTATTGAAGTTGCTGAAAGTCAGATAAGTATTTTCCTGCGAAACGGAAAGTTTGAGATGAAAATGTAAACCAGTAAAGGAAGTTTAATTTCAAAATAAAACCCTGTTTAAAATTTTTCCCCTAAAATACTAAAAAAAATCATTTCGTAAAATATTTTCCCACTACGCATACCACCCTGTATAATTGAAAGTAAAATTCAAAAAATATAGCAAAAAAAAGCTAGAAAAACTAATTTCAATTACAAACACACAAACTGTTTTACAAACACATATCCTTTATAAAAACTAGCTCACTTGCATTTACACAAAAAACTTTAATCCTATCTAAGCTCAGCGGAAACAAATTTATAATGGTTATTTATTTGGTGTGATTCTCCAGGCTGATTAAAAAAAATCAAAAGAAAAAATGTGTCGCTAGAGCGCTATCAGATCATAGTACGAGTATATCTGGTTGTAAAATCTGCATATAGAATTTCTTTTTCATACATATTTTTTAAAGTAATTTGTATTATTTTAACTAAAATAATTAATATAAAATAATTTGAAAAAAAAGCAATCACAACAATAACAAAAACAAAATAACATAATAAAAATTTCTGTTCTTCATAATTTTGTTTTCTTAACTGAAAAATTAAATTCAGTAGACCAAATTTTATTTTAAAGAAAAAAGTCCACACAAATTTTAACCCTTATAGGTGGGTGGAGAGAAAAAGATGTATGAATGCTATACTTAAGGTAATATTTTATAGAAGTAAACAGATAATTGAAAAATAGCGGAACTGAGCTACATGTGTGTCAATATTGACATATTTGGTACTGTTTAAGCAATAAAAGACCAAAATATGGAATAATGTTTGATCAATCTGAATACATGCCAAAAAATTTTCAAGTAAATCTAAGGGTTTCTGAGGGAGATGTTGCATTGGCGTAGGACAGAATGACCACATCCCAAGGATAGCTGGAACTCCTAGCTTTCCAAAAATATATGTCTGTAGTGGCGTAACTAATCCTTTAAGGACGGAAAGCACATTTGAAAGTATCCTTGTTGTTTTGATGTTTTTGTATAAGAACCGTTATATCTGTTGATCCATTAGATATATATATTCAGTTATATATTCTAGAAAGATAACGGTCTGGAGCATATTTTAACATTCATTTGATGGTGACTGGTGCTGCCGTTATATTGCAGTTTAAAGTAGAAAATTTTGAAAAAAAAAATAATCTTTATTTTCTTTCTTGAAAAACCAAATACCTAAAGATTTTACTATAAAACTACCCAAATATTTATAGGGCCAGGGATATGGTCATTAGGTCGTATGCCGATACAACATCGCCCTCAGAAGAGTCAAATCTAATTGTCAACATTTCTAAATCAAAATTGATTGATTGATTGACTTATTGTAAGTTTTTTTTATCTGTATTAACTTGCGCCTGCAAGGAAACACGAAATTACTAAGGATAAAACAAACTTTTTGCATAAACAATCTACTCTGTTCAAATGAATTTAAGAAACTAAGTTGGAGCATCTGATATCATATTATTATTTTATTTTATTTTTAATTTGTATATTATAGTACATGAGACAGTGAGGTTTTGTAAAAGCTTATATATGTAGCGAATACATTGTTCTTAATTATAGTAAACCTCAACCTACAGAAATTATATAAGAATTACAATCACTTTACATTTTCCCAAACAACTCAATCAGATCTTTGGGAAAACGGTAGGTAGTAGAGGCTGCCGACAGTACGCTGACACACTTAAACCAAAAAGGTCCATTTGGGAAACGGTAAAAGACGATATATAATTAACCGGACCAGGTTGAAAATTTGGTAAAAACGGTAAAAATTTGTTTGTTTATTTCGATTGTATTAAAAATGTTTTTATTATAAATGTGTGCCTAATTGCAAAGTTTCAAGTGCATAATATAATCTTTAATATTTAAAATATTTCTGTTATGCGGTGTATTGATGGCAACTACCCGAATTAATTCAAATTTTGGAAAGTTATAATAAAACAAATGTTTGTTTATTTTTTTAAAAGTACCTAATTAAAATGTTGGTCCTATAGCAATATCAGATCTGTAGTAACTTTGTTTTAACTACTTTGAAATATTTATGCTGTGTGTTATGAATTATATTGTATGGCAGCTATAAAACCCTTTCATTTGATAATTTCATAAGGTACATCGCGTTAGTTCTCCTTTTTGATCATTAATAACTGTGTCAAATTGTTTTTCCACCTGTGGACATGTATTATGGCGAATTAACAAACAAAAAACCATTAATTTTATAAGAATACATATTAATCATGATCTTAATTATCGCCTTAATTTAATTGTAAACAATTTGATTACATTAGAAGCTTACCCCAAGTAGCATTTGTCTACATTGGCACGGGCAATTTTTTTTTTAAATATGTAAATGTATGGGTGTGTTAGCAAAAATACATATCCGAGTTTTGGCTTCTTATTGAAATAGATATTCTTTGCATTAAAGTTACACATGCTCTTTTTTTCATATAAAATTATTGCATGTCAATTTATATTATTAGAGTGTGTTAAACGTCAGTTTAAGTAAAATAAAACTAAAATCAAAACAAAAAATCACTATTAGTAGTTGAAAAGGATATATTTTAGAGTTAAAAATAAAATAATATTTTAAAATACGTACTACATAATGTATAACGTAATAATACTTTGCTATATTTAAATAAAAATTAAAGAAAATAAATTTCCTAGAATTAATGTATTCGGTGAATTGCTTCCAATGCCAAATATAGCTGAGCTTGCAAATGAACAAAATTCAAATTATCGAATACACACATTAAATCTATTTGCTTACGAAACTTATAAACAATACACAAAAAATCCAAAATATTTTCTAGAATTGACACCATCAATGAAAAAAAAAATTACAACATTTGACAATAGTTACAATGTCATGGCAGTTCATGTCAAATGTATTCCATAACCAAACACAAAGAATTTATTGAACAAGAAATTATGAATGTTAAGACTCAATTAACTCACACGGATGAGGCGATGACTTCTGATCAAAGAGAGATAACATCTGGTAAAGAATACAGTAAAAAATCATGTGAATCAAAGTCTGGTCGACCATCAGGAAAATCATGGTTCAAACCATTTAGATAAATTTATTCAATTTTTTTTTTATATAAAATGTAAAAAGTAAAAAAAAATAACCTAAAAAATATGCAATGGTATCAAGCGCATATTGTGAATCAAAAGTTTTTAATTTAGAGTAGTTGTTATTAATTAATAAATCGAACTTGTTCTTCTTATTAAAAGTAAAATGATATAAAGGTAAAAAATTTATATTTATATAAATTTATTTTTCATAAATATTTAATTTTATTTTTTTTTTTATTTTTTTATAATTTTAAAATGTTTATAATAATAAAATGTAATAATTTTCAAAAAATTAATCGGTGTTTTATTTTTTATTTTTAAAGAGTTTTGAATTATAAAACTAAATAAAATTTCAGACTTAACTTTTGAGAAAACTGATTGGAACTTTGAAATGACAAATTAAAAGGTTACAACTTTAAAATTTTTGTTAAAGAAACTGGTTCTTCAAAGTTCCAAAATAAAGTACCACAAAAGTTTTTTTCACTTGCACCAAAACGTAACCGTGTAAAAAAATTTCAAGTATTCGCTACCATTTTTAGAACTATATAAATTACTATGTAGTTAGCATGGGTCTTTAAAGTTCCAAACTAAAGTACCGGGAACGTTTTTTTTTCACTTCCACAAAAACAGTGTACAAAAATTTCAAGTATTCGCTATCATTTTTGGAACTATGGAAGTTACTATGTAAACACTACAACTGGTTAGTGGTGTTTCAGTAGTTTTTGGTACGTTTTTATAACTTAAAAAAATTCTTTATAGTTTTCGGTATAATAACGTAATAAATATAGTAATTGTTACGAAAAATTTACTTTTAGAATGAATATACCCAAAAGCCTAATTAGGGACTTTTTTATCACCCAATCTAAAAAACAAAGTATTCTGTCACTTTAAATGCTAGTTGGGACATTAATTCTCCTCGAAATAATTTTTAATACAAATTTTGACTTAAGTTTTCTTAAATTACATCTAAATTCATTCCTTTGTAATACTTATAAGAACTTTTGATTTCAATTAGATTTTACCTTACAACCAATTTAAAATTTTGATATTCGTATTTTATTGTTATTGCCATAAGGGTTAAATGAAAAGTTCATTTACCGTTATTGGGCAAATAAACGCTCCCGGAAAAGAACGACAAAAATAATAAAATGTTAATGAAAGAAAAACTTTTAATTAACCATTTTTATACTCATTATTACAGAAAAGAAATAATATCCTGCGTTTCAAATACAAACATAACAAAAAAAAAAAACAAAAAAAAAAACAAACAAAATTAACACAGAACAGGATATCATTTCCATTACATTATACATCATTAAAATAAAATTAAATATTTTTTTTTTCTTTATTGACAATTTTCTGTCGTTTTCATTTAGACATCACATAGCAATATAAATATTTAAGTCCCTGAATATAATATTCTTTTCGAATTTGATGGTTTCTATTGAGCTCAGAACATTATATTGTCTGCTACACCATAGAATGAATGAAAAATTTACTTTAAAAAAGTTACTGGTTTACAAGGGATGTGTATGTAAATGTCATTTACTGAAGTCAACTATTTAACATAATAATACGAAATAAATTTCCGAAACAACAGAATACCTACCTACATTTTAATTTATATAAATTTTGCAAAAGAACATCATAAATGGTGGAACAAAATTTGAAATACAACAAAAACTTCAAAATTTTTCACGATATTTTTATATGTTTTTATTTTTTTTTTTTTTTTTTTTACCTTATTCAAATATTATTATTTACGAAAAGTTAAAACAAACATTTTGCTACAAGCTATATTACTTTTAAAAATCACTTTGACATCGTGAACTTTAAACGTAATCAGTTAATTAATGTGGTATTGTTGTAAGAAACTCCAAAACTAAGTACTTAAAATTGTTGTTCTTTTAAAAAAAAAAAAAATAATTGGAAAACAAAATAAATAAATTAAAGTTTATTTTGAACTGAGAAAACTTTAATAAAAATGGACCACAACAACAACTGTGAATGAATTCATATTTGTGTAAAACAGGAGGGGACTCAAGTTAATTTAATAAGTGCATTTGGATGATAATTAATTTAAGTATGTGTACTCTAAGAAATGCAAATATAAAAATGGTATTTTGAATGAGGTAAAAAAAAAAGTTGAAATAATGAATAATTTCAATTCATGGTTTTATGCTTGCCAGCAGTTACTGATAGTCCCAACAAGCATTCAAAAATTAATTTTATACGAAATAAATCAATCTTCTCTCTAACTATTACTTTTCTTTTACAAAAACCAACGGTACGAAAGTATAAGGGTTTCTCTGACATAAATTTTGGCGTATAATATAAAAAAAAAATTTCTAAGTCAAGTTAAGTCACGTCTAAGTAAAATTTTATATAAGTCAAATTATACTAACAAAATCACACATCGTTGTTCGGGCCCAACACAAAATGTTTTAATTGAGTATTTATGAGCCGCATGTACAAATATTCTGGAAGTTACATCTTTATAGTTATTCGAATACATTCTGACATCGATTCAAAAACGGTCATCATCATCATTATCCTGCAACCCCATCTGTGGGGAATAGGGCGGAAATAAATTATTTCCATCGCTTGCTATATACGGCTAACCTCTTCAATTGTGGCCACGTTCATTGCTGGGTATTTGTTTCGGCTAAGACTGTTGTTCTCTATGTTTTTCTCGGCCTTCCGACGCAACGTGTACCCTGAGGACTCCGTTCGAAACATTGTTTCGCGATGTTGTTTTCAGATTTCCGCAAAGTATGCCCGATCCAACGCCATTTCCTCTGTCGGATTTCCACGTCTAATTGTGTTTGTTTCGTTTTTTACCCCAGCGTTCTGTTGAAAATGGTTTGTGGCCAACGAATGTTTAAGATGCGCCGGAGATATCTATTGATGTACGCATTGAGTTTCCCGGTGATGTTTACTGAAACTTTCCATGTTTCGCAAGCGTACAAGAGAACAGATTTTACACTTGCATTGAATATTCTTATTTTTGTGTGCATAGATATGTTGCTTGCCTGCCATATTTTTAAAAGCATCTCGGAAGCAGTACGGGATTTACTAATGCGGGCTTCAATACCAAAAACTGTAGTAGGTCTGAATTTGTTTAAATGGGTTGGTGAGTAAATCCATAATGACTTTTGCTACAAAAAAAAAATCAAAAAAGAACGATCGAAAAACACAAAAGTCGCCGAAATAAGGAGAAGATTACGAGTTTGAAAAAAAATTTTATTGCCCTTTTCCAGAATATTAATAAATAATAGCGGAGTCAATTTTTATATTTATTTCCGGAAAAGGGCAATATATTTCTCTTAATACCAGTTTGGTAATCCTGTCTTAGTTAAATATTATTTTTTTTTTATATTTTTTTTTATGTTATTGACAGTAACTTAGGTAGAATCACTTTTTCGTGCTTAATTAAGTACGGCAAGTTTTTACTACAATATTTTCATATTTCGAGCAAATTTATCAAATTAGTGGTTTATCAACTAATCAAATGTGGAAAAGCCAGGAGCAGTGTGTCAGGAAGTCAGGACAGTAGCAGTAGTGTCAGGAACTAAGCCTTCTCAAATAGAATAGCTTCATTTTATTTAATTTCTTACCAGATTATACTCTAAATTATTTTTATTGTGTCATTTATTTTGTTCCATTGGCAAAGGGTACTGGACCAGGTCGAAAAATCCATACAGCATTTTTTTTGCTTCATCGGGAATCGAACCTGGGACCTCTCGGTTAAAAGGCAGGCGCTCTACCTACAGCACCACCCAACGTGTGATTTTGTGGACTTAGTCACCAACCCGTTTAAATATTTACTTCAATAAAATGACGATGCAGTACTTGTATTATTAATTTTATACCATTGTAGAATTTCGTAGAAAGTTTATTGGAGCTCTTATACTTTATGGTTTGAGTAGTAAGAAAGAATTATCAACAATTGTGTTAAAACCAACGATGTTAGATAGAAGTTGTCTTACAAAACATCTAAAAATTCTGGTCAACTTTGAACGAGATTAGACATATTTGATGAATCCTAATATCTCCGAAAATTATTTGAGGTTAATTGAGAACGTCATTAACTGATGATGTAAAGAGAAAATGATACCAGTTTTAACAGAATTAGTAAATAAAATCATTAAGTGAAATAAAGTTTCCTATTAAGTGGAAGATAGCTACCATAATTTCTGTGTAGAAAAAGTAGTGAAAACTAAACCAGTAGAAAACTTTAGACCGATCAATATGTTACCATTATATGAACAAATATTAGCAAAAATAATTTGTCTACAATTAAAAGATTATTTGATGTAAAATAATATTATCAATGAAATACAGTCTGGCTTTAGGAAGGGATATAAGTAGGTTAGGTAGGTATAAGTGGTCATTTCAGTTACTTCTGGAAAACCACTTAATTGCGCCTTTTTGATACCACGACTCGAGTGATCTATTCAGTCTTGTTGTTGGTTATTATACGGGAAAGGGATATACAACGGCATTAAATCGAATATTGCATACATAGAAAAGACACACAGATGAAAGAAAAAAAATTGTAGCAACATTTCTAGATTTTAAAAGAACATTTGAAAGGCTATATCGTAATATGCTCTTAAATATATGAAAAACGTATAGAATCAGAAATGTGGAATTGGAATGGTTCAAATACTCTTTAACAGGTAGAATGCAACATAAAAAGATAAATGAGACTGTCTCGTAACCTAAATCGGCAGATTTGGTTATTCCACAGGGTTCTATACTGGGTGTATTGTTGTTCCTTGTAGTTATTAGCACTGTATTGAAAATTTCTAAAGTTTTACTGTTTGCAGATGACACTTTAGTATATGTGGTTCACGATGAAATCGCTCAATATAAAATAAAAATGAATAAAGATTAAAAAAACAGATAGTATTTGGCTTAATATAAATAAACTTAAACTTAATATAATTAAAACAAAATGTTTAACAATAGGTACAATACAAAAAATCAAAAATAGAAATAAGTGGAGAAAAAATTGCTGATGAAATAAAATAATTGGGAGTATAGACAAAATCATAGACAAAAAACTGAACTTTATTATGCACTGCAAATATATATGTGAAAAAATAACACATAACATATATTTTGTAGGTAGAAATAGATCACAAATTTCCAAAGATTGTGCAATTAACATAAAATATAATACGCTGATACTGCCATATTTAAAATACTGCTCTTCAATTTTGTTCTTAAGTAATTAAACACATTCCACAAAATTGCACAAAATCTAGCGATGTAAATTATTTTAAAATGTGGTATTAGAACCTGTATCAAAGATGTGCTAAGTACATTGAAATGTATGGAAGTCAGATATAAATTTAAGTACAACGTATTGATTCTGATGTTTAAACTAAATTATAATTTACTACCCAATTATTTGCAGAAAGACATTGAGCATAACAATGAAAATAGTCGAATATTTCCTTTTAGTTTTACTGATATGCTTATCAAACAGATACGCGTATTTCGTCTACTACTTGCAGACTTCTTTAGTGTTTTGTACTCGACTGAATCTGTATGATAAGCATATCAGTAAAATTAAAAGGAAAATATCCGACTATTTTCACTGTTATACCAAAATTTTACTCTAACGCTGGGAAACAAGTTTTTATAAAAACATTGAGCATGTTGGTGGATATTACGAAATACTTTAGAATACCGTTATACAAAAAATAACACACAAAACTCACTCATGTATAGGACAGGAGTACAAATTTTAGATGTATTACCACATAAATGGTAATTAAATTAAATTAAAATTAGTAGCTATATTTAAAAAATTCATAAGAGATGTAAATAGTTTTAAAATTAAAATTATAAATTTCTTAGAGAATAATAAAATAAATCTAAATCTAACTGCATAAACAATTCTAACTATATGATTAGACTAGAGTATTAATATTATTAGTTTAATATTTTTTGTTAAAGTAAGTTTCTTCAAAATACTAGTAAACCCCTGTTTTTTTTTTTTTTTTTTTTTTTTAATGTTTGCAAGAGTCTAGTAACTCCACAAGTCTTGTTTTTTTTGCTCTTTTGTATATAAATTCAAAAGGTTGAGTAAATATTATTTTGTAATTAAAATATGAAAGAAAAACAAAAATATAAAAACTAATTTTACGTAAACATTCTTTACAAATGACAGTTTTTAATAAAAAAAAAAAAAAAAACAAAAAAAACAAAAAACAAAAATTTAATGGCATCAAAAAACTGTTCCTTTATTTTTAATATTCATTCACCCAGGTCAGGTGAGATGTTTTATTTTAAAAGGCTTACAAAAGTCATTTAACTTATGTACATATTTTTTTATTATAAGTTTTTTTATTTATTTTTTTTTTCATTTTCTGTTTTTTTTTTTTTTTTTTAATTTCATTGACTAGCTGATGTTATTCAGATCAGAGGTTTTTAATTATTTAACAAGTGTATATTGTAAATATTTGTTAAGTAAATTATAATTAAATGAATGATATTTAAAGATGTAACAATGGAGTTCCTAAGGATATTTTAACGATATTAAATTATATTACAATGATTTTTGATTAAATTTATTGTTATCCCTTTACTATGATGGGCTAACTCTCTTTTTAACTAAACCATTATTTTTATTATCATTTAAGGTAATAAATAGTACATACTTTAAATATTAATATTTTATATTGAAAATTATTAAGCAGTTTATAATTTATAGATTAAGTATTAGTAACTGAAGTAAAATAATAAATTTATTTATTATTCGTCGTATTGAGAGACCACTTAACAATACAATAATTTCAAAATTAAAGAATATTGAATAAAATTATCAAAATGAATGACAAATTATCTTTGCAAATATTTTTTAAATATTTTGTTATAATGTCTACAATTTGTTGTTTTGGTATTACAATTTGGGTAATGATTAATCTATCATATTAATCTATCTAATTAGTGTTGAAATTTAACCAACGATACTAAATCTATAATTATAATAGACAAGCATTTAAGGACTTGCGCAGTAAACACCTTTTCATTTTCTCTCTCTTCTCCTTAATGAACTCTCAATATGTAAATAAGTTGTATATACCACAATAATGCGCACATATAGTTGTAAAAATTTCTAATCATATGGTTTTATTATTCCCTAAATACATGCATATGTGAGTTCTTATTAAAATAAAAACCAAAAACATACAATTCAATTATTATTATTAGTTACAACTTACAATGAACCTGCGTACATTTACATATGTCAAATAAAAACAAACAAACAAAAAAAAATCCCTTGAACTCTTGATTTCTAATTTTTTTAAGTAACTGTAAGTAGAGAAGAGGCAAACAAATTTCAAATAATTAAAAAAATAAATAAATTAAAAATAAAACTTTTCTAATATAAGAATAATACAATGTCAATTCACAGTTGATTACACATGCGTCAAAAATCGATTAAATAATACAGAAATTATTACCGTTGTAATGAAAATTTTAGGAAAATTTATTATTTATTTGCTAAAAATAACCTTAAATTCCTTAATAAAATTTCGAGAAGACGCACACTATACTACTCAAATTTAGTTTTGTGTGTTTCTGTAGACAGGAGTCATTTAGTATGTAGCTGCTGTTTGGGATCCAAATTGCTCTACTAATAGTTAGGTTATTCGGAGTTTAATTATTATGAGCTTTTAATCTGTTCAACTTCTCTAATTTAAATTACAAATATTTTCGTTGGATTTATTTAATTTTCAAGAATATTTTACTTTTTGTGTTTGACAAAACATTCACAAAAAATACAACTTTTTTGGTCTCTTATCTTTAGAAAACATGTAAATGCTTGCAAGAACAACTAAAAAACACAAAAATTAAGGACGCAATGGATTTTTTAAGTCCTTTCAATTCCAAAATTTAAAAATCAAGCCACGTAGTTACCTCAGTATCACAATAAAGAACTTATATCCAACGTTTCATCCAAATCGGACAAAAAATTGAGAATCCCCATACTACAGTTTATAAAAAAAAAATCTCTTTAACCCCAGCCTTAATATAGGAAATAAGTAGAATAGCCAAGATAAATGAGGAGTATTTATTATAACCATACCAATGTTTACGCTTTTCACTAAAGTATAACAAGCTTGTTATTAGTGGTTGGTAGTGACAAATTTATATGTTCTTTTAAAAACGTAAATTTTTGCGTTAGAATTCGATTTAGAATTACAATTAACTAGGGGCCGCTACCGCTAGTTAAATCTAATATTCAACATCTATATAGAGATTGATATCAAATGATAAACTAGTGAAATTGAGAACATATGTAAGAATTAGCTATGTGGGAAACGTATTCGACTAAATGAAAATTTCAATACAATATAAATGATTCAAGCTTTGGGTGACTACTCTTCATAATCTCCCTGAAACATATAATTATACAAAACATTACAGACACTGCAAAATAAAGCGATAAAGAACTTGTTTGGATATAAAAGGCAAATTTCAACACAGGAAATTCATAGAAAGCACAAAATATTACAATTGAATCATGTTATAAAATGCAAACAGGCCACACAAATACATCTCATACTTACTAAGAGTATTAATACAAATATTAGGCCGATGATGAATAATGTAGTTCATACATACTCAACTAGAAATGCAGCTCCAATAAGGATAGCATCTTCAACAAAAAGATTTAACAAACATGACACAATATGCAATGCAGCATACAAAACGTATAATGAATTACCAGTTGCGATCAAAGAAACTGCACAAATATCTAAATTCAAAAGTAAAATTAGTGATTATTTTCATCAATTAAATAATAGGAATAATATTTAATATTATATAGAAAAAAAATCAAATTTAAATATTTTCTATAAAAAACAAAAAATTCCTTATTTTAAAATTAAGATTGCACTGAATTAAAACTTAATTAGTTATAATTATAAGTAAAATTGTAAAAAACTAAAAACACTCTCTACGAGCAATGAAGCTCATTTGAGCAAATAAATGAATAAATCAATAAATAAATAAATAAATCTACATTATATTACTACTGAAATATTTTAATGAATTTATATTAGAATATTATAATGATTATATGGTTTATATAATTGATATCAACATGTATTGAGCCTAAAAATATCATTACTCAAAATATGTGAAATTTTATTTTTGAACAATTCCAACTTTTTTTTTTATTCTACTGTAAAGAAAATTTGCCAATAGTTACGGAACTAAAACCCCCTTCATTAAATTTTAATCAAATTTTTCATAAATAAACAATTAACTATTATATATATATTATTCTGCATTTATCTGGATGTTTGTAAGTTCGACGGAACGCTCCAACACATATACAAATTGCATATGTATACAAATGCATATATATACAAATTGCTTTGATGCTTTTTTTAACCCCTGTCTACCATGCTGAACCTTTGCAGGAAAAATTGATTGCATGAACTATATTTTTTTAATTTAATGTTAGTCTTCTTCGCAAATAATAAGGAAAAATAATAAATAATAATAATAATATAAATAAAACAAACATTTTTTTTGATTTATAATAATAAGGACTAATAGAAATTTAATCAATAGTTTAATATAGTATAATAACCAAAAGCCAAACAGCATTTAACACAAAAAAAAAACATAATTCACTCAAAGGTTATTTTTATTACTTAAAATTATACATAATAATACACATGTGTATCAGCATATTTGTATTGTATAATATTATACATTATACTACTTTATTGCTTATACCTTTTATTTTTGTCATTATTGTGTGCGTAACTCACTTCACTCAAAAAAAATTATTTTTGTTTTTTTTTTGTTTTTTTTTGTTTTTTTTTTATTATTTGCTGTATCTGGATTCTGTATGTTCTGAATGCTCCATTCCAAAAATATTATTTTATTTTCAGTGTTAAGTGTTCACTTTTCACTTCACTGTTCAGGTTCACTGTTCAATCAATAGAACTTGATAGAAGTAGAGTAGGATAATTAACTCTACTTCTACGCCGGATAATAAAACATTGTTTTTTTTAAATTGAAAATTATCGATGAAAATGTTTTTGTATTTTTTGTAAATTTTACCAATTTAGATACAAAATTTTGAATATTTTTTTAAAAATAACAATACCATAATAACAGTTTATTCATATAGCAAAATAAGATCCCAATACAGTATACAAAAGACAAAATTTATATGAAAATAAGATCCCATTCTTAAATTTGCTCTCCCAGAGGCCACAATAACGCTAATACGGTATAATTTATACTAAATGGAACCCAACTAACGAATTATAACTAAATGGAAGTGAGTACGAGTATACCATACAAAAATACAAACATTTTATACAAATTTGTTGGTATGGTACTTCTTTTTCTGTTATATAAAAAAAAAAAAAAACAAATTAGTGTTAGGCCAATATAGTTTTTTTAAATAGAAAATTAGTAAAATCTTTGTGTATGAATAAAATAAAAGGAATCAAAATCAATCTTAATAAAAATAACAATGTTTTTTCAATTTAAACTTTCTTTTACTTTATTACCGTATTCTATTATTACACAGAAAAGTATTGTTGTTAAATTATTTGAAAAAAAAAACAATAACTATTCATGTTTCTGAAATATTGAAAATATAGCAGTAGTTTGTAATATATGAATATATGAAATTTTCAAAAAGTACTAACACTAGCAATCAAAATAATTTCCATTAAAAAGAGAGAAAGTATATTGAACGAATATATTCATCTATTAATAATATACATGTGCATCAGCATATTTGAATTGTATAATATTATACATTATACTACTTATACCCGCTTATACCTTTTATTTATGTCATTATTGTGTGCGTAGCTCACTTCGCTCAAAAAAAATTATTTAATTTATACTAAATGGAAGTGAGTACGAGTATACCATACAAAAATACAAACATTTTATACAAATTTGTTGGTATGGTACTTCTTTTTCTGTTATATAAAAAAAAAAAGATTAGTGTTAGGCCAATATAAACATAAATAAAAATAAATAAAAAGTGATATAAACATAAGTACTGTAATTTCGGAATAAAGAATCTAATGAAAGAAAAAAAGAAACTAGGATTTATTTTGCTTCCGTCATTTATGACGGGTTACAAAGCTAGTAATATATAAGACATATGTGCGGTGGCGACTGGGGTGCACATTTTTTCCTTTCTTATCTCACTGTACCTGAGACAAATGCTCTGATAACATAAGGTATACTTTGAAATAAATTTTAATACTTTTCTCTTATAATAATAATTACACGCTGGGGCGATTGAGTAGATAGAGTTCCTGTCTTTTAGTCCAAACCGAAAAGTCCACGATTCAATTTCTAACAAAGGCGAAAAAAATTCTTTATTGGTTTTTCGACCTGGTCCATCAGTACCCTTTGTCATAGAGATAAAATAAATTGATAGAGTAACATAAATAGGGTTCAATAAACTTGGTTTCATCAAAAAAAAAGATAATCTATTAATATTTAGATTTACTAAATATACCTATAGAAAGCCTAAAACAAGGTCATATCAAAAAATGTCTCAAAATTAAGTTGCTGACGTAAAAGTGTACAATTTGAATCAAAACAAATGAAAATTTTTTTTTAAATGATATTTCACAATATTAGATACCTTTTTCATATCCTTTATTGCAAGGATTTCAATATATTATTATCTATATTAAAGAGAAAGAAAAAATTTCATTGAAATTCTCATGTCCTCCTATCCTAGAAATTCATACACAAAAATTTCAGTAAAGAATCCATAAAATATGCATATAATCTCAGAATGTTAAAGTCTTCTGATTATGGTATATCCTTTAAATTGTATACATACTTATTTAAAATATGTATGTATATTGTACATTTTATTATGTATATGAATGTACCGGCATTATTTCAATTTTTAGGTAGTAATGATGTTTACGATTTATTCAAAACTAAAATTTTGTGAAGGACTTAATATAAAAAAAAAATGATATACGTGCACATAAGTTGTTCCTGATGACCTAATAATCTAAAGAATGTGATTGAGATAAAAATTGATAAATAATGCAGGTAACACATGTAAGTCTGATGTGGTAAATTTATGTAACTATGCTACGTCGAAGGACAATTTTAAATAATATTCTTTTTTATTACAACATTGAAATGTTTTGTCGCCAATATTAATGATTTTCTTATGCCCTATATTTCTTAAATTGCTCTTATTTACCCACCGTTGATGAATATAGATGGTAAGTAATATTATATCAATAAAATGTTTTATTACTTTTTGTATCACTTAATTTTTATTTCTATAAATTTTTAGCGATGACGGGGTCACTTTAACAATATAGAGCAATAATTATTAATAATTAAATCTATCTCCATAGAATTATTTTATACTGTTTCCGAGTATGAAAGAGGGAGCTAAAACAAACTTAAATATGATACAAAGAAAACAAAATGCATTTCTAAGATGCATGCTGGTTAAACCTTTTTATTTTTTTACCAACAGATTGCATAACCTGATTAATACTAATTGTGTTTTCGAACAAACAGAAAATATATCATATTGCATTTCTAGATGCTTAAATTCAGAAAATCCACTAATTTAAGAGCGGTTGTAGATTAAGTTTTTAATAATAAGATTTTTATGTTTAAAATATAATAACACCGCAAATGCTATGTCAGATCTACCTGAATTCCGAAACAATGAAAATTTCGACAATATATATAGAACTCCATATATAAAAACAATCGTCATTTCTATAATATAATTATTCCACATGCATTATACATATTTGTAATTCAATTTCATAATACCAATATTGTAAAATATTCCATTTCCAACTTAATCTATTATTCTGGAAATTTTCATGTCAGATGAGAAAATATTATAATTGCAATGTACATTTATAACATTTGTAATAAAAATGATTGTATGAAATGTGAATAAAATATTCAAAATGTACCTAACGACCAATCTAAAGAACCAGTATGAAAAGAAAAATTTAAAAACAAAAAATTTGTAGAATAAACTCTGCTGCCAGCAATCATTACACAGTAAGTTAACTTAAATTTTGGATTTCATCATTATAATTAAGGCTTACATCAATGTATATTCTATTATGTTATAGGAGAAAAATTAAGTTCACCTTCAATATTAACACAATTGATATTTTATGTACATAGAATTATTATGTATATAATCCTGTAGTTTTAATGTGGTAACGTGTCCTATACTGTTCCTAAAATTGAATACAATTTTTCTAAAGCCAAAAAAGCAAAATATATTTGTATTCCCATATTCATAGATTCTGGTTTGTATAGAGAAAATTAATTGATTCATAAAATAATTTCAATATTCAACAATACCTACTCAATGATATTTTAGATATATCTACCTTTTCAAATAAGTGTTTTATTCTATAAAATATACAGATTTTTTTAATTTTTTTTTTTTTGTAGGAATATTTTGGAGAACTCTTTAATTTGATGGAAATTTTTAACAGCGTCATGTCTAAGGTTACAAATTCTATAACCAGAAGGTTTTTACGGGGTTGAATAAGTTAAATTTGCTGTACTCGGTATCTAATCTAAAATTGAACCATTAAATTGATTTCTGTTGCCTATTTCCCAACTACTGTGCTTAGTTAGAATAAACATTTTTAAAAAGTCAACTGTCAAAATTGATGCTATTACTTAAATGCAGTAAATGTATATAATTGAAATAATTCAGGAAAGTCAAAATAATATAAGGATGAATAGTAATATTTAAAAATGTAAAATATGGTAACCGTCAGTTATTTGATAAAAAAAAACTAAGACAAATAAGTGATTTTAATACGTTTGTCTTAAGAAGATAGCCTACATATCATCCAACTGTCAAAACATGTTCGTGGTTTACTGAATCTATTCAGTTGCCTACGAAATTCAAAATTTTATCGAAAATAATATAAAATAGAATTCAATCATTTGTAACGAAATAAATTGGAGATTATCAAGTAGATTTTTGAACAGAAGGATCAACAACGCTCCTAATTATGTTCTCAATTTAAAAAAAAAATGTTGGATATTTAACACCGTTGTCCTTAATATACACAAGATCTGTAGACTTTAAACAACTCTATCATAGAATTGGCTGTAAAATGTTAATTAACATTTTTATATAATTTATAATTCATATAATTAAATTATGTTCAACAAACTCAGCAGCCCCTAGTTACAATATAAAATTATGTGCTATAAAATACAGAGTTGGCATAGCGTATACTATATAATATATCACTAAAATAAACAATTATAGAGCTAACAATTTACATGAGGGCAACATTCATAAACAAATCAATAATGATAGTAGTAGTATACCTACTCAGATAACATTATGATAATGGTTACAATAAGATAATGTTTCACGTAATCAGTTGCTAATTTCTTAATTGGGCTGCCACATAGAAAAATATTATAGAAAAAATAAGCCTCAAATAAGAAGGCTACAGATGTATAATTTTTTACAGCAATCTATATAACTGATCTGAAGTCTCTATTGTGATAAAATTTCAAAAATTATAATGGAACATGTAGGTACAAAGACTACAAAGATTCCAATTCCCTCAGCACATAATTACCAGATATACGTTAAGAGAAACATATGAAAACGTGCATAGTGGGGAAACCACAAAATCACTAAGACAATTCTGTAGTAAATTTTCGTCTTAGAATATCAAGAGTTGCAAACGATGTTTTTGAATGGAAAAAACTTACGATGGCTGATGTACAGTCCAATTTGAACAGTCGAGTCAATGAAGAAGAATAGTCCGAATAACATACTTATAAAAATCTCCCATTCCTTTCTCTTGATAATTAATCTTTGCAACTTAATTATTTCCTTGTATTGTAATTTTTATTTTTGGTTTTATTTGAATTAATTTAATTTATTTTCCTAACACAAAGTAAGATTGAAAAGTAATGACCGTCATCACTTTTTGTTAATAAATCATTAATACTCTAATATTGTTGCCTTCTTTCATACTTTAATATTCCATTCAGCTGAAATATAATTTTTTCCAACTAAAACAAATATTATTCGTTATTTTAATATCCTTCGAATTTTCTTAACAATGTTTATGAATTTTCTATTTACTTTTATTTTGTTTCTTTCTTCTTAGGAAAATGTTCGCGTTTAATGGCATTTCATATATGTGTAATATAAATTGTTACGATCTGGAATAATACAATTTTATTGGAAAATTATGTTTGTCTATCTATAAAAAAAAAAAAAAAAAAAAAAAAAAATTTGGTTTTTGTAATCCCAGCACGTTTTGGATATATTTTTCAACCATAAAAAGCAAAAAATATGTTCATTTTTTTTTTGCAAGATTTTAATATGTAAACTTCTATACTATGTATAATGTATACCCAGTGGGTATCATATGTATAGAATTAGTATCTATAAAATAAAGACCATCTTTACACACCACTAAAATATTGTATTTAAATTAAGGAGGAGAATATATTATTATGTAGATTAGCTATTCGCGATTTTTCACAAATACAACAAAAACAAGTTTTCGAATGAAAATGTGTTGAAAGTCATTTTTCAACTACATACATATTATGTAAATTTAAATTAATTTGATCAATAATTCCCACCCTTTTTTTATACAACAAAAATATTTTGTTTTTGTTTTTTTTTTCAAATATATATCTAGACTTATTATCTTCAAATATCATTACGTTACGATATTTTGACAATATAACGCTCAAAACTATATGAGACAATATGAGATAGATGATGAAAAGCACAGTCCTATCGCGAACCAAATTTTTGATACCAGGAATCGAGTTCGGATGTCATCAATATTTATAAATTTTTTGTATAATGTGAGATAATTAGTAGAATTATCATTTGTGGTGATAACATCAGATACCTTATACAACGCATTATATATTTACATTTTTTAGTTTTGATTGTGATGCAATCAGTGAGCGGTTTCTCATGTGTAATATGTTATTTACTATTTGTTATCACATTATTTATGTCAAAGCTTATTGTTTGGGGCAAAATTTGAAATGAAAAGTTATATTATAAAGAACTGCGTTTAACCCACGATGTTAAATATAGCATGTCACATGATATTATATGTACTTTATATACACAGTATGAAAAAAACGTAAGGTAGATTACATCAACCGCAGTATAAAATCTTTCTCACCGAAGACTTTGCGTACGCAAAGAAGAAGAAATAAAAACAAAATGATATGATGGGCTGAAGAAAATTCAATTTTTGTTATTCATATAATGTAAATGTTTGCTAAAGATGTTGAAAAATATCTGTCAGCCTAATAACATTTATATATTATATATTACATTAATGCCATCATTTCAAATATTGCAAAATACTATAATGCGACTCAAAATAGCTGGTATATAGGCCAATAAAATCAAAAAATCATATTTAAATCACTTATGTTATCCGAAAGCAAAATATGAAAGTTGAATAAACTACTATATACGGAACGCAATATGATTGTATCACTACTATAGGTCTCCGTTGACGTATAGTATCCAGTATACTATAGTCACAACAATATGGAGCTATACAGCAAACCAATTAGTTGCCGTAGTAGTCATAATTAGGCTGAGGTGGTAGATCAATACAATATATTGTGTGCAATCAACTTAACATATACTTTTTGCATGTATTTTTCAAGCACATATAACAAGTAAGTAAAACCAAAATCAATTCTTTTTCTTGTTGTATATAGCAGCCCCATACACATCGAGTAAATAAGAAATTAGTAATTTATTATGTAAAATTTCATATAAAAGCTGATCCATTGACATAAAATTAGCGTTTAGAGCAGATTAGCACAATAATATTGGAAAAACCTACGTGTTGTATGGAGTAAAATGACAACCCTGTATCTTTTAACCTACAACGGATAGAAACATTTTGAACACAGCATTCGAAAGAGTTTGATTTAAAACATATATGAACATACTTTTAAGCCAAAATGTCGCAAAATGGCATATAGAGCAAAAGGAAAATCAGCCGATGATATTATTTTCAACTGTTTAAAAAAAAATATTTATAAATTTAAAAAAGAAATATAGCATATTTTTAAAATTTTTAAAAAAAAAAATTCTGATTTTATAATTATTTTATTTATTTTTTTTAAATATTATAATTAAAATTTAATTATTTTAGGTTTTTATAAATACTTTTTTCCTAGGGTTTTGAAAAAAATTTAAAACAATCTCATACAAAATGTATTATCTTTTTAATTGAAGGCAACCCTGAAGAAAAAACAACGAATTTAAGCAACCTTTTCCGAAAAAAATTCCACATTTTCAGAAAGAACACAAAAAGTTAGTCACTGAGCCCAAATTTGATTTAAATCGGTTAAAAAATTCCGGAGTTATCCACATATGAAAAAAAATGTTTACAAATAGTAGTAAAAACAAGGCAAAGGAATATATTGCGAAATTCATTAAATATATTGTGAAATTCCTTAAAATTGTGAAATTCATTAAATATTGTGAAATTCAGTGAAACTATGGATTTTAAAAATTTGATTATTTAAGGCTGATATTTTTGGTTTTCAACAATAATGTAGGTTTAGTTATATATTTTAATTTTATATGATATACTTTTATATTAATTTGCCAGTGTCTGTTTATATGTTTATATGTTTATTTACGTGGTAGGTTGGAATTTTTGTTTATTATTAAAACCAAACGCAAAAAGAAAAAAAATAATTTTGTTTAAAAACTTTAAAGATAGAGTTCTGAAATTTTGCGCAGGTATTCATGATTAAAAAATCAACCGGACACGGTACTTTACAAAGCTATCAACTGACAGGTTCGGGTTGCTGCCGCACAACTCCTAACACATCAGAGGTATATTTAAAAAACCAATTGTGTTACAGGCATGAAAATATACACTTAGATACTTTTTCACAAATAAAGAAATACGACCGTTACCCATTTCGAAAATGTGGACTGGTTCGGGATGCTGTCGTACAACTCCTAGTACGTCTAAGGCATATTTAAAAACCAATTGTGTTACAAGCTTGAAAATTTACACTTATATACTTTTTCACAAATAAAGAAATACGACCGTTACCCATTTCGAAAATGTGGACTGGTTCAGGATGCTGTCGTACAACTCCTCGCACATCTCAGGTATATTTAAAAAACCAATTGTGTTACAGGCATGAAAATTTACACTTAGATACTTTTTCACAAATAAAGAAATACGACCGTTATCGATTTCGAAAATGTGAACTTGTTCGGGTTGCTGCCGCACAACTCCTAGCACGTTTTAGGCATATTTCAAAAACCAATTGTGTTATAGACAGGATGTTTACATTTGCATACTCTTTCTGAAATTATAATACCTATAGGTTTCATTTCAAGCTAAAAAGTAAAAATAAAATAATAATGTAAAAATACAAAATTTTAAAATATACTTTTATCCACACCCAAGTAGCCCCCAAAAGTAGAAAATAAAACTAATGGTGGATGTTGAGTATCTAGAACTACTATAAGATAAAACACAAAAGTATATATTGAATTTTGCTGGAATATTGTTAATGGAAATTCTAAATATTTGTGGCTTGAAAAAAATTACGAATATTAAAAGAACATAATAAAGCTTGGTTCTTTTAACATCACACAGCGTTTCCAAATTAGTAGAAGTATTTACAATAATATCAGTATTAATAAAGTTTGTTTGTTCGTCCATACAATCGAATACACGTCCATAGTTTTAAAGATCGAGTTCTAAAATTCAGCAAATTTATTTATGATAACAAAAAAAGATATAACGTAGTATTCTATAATGCTGTCAGCTGACAGGTCCGGGTACATATCATACAACTGAACACCTAGAACCTATTAGGAATATTTCAAATACTAAATTCTGATATTTTCTAATTTGATAATTTTTTGAAATTAAACGAATACGTGTCTTACCGTTTTTCGAAATTCAGACTGGTTCGGCCAAAAACTTCAATCACCAATGAAAATTAATTGAAAACCCAAAAAGGCACTACAGACCTGCAAATTTGTAATTGAATAGCAGTTTAAAAATAAACGAACTTTTATTTTATCCTTTTTCGACAATTTTTAGAACTCAGGATAATTTGCTCTAAATGACTTCTAAAGTGGTATAAAAATAGACTTTAACAATACAAAAATTCGCTCTACAGGTGTTAACCTGATATTCAGTCAGTCAGTCAACTTTCTATATAAACTATGAACATTTTAAAAATTTTATATTGCAAATACTTAAGTGATAACTATTATATTTTTCAAAATGACTTTGTGAAATCGCAAAAGTAGGTTAATAAAATATTGATTTATTAAAGTTGCAATAATATAGTAGTGATAGCTTAATATGAAACTTAAACATTCTACTGTCACCCTAATTTTCAATAAATCTTTCATAATTATATATATATATATATGCATAAAGTTTTCTAATCAATATTAATTTATACATACAAAATATATTCCAGTTGTAGGAGCAGTAAAAAGGATTAAAGCGAAAAATATTTTTTAATAGTTAATATTCAAAAAACTTTCAAGCCCAGCATTAAGCACTGCTGGTATATTGCACTAAAAGAATTAAGTTTTTAATCCGATGATAATAAATTTATTTTTAAATAAATATAATTATTTTAAAGAATCCATTTATCCAGAAGGGATTTAGATTTAAGTGAAACTATATAACACCATATATTAGAGAAAAAAGATATTGCGAATATCAGAATCAAAAAATAATGTTTTCTTTAATGCTAAAATAATGTTTTACTTTTGAGATGTTAAAAGCAAAAAAAAAAAAAAGTAGAAAAACAAAAAGCCGGGAGACATAACAATAATTTCAATTCTCACGTATCAAAAGAATTTAACTTAAGTGTTTTGTAGACCAGAAAATCCTTTTAGAATTTATGTGTATTCTGTAATGTTTGAAAATATTTTCATCATTATTGTTTTGTCTAGAATTTTATAAAAGGCATTAAAATGAAACAATAACAAAAAAATGGGATTAGTGTTCCTCAAAAGAGTACCTAGTGAATATTATTAACATTTGTTTTTATTTATATAGAAAATATTTTATCTCTGACACAACTTTGAATATGAATACTGTTATATTATTAAGTAAAAATTGTCACATTCTAAAAATAAATTATAAGATTTTCTAGTTTAATTAAATTTTTAATTTAAAAATAATTTTAGTTATAGAATAGGACATAATCACTCACCGTATTTAATTGAAATTAAAAAAATTATTTAACATACTCGTCATTATCTGTAACACTATACAGCCTCCAAATTGTACAAATATAACCGGTATTTATATATACACGGTATTTATTCAGGTTTCAGGTACGATGGTATAGCGTTTACTCTTTAATAATAATTTAAAAATTGAGCCAATACACATAAGATGTATTTCATATCAAAGACATAACCAAATGATGTATAACAACTACAGAAATATAATGTTATAAGGTCTGCATAGAAAATATAATTAAATGTTATATTACAGAAAGGGAATCAATGTGGCATCAGAAGTCAAAGATTAATAGTATACAAAATATTTCCAATAAAATAAAGTAAGTCAAAATGCTACCAGTATAATACAGGATGTTTTCTATAGATAGCCAGCTAAAATTTGAAAGCGTAGTTCAAATAAGTTATTTAAAGAAGAGTTGAAAAACAAATGTAGGTAAAATAAGAGCGTAACTCAGGCCAGTATTCAGATGTCACAATTATAGCTTACCTTGAAAGCGTAGTTCAAATAAGTTATTTAAAGAAGAGTTGAAAAACAAATATTGGTAAAATAAGCGCGCAACTCAGGCCAGTATTCAGATGTCACAATTATAGCTTACCTTGACGATTGCCTTAAAATAGCTTGAAACATGACTATTTTCGTTTTTCGTATTAAAGAGCCAAATAGGTTAAAAACTTTTTTACTTTCTTTCGTATCGTTACGTAGAAAAATAGGGAGAGCTATATTGGGAAAATAAAAAAAGAAGAATCTACGTTCATACACGTTTAAGATTGTTTGCAAAAGTTGTTCATAAGACTGGGGGTAGTTGCTTGTTATATCTAAACGCCATTCTATATTTTATTAATTTCGGAAGTGCTTCCGATAGAGATGATCTGCAAACACATCAAAAACAACTAGTCCAGTTTATGAACACCTACTTACTTTTTATGCATAGTTTTGGAATATTTGCAATAACACACAAAAACATTTTTCTTTTTAAATTTTCAGTAATATCTTAAAGGAAGTAGTATAAGAAATAATAAATCTAAATTGAGACTTATGTTCTTATAAAGTATTGGTATACGAGTAGGCTATCTTTAGTGAGTTTAACCGTAACTTTAATGACACACAAGTAAATATTGGCAATGTGCGTCTTTTCATGATTACCTTGGTCAAAACTAGCGCCTAACCGCGTAAAAATCTTGTTCATTTCTCATCGTTTTCTTATATATTGAGATTTAATGAATATAAGTTAATTCGTACCACTTTGTATATGCAATTTGCATTATCAAAAGATCACTGTACACATTTTCAAATTGATGTATTTTAGAATTGATTTGACATGTAAAATTATTTACATTGAAAAAAAATTAAATTTAAAATTACAAAGTTGAATTCAAACTCTCTGAATAATTTCTATTAATAATTATAAAATTTTAATAAGTCATAAAATTAAATTGGAGTAAAAAAGTAAATAAATATGTACAGTTAAGATGAAGATGAAAGTGATGTAATAAATTACAGTATTGCACAAAATTTTGTATTTGCAGTATGTGTTTATGTAAAGCCCTGCTATGTCACTTAAGCGTATACATAAAAAATTTAACGAAGTAAATTGTATCGCTTATGTTCTATTTTCATAAATAATTTTAATTATGTTATAATTTGTATGAAGGAGCGTATGTTATCTCTGTTATCTTATCAGATATATAATAATGAACTTAAAAAATGGAAATTTAACTTTTTTTTCTACACACATTCTACAGAAATCCATTTAAAAGTTTGCAAATCCGTACCGCGAAAAGTTTAATATTTCGACTTAAGCAATTTTATCTTTTAGCCACAGACAATTAGTTTCAATTTAAAATATTGTATTGTACTAACGTTATTATACAATACAATATTATATTTGAACAAAATCATATATATGCCTATATTGTACTAACTACTATTTTAACAAAATCACTTTTTTTTTTCTTTGGGGCTCCACTTATTGTGTTACTTAAGCAAAAATTTAGCAAAAATAAATACATGATGTTCATGAATACTAATAATAATATTTAGACATTCGAATTATTAAATAATTTAATATGCTTAAATCAATCATAAAATGTTTATAACATATTTAATTAATTTTTCTAACATAGAATAATAATATGGTACATATACATACCTTCTTTAATATAAACTAACATTAGCAAAAAAAAAAAATTTCCACAAATTTAAATAATTTGAGGCCTTTATTAAATTTACTATAAAATGTTCTAAATATTAATGGTAATTTTTATTATTTTATTCTATACCACAAGGACCACTATTTTATGGTAAATTTAGTGAATAATATTATTTATGTTTTTCTATATTATATACATACGTAGCTCTGTTTAAAATAATTCACATCATTTAAATATGAATGGCATCAATATATTTGTTTTATATTTAAAATTTAAAATAAATTTTTGAACTTGTGGCTCCCAAACCTTTCAACAAAATACTATTACTTTAAATAATAACATAATGACTAGAAAATTAAATAAAATCTCATAATTTGTATTTATGTATTATTTAGACCAAAAGTATAAATTGAAAAGTTTTGAATTTGTTATTTTTGTGGTATTTTCAAAGTGTTTTGGAAAATATTAGAATGACAAGAACTCATGGAAAATAATAATTATGAATTAAATAGAATAGAATGCAACAAATGAAAATATTTTATTAAAAAAAAGAAAATTTTAACGGTTTGGAAAAGTTTTGACATTTGAAACTCTAATAATATTTAAATTGTGAATATTTAATAATATATTTTTTATGCGTAAAATATTTAAAGGATATTGGTTTACTTCACTATAAATTGATATTGATATCAATTATTTATTTTTGCCTCCTTCATCAAATGATAAATAATTATGTCAGATATTAGGCATAGAAAATAAACTAATAGACAAATAGTCTAAAAAGAATATAACAATTTATTTCAACAAATAATTTGCTCTCTACTTTGAACTTTGTATCATTTTGTTGAGTACATAATGTGGACTTAATAATATTATTAACAATATAATTATTGGGTACCTATACAAAATTTATTTCTGGAATGTTTAAACACGATTTAAATGGTTATTTCTTTGGCACAAAAAAATTTGAAATAAATAGGCCTAAACCTTATGATTTTAGTATGAGTACAATGAAAACTAATTCTATTTCAATAATTTTCTAACTAATGCTCATCAGAAATGATAATTTAGCTAGAATATAACTTTTTTGAATTATCCTTACTAAAAAATAGGCTTAAAAAGACTTTCAACCGGAAACAAATATCTCTCAAAAAATTTAAAAAAAGAACAATTAAATTATTTTTCTATGCAAAACAACACAGTAAATTAATTAATGTTAAAAAAATTTACATAAAATTATATCTAGTCCTGATATGAAATTAAGAAAATTAGCTTTTAAATAGAGTACCTAAGTTTTTATCAAAATTATACCCATTGACGTTTTGTATTGTAAAACAATTAGTATTTTGTCTACCATCATGAAAATTCCGAAAGGAAACATTAAAAAATACAGAAATAATAAATTAGGAGTATAGAACTGATTATTGACGGTTTTGGATGAAAATTGTCATATATATTAAAAAGTTTGATATTTAAGACTTTATAGCTGACTATGATATTTCATATGAAAACCTCTATAAACGTTTATTAATTAATCTGTGTACAATCTAAAACAAAAGAAGATCATGTTCAAAGAAAATACATATACAAAAGTCTTAAAAATCAATTTTGATTTGAATAATTTACAAATTCTTTAAAACTGTTTTTATATGATGTATTCTGGAATTCTATGAACATCCCCATTCAAATCAAAATTAAGTAAAGAAAATACGAAAAGTGACTACATAAAGAATTACATTCATTGAATCCCAAATAAAAGGAATTTTTATTGAAATTTGTTTTTTTTTCTTTTATTTCAAGAAAAATTTCTAAAAGGATTCACTTTGTATTTAAATTAAGGTAAAGACAAGAAGACATTTTTCCTTTTTCATTTGTCTATCTTGTTTTATTACAAATAGTTCAATTTTGAGTTTTTAGGATTTTGGCTTGTCACATTTTCCATCTGCTAAAAGATGAAAATTTTCTATTAAAAAATAAAAAAAAAAATGTATGCCTACTGCATCAGACAATAAAAAATAAATACTTCGAATTCATTGGAAAATTTTAACTATAAGATTGGGAAGTTGGAAAGTTGGATAACTATAGTTCAGTACATTTAAATGTAGATAATAATATAACAAATTTGATAATTTGTTTTCAATTTAAATTGACACTACAAGGACTCATTAAAATGTCTGAAATACATTATATTAAAATTATAAGATCTTTTTGTATGAAATATTATAATCTTATTCAAAAAGTCTAATCACGAGGACATTATAATAATACATACAAAATTCATAAAAATTGCATTACAAAATTTTAGAACAAATCCAAACGTAGAAAAAAAGTTATGTTTTTATTCATTTGCCTGATTTTTTTATTTTAAATTTATTTTTCTGAAAAAACAAATAAATGAAGATATATTCTATTTTTTATTAAAACCTTGTATTCTAGCTTAACAATAAAGCTACCATTTTGCACATCATTTTTAAGTCTAAAATTTGTCTAAAACACATTTTTAAAAAATGGATTGATATTATTAATCTACATTATTATAATCTATGATTAAAACCTTCATAATTTTTTAAGTTAAATAGAAATGTTATTGATTTTAACTAGAACACTATTTAAGAAAATAAAAGCAATAATATTTTTTCCAATTATTTTATTAGTAAAAATTGTGTAGCTTGGTTGTGTGAAGTTTTGTTTTCTAACCACCAGTATTGGTTGTAAAGTAGTTGTAAATAAGTTGTAAGAATTGCCATACAACTTTTAATTAGCTACTTCAAAACTTTACTACTTGATGACTAATCAAAAAAGTTGTAAATACAATCACAACTGGTGCACAACATTGTTAAAACGTTGCAACAACCTAATGTTTAACCTATTTATAACATTGCTGCGTCGTTGTTGTCTATGGTTCATAACAAGTAAATATTGATAAAAGCGTAGTTAGCAAGCATAAAACTGTTTTAGAAAACAAAATACTTCTTGGGCTATATGTGTATCGTCACATTAAGAAATATTACATAACATAAATTTTGTAATAAATTAACAAAATTATATACCAAAATTATACTTATGTCGATGAGAAATCCTGAAGCGATCGAAGAATAAATGATCTGATGATGTATCCAGTAGCAGTAGAATGTAATTTTAAGCATAGAATACTAAATTGAATGCATTAGTGGTTTTTTTATTTTGAATATAACTGTATATTGTTCTGATAGAAGCAAATCATCAGAACAGCCTTCAGTTGCTGTTTCCCGTTAAATTTTCCGGGATAAAGGTAAAGATTGTGCCGAGTATAACGCAATTTAACTTTCTATCTATTTATTAAAATTAAGACAAGTTATAACACCAATTCAAAACACACATTTAGTTCTATGACTCCAAGTCAAAAACAACATTGTAGTTGTTTAACAAAATTTTAAGCGCAAAATGTTAAAACTGTTTGTTGTTATAAATATTTTCGTACCATCAACATTAAATCAAAGTGTATTGCCTATGCAAGATAAAATTCACCATTTCCATTCGACGATATTTAATTTAATTAATACATCATATTGTACACCATTTTATTTTGAAGGACGCGATTTTAAATGTATAATAACACCATGGAATGTTTCAATTGCTTTTAATATATGTCCTAATGATATCATATTATCTTCTTAGCGTACAATTAAGCATGTACAGTATTTTCGCCTTCTCTGGTGCATCATTTTGAAGCATAATTTCTTCTTCAGTTAAACCATACTCATTATTTGAATCATTATTTGATCCTTCGTCATTTTCATTGTAATTAGCTGGTTCAACTTGAGTTGTAAGACTTTGATTATCCTCATCATTTGGAATATTTGCATTATCTAATTGAGTTTCTTCCTCATTTTGGAATTCAATTTTATATTATTGTCGTACATGATGTTCTTGAACTTGAGCTTGTTACATTCAATATTCTATGTTAACATCGTTAGCACTTTGACGAGCCTCTCTTTTAATACTGTTTGTTTTATTTGTTTTGTAACAATTGTTTCAAAACGAGCATCGTTAACTGATGATGGTTGACGAGATGGATAACCATTCTCAATACTGCATGATTTTTTGATAGCGAAAAATTCACGATTTTTTTGTGCTGCAGCAACGGCCATTTTTAATTATTTATTTTTAATTATTTATTTTTCTGACAAAGGAATATTAATTAACCGTTGAACAAAACTATTAAAAGCCACCAATTTTATATAATAAGTTTGTTTAGAGTCTGCAGGAATAACTGTATCAGTAGTAGTTGGCTTTCTATAAAAAAACATATATGGAATCTAATAATAATAATCTTCACAGAAAACTGGTTAACAACAAAATTGAAGATAAACAAATACTGCAAAAAAGTGGCGTTTACCAAATTCATTGTGATAATTGTGACGCGATCTACATAGTTCAAACAGGTCAGAGTTTTGGTGCTAGGACGAAATAACATAGAATGCGTATACAACATGCATGCATGCTTGATACAATTTTGCCTGCATGATTGATGAGAATAGAACACTACCATCAATCATTTCTCATCAATCAACGGTCAATCAACGGTCAATGATTGACAATATATTGACGAATGATTGACAATATATTGACGAATGATTGACTATTGATTGATGTGTAATAGGGCTTATATTTAACCAGTAAAGGAAAGAAATTAGATTTTTATGAAGGCTGAGAATTTAAATCAATAAAAAATAAACAAAACATTGGTCATAATCAAATTAAAATTAATAATTTAAATTCTCTTGCTATTTATGATTTTATTTTCAATTTCTGAATTATTTTCAATATAAGTTCATTTTAAATTTAAAATTTTTGAATTTCAATATGTAAACTTTACCAGGTTAATTTTTTTAAATTTATAAAAATTTTTTTGTATTTAATGCTTTTAATATTTTGTTTTGTATCCATTTATGATACATGATTATGACCGAAAAGTCGAAACACGCGTCGACATAAAATCAAATTGTGAAATTAACAAAAGTCTTGTATTTTTTTTAAAACTGTTTAATATATTTTTATTTTATTTGTTTTTTATCTTATTTAATTTTAATTTATTATTTAGAAGCAGAAATATTACAACAGCAAAAAAAAAATTATTATATTATTAAAATGTAAAAAAATTTAACTCAAAAATCTTTATCAAAAAGTCTAGAGAGAAAGAATGATAGCAAATCAATGATAAATTCCGCCAGCAATACTAAGTAGAATAAACAGTATAGAAAAACCATATCACATCTTTTTTGTAAAAATTTAGTAGTTTCAGAAAAAGTACCACGTTCCCAAGAGGAGTAACGACGAAAACACAAAAACAGTCATAATAATAACTTAAAACCAAGGTTTAAAAAACTTCGTAGTTATTTCAAGCTTTTACTATTTTTTTACTCTTGCTTTCTAACATCGATTCAGCAAAGGCATAGCAAAAGCTTTTTTTTCGTAATTGTTTTGCTTTCGCTTTGCTGGGCATTTTTATTTCAAAAAGTAATATGCAGGAAAAGCTTTTTCGTTATTTTTTTAAATAGCTACAGCAAAATGAGTTGAATACAGCTAAACAGCATTTGCTGTTGCTTTGAATTACTATTCAGCATTTATAGCACTTTACAATGCACTTTTGCTTTTTTGTTCCTTGTTCGTTATCTTGTTGTGTTGTGATTTGATTTTGTAAAATATATAATAAATATTAATTTTGTTAACAATAAAAAGTAAAAATGTCACGAAGAAAAACTAATTGTATTTGGATATATTTTGATGAGAATGTTGATCTTGGTAATGCGTCCTGTAAAATATGTAAAGCTATCCTAAAAAAACAATAGAAATTTTAATTTAAAACAGCATATGATAAACATCCACAATTATAATAGAAATCAGTTATCAGAAGGAAACATTATTAGCATCAATAATCTAAGTAGTAAAATAAAAACAAAAAGTATTAAAATAGAAATAAGTAAAAAAGTACTTTTTTTTTTTATTTACCACGAAATTTAAATTCATTCAACTCAACCACGCTGCACGAATAAATCAGAATACTAATACGCTAATACTATACAATGTATTTGCTTAAACAAACCAACACAGTATAGCTTTAATAGTTTACTCAGCACAGCAAATAGCTTTTTTTTTACTTTGACTTAAAATATTGAAAAGCATTCAGCAAAATTCTACTGTTACTATTATGTTTTGAAAAGCAAAAACACATGCGTAATATTTGTATGTGTAAAAAGCATAAAACTATTACTTTACTTCGGTTAAGTTGTAACAGCAAAGCGCAGTAATAGTTTTTTTTTTTAATTTGAAATGCTGTGATAGTCAGCAACAGCAATAATTTAAGTGCTTTTACTATTTCTGCTGTAGTTTTTTAAACCCTGCTTAAAACTCAACGTACAATTGTACAATAATTCGAAGAAAATTATACAGAAAAACCAAAAATGATTAACAAAGTGTTTTAACTCTACTTGGAATTCTGTATTGATATTATTATATTTGGGCAAATCTATAACAAACTCTTATCGTATACATTAATTTATTAAGCTGGGACTTATTGTCGTGAAATTTATGAATGATTTTTAGTATTTCAACTAAAAATAAAGACCTAACTATTTATTTAATTTCTGAACTTTATTTGATTATTATTAAGCTATTGTACTATTAATATATGTACTCATATATTATAGTACAATAGATGTAACAAGGTCTAATTAATATTTCACTCTATGAAATTCAAATTCAATAATAAAATTTTGAAAAAAAAATTCTAATAAAATATACAAAATATCTTTAAATATTTTTCTTTAAAATACTTTCGACTTTTTCATCTCTAAATAGATTGTTTTTTTTTCAAGTAAATACTCTTAAGTATTTCCCTTTTTCCATTTTCAAACCTAATTTTCAATTTTAAATTTTCTTACTTTAAAATTTCCATAATATTAATTATTTAAAAGTTCTTATTGCCTTAAACGTTAAAATTCCCTATCATTTCATTATTATCTTTACTACAGAACTTACTACTACCACTCCTAGGGGTAATGACAAAATGAATCGAAATAATTAAGCATATCAAATACTAATTTGAATCAATTTGAAAATATCCGAAATAACGGTGATGATGATACTCTACAGTCTACACAGTTACACTCCACTCTTCGTTCTCTTTTATTTTCATTCAACAAAATAAAAATAAAACAAAAAAAACGAAAAAAACTGTTTTTTTAATTACTCACTTTTAAGCTTCTCTCCCAGTCTCCTTCTCTATCTCTCTCTCTCTCTCTTACACAGACTTTTGGATGTTGTTTTTTTTTTACAAAATTTTCAATAAGATTCAAAAAGTGAGAAATTAGAAGAAAAAAATTTAAGGAAGGAGGACAAAATTACTAAAAAAGTAAACATTTTATGCTAATTTTAAAATGAATAGACAGACGGCTTATTTACTTGCTAATCCAAAAAAAAAAAAATAAAAAAAAAAAATAAAAAACAATATAAAAAATAATACAATAAAAATAAACGAAAATTTTTATTTTAGATTTGTTTACTGTAAAAATACAGTAAGGATCTAAAATTATATCTTGGTGGAATTATTATATCAAATCGAGGCCATATGTTAAGGTGAACTGAAAGCTCAATGATTCCCATATAACACTATTATTGCTATAAGCTTTTTGCGGACTATTATGACACTACTACAAACACTAATAGGAGTATTAGCGTTGATTTCAGTGATCTGAATTTGTTGCGAAACGTAGCACTAAAATGGACAATCCTATAAGGCTCTAGAGTAATTCCTATAATATTGTTATAGGATTAGTATAATCATATATATGATTGTAATTTAATGTAAATGTTTTTATTTTACAATGACATTCTTTTGAAATATTTTATTTAATTTTTTAACTTTATTGTAATATTGGAATAAATTTGTTTTTATTTAATCTGATAGGAGTGTTCTTATAGCAATATTAATCCCATTATTCCCATACAAACATCATTACAATAACTTTACGGCTCATCTGGAGTTTTAAAGGAGGTTTGCAGCACTAATTGTGATTATATAACAATAATATGTATTATGTAAGTAGACTATAGAGTATACTCTAATTTAACTTTACCACATAAACTTCCAAATATGGGCATAGCTTTTAGATTTAAGATAACTTAAAGATGTATTATGATGATTTTTTTTAGCGTAGTGTACAAAGCTATTTAATTTTTAACATTTTATTACAAATAAATTACCATTTTTGATTTTGTTTTCTTTAATATAAAATTCAATACAGCTGATGGAAAGACAATTTGAATTAAGTTTTAAACTATGTAAAAATTTAAAATATGCATTTATGATTAAGAAAACTATGTATTTTTAGCAAATAAGCGGTATTATTATTATTAAGTCATTATTTTTATTTTTAATTCATAAATTTTGTTTTATTTACTTTTGTAATGATTGAATTAATTAATATAGTATATGAATTTTGGTATTTTAGTTATAGGAAATAGGAAAAGAATGAAAACAAAAAAAAATTAATAAAAAAATAATAATATTTGTTAAAATAAATAGAGTTATTAAAATTAATTGCATTTTAGTACTATTACATTTTTTTTTCAGATAATTCTTATAGTCTAACAGATCACTCTAAATTTCATTTTACAACACTACGATGAAGGTATTACAGCAGCAATAAGTTAATAATAATAAAAATAGTCTTTATTACAAAGCTTGTAACAAATTTTGAATTCATACAAATTAAATTCATTTTTTGTACAATGTATCCTTAATCAAATTAATAATTAATTCAAATTAATAATTAGTGTTTAAAACAATTCAGATTAGATTTTTAACTTATACTAAATAACATTTAATTTATATCATATCTTAAAACAAATAGGGGTTGTGTAGTTCGTTGGTGAAACGATAAATTAGTGGGCTCTCAGAAAAGAAGAAAAAGTAAACTTTATTTTTTAATACAATTATAACAATATACAATACATATATAAAAAAACGAATCTTGCAAAAAAAAAAACAACAACAACAACACTAAACAAAATTTGAAATTCTCATTCTACAATCCACAGTTGCATCAAATATTAAATTGATGCGTAGTTTCTATATATATGTATAAATTAGGGCGTAATTAAAAAACAAGTGGTTATATATACAAATACATATGTATGTACCTACATAATCTTGAAACAATTCTAATATCATAGCTAATAGTACGTTTTCAAGCTCATGTTTATGGATAAACATGTTGTTTATGATAAACTGGTTGTTTACGTAGTGGTTTTCCCATACAAATTTGCTGAAAATCATAAACAAGTAGCGAGGTGTTTATATCATAAACCACTTCAAAAACATGTAACCCATCCATGAAATTTTGATTTTTTGTCGATTTTAAATTTTTTTTTGCATGACCCTTGATTTTTTTGTCATAAATTCATTTTGTCATTTGTCAAAAAAAAAAAAAACAAAAAGAAAAAGAAATCAAAATACCAAGAATAGATGAAATTATGTGAATTTGTGTGAAATTAGTTTAGCTTCAATTAATGATCATCAAAAAAACGAAAAATCAAGTATAAATTCTCAATTATCATGAACACGATTAATTGGAAAATCTTGTATAATTTTAATAGAAAAAAATGAAGAAAAATTCTATGGAGTTATAGAAGTGATTGAGAAATTACAAGACTTACATGGAAAGTTAACAGAAGAATTAAAACAAAGGATATTGTAAAAGATGCATTTTTATTTTTAATTCACTTAATTTAATCAGTTTTATATATTAAAAATGTATAAATAATAAGGCTTTATATATAAGTAAAAAATTCAAATGGAAAAAGAGATAATAAATTAAAATGAAGATTATTTTTTTTATAAAATTGTAAATTGATTTATTTTGGTATTTCGTTTTTGAAAGATTCTCAGAACTAAATGTTGAAGTGAGTGAAGTGGGTATGGTAATAAACTAAAATGTGAATTATTTTATTTAATTACAAAAAAAGAAAAGAAAAACAAATCAAAAAGTAAATAGATAAAAAATATATTTGGATTTCCTGTTCTTTTTTACCAAAAATTAAATTATCACTGCAATTAATTAGAAGTATTTATTATTAAGAATTAGTAATAGTTTTTGTAATATTATTTAGTAAATTAGTAATAGTATTAGTATAGTATTTTATATATACAAAGAAATTTTTTTTATATAATAATAAATATGTGAAACAGCTGATTGTTTTCCAAAAAACCTTGTGAACACTTGACATTTGACTGGTTTATGAGCTAGTTGTTTATCCATAAACATGAGCTTGAAAACGTACTATAATATGTAAAAGTGAAATTGAATTTTTTTATATGGATGTATGTTAGAAGAGTATAAAACTATTCTATCATATTGATTCTGCATGCATGCATGTGTGTATACATAACCACATTTCGATGGTACAGTATATAAAAAAAAATCTTATTTAGGAAGTAGGTAGTAATCAATTTATACACCTAATTAAATATAGACCGACATGGTCATCATAATTATTTATAAAAAAAAGAAACAAATTTTGTAATTTATATTGATTTTTTTTGTTGATAAGCAAGATGGATGAGATTGCGTCGTTGGTTCATAAAACATAAGTAATAGGAGAGCAGCAGAAAACAAGCAAACTAACTCACAAAATCAGATAAATTTGAAAATAGGAGAATTTATATATGCATATATATAAATACATATGAATATCATATTAAGCATTTATATATTCCACTTTTTTGCTTACGTTTTTTTTTTTTGCAACCGTATACCAGACCGAGAAAGGTGATGCGTTGAATGGGTTAAAAAAAATTTTTCAGTTTTTTTGTTTATTATTTTTTTTTTTATTTACACAAGAAATAACGGGAAAGAATAATAAAAGGAAATCTCCTTTTTATTTTAATTTGTTTTAATCCACATCTAGCTAAAATTGAGATAGAATTTTTTTTCACGTGTTAGAAGAGTGCAACATAGTTTTTAAGCTCTTCCAATTTGGTCAGTTTTACAAATTGATTGGTTTTTGTTTTTTTTTGTAAAATTTACATGATGACAAAAAATATGAAAATAAAAATATCTGTGTGTACCTACATGTGTGTATAATAATATAATTGATAAAAATGATGTATAAGCATAGGTACACCAAAAATGAATTAAAAAAAAGTTTTTACCTATATGTATACCTACATCAAACTATTAAAATATATTATATTAGGTATAAAATTATTTACTAAGCCAATTATATGTATATAATATAATATGATATATTATTCATATATCATCCATTGAACCAATCTTCTGGCCTGGAATATAAATCAAAAATGAAATACTTAGATAGTTGAATGAGTTAAAATTGTTTTTGTTTTTTTTTCTTTCAAAACAGATTTTTCATTGTTTATATATTGATTATAGCTACAAATACAAACGCATATTATTCTTTTCTCGGCGAAGTCATCAAAATAAAAATAAGAAAGGAAAACTATTGAAAATAAAAAAAAAAAAAAAAACAATGTGCATTTTTTTTGGATATAAAATTAAAGGGTAATTAAGTTATTTCAAATAAACGTAGGAATTTAGGAATATATAAAACAGTAAAAAGTTTTTTCAAAATTCACAAAATTGTCAAAATGTCTAAATGTAGGTATTAAAGTTAAATATGTTTATGAAAATAAATAATTTTTTTGCTACACTTTAATATAAATAAATTTTTTAAATTTTCGAAATAGAAAATATCAAAATTACATTATAAAAAATTCAAAACGTTGATGAACTGAATAACTGACAAAAAAAATGGAATGATAACATTTACGTGCACATATCATGAAGATGCAATTGCAATTGATGACATAATATAAACGCTAATAGCCAGTTTTTGCAACAGATTTTGTTGACTGCAATTGCAATTCAATGTGAACACATCCAATTACCACGCGATCTATTAACTCTTTTTTCTCTATTCTTAGTCTGTTATTCTTTTTATGAAAGTTGGTTTAGATAAGTTAAGATATAATTTTGTGATAAATATTTTAATAAATGATTAAACCGTGTGTGAGCATGGGCCGTTCCTACTAGTAGTATGAAAAAAAAAAAAACAAACATTTGAACTATGAATTAAGAATTAATAATTGTTCACAAATGTACAGTGTATTATTATACTAGAAGATTAATACAATTATTATAAACTACAAATATATATATATATACATATTAGAAAATATAAAAAAATCAAAAAAAGTGTACATAATATATCCTTAAATATTCACTTTTAAGCTTCAAGTTCTAAATAAAATAGTTAAAGACATTCTATTGCCATAGTGCAAAAGACGAATGTCTTACTTTCATTACATATAATAGATTTAACAACAAATGGTAATGAAGAGTTTCATTACAGCGTAGTGACCACTGACTGTAAACTTCATTACTGTGGAATTGGCTGAAAATTTATTATAAATTTAATACTTTTCATTGCATTTTCATGGGTTTTCATTACACAATTCTCTGTGTGTAGATGGACAATTTGTTTGCTTCATAAAAATTTGGCAAAAATAAAAACATTTTGTTTTGTAATCACATCATAGAATCTGTCTAAATGTATGGCAAATAAGTATGAGGATCAATTGACCACTCTAATTTGTTGGTATATTAAAAAAGTATTATACTAAGATAATTAACAAATTTAGATTGCCTGAAATATATGAATACGTATATAGCTAAAAAAAAATATACGAAATTATGGCCAACAATTCGCTTTAACTCAACTTGTGATTAATTTTTTAATTAATTTTAAGTAATGGTGCTTATGATTGAAAACGTACGAAAAACGCGCTTATTATTCATCCTTCATTTATGTTGGTATGATTAAAAACGCGTGAATACATTTTAGTACGAAATTTTTCGAAATTAAATGACAGTTGTCAAAATTAATTTTTTAGTATAATAATATTAAATTTTCATATTATTCTATTAAAAAATTAATTTTGTTAGATACAAAAATAGATACAAAAGTTAGAAACAAAACAGTACATACAAACTAATAAGTTGTTTATCATTTTTATTTAATAAAATATAAAAATAAGTACTAAGAAATTTAGTAAGAAATTATCATATTGTGTATAGGTAAGAAATTTATAATTAAGTTATGCCGATTGCAATTGTGAGAAATAATTTTTATTTTTCTCCTAATCATAAAAATTTATATGTAAATTAATATTTAAAAAGTTTAATAGAAAAAAAATACATCTTAAATTTTTTCATCAAAACAATTAAATATTAAAAATTACTTAAATTTTTTAATTATTAAATTTCCAAACGTTAACACAACTACAACACGTTTCACTTTTATTCAACAAACTGTTTTCGAGCGTTTTCAATCATACGAAAAAAACATTTTCGAAAAATCGTTTACAGTACGTTTGTCGAGCGTTTTCAATCATACCAAAACACAATGTTTGATGAAATGTTCACGTTTTCGTATTCTCTACGTCTTCAATCATAAGTCCCAGTACAATGTTCTTTTACTTCTTCATTTCTCAAGAGATTCTAATGCTTTTTTTGTTTACAAAATGCCCGACATTCTATTGCATAGCTCAAGAGCATTTAAACAAGTTTTATCTAAGTTTTCACCTTCCTGTTTATGTTCGTGCATTTAATTATTAAAATTTTCTCTTTTAAAGATTCCCAAATATATCAACCATGTTTTATGTATTTGTTAAATTTTACGATTATATTTTACTTCAATATTAATTACTATAATGTTTAAATATTTTTACAACTCGCTGTATATAAAAACACTTAGAAATATATCCGTTCATTAATTAAATTTCCATTACATTCACACTGAGAAAATAAAAACAGAAAAATTTCTTCACAACAACAACAAAAAACAATAAAATTAACAAGAAAAAAGAAAAAAGGAATTTAATGAAAGCTTTCAAAACAACACTGTAGGACACCGGAAAAGAAAAAACAACAACAACAAATACAAAAATAAATGAATATTTCAAAGGAAATAGAAATGCCGTCATGACGCTTGTTGTAATTATTGCGACATTGTTTTTGTTTTTATGTTTGTTTTTTTATTTTTTTTATTTATTTTAATTTTTCATATTATTTTCCGGTTTTTCATTTTCTTTTTGTTTTTTTTTATTTTATTAATGGTTTTATGGAATACGATTTTTTGGTATTATCCTTTTTCAATCAGATTGTTTTGTATATCCTTTGAATAAAATATCTAATATTATTTATAAAAAAACTTGCCCCACGCATTAAGGACCAAAGTAATAAAAAAAAAAAAAAAATAATAAGAAAGAGAAGAATTTAAAAATAAACCTTAATCTTGTATAATATTCCACTTAATGAAATTTTCAAAATTTAAAATAGGGACTACTGTTTTTTTATTTGTCTTCTTTTTTCTTTAATCCTTCCTAGTACTTAGTAATTGCTTTATAATAGAGTTTTACCGTTTATTTGTATTTCGAGTTTATTCATTTCTTCTTTTAAACTCTTATTAAGATTTAAAATGGTTTAAAGTTCTGATTCATGATCGTTGCTATTACTATTGATTCTTCGCGACTCCAACAATAGTTGCATAAGGCTCAGCACTCAAATGCACTTTTGGGTATTCATTTTTCAACCTTTTCTAATACTTTCCGTTTAGTTTTTATGTCAAGAAACCAATAACGTTTTTTTTGTTGCAACAACTCTAAGCATATTATTTTTCTTTATACTCGAATTTTGTTTTTAGATCTGAACTAAATAATTTGAAATTTGTTTTAAAAGTTCCAAAAAATGATAGATACATTTTCAAAGTATTGAAAAATTAAACCTTTAGTTGAAAAACAGATCAGTTAACATTATCCCGATTTCATTATAATTGTAAAATCTAATATAAGAAATCAATGATTGTCATGAATGTAAACTCGTCAATGATTGTTTGTCATGATTGTGAACAATCAATGATTGTGAACTCATCCTTAAATAAGATTTATACTATTGTAAAAAAAATAATCAAATAACAGTGTTGTAATAGGTTTTGTAAATCCTTCATCCGAGATCCGGTCATATTTATCTCTTCTTTTGACACAGTAATTTAACGCTTGAACGCTTTCTTTTGAAATATCGTTTACAATTAAATCAATTTTATTATGAAAATTAAAGTTCAATATACAAATTCGAGTTTAAAACATAGAAAGCAATTTGATAATGAAGACATGAATTTGGTTCAATATCCGCAATACCTCGGCTATAAATGAATTTCCATAACTAGTATTCTGCCCTCTGGCGATTTAAATTGTGTGATTATGTGCTGTACTTCATGTTCCACAAAAGAAGCACTTGAGTGGAGTTTATACGGATTCAGTTTCAACAGAGCATCTCTTCATGCCTACGAGATATGTATAAGAAGAAAAAGAACTCCAAAATACGACGATGTTGAAGAGGTTTACAAAATTAGCTGTTATATAACGAATAGACCGTTTTTTTGGCTTTATCAAATGTTTTAATTTATTGTTGAAAACGCCAGCTCATATGTTAGAATTGTACTTCATCTGGGGTGCGATAAAAAAACAAAACGACGATTTTCTAAAATAAAACGATGTTCAAGAGTGGTAAAACGAGTAGTTATATTTGGGTCACTGAAAACAAATAATCAGTCTTTTTTAAATTTAAAAAAAAAAAAAATCGCTTTTGAAAGCCTTTAAAAGAAATTATATTTGTTTTTGGAAAATTGTTCAGCTTCCATTAATTTACTTTAAACTACTTAAAAGGTAATTATATAGAAAATATTTTCATTGCTGATATTCTTTATTTTGTACAACATTTTCTAAGTTCTCTGTTTATAGTTTATTTAAAAAACAAATCATTTTAATGGAATAGGTTGGAGAATGGAGCAAAAAGAAAATTTCTAGGAATAGAATAAATCAGTTGTTTTTTCTCTGTACAGTATCATTTTGTATACAGACACCGAGGAATTTAATTTTATCCTTGTTTACAAGATTATGGTAATTATTTTCCTATTTTAATAATATATTTTATATATGTATGTATGTATATAATAAAGTTTTTTCATTTAATTTTTATTAACTATTTTTTTCTTTTCCAAACCGTCATATGAAAATTGCATTTGTAGTTTGCACATTTCTTGGAATTACTACACTGTTAATACTTTTGTAATCCAGCAGTGATTTTGACAGAAAAACCATGATTTCTAATTTTAATTTTAAAAAAACAATAACTATAATAGTTTATAATATATTAAGTAAAAAAAAAATTGTGTAATTCAAAATTAAAATTAAAAAATAATTCATTAACCTGTATTTATAGCAGTGCTATGAAATTATTACTCGTTTTTTTACAATTTACTTTTTCTGAGAATTTTCTTTTTATGTTCTTGTAACTTAGTTAGAATTATACTTTCGTGCATTAATTACGGTACAAAAAGTTTTTATTATACATAAAGCGTACATACATACATATGAATGTGTAATGTTTTTCGAATTTATTTCGTTATGAATTCAACTTATTAAATGTAATAATTTACTGCTATTGTCAGCAGCCATATTATCTACTCAAATGGAATAGTTTACTTCAGTTAATACCAAATTATTCTCTCAACAAATTTTATAATCATTATACTTAATTTGTAAATTAAAAAACGTACAGTACAAATATCTGAGCCATTTCAAACCCGATTTTCATTATTATTCTTTTAAATGCTAGAAAAGGAGACGTAGCAAAATATTTTTTTTTTAAATATTTTAAATTTTCAGTTTAAAATTTCACTTAATGTACAAGTCATTTTAACAAACAAAAATTTTAATTTGTCAAATTGCCGGTGTTATTTCCCCCTTTTAATTTAATTTTAATTTTTTCAAATAAATTATTTATTACTTATGAGGTTGTTATTTAAGATAAGTCAATGAAAAAAACATTAGAACCATAAATTGGATTGGTGGGAAACATATTGTAACGAAATATTAAGTACGATTTTTTATCAAACTTCAACGAATTTCGAGATGGTCAATATATGCTATTAATTCTTTATTCTATGACAAATTAAATTAAATTTAAATTAAATATTCATGACTTGAATATGATCCGAATTCCGGACCTTCCGATCAGTTTTCAGATAATATCTACCAAGTAAGTTGGACTCTATATAATACAGGGTGGATTTATTCATCGAACCGTGTTACACCACCATGCAAAACTTAACGACCGAGCAACAAACCAAAGTGGTAGAATTTTACTTTTCCAATGGACATTCGACTTTCTTAACAATTTAATAATGAGTAATGAAACACATTTTCATCTTAATGGATATGTAAATAAACAAGATTTGCGATTTTGGGGTACTGCAAACCCCAGAGTTGTTCATCAGCGCTAATTGTACTCCCTCAACTGCACATTATGGTGTGGAGTGACATCACAAAGAGTTATAGAGCTTTACTTCTTCGAGAATGGAGTGACGATGAATGGGGACAGATATTGTACTATGATTAATAATTTTGTACGCCCTGTGGCAGCCAACAAGTGGTTCAAAAGGATGTAGCAACAGCACACACACAAAAATAATAATAAACAAAAAGGTTATTCAAATTTGGACGCAGGTGAGACTTTTGGCCCCCCTGTATTTGTAAAATGATTCATTGCTTTACCCATTTCATCTATTTCTTTGATAATAATTTCCTATCCAAATGGTTGTTTATTCCTAAACATTCCTAAATACATTCCTGAACAGTGTATTTATATAGGATAGCTATTAGGCCTTTAATAAAAACCTACAATATTTATGTATATAGGTTTAAGTATAGTAAGTAAAACATTGTTATTCAATATTTTTTACTCTGATGTAACAATATAATTTAAGGTGGTGTAGCGTAAATCAATTCAATTTTTTTGATTTGATATTTTTCAAATCAACTAAAAAAATTCATGGTGTCGGGAGAATCAATTTTCAACTATTTTAAATAAGTTCAACTAGTTGATTCAATTTGTTTCGGCTTTGAATTTTTGACATTTCAAATCAAAAATTTTAAGATTGTTGGAGTTTCCAATTTTGTTTTTTATTAGTTATTTATATTCAAAAAAGTTATAAGTTTATAAGTAAGTTCAATAAATTTTAGGTTTTTTTTATATTTTTCATTTTTTGTTATACTTTTCAATTTGTGGGCTTTTTTTTATTATTGAAGTCATATTTACTTTTTAGCTCGTTCTAGTTTGTATTTGTTTGGCCAAAATTTTATAGTTTTTTTTTTAATTATATTAACTTGCCTTATACAAGTCCATTATGTCTTTTAAAAGTTAATATTATTTCAATAATATAATTACTGTTTCGTTTAGTAATAATAGGCGCTATAGCTATATATATTATGTAAAGTAAATACATAATATATATATAAGTAGCTATATTTCGTTCTATTCATAGAATTTGAAAAGGAATCAAATATTTTGTTGTTTTCTATTTTTTTTTAAATAATGTAGCTATTTATGCAAAAATAAAGTGAAAATTTAATGTAATTCAGGATTTTACATCAAATTGCATCAAAAAAACTATTTCGGTCGAAAGTGGATATAACGTCTTTTGAAATTCAACTCCTCATTTATAAATTATACATTACTACAAGAAATTTATCGCAACAAATCACAACAAATCAAAAAAAATTCAAATTTCAACTAAAAATATTTATATAAAAAAAGCAGAAAAAATTCATAAAATTGATACACCCGACAGCGACAATTGAAATATTTCGATTTTAGTTGAAAATCAAATCAAAATTGAATGTCGCGACACCACCTTTAATTATTAGTTGGTAGATTGTACAGCGTCATAGTTCGACAATATATTTTATAGCTCTCATCTCTGTGCTTCACTTTATTATTGTTCAAGTGTTATTATTCATAATTAATTATTGGAACAGGAATTTAATATTTTTCTATAGTTAACTAGTTCTACTAGAACTGTTCTATAGATATTTTTCTATAGTTACTATATATATAGAAATATATTTTCATTGCCATTTCAATATGTACGTTGTCATCAATTGATTAGGAACATACGATTGTACGTTGACAATTTTCCGATTATCTTTATTTTGTTGTCCTTAAAGAATTAACATTTTTTAATTTTTATTCCGCCAATAATAACACCATTCCATGTCCAAAATATGGTTATTTTATATACCATGTTATCAAATCAATATTTTATTTTGTATAGATAATTTTAATTTTATTGAATTTTGTATAAATAATTTTCCCATTAAACAGTACATTGCTTATGAGTGTTTGACTTAGCTATTTTCCTTTAGTTGTTATGCTGTTATGGAGCACCCTGCGCATAATCATTCTTATAAAATATCTTTGAATATATAAGCAGTTTCAAATTCCAATTCTTACAAAATTTGTTTTTATTATACTTTCTTACAAAAAAATAAACATTCTATTTTCAATATTGTGAAGTGCACATAAATTACGCACTCGACAATATTTCACATATTACACAATTTTCTTTTCATAATTTCAATAACACAATAAATAACACGAATGTGTTATATATATATATTATTATGCATTTATCTGGATGTTTGTAAGTGCGACGGAATACTCCAACACATATACAAATTGCAATATGTATACAAATTGCTTCGGTACTCTTTTTTAACCCCTGTCTACCATGCTGAACCTTTGCAGGAAATAATACCATTGCATGAAATGTATTTTTTTAATTTAATGTTAGTCTTCTTCGCAAATAATAAGGAAAAATAAAAAATAATAATAATAATATAAATAACACAAAAATTTTTTTTGATTTATAATAAGAAGGACTAATAGAAATTTTATCGATAGTTTAATATGGTGTAATAACCAAAAGGCAAACAGCATCTAACACAAAAAAAACATAATGCACTTATTACTTAAAATTATACACAATATGCATATGTGTCTACATATTGTTTTTTTTTTTTTTTTTTTTGTTGTTATGATAATGATCATAGCATCATAGTTTTGCCATACCGTATGCATAGCCTGTATAGTACTATAGGTATATATATATACTCTAGCCAGAAATGTGATGCGATGTTGAGTTAAAATTGTTATCTATTTTTATATTTTTTGTTTATTGTTCGTTTTTTTAATATGTATATAAATATATGATATATAAATTTATGATCGTATATAATATTTAGTATGTATTATGAGGTTAAGTTTTGGTTTTGCTGATTTACACATAAAAACAATAACAACCTATACATTTTTAAAGAAATTAAATGAAATTTTGTACTATTATTTTTTATTTCTTATCTTTGTAAATTTATAATTTTTTGGTATAATTGTTTTCTTCAAGTATGTAGAAATGCATGTTGTAGAGAGCGATGAATTTTTTTTATTATAGTAGGTAGGTATATAATGTATCGTATCGGTTAAACCATATTCATCGTTGTTCTTCTTTTTAATGTATGTTATGAATAATAATTATGAATGAATTTTAATATGAACGACGATAATGAATTTTTTGAAATTAAATGAAATTTTAAATAACCGATCAATGGTTCACAAGTTATGAACAGTTTTGTAAATACCTATTTATTTGCAGTAAATTTTTTTATTTTAATTTTTTCTCCAACACGCGTTTTTATTTTATTCATCAAAATAAATATTATGTGTACCTACAATATTATTGTTGTTTATTTTTACAATTTTATTTATTGTTGTTTTTAAAATTGTTTTCGTTTAAAGTTGTGGCTCATTATAAAATATTATTTGTTCGCTATAAAATTTGACGCTAAGCTTACGCAGTGAATGTTTATTGAATGTTAACAGGATTAACTTAATTCTGAATTATATGATAAATTTTCAATGTTGGCAAAAAGGATGTCGCTAAAATGATTACATGTTGTGACGATCAAATTACAAAGCATTCTAAATAAATCTAAATTTAAATCAAAATCGTTTTAATAAGAAAATTACTGCGTTTTATTTTATTAAACCCAGTATAAGTATATAACAATGCATATTTTATCTCTTGCACAAATGAATCAGAAACTACTTTAGATCTGAATTAAATAATTGTTTTTCATATTTAAATTTGATTCATATTTGAATTCAATTAGATGAACTGAAATTGTGGTAGTACGTTTTTGTAGTAGTACGTTTCATCATCAGTTTGGGTCCCGGAAAACTTAAAATTAATTTTCCGAATTTCGATTCTGAATGCTCTTTTATATAAATAACTGATTTCATTAGACATCAATTCTTATAATACACAAAAAATTTGCGACCAATTGGTTTTACTTAGTTATATTTATGTAGATGTAAAATATATTATAGAACAAAATATAGCGTTTCGAAATATTATCTTCATAGTGGTTTAATAAATATTAAGAACGTATTCTGATGAGATAAATTCAATATGTTAATAGAATAACAGGGTATTAAGTAAAATTAGAAATACTTTGATTTGAAATTTGACTATCTATTGAAGAATCAATCTCACCATATTCTGTGATATTTTTCGTTGTGCACAGCCTTATCCAGTTCCATTTACTCATCTTTATACACTGACTTTATTATTCCAAAACTATTTGTGTTATACTATTCAGGATTTTTTTTATAGTACAAAAACAAAAGTCTGTACTCAATTGTCAGTATTCACTGAAAGCATTTATGTATTTACAAATATTTATTTCAATTTAACATACTTTTCAGTTTTTGTAACCGGATAAGTCATAAGTCGGACAGTCATGGCATTGAATCTGAATATTCTAACAAAAATATTATAGTTTAGTATCGATTTCATTGAAATTTTGATAGCATGCCGAAGGCTTATCTGCTTATCTGATAATCTGTAATACATTAGTTTAATATTTGATATTTGACTGTCAATGTACAATTTTACCATCTAAACCATGCTCAGAAACATTTATTTACTTGTCTCTACATTTATATTAATGTTGAACTATTATATATTGTAGTTTTGATGATATGTCGCATATTTGCATACAATGTTGTACATATACATATTCTTATTTAAAAATCAGATTCATAATATTTTCTAAGCATTATTTTTTATTATATTTTTCTGTAGAAATTCCTGATCTCTCAATAAAAATCAAATATAACATATTTAATCTACAAATATTTCGAGAAAGAAAATTTTCTAATGAAATTTTATATGATTTTTCATTTTTACTAACTAAATACTTATATATTATTGCTATTATAGAGTATTATTAAAATATAGGTATCTATACATAATATGTTGTCATGTCATAGAATATAATTAAACTTGGTTTTCTCTTTTAAATAATATATATTTTAAATTTTACTGACCAACAAAAGTAAGAAGAAAAATCAAAAATTTGGTTTTCTATTTTTTCATTTACTTTGATTTAACATTCATATTTAAAACATTTCAATGAATGTATGCTAAATTAAAAGCTATGAAGATAGTTATTACTTTCATAATATTTTCTAAACATCTGACTTTTGAACTCTCCATTAGAGTCATTAAAAATTCAGGAAAACAATTTGTAATTTGTTTTCGACTTGTTAAAGTCTTATAAATTACTTATTTTTTAATTATATTAAATAAATTTTAAATTTTCTTTGATGTTTACTCAAAATTATTGTACAAGAATTTCAAAAAAATAATTTTGTAAAATATCAATTCAATAGCAATTATTATTAATAATAAATAAATATGTATGTATGTATAATAAATTTAAAAAATAAAAGAGAACACTATTAATTTTGCTAGTGAATATTTTAAGAGAAAAACATTATTGAGAAATATTTTCACAATTTGACATTTACTTGGAATTTATCGAAATTTAAAAACTATTTTTCAACTATTTATTTATTAAAACAATTAAAGTGCACTTCTGATATAAATCTCGATGCATTGAATTAACTCCATATGAATTAAATTCTTATAATTTTATACTCTAATATTAATTTAGTATTGACATACTTATTTGTAATAAATCTAACTAGATTACTATAAATATCAGCATCACGAATATGTTACTGAGGGTTGACTATAATTTGTATTATTGAAATATTTTTAATTCGATAAATTTGAAATCTTGCAATAAAATATATGCAAAGTATAACAAGTATAATTTATATCAGTGACAGACTATTATAAGTGTCCTTCAACTTGATAAGTCTCCATTTCATGTAATAAATACATACGCGCCAGATATCAATAAACCAATACAAAAATCTATGGATTTTTATAATTAATTACAATTTGAAATAAACTAGATACCTGTAACAGTGAAATTAATAATAAAGGCGGGAGATATGAATGCGAGAATCGAAAATGATATAATTAATGGTATAAGACAAAAATTCAATGAAGAAGTTGTAAATGAAAATGTCAAAGCATTAATTGACTTATGTGCCCGATATGAGTTGAGAATTAACAACACATTTTTCCCTCATAAAATATAACACAAATACACGTCGAACAATACCAGATTCCACCAATCTACAATTTATTATATTATAGCGAACAAAAACATAAAGCCTGAACAAATATTAGATGTAAAGTCTCTAACATCGGCTAATCTAAGAACAGATCACCACTTAATAATATGTAAAGTGCGCATTATAACAAATCATCATAAAAACAAACCATCATTATAATATATAGATATTAAAATTAACACCGAATGACTTATGAATACGTCAACACAATTCTTATACAAAAGCTGATTGAAACATAAAATTAAACACAACACAGTAAATAATAGTGACAATATCGATGAAGCTTGGAATAAAATTAAGCAAAATTCAGCAGCAACAGAAGCACTTGGCGGAAGAAAGGTTAATGTAAACGCACAACCCACAAACAATCCATGGTATTGTGACGAAATCAAAACTTTTGCGAAAAAAAAACGTGAACATTACTTGCAATACAAAACTTCAACAAAAGCACGAATCGACTTTCACAAATCCATACAAGTGAGAAACCAAGCGAATTCTAAGATAAGAAATATAAAGACAGGGTTTTGAATGAAATTAACAAAAGATATGGAACAAAAAAAAAAAATTTGGAATTTCATAAGAAACAGAAAAAAAAAACTAATCAGCTTTAATTTCACCAAACGAATGGCCCAAACATTTCAGCAAATTATATCAAAATCAAAACTAAAATAAAGTGATACAAAGCAATTTTTACACTTAACATCCACTTACAATAGAAATAATACTTACAATAGAAGAAACCACTAAAGCACTAAAAAACAGAAAATCACCCGAAATTGATGGAATAATAAACAAGTTTTTTAAATACAGTAGAACAGAACTCAAATATGAAATAAGCAAATTGTTCAACAACATAATGACACGCCAGACTATTCACTCAGAATCACTTATTTTCAAAAAAGGAGAGAAAAGAGAATGCAAAAAATTACAGCGGAAAAACTCTATTAAATGCAGTTCAGAAACTACTAACGAAAATCCTTAATGATAACATATTGCTATCCCAGATACAAATTGCTGAAGAACAGAAAGCTTTTCGGAAGAGTAAGTCCATCCTTGATGCTGTATTTATACTCAGGCAACTCATTGAAAATTACTTGAATTTAATAAATCTATCTTTATGTGTTTCGTAGATTTGATATAAGCTTTCGACAGAGTACAATTTAATGATGTGATCCAAATATTACAAGAAAAACATCACAGTTTAATAGGACATGCTCCCCGAATATATCGCAACAATAGCAGGTATTAGGCAAGGTTATAGTCTCAGTCCAACTCTGTTTTAACTTAATAATGGATAAAATAATAAAGTTAACACTTCTTGGGGATATCGAATTGGCGATAACAACATTAATATCATATGTAGCAGAGAATGAAGATGATCTGCAAAGATTATTATTTAGATTTAGCGAAACTTTCCAAATTGTATAACATGGAGGTATCTACAACAAAAACCAAATCTATAACTATTTCGAAGTATCCCATCAAATGATTGTTATCCATTAGCAATCGAATAATTGAACTGAGCGTGAGCACTTTTAAATATTTGGTCGTAAATATCAACAGCTCTCGCAACACAGGAAGAGAAACAAGAACCCAAGCAGGAAAAACCGGCAGCCATTCAAGTTATCTCTGAGATGTTATATGGAAAAACAAATACACGCTAATAGACAGCTAAACATAAATATACAACAGCTGTATTCGGCTAAAATACGCTATTGAAACAACCGCGGGCACATCTAAATCAAAACAGAAAATGCAAACAGAAATGCGAACTCTGAGGCAAATATGTTGATCCGTTGGAGTCGAAATAGACGAAAAAACTAGATAGACCATGTTAATAAAATGGCAGAAGGTCGACTTGGAGAGTTAGTAATGAATGGCCAAATCAATGTCAAACATCTACCAAAAATACCTCCAAAAAGATGGTATGAATGCTGAACGTCGTCATCACAAAATTGAAAAGATATTTATTTATATTTTTAAAAAAAACAAGCACTAAAAGCCTTTTTAAAGAAGAAGAAGAAGCAATAATAGTATAATCCGTATACATCGACATCGTTAATATTTAAATGTATATAAAATTGTAAAAACGAAGGTTTCATATTTGTCCAATAAGACAATATTCTATATCTACTATTCCAAAACACTTTTTTTCATTCTCTTTTAACAGCGTTATTTGCATCCAAATTCATACTAAAGTATTTACATTATTTCGATATAAAATTTTCCACTTTGCTTATTATCTATTTTTTTATTTTGTAAAATTAAAATTAGTAGACTTCACTTCATTTAATTTATTTTTTCATTTTCTGCAACAATTATATTTTTATTTTTTTAATAACTCTTGCCGATGGGCGAAAAAATATTATTAATGTCATATTGATGGGAAATAATTTGTTTATTTATCTTTTATAATCAAAAAAGGATAAAAATAAAATTTGCAATCTACATCTATTATGAACCTGTACGCGGTACCAGAAATATATTAATGTTATAATTAAATTAGATTTGTATTAAATCTCTGCTATTTTCATATTAGATAGTACCTAATTTTGAAATCCAAAAATCGGTTACCACATAGAATTGTTTAATTGAAGTGATACGTTCATTTCAAGCCTTATTTGGGCTCATTTCTTGTATCCGGCTTGCAATTTTATCCTGTAATCTTTCTGAGAACGTTAAAATCATTTGTACATGAAACGGCCATTCTTTTGTTTATTATGCTTTCACTTCCATATTCTATGCATCACAACGAACATATATTTTCTATATTTTTGTTTTTCTTGCTTGATAGCTGTTATAGAAAGCCAAACCGCTTTCTTAATTTACTTCATATTACCTAGTTTTTGATCTAATGTATAGAATAAATGTTTTACACTCACATACTCACTTAAACCTTATATTCTACTATATCTAATTTTCATCTTACAATCTTTAAAAACTAAAATAAACTGTGTTAATATAACTAATAAAGTGTTATTTCCAATCAAATTAAATCACACCACCTCTTATGTAACTGATTTATGTAATTTATTTAATACAAAAATTGTTTCCATCTCTATGACCATTATTTAAAGAAAATTTACTAAATTTTCAATTGCAAAAATTGTTAAAAACCGGGAAATAAAAATCTAATTTAAAAAAAATATTTTTTTTTGTAAGATGCCTAAATTAATTTATGGTTTGAGGCAATATTAATGTAATAAATACTTTATTTTAGTGTTTAATATCTAAAATACAATAAAATGTTCAAAGTTACTAAAAACACAATTTAAAAAAGTTTTTAAATAAAAAATTATAAAATATTATCAAAAACAATTTCGAAAAAAGCAATTATATATTTAGATAATATTATATACATAACAAAGTTAAGGTGCTTAGAAGCCACGTTAAAAGAAGTGTGCTGAAGAAAAACAAGATTCTTATTTTCCAATTAATTTTTTTTATTTAAATCAATTATTGGCGGTGTGTAAATCCTTTCAAAACTTCTAATTAAAAGTTTTCTTGTTCGTAATTTCTTGAGCAAAAAATTTTGTAGACACATGTTTTTATACACTTAACACTCTCGAAATTAAAAAGTATTTTCTAATTTTCCGAAGGTGCTATTTTCTTCTGTATCGGAGAATAAATTTGTTCAGTGTGATGACTTAACATGTTTTCATCCCGTTTGTTATATTGACAAAGAACGTGTAGAATGATATTCACTTTATTGTTAAATTGTATTTATTAAAGTGACTGAAATAAGTGAAGGGTTTTTAATGTATTTTGTTAAAAATATTTAAAATAAAATTTAAAAACTTTTGAAATTGATGTTAGTATACCGAAATATGTATATTTTATATTTGTAGATACTAGTAGAAATAAATCCATCAATATAATAAGCGATTGTTGTGGGGGGGGCTGCTGTTTGTCATTACTCTGATAAAATATTATTAAGATGAAAATTAAACAGATCTTATTTCGAATTATCTAGACTGATTCAAAAAAATGTGTGTATTTAACTGATAGTCAAACTGATAAGCGATAAAGTTGGTAAAATAATATATTCCGACAATTTGATGGTAGTAGTCTATATAAATATAGACAATATGATACCAATGATAACTACATTAAAGTACCTAAAATAAATTTAAAAGCATAATAGAAAACAAGATAAATTTACGATGGTTCAAATTAACAGTATATAGCAGAAAATAGCAGTTGTAGCATTAATACGTGACAAGAAAATGCCACCTAAGTTTTACTGAAAAATCAACACCGTTGTCAAGTGTAAGTGGAATGTTGAGTAGAAATAAATACCTTTAGAATAATTACATGTTTCGAAAATACGAATGATAAATTTAGTATTATAAAATTAGAACCAAACTTATAGTTTCTCGAATAAGTGAAAAGTTAGAACAAAAAATAAAAATAATTAAATTTGGTTATACATTATCAAAACATGACAGAATGAATATCCTAGCTGTTCGCACAGTATCATATTATATATGTACAATACAAATATATTTAGCTTATGTTAACTACGAAAACTTCGAAAAAATAAATTATATATCGGACAAAATAGGTGAGACTAAGAAAAAGACGCAGTAATGACGGAAAAAAATAAAAGAAATAAAATATATTGATATGTATTTGATTTAAGATATTCGATTTTTATATATTTCTACTAACCTTAAAAAAATAGTACTTAAATTAGCATACCAAATAATATTCAGAATATGAACGGAATTCGAACTGTTATTTTTCTTCATATTTCTACATATTTTCTACATATAAAATGCCATAATAGCTATATACCAATTCAATCAGCAGAAAGATATATATATACTATCGTGTTAATAATATATTTCAACAACTTTATTCACTTCTACGTATTCACTCAAATACAAAAGTAACTAGATCTGATAATAATATTTAACCCTTAAATGCATGATTTTTTATTTCTGGTCCAAAAAATAATTTTTGATTTGTATTTGGTACACAAAACACCAAAATAAATTTAACACTAGGGGCCTCTGTTGAGTAATTATATTTCAAGTTGAAGTCAAATTTAAAGGTTTTAAAAAAACAGTAATTTACGTACTGACATAGACTTCGCACGATATAGCAGAAACCACTCGTGTTTAATAAAAAGTTTTGTGGTTAGTAAGTTTTATTTAGGACACATAAATACACGTCCCTCATATACTAGCTTCGTTTCCGATATATTCCCTATAGTAAGTGGCATTTAGTGGATAAAACTACTAAAAATAAAAAATTTTGTCATTAAAGAGGTATATACCAACATAATGCATAATTTTAATAAAAAATATATTATTACTACACATAACCAAAATTTAGAAACAGTTCTTAAAAAGATAAAAATGAAGAATTCAAGTGATTTGTTTTTTTGTTGTTTTTATTTTTTATTTTAGATGAATTTGCTTTTTTGTTTTTTTTTTTGGCATATGTACATAGATTCATTTGCAAGTCCATATGTAAATTATAATAACTGATTTGTTTGCTTTTGTTTATTATTTTAATAAGATCTCACTGATGCATAATGTATTTGCTGAATAATAAAATCATATGAGTAAAAACTTTTCAACTGTGTGCGCATTTTTGTTTTATATACAACTATTTTATTAGAAGTTCATTAAGGAGTAGGAAAATCGAAATAAAATGAAAAAGTGTCTACTGAATGCTTGTCAATTGATTTTAGGTTTCTGGGGGCCTCGGGGGACATTTTTTACTATGTTTCATATATGCAAAAACGTGTAAATAGGCAATTAAATAATATATTTAATGAAATCAAAAGATATAATCATTTTTATTTAATCATAATAATTCTGTGGTCGAAATCAGTAACCGCTTATGTCGAGAGAAGAAATAATTGAGTTATTAACACCATTATGTTCGTCTTATTGTCTTTCATATACACACAAAAATTGAAGTATTAACCTCTATTAGACTCCAAGATATTTGAGAAAACATAATCGCTTAAGTTATTAATATAGCAATTTACACATACAATAAAAGCGTAAAATGACTTAAGAATTATAATAGAGACTTTTTTTTTATACAATTTAAGTTTATATCGACCTAAGTTGTTATTGCATATCGCTTATAATAACATACATTCACCATATATATGAACTTCAACAAAAACTTATATCGAATTAAGCATTTATTGCTTTTCGAAAATAATATTTTATTAAAAATTATTTAAAGTTAAGCACTTATTGTATTTTAAAAGTACTGCCTTTTGGAAACTTATGTCAAAATAAGTTAATAAACTCAATTTAATACTGAAAAAACGAAATTATTACATATGTAACAAAGACTTATATCAACTTTAGAATGTTAAATAAAATTTTGTTGTTTTTTTATATCCGCTTATAGCCTTTTTTCTTTAATAACTTCTTTAATATTATTGCTTTTAACTTTAAACCTACATAAACTTATTTATCTTTAAAAAACCTTTCCTTTGATAAAAGTCTTTATTTAATAACTATCCAAATTTTTTTTAGAAACATGTTTAAATTTTGCAAATTTTTCAAATTGCAATAAATTACACGAAACAGTGATTTTCGACCTAAGCGGTTATTGATTTTGACCACAGAATTAACAAAGCAATTTTTAATTTTGTTGCGGCAAAGGAACATTTCACATTTGGAACAGGATATAAAAGTGTAGCCATTAGGAATTTTACCCGCGTACGTTTTTTATTCTACTGATGCCAATGATCAATGTAATCTGCCCTAATGTCCTGAGAGCGTCCAACTGGCTTTGGATGTTTTCTTTTTTTCGCTTCGAGTCTCATTTGAGTTTCTGATTCTGGTTTATTTTTGTTGTCCAAAATCAGTCACAGTCTCATTGCAATTTTTTAAGGGAGTCCAAGCATTTGTAATCCACAAATCGAGTCAATCGTGATAAAAGACTCTGAAATAGCTTATATTAAAGTTTATGTCGGCCAATATGGCTATCTGATAGGTTAGCTCTCCCATATGTGCTTATTATGCATATGTATTATATTTGAAAAAGATACTTCGATATATATTTTTTGCTTCCTGTCATATCTTTTTATCGTCGAAATAGGATTAACGTCTGATATGGTTGAAAGCAGTATGACATTTTTCATGTCTTTCCATATTACGGATATTACATCAACATTATTAATCTGACATAAGTATTCCATTGATGTCCCGCGTCCTTTTTTAATTCTTTATCAGCAGGGAATCTGCAGTTCAGTATTCGATTTCTCCTTGCTGTTCCTAAAGCGAATATCTTTCCTTGTTTTAAAAACGCCATTAGAGGGAGAGATGTATAGTAATTATCAAAATAAAATTTGTAGTCTTGATTTATAGTCTTGATATAGAATCCCGATACGCCACAAATATTATAAAATTTATTTCCCCATTTATGAGACTTGTTTGGATTGTAAAATCTGAGACTATGATGAATTTCCGTTGCACAAACTTGTTCATCTATATATTTTAATTATTTTTAACTATTCACACAATGTTGCAGATGTCCAACGAATTTTAAAATTATGTTTTACCGTATTTACTCAATGTTGCTAATATGCAACAGACTTTAAAATTAGTATTTTACAGAAACTGGTTAAACTAAGTTTTATTATTGTCAATAGAAATTTGATGTTGAATAGTTATTCTATAAAATTCTTTTTTTTTTCGTGTACATTTGATTAGGGGATTTCTCCTACAATCTTAAATAAAAATCTTCAAAATAATGATTATTTCATTTCCATTCCACATTACATAAATTTAAATATTTTACCATAAAATACCCCATATCATAGGAAATTTTCTAAACACGTTTTAACATAATCTAATACAAAATCGCTTTTTAACTAAACCTAAATAATAATGATGTCGAAACAAAAGTTAAACGACTTTTAAATTGATGTTGCATATATACAATAGGCATTTAAGGGTTAAATAATAAATCTAAAAGTAATTTAACAGAATTTTTATTCAGTCTGTGAAATCATATGGTCACTTTGCCTTAACATAACATATTATTATTTCTTTCCAAATATGTACATTTGTACTGTATTGCTAATAGTTTTCCAATTTTTTGACAACATGTAATTCCACTGGAAATAAATTTTTATTTAACAAAAAAATTATAACTGTTAAAGTTTAACATTTCTTTGAAATTATGAATTTCATTACACATTATTGAAAATAACAATAACAGTGTTGATATTTCTGTAAATGCCTCTGTTTAAATTTAAATTTCTTAAAGCGAAATTCTGAGGGTTAACAGTGGTGAATATTATCTGTTTAAAAAAATTATCTAAATAATGTATATTGAAATTAACACGTCGTAACATAACATAAAATTCTACAAATAAATATTACATGTGGTGAGTTTCACCCCATATATTCAACATAAACAATGTCAATCATGTAAACATAGCTATTATCATACTATTAATAATTTAAAATTTCAGAATTGCTGCAGTGTTTATTATTTCAGATAAAATAAATTTTGGGAAATTTTTTAATGGGGAAATTTAGGAAATTTTCTATTTTCATTTCATATTTTCGTAATAAGAAAAAACCAACATAAAAGGATATTTTTTTTATCAGAACATATTTTTTTTATATGTTTTTCTTTTCATTTCGAATTTTTAGTAATAAACAAACAATTTCAGATTTTAGGTTAGTTTTGTCGTGCGGTTGAGACAATTTAAATCAGAGAATAAAATTTTATTGAAAAATAAGGAAGGAGATCCTTGACCTTAGTTTTGAAAAATGTTTTGTTTATATAGAACATGAAAAAAAAACAATAATAATATAATAAAAAAAAAATTCATAGAAATGTGATAAGTGATGAATTGAAGTTTTATGATAATATATTGTTCTTAAACTAAAACAAAAAAAAAAAAAAAAATGTTTTTAACAATAGTGCTGGAAAATTAATATTTTTTTCCCAATTTTGTTTTGCAAAGTTAAATATTTTATTAAATTTATTTTTAAAGCAAAAATTTTATTTTAGTAAAAATTTTTGTTAGTGAAGTTGAGTTTAATTTTGTTGAACTAAATATTTATTTTAGAAAATCTAATTTCAGATTGTGTAATCTAAATGAGAACTTGATTGTCACTGATGGTGATACAATCCACATTTATGCCACACTTTAGGGCTTTGAATATTTCATGGTAGAATATTTCAAGGTAGAATAATGTGAAATTGTTTCATAATAGAAATGTTGAACTGAATACATTTTTTTTTTTGAATTGGTAATAAAATATTGAACAGTGGACTTGCTATCTTTATTAATAAAAAGTTTGTCAAATTTATTTCTGAGTCTTAACAAAATCGAGACCGACTTTGTAGATCAGTTTTTTTTTTTTTTTAATTTTTATATCAAAGTGGAAATCTAAAGAAAAATTTGTTTTTAAAGTTTTGTTGAAAATGACATTACGATATTTTGTAATAAATATATTGGCTGGAAGGAGGAAATATGAAGGCTTGATAGAGCTCAAAGAAATGGTATAAATTATAATACGATTCACAAAATTTTAGAATGAACAGTATTTCGTTATTGAAGCATGAAAATGCATGTTGGAAAATATTTGTGATGGTAAGTATTGAAATTATAATGATTAAATTAATACATTTTCATTTTTCTATTTTTATATATTATTATTTTTAGTTTACAATTTATATTTTAAAAAAATAGTACAATAATATTATTTGAACATTATGTGAAGAGCACAATGTGAAGTGAATCCGATCACAAATCTCTTAATGTTCTAGTTAATAACTGAATATGAGTTTTCTTTTATTAATCTACAAAAATTTGGTTATCAGATTTTGACAATTTAAATCTTAATAATTTGAATGTTTATTTGTTTGTAATTTACTAATTATAATACATGCTGACTGGTGCAGTAGGTTGAACATCTGCTTTTCAACCGAATGGTTAGAGGTTCGACTCCCGACGAAGGCAAAAAATACTTTCTGGATTTTTCGAGCTGGTCCACTTCTCCTTATCATTGGGATAAAATAAATAATAAATAGTTGAGAGTTATCATCAAAAATAAAATTGAATTAAGCTATTATAGAAGGCGAAGTACTCTACAGTAGATAGAGCTTTCAACATTTAAATTAGTAGATAAACCATAAAAATTCTACAGAAAAGCTATTGTATCCTGTTGTGTATTCCTAATCTCTATGTGAAGGCAATTAGGGTGTTCATCTCATAGAATTGAAATTATATACAAAAAAAAAGGAGTGGTTTTGGAAGTGACTGAAGCTTATCAAAATGCGTTTAGCTTCTCGTTCTTGTCTTTTGCCAATAGTATATTTTCAGAGTCCTTTATTTTTTCAATAAACCATGGCTCGAATCGAATACAGTTTGATTTGAATATTTCCAAAGATTTTCATATTTAAATTTCATGTTGTACCACATTGTTTGATGCGAGAAAACAAATCATAATGAATTAGTATAACATTTTAAATGCATTATTGGAAAAGTGTAACCTTATTATGGGTAGTAGGTACATTTTATTCTTTAAAAACCATATAGACTATTTTTAATTCAATGTTACATAATCGATGAAGACGTCTTAATTCCATATTTATAATATTATAAGACCATTAATTATTCAATGAAAATTTCAATGAACAAAAATTTTATTGCAGAGGGTTATATTCAATTCAATTCAATTCAATTTATTCGTTCATTTTATTCTAATATTTCATTACAAAGTACTTAAATCTACTCATATCTACAAAATTAAAAGAAAACAGTGACATTTTTTATTTTTATAAAAAAAAATAGTTTCAAACATCACTTCTTACAAAATAAAATAGCTTAAAAAATGTAGTTGTATTATAAAATATTATTTTAAGAGAGAAGTATTCAAGCTAGTTTGTTTTTAGTTTTAACCGGCAGATTAGTTTAGAGGCTTACTTGACTACCTGAATTAGCAATTTTTGTAAATTAGAATATATTAAGCTTAATATTGTCAACTTACAAATTTACTAAAATTAACTGCTTTGTCATATAAGATGTTTCTAAATTATCGTCTCACTGCATATGATCACCAGCTAACTCTAAAGCCTTACAAAGTCATACAACTACGTATACATGATAGCCTCCAAAAAGCTTCAAGTATGCTTCAACATCATGTATACGCTATTTTCTTGAAATCAGCTTCACTCAAATCAATCACAAAAATTTACATACTTGACTTGAAAATAGTAAGCAAATACGCAGCTTGAAAACTTTGGAGATTGGATTGATATTTAATGTCAAAAAATTGTTAAGTTTTGTTTAATGTTTAGAGTGAATTTAAAAATAGAATATTTAATAGAGTAAATAAATAAAAAAAATTAATTTTATATCTTTAAATTTATAAAAACTTGTACCAAATTTTAAGTGTCAACATTTATGTTATCAAAAATATTTATCAAGCTATTTTGCACTTATCAAGTTATCATTTACCCAGGCTGGCTAATCGAATACAAAGCTTGAAATTTCAAAAAAGTTCCACAAGGTAATGTATTAGGACCAATCCTTTATCTCCTATATACTAGTCACCTGCCTACATTCAAAGAAAACATAGTTGCCACATTTGCTGATGATACAGCAACTTTAACCATTGGCGACAGTAACATCGAGACAACGAGACCAAAATTACAAGCAGTTATTAGAAAGGTTCAAGACTGGACCTTCCGATTGCGTATTAAATTAAATGAAACGAAATCAGTACATATTGATTTCACCACCAAGCATATCGAACATGAACCTGTGTATATTAATTAACAAATTGCTAAATATGAAAACACAGCCAAATATCTAGGTATGGCACTTGATGTAAAACTCATATGGAAACCACATGTGAAGAAAAAACGAGAAGAATTAAGCCTAAAGTACAACAAAATGTACTGGCTACTAGATAGACACTCTGTGCTATCAACTAAAAATAAGCTTCTGTTGTACCAACAAAGTCTGAAACCCATTTGGACATATGGAATTCAACTCTGGAGTTGTACCAGTCAAAGCAATAGAAACATAGTACACAGATTCCAAGACAAAGTACTACGTGGTATAGTAAATGCCCAGTGGTACATACGCAATAATAATCTACATAAGGATTTGGGTGTAGAAATGATTGACAGCGTTATCAAAACAATCGCACAAAGTCATCAAAAAATACTACAAAAACATATCAATGCCGAGGCTATCCAACTCTTGGACAATGATGATACAACACGAAGATTAAAACGAGTTTGAATTCTGACAAAGCTAAAATTATAATATACATATACAAATTTTATAAACAAAAAGAAAAAATAAATTGTCATAGGAGATAAGAACCTTGAATTGATACCAAGCTTTTTAAATTTGAAAAATGAAATTTGATGTTCCCGATTATCGAAATTATTTTTCAATAAAGATTCAGATTTCTGTTGGTTGGTTTATGGTCCTTCACCAATTCAGATTCAGAGTATTATTTTATCTTTTACACTAATTATTTTAATATTTCAGTTTTTGATATTAAAAGAATATTTAAATTAAAAATTTAATCAAAATTTTTTTTAAATAATTTATAAGCAGATGTTTAGGAGGTGGTTATTATTAGTGATTGTCTTATTTTGTCTACTTTCCACTTACACTGTCATTCCATTTTCTTCAATAGATGAATTTACGAATTTAACATTATTTTTTCATCCTTCATTTCTCATTATATAAATTAATGTTATATCATTTATAATAAATGAAGTCAAATAGTAGAAAAAAATTGTTTAAAAAATATAAATTAAAATTTTGATGCAGAAAAGAAGGGAGTCTAAAAATTTTTTGTTTATTAGCTTTTGAATAGTAATATTTAGAATAAATGAGGTAATTTTACTCCCTTATTTTTTATTTCTCTTTTTCATTTTTAACACATAGAAAAATATTTATTTCTACCCATTTATAAATAACTTCATTTTCATTTGGTCGTTAAAATTATACTTTAGGAATTTACAGGTATGATATTTTTTTCACTATAAATTTTAATAAAAATTGAAATCACTACCGGGTAGGTGTTAAAGACACACTACATAGTCTCTAAGAAATCAACTCGCTAATCACTTTGAATAACAGTATTTTATTTCTTACGTTCATAAATTTCAAAATTTTGTAATCTAAAATTGACTTTCAAATCTTCTATAATAATTTTTCTCTTGAATTCATATTCAAATTCTTGTAAACGAATTGAATAGACACAGAATATGATTTGAATAAAAGAAATCTCCAATTATTTATTTTGATTCCTTATTTTCTACAAAAAAATAAAATAATAGAAAGACAATGAAAATAATTAACTATTCTGCTGAATAGAATAAGCAAAATCGAAAAACAATTTATTTTATTTTTATTTTTAAAATACCACTTAATTTCTATTTTCAGTTCATTTCATTTAGTTGAATTTTAAGTTCAGTCCAAAATCCAAGATGATGATTTAACCTCTGAATTGGAATGGTGTTATATTCTATTTATTTTTTTCATTTTATTATTTTTGTTATGCTTTTCAAAATGGAAAAATCAATGTAATTCGGAAATAAAAATAATAAATCTCTTTTTATGGGTAATAAATTTTAATTTTTTATATTAACTTAGTCTGTTTTGAATAAATATTTCAGTATTTATACTGAATACTACGACGCATAGCTACTTTTAATGAAAAGTAAAATTTAAATATGAAAACAAACCAAACTAAGACTTAAGAATATTCGAAACGATTGATTTTACTGATTTTTATAATGATTCACAATTTCTGTTATTGAATCACAATCTAATATCAGAAAAAAATGAATAATGCTTGTACGTTTGATTTACTATTTTAAAGAACTTGTCCTGTGGAAGTGGAAACAGCAGCAAAAAAAGGTGGATTAAAATAAACGACGAAAAAGTTAACAAATTGTATTAATTTAAAACATCACAATTAACCAAAATAACTTTACCAGTATCAAGAAAATGCTACCAACAAAATCTATTATTCCACTTATGCCAATCTTTTTTTATTGCTTCACTCCATTTGGGAGCATAGAGTTTTCACAAAGCTCTTCCATCTGATTCTGTTCTGCACTAGATGTTTAATTTCACTCCATGTTCTATTGTTATTCTCTATTTCTTTATAGAGTGATCTGCGTCATGTTTCCTATTTTACTCTGCGGATACCATTCTAATGCCAGTCTTGCTTTATTGTTCGTAGCTTTTCTAAGGGTCTGACCATCTACCTTCATTTTCTCTGTTTCATTTATATGTATATTAGTTCTTGTTTGGCCACTTCCCAGAATGCACTATTTCTAATTGTTCTGGGGTCTGGCATAATTTACATATTATGCGCAAGCATTTGTTAGTGAAGACCTGTATTTTCCATACAATAGGATGGATTTCATACGGGCAACATATATTACAAATTTCGTATACCTGGCGATGTGATGTGAGGTTGTCTCCACACAACCTACAGTTTTCCAAAACTTATTCTGGCTAATTTTATTTGCTTGTAGTACTTATACTACTGAGCTAACAGAGTTCGGTGACATCTTCTGTTACTTCATTGTTTATTGCAGTGACTATTTTTTGTGTTAATTCTTAGACATTTTGTTTTGTTAGTACTGGTTTTGTAATGGTACCGCATTTTTTTCTCCTGCCTGTCATTAAGTGTATACTAGCTGTCATTCGTGTATTCTAGGTCTTCTAGTCTTCTTGTAAAAATTCTTTTTATTCCTCCTGCTGTGGTTGTTACTTTCTTAATAACCTCATCAAGTACTGTGTTAAACAGAAAGGGGATAGTGGGCAGCCTTGTTTAATTCCTGTTCTCAGTTTTATAGTGTTACTCCAATCTTAAAGTTACAAAAACTGCATCGTGACACTAAATTATGATTGTGCAAACGATATCTCTTTTTTTTGCGGGGTTTTTTTGCGTGGAATCTTCATAGACATAATGAGCTTCGTAGCTTCCATTGTGTGTCCGATTTTTGCTGATTAAACTACACCCCTCTCATTAAAACTAGTCCGACGGACTAACCTTGAATTTATTTCTAAGGTTATTTTCTTAAAGAAAAATTCTACGAAATTCTATCGTATTAAATCTAGCGGCTTAGTTCTTTTAAGACTTCTGATATCATTTTGATTATGTAGCAGTTGAGTGGCCTCAACGTTAACTGCATATCTTTTTATTTCATTTTCTATGCAAGGAAGTTTTAGATCTCTTTGCAAGTCACTGTTGCGAACATACCCGGGGATATTTACCATATTGCAGAAGACTTTATTTTGGACTTTTTGTATACAAAGTACATGTCTTTGTTTGGCACATCCCCATATTTGTACAATATACAACAGTACATGGAAATTCAAATGATAATGACATATACACGTGAAGCAAATACATTCAATTACAAATCTCCTAATCGTGTTTGAAAGAAAAATAGTATAAAGTGAATTTAATATGTAAAATGGTTCTCTTCATAAAAAACGATGCTCGAAAATTCGATATAACTGCAAACTCTTGCACACAACGAACTACATTTACATAAATTTAACAAATTAAAATGGCTCTATTATTTAAAATATGTGGAATGAATGATCAATAAGCGAATTCCATGTAAATTATTAAAAGCGAATTCACATGAAAACCGCATTCAATCGGCTAACTCCACTTTAAGTGAGTCGATAGCATACGATTATACAAACCAAATCAGCTGGTAAAAAGATTCTGAAAATCAAAATGAGTAGAAACAAAAAAAATTAGAAGGCCAATATTTGATTCGGGTTTTACAGAAATAAATTGTAATTTAATAAAATAAATCTTTGAAAAAATTATAATTTAGTTCATACTTTCACTGAGATTATTAGGATTGAATTTGTTTTAATTTATTCTTGTTACTGAAATCGCTTGCAAAGTGGGTATGTAAGGTATGTTTTATATTGATTTAAGTTTTTTGATCTACCTACATTTTAATTTAAGATCATTGTGAATAACACAATCAAATGAAGCATATATTTCAAGACATTTGTTTGTCTGTAAGACATTTACCAATTTTTATAATACAACCTTTGCTTGAAATATGAACATTCTAAATGTTTTATTCGATACCATCAATTATTTCTGGTAATGATTTTCAACTAGATCGGTTATAATTAACACAAGTGTTTCGAAGTTTTCACACCATATATCTCTTAAGCTGCTTTCTTCCCATCATATGTCCTCCCACGTAACATTTTATTGTTATAAAAACAAAATTAGTGCTATAAGACTCCTATACGACTCTTGATAAGCACAAAAGGTGTTATAATGATGCTTTTATGGGAATAATGTGATTAATATTGCTATAAGAATGTTCTTATAGCAATTGCGGGAGTTGGGTTAATGGGATTTTCCGCAAGTGAAACAGCAATGTTTTTATAAATCTAAAAGTGCTTAATCCTATATTAAGAGTTAAAGTGTTGTTATAAGAATAGAATTGCTGGAATAGAATAGTGGTGTTATTATTTTACTGTATTCCTATAATGTTACTAACAAACTTACTGTAGCTTTTAGATAAGCATTTCGCGACGGCCATTATTTTCTACAAACGAGATAAATTTTTTTTAAATATACAAAAGCTGAAAAGTTTTATTTTGCATTCTTTTCGCAAAAATATCATTTTTACTTAAAAGAATAATTATCTAAATATCAAATTTGATGTTATGCATTAATTAACATACATTATTAAATATTTTAAAGATGCAATTTAAAAATATATTTTCTTTTATTTATTTAAAAATTGGTTATTTTTAGAGGGTATTGTATTTTTTCGAATTATTTTTATAATAAATGTCAATGAAATTTCATTCCCAGCCAAATTTTGCATTTTGTGCACAATAATTATAAATATTAATACAATTATTTTCGGCCGAAAAATGTTATTTATTAGTAAGACATTTCTTATATTATTAACTAATAGCTATCTCCCCTTTCTCAGGAAATAAATATAAACTACATAAAATTATTATTTGAAAATAAAAAATAATACCTTTCTCACTCTCGCATAACATAAATTATTTCAAATGAATATCATTTCAAAATAAAAACATATTCACTAATACGTGTCTACTAATCCTATAACAATATTACAGCACTTGCTCCGGTGTCTTATAGGATTCTCCATTTTAGTGCTATAACGTATTTATAACCTTTCGCAGCAATTGCGGAGCATTCAAATTAACGCTAATACTGCTATAAGAGTGTTTATAGTAGTGTTATAAGAGTGCGCAAGAGTCTTATAGCAATAAAATGGGCTCCCACGTAACATTTTATTGTTATAAAAACTTTAGATTAGTGCTATACGACTCCTATGACTCTCGATTAGCACTAAAGGTGTTATAATGATGCTTTTATGGCAATAATGTGATTAATATTGCTATAAGAATGTTCTTATATCAATTGCGGGGGTTATTATAATTAGATTTTCAGCAAGTGCTACAGCGTTATTGTTATAAGTCTAAAAGTGCGTAATCTATATTAAGAGTTATGTTATTATTAGAATAGAATTACTAGGATAATAGCAGTAGTAAAGTTATTACTTTACTGTATTCCTATAATGTTCCTAATAAACTTACTATAGCTCTTATATTATTCAGAATAAATATTTTGCGACGGGCATTTTTTATTCTATAAACATGGTAAAAAACACTTTTTTTTTTAAAAAAGAAAAACGAAAAAACCTTATTTTGCATTCTTCCCGCAAAAATTTAATTTTTACTTAAAAGAATAATATTATTTAAATATCAAATTTGATGTTATGCATTAATTAACGTAAATGTTAAATAAATTTTAGAGAAACAATTTAAGAATATATTTTCTTTTATTTATTTAAAAATTGGTTATTTTTGAAGGGCAATGTCTTTCCCAGTCAAATTTTGCATTTATTAAAAATCATTTACATACATTAATATAAAAATATGTCATTAATATCTATCTCTCTTTCTCATGAAATAAAATATAAACTCCATAAAATTATTATTTTAAAATAAAAAATAAGACCTTTCTCATTTTCGCACAACATAATTTATTTCAAATGAATTTCATTTTAAAATCAAAACTTATACACTAATACATAATGTTTACTAATCCTATAACAATATTACAGCAATTGCTTCGATGCCTTATAGGATTCTTCATTTTAATGCCATAACGTATTTACAACGTTTCGCAACAATTGCGGAGCACTCAAATTAACACTAATACTGCTATAAGAGTGTTTATAACAGTGTTATAAGAATGCGCAATCTGATAGGAATAAAATTTTTACGTGGGCTCCGCACTACACGAAACGACAACTTTGAATTCAAGGTAGTGTAAAGCACATCATTTTGGTAAATTATCTATAAAATTATTTTAACATTTTCAATATCGTATCCCTTTTATTTTTCTATCTATTGTAGTTCAAATATATACGCAGCTTTTGACCTGTAACCACTGTTCATTAATTTTGCGGAGTTCTAGTTAAGTGTAGTCCCAATCCCATCTAACGGGATAATCATTATTTGATGTTCAAGTCACGATGATTGGCAAGTCAAGTCACAACACCGGTTATGAACAATAATTAATAGCAAGTACGGATATTTGCAAAATAAAAAAATATGTTAATAGAAAAAGTTTAGCCTGCATTTAATATTACATCAAATAAACATCACTAAAAATATATATGGCAATTGCAACTTTCTAATCGTCAACTTTTTCAAATAAAACACTTTCCCACAAATTTGGTATAGTTATGACACTGAATGGGGTTGACACAAATCTATTCTTGTTTAAATTAATACATAGTGTCTTGGACTCAGTGGTGCTTATTACAATATCACGTATTGTAAATCAATGAAATCAACAAAAAATCATTACAGCATTGATTAGTATTCATTTCACTTTATTGTACAGCAGTGAAAACTTTTAAAACTCCAATATTAACAACTTTGTCTAAGAAAACGAAAACATATAAGTAAATATTTTTAACAAATTTTGTCCTCGATTTCCAGGACAAAATTTACTACAGTTAAGCTAATTGAATCATATTAGACAGTCATTTTTCAAATCTAATTATTCATCTACCATTCCAAAATGTATCTTTACGTAGTTTAAAAATATATAATTTATAAAATAATAATTCTTACAAAAAGTGTATTCCTCAACAGAATTTCAATTTTAATGTGATAAATTGCACGACCCACATTCAATTGAATATTTTCAAATTATTACAGGAATTTTTTTTTTAATCTATTTAGCTTATACAATAGGAAGTAGGTAACTTCTGTTCAAATAATCAATCATAACTGCACGAGCCGCCACTCATTCTACATGACATTGTAATAATATTTGACTATAGCTATGTACATATATATATATATATATATATACATATGATAAGAAATTATTATCATTAGGTACATTAGGTATTCTTTTTTTTTTTTTGCTTTTTGCTTTTTTTACTTTCCTAAATTAAATTCTGAAAAGTGACATTTTCGCATCCGTTGTTTTACACATTCCCAAACATTCATAAATAAATACACACGTTGATGTGTTCCTGTGTTCTATAATAAATGCATGATTTTTACAAAATATAAAAACAAAAAAACAAAAAACGAATAAAATTTAGTCGTACTCTTCTTCTTCATAAATTCATATTAATTTCATCTTCAAAAAAAAAAAAAAACATATTAAATTACATTACAGAAACAGGAAAGTCATTTCTTAAGTCTATATTTAATATAAAATGACAGAAAAAGACAAAAAAAAAAACAAAAATGTAATCAATTATTTGAAATATTTTACTCTTTCCTTGACATGGACCTTGATAACGGAAAGAAATATATATTTAAATTCCCCCTTTTTTTTTTGCTTGTTATCTGCTCTTCTTGAATCATTATTATCATTATTATAGAAAACTTCCTATTCTATATACTCTTGAATATTTTCCGACTCATGAAATGTTTTTCAAATGTGATAATTATCATTTATATATATACTCCCCCTCTTTTCTATTTATTTCTATATAATATTCTCTTGTATTATTTCGATTATTATCTCAGAGGGAGTATAACATTAATATTTCATATTTATAGAAAATTTCTCTGTATAAATGTCATGTCTGCATTTATTATTAACAACTTGTTTCAATATAATACCAAATTCATCTTCTTCTCTAATGCTGTCTTCTATATATACATATATATTATTATGTCTTCTATTAAATAGCGGCATTATTTTCTCATACTTTTCTGTTGGTAGGGTAACTTAAATAAGATAAAAAAAAATCTATAAAACTATCATGTTTACAATCAAAATACATACTTTAAATTATATGATAAGAAGAGTAGCGGCAGTAGCAGTATTAACAACAAAAACAACAACAACAATACATATCACTAATAATATGACAGATATTTAGTAAAAATGACTTCGATAATCAGCTGAAAATAGAATAGTTTTAAGGATGGGTATAAGAATAATTTTATTGCAGTATTATTTGTTGCAATCTTACATCTGATGATACATCATATAGACAAAAAAAAGAAAGAAAAAAAATAAATAATTTTAATGAAGGGGAGATTATTTTAATACCAAAGCAGAATCTATGGAGAGAGAAGAAAACTATTAATGGCATAACGAATTAAATTTCCATTTTTCATTTTTTCCATAAATGATGTTTTTTTCTTCTTTTTTTTTTTTTATTTGTTTAAATATGCCCTTTTTATATAATACAAAATTTAAAAGTTTTAAATAATTCATGCCTATAAATAATAATTATGTAAAATCTAATTTAGGTGTTGAAAATTTTAATTGATTTATAATGGGAAATATTTTTATGAACATAAAATAAAAAAAATTGTCGTTTAATATCGGTTTTGCAATTAAAATTAAATATTTATTGGTATTATGTTATTGAATGTTGAACAATTTATTAAATAGGATGGTGGACATAACAAGCAGTAATCCATCGACTGAGTATTGGTATGCCATATCCGCCATTTTTTCACTTTCGGACTTAATGATGGATTCTTAGATTTTTAAAAGAGATCTTTTAAAATCTGTAATCAGTTTTTAAGTATCTCAATTAGTTACCGAGATATTCAATATTGCCTTGCCCGCATATCCTTAATTTTCGATTTTTTAATTTTTGGTATGCCGTATATTCATTGCAGGTACCAATACTGCAATTCATACGGCAAAAAAATACATGTATTTCTTACCATTATATTGTTTTGCTGTATGAACATAAAAAAATGTTATTGGTGTTTTTTTTTCTGCTTCATGTTCATACGTATGTTCACATATACTGCACTTTATTGTATTACCTTTTATATACTATACGCTTCAGTTGTACTTATATATAAATTTTCAGCCACCGCTATAGTTTACGAAAAACCTAAAACTACTTGCTGCACCAGTGCTGCTTACAATATTTTGGAACAAAGTTTAATAGATTATCCGCATACTGATCATATTATAATTTGGTCTGATTTGAAAAAAACTCTCTAAAAATATTACGTATGAAAACTATCTTAAAACTATTTTTAAAGGCTGTGAATTAAAAGTCAAATTTTGTTTTCTTATACTTAATACTCAAATTATTATTATATATTGTATTTAAATAATAAATGGATTTATTAAAAATATCCTACTTCTTTGGATATTTCTTTCGTCTACTAGATGAACAAAAAATTATATGTTATTGGCTTAACTTACCGTACGTTAGTCATATTTGCCGTATGTGCATAGAGTTCATGTATTTACATTTTTCATTGGCTTATACGACAACCATATTACAATCATTATTAAATAACTCTAGTCTTTATTGAGTACGGTATGTACAAATTTTTACAAATACAGTAATATTCCTATGTTTTCATCATATAAATTTTCTGGTAATTCTATCGACCAGTTTTTTTTTTAGCAATCATTCAAACTTTAACATTAATTTTCCAACATGTAATTTTGAGTATATACGGCATATCAAAACTCAGTCGACGAATTATTAACAATGTCAAGATAAAAAAACATTTATAAGGTTTTAAAGGAAGGTGTTTCTATATTAAAAAAAAGTGATACAGACTATAATATGGGTACTTAGGTACTGTGACAAAAATAAATAAACACGTACAGCGCCTATTTCTTAAACACTGAAGTTCAAACATTGTTAGCTATATCCATAAAAACGAAAGCGCTGATTAAAACTCGAACATACCTTCCTTAAAACTAAAATTTTTCTGTTTAAAACTAATATTCAGGTACGGTAGTAAAACAAATTTGTATGTACTGTCCCGGAGCTTGGCTGAAAAACACTTTCTTAAATGGTAAAATTGAAATAGAAAAAATAAAATCAGCAAAGAAACTAAAGCTGTTAATCACTCACCGCATTTTCTAAATTTCTTATTTTTGATACGGCTTTGATATTTCTTCTTCACCATGAAGTAAGAGCTCCAATAATGATTAAAAAAATGCTTTGATCATTTAAAACATTTTGTATTTGACCCGGACAACGTCGGATGACTTCACTAGTTATTTTTTTTTTTTTTTATTTCTTTATATTCATTTATTTATTCATTTCAAAGCCTTAGCGGTAGCTGTCTGGCTAATTATTTTTTACATAATATTTACATAATATTAAAGTGACAATATTTATATAGTTATAATTCAATTTTAGTGCATTTCTATATATAGTTTATAAATATTTTTTTGTTAATTACTATAGCGAATTCATATAAGCGAATTCAATCTTTATCTTTAATACAATAAAGACTAAATTACGTATAAATATCAATTTTCAATCTATTTCAAACAAAAAAATCGATGAAAAAAATAATCAAAAAATGTACAATTTAAACAATTCTTTTTAAATTGTAAAAACTTAAAATACAAGAAACAACCGATATTCTTAAAGCTAAAAATTTCATTTCAATTCAATTTAACTGTAAGAGTAAATATTAACTTAAAATAACTTTATAAAAATAGAAATAACAAAAAAGTCAAAAAGTTAATTGAATTGAATATTATCTACCTTCCATTCCACCATTTTTGTTATTTTCTGGAAAATTATTTTGAAATGTAAATTTATTCTTTGTTCTTTCCTTTTGCTACATCCTTGAGCAAATTTATTATTTTGTATACAATTTTCTTTCCTATCTCAAATTATTTTTTTTTTGTTATGAAATTTAAAGTATTCAAATTTGGTTAAATTGAAATATTATGTACATATTATATATTATATAATATATTATATATATAAATAATAATTATTAATTAATAAAAAAATATTTATTTTTTTGAAAATATGTATTTATAAAAATAGTATAAACAATACGAAATAATCCTACTAACTTTAATTAAAATATAATTTTGACAAATATTTAGAGTAGTACCTCAGTCGTGTCGTGATATTTTTATATACTTTTAAATATGAGAATTTTTTGGTTGACTCTCTTGTAAACAAAAGGAGAAAGGAAGAGAAGAATAAAAAACAGAATGAAAGTTAATTAATATTTTTTGATTTTTATTCAGTCCTTTCCGTAGTCTGTACCACATACCAAATACCATACATGCTGGTATTCGTGACATCGTATCGACAACGTAGCCAACATATTGACATATGATCTTATATGTAAAAAAAAATTCTTTACATTGTCTCATGATCGGTAATTATTTTTACAGTGTGTCTGCGATTCATTTTCACGACACGGGTTGTTAAATTATGTATCCGAAAATTTGTTGATACACAGTATAGTACACAGTTATGTTAAGTTTTTTTTGTATTAATCATATAATAAAAAAATTTTTAAAAATTAATAAAAAATAATTTTAAAGTTTACTTTGTGTTTCAAAAATAAATTAAAAAATATTTTTTTTTTATTTTAATTCACTTTAATTTTAATACAAAAATAAAACATTAAATAAAATATTTTGAACTTTGGTTTGAGGTTTATTTCAAAGACAATGTGTTTAGGGTGATCGGAATTGTAAGCAAAGTACATTGTGTCGCCAACACAATATTATCAGTTCAGAAAATTTAACATATTGTATTTGTATGTATATTGTATCGGATGAAATTTTTTTAATACATTTTCGATATCACCGTATGTATAGCAAATGTGATTGAAGATTATTTTGAAGTGTTACATACAAAATCACTGAAATTTTAAACTAGTTTAAGTTTTATTGAGAATTGAGTAATGGTGAATTTCCTGTTAATGGACGAACGTGCGGACAACTTTTTCAACCAATCAGAAAATTTTATTTAACAACACATATACATAAAAATCCTCTCCGGACAATTTACTTCATCCAATTTCTCTTATTAAATATTTTCTCTTTAATATATTTTTAACTTTTGGCTGAAGGCTGCAGTAAAACAAAAGGTTAGATATATAATTATTTGATGAATATTTGTTTCTATCTCGATTTTCGTATAAATGGAATTATAATTTTAAATGTTTTTTAAGAAAAACACATGAAGTGTAATCTACACCCATATTGAAAAATTTGAAAACCTCCGCATGCTTCTTTACTAGAAAAAGAAAACGTTGCTTCTTACCTGACAGGAACCTACAACTAAATGGTAATTTCGTCGACTGGAGCACTACTGTCAAATACCTAGGGATCCCAAATTAACTTTTAAACCCCTAGTCGACGACAAAATTACAAAAAATCAAATATTAATCAAATTGTTATACGGACTAATTAATAGGAAATCGTCTCTCTCTAAATTCAACAACATTTTAATTTTCAAATCTATCTTGCAAAGTACGTATCTGTATGGTGCTCCGGTCTGGTCAAACTGCGCATATTGTCATAAAAAAAAACTGTAAGTTACGCAAAATAAACTACTAAAAATGTTACTAAACCTTCCTTGGTATCACAAAACATTAGATATCCATTTAAAATCCAAAAGTACGACGATAACAGACAAAATTACTATTAGAGCTAACAAATTTATTGCCAACTGCTCCAGTTCCGAAGACATTTTAATTAGACAATTGGTCGATAATTACTAAATGTAATTAAATTGTGATTTTTTTATCTATTTTTTTCTCATTTTTCTATGTCTTTATTTAGTTGTAAATTAGTTTAAGTCTAGTCATAAGTTTTTAAGTAAAATTTTAAAAATGCAAGTAGTCACACGGTTTTTGTAATTTTCCACCACTTTTCCTTGTTTCAATCAAAATAAATTGTAAATCAAACAACAAATGTAATGCAAAATAAAAATTAGAATAAAATAAAACTCGCATCTGTTAAGATACTAATAATCCATTCTCTAACTTAAGTATAAGAAGACTCTGTCATTATAAATTATGTATTAACAAATTTTGGAAATAAACAAACTATCTATCATTTTATCATGAAGTGTAATTTTTTTTTTGTTTCTTAGCATAAGTTTATTTTGTTTCTAACAAATTATTTATATTTTTAAGATAAAACCAAAGTGTTATATTTTATTTTTTTGAATTTTACAATGTATTTTACTCTTAACAAAATTTTAAATTTTTTTTAATCATAATAAAATTCGCGCATGTAAACAATTTTTTAAACGTCAAGACATAACAAATTTCAGTCCTTTGCGCATTGAGAGGAAATCATAAAATTTTCTTTGATTGTATTTGTGTTACAATTATAATGTAAAATAAAATTATCCGAACGTTCGTCCATGAAGATGAAATCCGGCTTACCAGCCCTGTATCATCATAGCCATAAATTTAATTACCATTACGCTTAGTATGGAAACCATGTCACTTCACATTCTTCAATAGTATGTTTGGCAATTATCATTATTCGACGAACACTATCCTTGGGAAACAACGTCTACTTTGACTTAGACCCTCGTATTTACAAGATAGCTGTTTAATGAATACTTCCTCTATTTAACATATTCCACACTGATGGTTTTCGGTCAGATCATCTATTCTATATAGGTGATTCTTATTCTTGAAAAATGTTAATTATTAAATCTATTATGATACATACCTGGCTTATATTCAAATATAAGAGTTATTTTGTTTTATTCTTTTCAAGGCACATAAGATTTTTTTGTTTGTTATAACTTATATAGTTTACCACATACTCTCTTTTATTCACTTCTAAATTAGACCTTCTAATCTGATCTTACGATTAAAATGTTTGTTTTGCCAGAGGATTACATCGTGATTTACAATTTAAAGATTATTCAGTCTAATATAGTAAAATATATTTTTTTTTATTACTTCTACGTTTATTTACTATCTATCTTAATATTTTAAAAATTTGGACAAAAACTTCTAATTCGGTAAATTTTTATGACAAATGTATACAATTTTGAATAATGTATTGGCTTGTGAGGGTACATTTCAACAAATATACTCCTATAGTAAAATGTAAAACTTTTTTATTTGATTTGAATTTGTTTTCTATCAAACAAACTTTTGACAAACATGCTGATGTAGTTATTCAGCCGCTATACTTGGATTTCCTGTTAAACCCATATGAATTTGGTATTAAAATTGATGAACACTATATATGTATCTTCATGTCATGATGAATAAAAGCTGAGCGTAAATTGCAAGCTCGTTAAATTTATTATTTTATTTTGAAAAGAAATAAAGTTTTATTAAATGTTGTTAAGTTATATCATTTATTAAATAAAAAATGGTTAATGTTCATTATTTTTTATTATTTTTACTGATCTTTTCTTTCAATTAAATATTTTGATTATTTTTATACCCTTTCAATTTAGTGATTATTCAAAAATATTGAGTTGATGAAATGCAACAGTACCCAGCCATAAACTAAGGCACTTAATAAAATAAAATTAAATAATTTTATAGAGAAGGCAAATTCACTTTCACTGGTAGCACAAAAATTCTTTTATTTAGAAAAATAAATAAAGATTATAAAGTTTAAAGTTTATAGATAGTTTATAAATTGTTACCAAAAGTTCAGTTACCAATTCAACTCACTAATAGCACCAATTAAAAGCTTTTAAATTAAACACCATATAAAAGAGCAAATAAAACACGTTCTTCTTCTTCGAATTATAATTCTCGAGTCCCATTTTGAAGCACAATTTTGGGGTTTACTGTTTTGTTATATTTTCTTCCAACTCAATTTTTATATTTTATTTGTTATATTTTAGTCCAACTAAATACAAAGGTTTTTGATTTCATTAGCTTACGGAATTTTTATATATTAAAAATTATTACAGAAACACAGAATATCGTTTCTGAAAGTGATTCTCCAATTAAATTTTGAATTATTATAGATTTCTTTGAATATACTCTGTGTCTCTGGGATATTACAGCATCTCTGGGCTATTACAGCATCTCTGTTAGTAGGCATACTCATTATAATTATCTACGAATATTGCAATTGTGATATTCTGTGATAAACTGTCCCCTGTAAACAGTGTGTACAAATTGAGATGGAACCAATTTCTTTTTAGAACTTCTGATTTTAATATATTATATACATTTAAGCCACCATGTTGTCGTGTATCATTTTAAATTGTCTTCCTCAAACATTATTATTTTTTGTAATATGGACATTTCATAATATGGCACCTTCGTGAATTGAAAAAAAAGTTCAGGATGCCATACTTTATTTGAAACTGGACTGAAGAGTATTTTTTATGCTCGAACGATATTCTATGTTTTTGTAGACTGATGTTTGAACATATTTCGTTTTCGGATGCTGAAATTTGATCTAATGATTAGGTTTTAATTTATTTGCTTAAACATTTTTTTCGTTTCTCCATGAACATTTTTTCGAAAATCTTTAAAATTGTTTGACCGCATCCATAATTGATATGAAATTTAGTTCTGTATGATGTTACATTTCCCAAAACATTTAAATTGCAGCAGAAAATAAACGCATCTTAAAATACATCAATATACAGGTGGATAATTTTATAACCCAATAGAAACAATTCTCTTAATATCGTCCTTAGGCTCAAATCATATCTAGATCCTTTTTAAAGAGTTCCATGCTTATTATTTCTATAATATAATTATAGAAAATTTAAAAAATCATTTATTCACAAGGCAAGTTAAATCAATGTAAATGATTTTATTTAATCTAAAATATCTATGGCCAGAACTAACAGTATTCGTAATTAATTATGAACGGTCTTAGCTGAAAAATGCTTTCGAGAATATCACACCTAATGTTCCGTATGAATTCATGTATTAAGGTATGAAAAAATAAAATTAAATCTATACCTATGATTTACCAAGATTAGGAAATGTTAATTTATCTGTTTTTGCGGACGATACCTACATATATTTACCTGCATAATGTTTTGTGTGGGTTTGCATTTTTAGTATTGAATTTCCTATTAAATAAATGATGCAAAAAAAATAAAACCCTTTCACTTTTATTCCCTTTTTTCTTTTTTATTATTTTTATTTTTATATATATATATTTTGTTTGTTAAAATTAAAATTAAATTGTGTATAAATTTATTTACTCGTACTAGTCGGATTCCCTGCAAAGAGTTTAATTTACAAAGCCACATGGATCAACGTTCACAATTAAGTGCATTCACCCAAGTAATCAATGTAAATTTTCACTCAATTTATTTATAAAATATCTTACCAATTTTTCCTCCAAATTATTGTAGGTATTCTTCCAATATATTATGATGCTGATTATTAAGTATGATTATTTTTCCTTTTTGTCGCTGTCCGCTTGTGATCTACTTTGCTCAACATCTAGTTCAAGAAGTATATGGTACCAGCATCACAAACAGTTTACACTGTTTACAGGATGCAATCAATATTTTATCAGACTACTTTTATAAATGGGAAATTTCCATAAATGCCCAAAAAACTATCTAGCGCTATATTTTTCACATACAAAAGGAAGCCATGTTTTTTACCTACTACCAACATCAAACTGTATAATACTGACATATTATGGGTTGACTCAGTAAAATATCTGACCTAGATAAAAGATTAACATTTAATAAACATAAATATTAGTGAATTAAAGAAAAATGTAAACAAAAACCATAATGTAATATTTCAGTTGTGTAGATGTAAGTACATCTGAACTCTGTATATAAATGTAATAAAACTCAAATGTTAATGTAAAAATTAAATTGAATAAAATTGAATTGAGTTGAACATTAATAAAACCTTAGACAAAATAAATAAAAAAATTAAAATATTATACACGTTTATCAATAGAAAATCTCATTTCTCAATAGCCAATAAAATAATAATTATGAAAGCAATTTTCCAGCCATCATTACTCTATGAGTGTCCTTTGATCGCTGACATCCACATAAAAAAATTGCAGATAGCACAAAATAACATATTAAAATTAATGTTAAATCTACCTTTTTATTACTCGACTAAGAAACTTCATTATCAAACAAAAATCGAACTAATTTTTTACCAAATTGCATTAAAAACTAGAAAGCTTATGGACAAGTGCCTATTAGCTGAAAATGATTTGATAAAAAATTTATACCAATAAATTGCAAAGCAAATAGCTTTAAATAATAATAATTAGTTTAAGTAGTCGTAGATTAATTAGTATAAGATCTGATCTCTGTAAAGTTAAAAGTACTTGTAAATGTAAATGTAAATATTTGGGTAAATAAATTAATTGAATTGAAGTATAATAATATTAAATTAGGAATAGCATGAGGTCTAACAAGTTAGTAAAGGCAAACCGTTCATGAAATTAAAACATTTATATCAAGATGGCTCCCCCAAAATAGAATGCACTCATATAATTAAATCAATAATATTGTTATTTATGAAATTTGTCACAGTTTGTTTTTTTTTCAAAACCATTTTTATATAAGTTGAATTGGTAGAATATCAACAGAAATTATAACCAAGTAAAATAACCCTGACAATCATTATTTACAAGCAAATTAAATTGAATGTCACTATAGGATGAATTTAAAACAAAATTTTAAATCAATTGACAATTTTTAGCAATGTCAAATATAGTTAAATTTGACAACACATTACTTTATAGAAAAAACAGACAACAATGTCAACAAATTTTTATTTAAAATAAAATAGATATCGTAAAAACAAAAACATAGATAGACAAAGTTAACAAAATCCTGATTTTCTCATTAAAGTTGTGCAATCAATCAGGATTTTTGTGACAATACTTTTGCCAAGAACCATCTAAATAAATTCAGTTTTGTTAATAACAAAAAAAAAAAAAAAAAAATAAAAAAACTTAAATGTAATTTTCACTGCACACATGTGTTCTCGCAAAAATTACAGTTACTGAGTAGGAGGATTACATTTAGATATGTATATATGTATATACAGTTTTAATATGAAAATAAGAAGCTATGTAAAATCCTTGTTTTTATTTTTTATTTTTACTTTGCATTTTTGTTTTTTTGTTTTGCTAAAAATAAAATATTGATAGTCGTAAACTTGTCTCTACATAGTTTTTCCTTATTCTTTGTATTAGTTTTTCCTTTAAGTAAATGGAAAATAATAACTGTATATTGCTACGAATTGGATAAACAGACAAGAAGGAGTATAAAATTTATTTCTTGTAATAAAACAAGGAACAGAATTGATTTTTAAACAATTTGTCAAGACAAATCTGACATATTCCGAGTAGTATATATATATGTATAACTAAAAGGTTCGAGGTTCGTTTAGGAATTTTCGATATGGAATTTTATTCTATTAAATTTTTCATTTCAAAAAGGAGTAAAATAAATATTTTGAAAATTTTACGCGATAATAGAATTACACAGAAGATACAAAGATCTTCAAAAGAAGGTTTATAGTTGTCTAGATTGTATACCTTCAATTTCATATTAAAAACATTTGATTAATTAGATTTGCATTCACACACATTTATTTTATTGCTTTACATCTAAATCAAAAGATTGGAAAAAAATTGCAAATTGATTAGAGGAGTACTAAAATAGAACACCTATATATAAATGAAAAAGTAGATCAATTTTATTTGAAGGTAAATTAAATATTCGTTGGTCTCATCATATCAATGATGTTATTTTGATTTGTTCTGAATATGAAATCTATGTAAAAAAAAAAAGAACGTAAATAAATTTTTTGACTAGTAATTATTTATTAGGAATTAGATTAAGCCCTCTGAAATGATTAAATTGATTATATATTTTGTTATTCAAGTTATTTCAATAGCATTTCGTCGGTTGGATCCTATGTATCCAACAGACCATTTTTTTCAAAAGTGACTTTTCAATGTACTTTGGCATTTTCTTGGAATTTGCTGTCAAAAAAATGTATATTTTATAGTTTTCGACATATTTTTTTCTGATTTATCCAAACAACCTATATTTTGCTACTTTTTAGGCCTTCAAGTTGTACGTATTTATCCAAACTACATTTTATGTACTGAGAAAGCATACAAATTTGTATTCCTAAGTATCTACTAACAGACCATTTTTATTCCTAAATATCCAAACACATAGGAAGCTTAACACTATACTGTGAATTTTTATTTTAAATATATTATTTCGATATTTCAAAATATTAAAGTTATTAAACTACGGATGTTAGATATTAAAAAATTGCTCAAATTTTTATGAAATTCAATTTTTTTTTGATTATTTTCAAATTTGTCCAGTCAAAATTTCTGTCAAACTTAAAAAATCGATTTTCTCAACATTTTGCTTTTGGTAGATTGGACACATTCAGCCGACGATGTATTATCGTATTGTAGAACATGACCCAACTTTATTGTCTTCACAAATATTTATTAAGCCTTAAAGTGTACATCGATTGAATTTAATTTATACAGCCGCCGGAAATTTGATTAGATTACATTGAATTGTATAATTTCGGGCTGTAATAGCCCAGAGATGCTGTAATATCCCAGAGACACAGATTATATTCAAATAAATCTATCTAGAAGATCTGTCTCTTATACCAGAGCAGCCACAAATGGGATTATTGTGATTAACCATGTTAAGTGCTATTTATTCATCTGATTCCTTGAATTAAGATACCTATAAGTTTGTGATCACACTCAGGATATTCTTTAGTAAAAAACTACTGATATTGTTAGACACTAAGCCTTCTTAAATAGAATAGTTTTGTTTTATGTAATTTGTTACCAGATTATATTTTCAATTATTTGTTGTCATTTATTATATCCCAATGACAAAAACGGTACTAGACCAGCTTGAAAAACCAATAAAGCATTTTTTTACTTCATCGGGAATCGAACCTGGGACATTTCGTTTGAAATGCAGACGCTCTACCTACTACTGCACCACCCAGCGTAAAACAAATATATTCCCCATGATTTGACTATCAAGTCAAGCCAGTGAAACAATTTCAATTTTTATCTTAAATAAACTTAAAACAAAAAAAGTAAATTCAAAATTTTACTGGAAGCGCATTTACTTCGTTGGAAGAAATTTCTAAATATACTCAACGATAAATTTGACAGTAAAAATAAACCAAACTTTCATTTCACTTGCACTCTACTTTTATTCATAACTTCCTGATCACATTCAAAAACCTGCTGTTATAAAATAAATTCGTTACAACAACTTGAAAGCTATAAATTTCAATTTAAGTTAAATACTAAAATTTACAATGAAATTACTTCCAGAAAAAATTGTGAAAGATGATACTGCATTTTATATTTCCAAAGATGGAAAACCAGTAACCAAACTAAGAGTAATAAAATTCATTAATTCACTCATGTGGTCAGACATACACCAGAGACAAAAAATAAATGTATTTTTTTTGTTTTGCTTTTACTATTTTTATTTTAAGAATCACTGTATTTTTCTTATAAAATTTTTCCGAATCCTTTTTATTTTATCCTTTTTATAGCAATTTACCTCTAAATAAAAAAAAAAAACAAAGTTACAGTTATTTACTCCATAGTTAACAAATTTTAAAACTGAACTGAAATTTTTTTTTATATTCTGGGCAATCTCTGTTATTTAGTTTCGAATTGTGTTTAATATACAAGCCTATAATATATTTTTAAGATGAAATTTTTTTGAAGATAGGCATTAATCTGAGTAATTAATATTGAGTTAGATTAAAAACTTACAAAATGAAAATGGCCGGTATCATTTATTCCCTCTGTGTCCGAATGGTTAAGAGTGCCCAAAAAAATATTTCTCATTTTTATAAAAATGTCAGTACAGTCTAACGCGGCAAAATTACTGTAGCACTCGAGCAAATTTTCTACTGAACGAGGATTTTATGTAGCGCTAAATTAAAGCGTTGCATAAATTTTGCAGAGAAAAAAATCTATGCTTCATTGAGCAGCGACATTTTAATGACGTTTATGTGTTAGTATTTTGATGTTAAAATTATTTGTTTACAAAATTTGTTGTGAGTGGTGTGTGAACTTAAACAAAATTTATAATAATAAAATTAATAATAATAAATAAATAATAATATATATGCAATAATAAATAATTTAATAATTTATTAAGTTTTATAATAATATTAATATAATTAAATTTGAAAAATATGTTTTATTAAAAATTTTATATTTAATATTATTATTATATTTATATTTAATAAAAATTCTTATGTCAAATGTCACATAAAACAAATGTCATTTTAAATTTTGCTGCAAAACTTTCAGTACAACAAAGCAGCGCTAATTATTACATCGCTGCTATTTATAACAGCGCTTGATTTTGAAGTGAACGCACCCAATATTTCCAAAATTATGCGATTTGTTAACTTCATAAATTTTTTTTTTGTTTAATTACTTCGTATTTTTTCGCCCGCACGAAGGATTTCATATTTCATCATGTGCATAAGTGCAATGTTCATGTCATATTAAATCGTTCGCGTTCGCACATTGATCTTTATCTTTATTAGCGCAGTTTCAAAGTTAAAAGAGAAAAGTTGTGTGTGAATAGTCTTTTTGAAAAAGATAAAAAGTGAAAAAGGAAAATTTTTTTAATTATAACAAATAGTTTTAAGACAATCTTTTTAAAAAGAAATTAATATTTTTACTCAACAAAAATTATTTGTACACTGGTTACAAATCGGACAAAAATACTTGAGAGTTACCGAAAAAAAATTTAAAAATGATTTTCGTATATTCTAATACTTAATTAATGTTAGAACTTAGAAAATGTTTTTTCATCAATATCGAAATGTTAATTATTATAAAGTAGCTAGAATTAGTATAAAGTGATAAAGTAGCTTTGAATTTAATAAACAGCTATTTAAAACAAAAATTCAAGAATACTTCTTCCGTTGAGTCAAAATTTTCCATTTTTTTTTGTTTTTGATGAAAAATTTATACAATCCAGTACCGTGTATATTGCTCTACAGCGCCGCCAGATTAAAAAATTTAAGTAAAAATAATATCCAACTTATGTGTAAATCAAATAGAGATTTTTCTTTTTCAAGGATATTATTTTTGGCAAAGTTTGGACTAAATTTAATTTACCAATATTATTTCATCTATAGCTATATCTAGAACCGTACTAAAAAATGTTAATGCTTTCATATATAATTTTACAAATTAAAAAAAATCATAAGCAAAATTATTCGACATAAAACCTTTCACTTTAACTTCTATCAGAAGACCAACACAAAAATCTCTTTATTTTGATCTTAGTTTTAATAACATTTAATTAATTCTCTCTACTCTTTATTATATAAATAAAAAGAGAAAACAAAGAAATAATATGAGAAAATATAACAAATTCGCGTTCAATTGTTATTGTAATTTTAGACGAAAATAATACGAAATGTAATGTTCGGAAAATAAATTTTAATATACTGCCCTGATAGTATACAAAGCAATGTACCATCGCTGTACCACCATTGAGCCATATTAGGTTTTCGCACGAACAATTCGGTAATCAAATCAATTGTTCGTTGTTCGTTTGACACCCAGACCGAACGTTAAAGTGTTCGGTTATTGTATCAATTAATGAAATTTCATTTAAATATTTTAGCTTAAAAATATTATTTTAAGTTAACTAAATTACAGTAACTGTTCTTAAAAATCTGTTCTTTGTAATAAATTCATTCAATTTGTCTGAAGGGTAAATATTTTACTCTTAAAAATTTTCAGTAGGTGTTGTCAGAAGTCAAATTTTGTAAATTTTGACATTAAATTTATTATTTTGTTATTATATTGTATAACTATATCAACTTCATGCTGTTTGCTTGTGTTATTTGATAGCTGCTAAAAAATCATCCTTCATGATCTCAATGCTGTCTGCTTGTGTTATTTGATAACTGCTAAAAATTATTCTCGTATATCGGTCGAGAAAAAGGTGGTAACCCTAAGCTACATACCTACAATACTACACATACTTTTCTTATTTGAATAGAATTAAGCTAGTTAGAAATTTCTTAGGTTAGGTTAGTAAAACCATTTTATCTAATATTTATGTGTTATATGTATTCAACTCAAAGTCCGCACGTCACTCGTCTGAACAAATTTGTATTTTACAAGGATTTTTTTCTTTCGGTTTATAAATTCGTATAGTATTGAAATTCAATTCAGCCAAATAAGCTGTATGAAAATAGAAAAAGTGCGAGCCTTATTGTCAATACAACTAAAACCAAAGTAATGTGCACAACTCGTCGTACATCACAACATCCGATCCTCAAGTACTTTCAATTTTCTGGGTAGCATCGTGTCGTCAGATAGGGGCGCTGATTTGGATAATGAAGCCCGCATCAGCAAAACCCATACTGCTTTCAAAAAATATAATATCTGCACCCAAAATTAAAAATATTAAATGCAAGTGTACTAATCTGGTCTCTTGTACGCATGCGAAACATAAAAAGTTTTAGAAAACAACACCAGGAAACTCCAAATCAACAGATGCCTCCGGCGGCAAAAAACGAACCAAAGACAAATAAATTTGAAAATCCGAAAGTGTAAATGGGGTTTAATCGGGCATACTCTAAGGCAACCTGACAACAACTTCGTTTGGAATGTTTGGAATGGAACACTCAGGATACACGTCGCGACGAAAGGCAGAGAAAAACATGGAAAATGACACTCTTAGTCGAAGCTGGTACCCAGCAAAAAATGTAGCCATTTTTTTTTTTACATGTTCTTGACAGTAACTTATGTAGAATCACCTTTTGCTGCTTAATTACGTACGGTACTGCATGCATCTACAATATTTTTCAAGCATTTATTTATCAAATTACTGGCTTATCAACTCATTAAATGTGGAAAACTACTACTATTGTGAGGAATAAACTCTTTTTAAATAGAATAGCTTTATTTTATTAAAGTGGTTATCAGATTATGCTCTCAATTATCTTTTGTCATTTATTTTATCCCAATGACAAAGTTTACTGGACCAGGTTAAAGCATTTTTTTTATGTCATGGGGAATTGATCATGGGACTTTTGCCGTTGAAAGGGAAACATTCTACCTACTGCGCCATCTAGCGTGTGCCATACATCATGGATGGGGTAATAGGACAATAATGATTATTGAATTTATTGCAAAATTTTGCAAGAAACCGAGTAATCAAAATCGCTTAAACTGGAAGATTTACTTATTGTTTTTCGTATTGTATTCGTAATTGAGTAATAATTTAGAATTTAGGTTTAATATAATATCTATCACAATCACCAGCTTCTATATTTATCAAACCTATGGATCAAAAAGCTGATTAAATGCTCTGTTCTGAATATTTTGCTGTAAGAAAAGTCAAAAACAAACTCACTGAAATCCACTGTAAATTTGTAAATCTTATTGCGATGCCAAAATTAACAGTATTTTTTTCTGAATATATCCCAGATTACCACTTTCAATACTCAAGAAAGATATGTATTTAAAAAGAAACCCTTTAAGGAAGCCGAATCTACTTGCTACCGGACTACAAAATTACAATTATTTAGTTCAAAGTCGATTAACATTTTCGATTATTAAATACAAATATATTCCCCATGATTTAGAGTTTAGTAGACTGTCAAGTAGTCAATGTAACAATTTCTATATTCACTTTACTCCTCCTGAAAATTTATCATCTATGAAAAAAATAAAATATGGACCAAAGAAAAATAAATTTTATTTAAGAATTTCTGGATATATACAAATATTTGGTTACAAAACTAAGTCGGATACACAAAGATGTGTAACTAAAGCAAAAATAAGAAAAATTAGATAAATTTGTTTCATTTTCAATGCTGGAGTATGAGTGAATTTCGGAAAAAATTTCTATAGCAATTGAAAAACCTCAAATTTTTTCAACTCTATGGCAAGGAAAATTTTTGGTAAAATTTAATGGAACAAGGACTATACATTGTGGTTTAAACACCAAAATGAGAAAAAAAAAATTCTGAATTTTACTACGAATTTTGGAATGATTTTTAAGTAAACATAAAAGGATATTCTGAAAAAAGTATTACAGTTTTTTGAAAGTAAAAAATAAATAAATATCCTGATAGAAGATTACATGTGCGAAGTTTCTATATTCTTATAAAACAATTTTAGAATAAGATGTTAATTAATATTACAATTAAAATACAATTTATCATATCCCTAATTGCAAATATTATCAAAACACAGCTTTTACGAATTTTGTTAAATTGTTAATACTAATAATAATTCTTAATGCAGATTCGGCAAGAAGTTGGAGGGTATATATAGTCTTTATGTTTCTTTTAATACCATTCAATAGGAAGTTAAACTCTTTAATTTTGTAATGAAATTGCAAATAACGGCAGGAGGGGAATTTTTAAAAAGATTCTATCCTATCCTACCCCAACCAAGCGTCACGTAAGTGATAAAAGTAATTTCATACTTAACGCTTTGGCTGTTTATAAAAAAAAAAAAATTGAGATATTAAAACTCTTTCTCACACAGGAGTTAATCTAGTTAAATAAATGACAATCCAATTTTTTACAGTACGTAATTTTTCTATTTTTCAGATGTACATTTTCTGCCACCACACACAATTATTTACTTATTCCTGTATTTGTTACTATTTCATATCCTTCGTTATGTTCCAAGTGAATTATTGAACTTGATATTATTTTGGTATGCTATATATCTGTAGTCTCTATATACAAACCATATTTGCTTTGATATTATTATTAGTTTGGCCTAACTTTTTAAATTATTTTTAATTAATCTATATTTGTTGACATATAAATTAACTTATGACATTTACTTTTCTATCAAACGTAACGGCGTTTTGCTAATTCGATTGAATGATGATGTATTGCGCAATCAAATATAAGAAGCTTTCGTTTAGTAATAGACGTCTGTCTGATGTGATTACTCTAAGCAGTAATCTGACAGGACATTGTAAAATTCATATAACCAGTCATATTGTAAAAGCCATACTCTTTTTTATTTATTTATTTATTTATATAAGAATTCTCAAATGAGCCCAAGTGCTCATACAGAGTGTATAATATATTCTAATAAAATAGATCAGTGTAAACTAAAATTCAAAATATACAAAATACTCATATATAATTCAATGTAAATAGTGTAGGATAATAGAAAAACAAAACAATATTAGTACCAGCAAGATTCACTTATTATAAAATAATTCAATATTAAAAATTAATAAAACAAAGATAAGATATATCACTATAACTAAACCTACTGTACATACTTACTAACTACTTAAACATATTCAATTTAATAATTCTATTATAAACTAAATTTTGGAAAGATAATGTTATACATTTACATATTTCTCTTTTGAATTTTTTAAAACTATTAATATCTTTCATCGCACTAGGAATTGTATTACATAACTTGTATGCTCTATTATATAGGGTATCTAGTCCATTGAATCTGATATTGGAAGATATTATTTTGATATTTCCTGATGCTGATCTTGTTGTGTACCCATGGTATTCATTGTTTTTTCTCGCTAGGGTGTTTTGTGCATTTATATATTTTCTGTTACCATCAGATAAACATGAGTAACCAATTTGGATTCAATCATCAATTTAATTAGCAAGATGTTGTGAGTACTATGTATATGTTTGGTAGGACATCTTCTCTTGTAACCAAAAAACTTTTTTTATCGCTTTATTTAGAATTACTTGCAGATCATTTAAATATTTATTAAAAATACTTCCCCAAACTTGTATAGCATATGTGATGACGATATGAAACATACTGTAATACACCAATTTTTTTACTTGGTTTGGAACTCGTTTGCCAATTAATTGAAATATTCCTGCAATTTGCCTTCCTTTCAATATTTGTTCTTTAATTTTGAGGAATTTAGCTCAATTTACTATCCACTATAACCCCTAGATATTTGTATTGATGAACCATTTCAATATTACAATTATTCAGTTTAATTTGAAGCATATCATATGTATTAGCTGTGAAGATCATATATTTGGTTTTGTTAAGGCTTATACTCAACCATAACTCTATAATCATCATGTCGAGGCTTATTGAGTTTTGCAGATTGGTGGCTGTCTTCTGTATATATTATAGCTAAATCATCCGCAAACATGAATGGCTTCCCGCATTATATATCAACATTAAGTAGGCTACTTATGTAACATGAGAACAAAGTTGGGCCTAATGAACTTCCCTGAATAACTCCATAATTAATGTCCATTAAGTTGCTCTTCGCAGTTCGAATTAAACTTATATTCTAATTAAACTTTAAAATAACTAAAATTAAATTAACACTGTCTTATCTGATCTAATACTGAATTAAATTTATAATTACTTTTAGAACAGTAACGAAGTATATATCAGAATTATACTTACCTTGAGTGCCCTTTTTTACTCGACCATTCTTCATATTTGTAATAATTGCTAATTTATCTAATGATCTAGTCGCTCAACCAATTAACATAATGTTTAAAGGTGTCTTGGACTCGAGTTCCAACTTATTTAATGATTTATTTTTAAATCGGTATATTGAAAGCGATATTCAATGTACACCAACAATAAATAGGAATTTAAAAATGTCCGGCCACGGTTGGGTATTAAAAATATAAAAGCGGAAGCCGAAGCACTATCAAATCATCAGAATCATTTTAAAAAATAAATATGATGTTTTATAATTTTGAATAAAAATATGTTGGTTAGTGGTTTTATTTAAAACAAAATTATTACAGATGGTGTATTAAGTTAAGATGGTGTATTAAATCTATTAGTTTTGGACTTAAGTTTTTTTAAAAGGTATATTAAAAAATATTATCATCAAATTTGTACAGCAAGAAAAACTCAAGTGCACTTGAATTTTTTTTCCTAAACATAATAATGCGTTTTGGACTTAGATTATATTGATATAATAAAATGTTTGCGTAATTTATAGAGGTAGAGCTATGAATGTTTTTGCAGATTGAAGAACACAAAATTTTTTGAATTTTTCTGTGTTAATAACTCCATTTGACAAAAAAGTGGACTTGAGTTGTTTTTGCAGAACAACCACGATATTAGATAGTAATAGTAACAGGAATAAGTCAATAATTGTGTGTGATGGCAGAAAATGTACATCTGAAAAACATAACCCAAACGCTTAGCACATGACTGAATAAAAATAATTCATTTTATCTTTCCATTAACCTGTTCGGGGCTTAGTCACATTAAATCACATATGATCAAAGTTGATTTGTTGTCTGATAAAATTATTATCTCTGCCGTTTTTCTTGTTATAAAACGAAATCCTTTACACAAAAATTACAAAATTTGTAAAGCTGGAGAATTATATTAAAAACATGCGATTTCAAGGACCAAAACTTTTAAACTTATTAAGTAGAATTATGCAAAATATTTACTAGAAGGTTTATGACACCAAAGTAGTCTTGGTGTCTCAGTTGTTGCAATATATTATTCTTTTTTTCTCCTATTCGTTTAATTCGACCTCGTTAAACCGCACAACAATCAGTAACCAGTGTTTCTAGGATAAGTTAGTTAGAGTGATTTGATTGGAATTTAGACCTAGGATTAACTATTTTTAATATAATATAGTAATATATAGTAATTCTTACGGTCTGTTAGATTTTCCACATCAATTTGCGTCGCAATAGAAGATATAGGTTCACAATAGTGTAATATTAGTTGTCCTTTCTTTGATACGATGTTTATAAATGGATATTTAAGATTTACCTAGACATTATGGCAAAGGTTAGTTTACCGATATTTAAGGCATCGTGTGTCGATCTCTAAATTAAATAAACAAATAAGTTTCGCTCAATTTAATATAATTATATTGGCAATGTTAATTCACACAATGTTTCTTCTTTGAGTGCAAAATTATTATTATTTTATTTCCAATTATTATTTCTATTTATACAAAAATAATATATTGGTTTTTATGAAGCCAATTTAAAATCTATATTTAAAAAAATCAAATACATTACTTCTTATTCATATCATTTAAATATACATTATCATACATGAATCAATAACATTAATATATTTCTATTCATAAATTTCACATTGCTTTTATTTTCAATTATGAATCTAAGGTTACATTATGATGAATGTGCAATATTTACAATGTTTACCGTTTAGAAATATTCATAAAATAATTACTAAGAGAATGCAATAACAATAAATCAGAACGGTACTTCTGTAACCTGATCCTTTTATAATAATACAATAATTATAGTTGAATAGCATGCGTGTGGCTTGGCTTGAGCTATAATTTAGTATTAGTTATATAAACTAAATATTAGTTAGTTTATGACTAGTATAAAAAGATATAATTTTTAAAATTAAATTTACTTTATATAAATTTAGACATATGTCGCTTAGATTCCATTCTAAAGGAATCTATAAAGAATCAATAAAATACCGTCTGGATATAAGTACTACAATAGTTTTTTTATCATTTACAAAGTAAAAAATCTCAAAATGCCAAAAATTATAAAAACAGCGAACTGATATAAAATCTAAAAAATTTAACGTAGAGGAGACAATAAATTTAGAGAGCATGTCACTAAGTGAAACAAAAATACTATTAAAAATTTTGTTTTAGAAAATGCATTACAATTTTTATTTCTCATACAAATTTAAAATTGGTTATTATCCTTTATTCTGTTGATTTCATATCATATTGATTAAAACATTTTAATTTTTTTTTTTTGTTAGAAATATAAATATTTCATCTTTTATACTTATAGATGTTTTTTACATTTGGTGTACACATTAGGTAGGTACTCTTTAGTGAAATTAGTTCATAAAATTCATAATCAAAAAATTAAAATCAAGAAAAATATATAAAGAACATGAAATAAAAACCGCCCAAACAAATTTCATCATTTCAATCTTTTTAATGACATCATTTTATTTTGAATATCCTTAAAAGATTGCTCTCAAAAGATATATCAAAATTAAAAGGGGGCATAAATCTCAGTAAATATAAAAATAAATAATATATTTACTTTATTTTTGCTTTTTATAAGATACAACAACAAAAAAAATAAACGAAAAGTAACTCGTGTAACTCATATAAGAATTTCAAATTTCAAAAGGGTTGCCAGATGTTGAATATAAAGAATAAATATTTTCTTTTGTCTTATATAAATAAATTTCTTAATCTATATTATAATCCAGTAAAATCTGAAAATATGTATATGTATATCTATTTAAAATGCATATATTTTATTTTTGGTTTGAAAATAAATTTGTGGCAACCCACCTTTAATGTTAAAAAATAAAAACAATAAAAACAAAATAAAGAAATAAAATTATAATAATACGAGTTGTTGTAAATTCGTAAAATCAGTTTCTTTATGAGTTATTTATGCCTTCAATTTAATATTACATATTTGAAATTTACATATATACATTTACATATTACGGTATATTTGTTTATTTTCAGAAATTTTTTAAGGATCCATAATGGCGTAACCAATTTTTATTCTTATTTTTTTTTTTTATCAGCAATTTTATTTTCTTTTCCTCCTTCAACAATATTACAATAGATGTGGTTAAGAAAATTATATTTTTTTTTTTTTTTGCTTTGTTTTGATTTTTATTTAAATTCCTTGATATTTACATTTCTTCTTCTGAAACAAATTTCTTAGAAATTAGAAAATATTTTATAACAGAATTTAGATTCAAGGCCTTACACAGTTGTTTTAAGTGAAAAGGAAAATTTTAATTTGTGCAGACAATTTGAAGGATTTGAATATTTTTCGTTTGGTAGAAATGGTTGATAGAAATGCTAATAACAAAGTTATCTTATTACAGATAAAAATTTAGTGAGTTGGGCCAACAGTACTAGTATTTTGTTATAAGCATTTTTAAGATATTTCGTTCCTCTTCATTTTACTATATTATTGTTGGTTCATGAAAACTGAAGCAATTTGATTGTTGGAAAAATACTGTGTCACTCTTATAATACCGTTATAAGTACAAAACAACAACATTCGTCTTATAGACGACATAAATGTGACATCATCCCTTATACCAGTTGGTCGTTGTCGTATTGTTGTAGCACTTACTCTATTTTATAGATATCTACTTGTTCCGAGGAATTAAAATCATTTCTCCCTTCTCTCAAACAAATCCGCGCATAACACGAGAAGCATCAAATGCCCACCCTTTCACAGTGGAAATTCCGAGATGGTTTTTTTTGCTTTATTTGTAATTTGAAAGTTCATATACAATTCAGAGTATTAATGCAATGCTTAATTCTATAAATGTATTTATATTTGTGTTTAAAACTTTGTTTAAAGTGTTGTTTTGTGTTAAGACTGTCTGGTCTTATAATTTTTAATTATAATTTTCTTTAATTTTTAATTGGTTTTTTTTTTTGATTTAAGCCCGGTTATGGAAATTCTTTTATAGTTAGAACATTTCGATTGTGGAATCCCGTCCCACTTGAAGCATTCCCAATGAGAGAAGGATTTTTTATTTTTGAATTATTGTTCGCTCGTTCCCACAAAATTTTTCTTCGTCCTTTTTCTTTCCTTTCTTTTAACTACCTTTTCCTTTTTCAAATAGTCAACGGTACGCAAGCACTCAAATGTTCACAAACTAACTTTTGGCTATAATAAAACAAAAAAACATAAATGCTCAATTACGAAACTGACTTTATGCAAGTTAATAAATACATAAAGAAGAGAAGATGGATGGATTACTGCCTGTAAAAACCTACGCGTAACATCAGTCGCTGAATTACTTTTCTATACTAGAACCAACAATCCCAACTAGCATTTAAAGTGACAGAATACTTTGTTTTTTAGATTGGGTGAATAAAAAGTCCCTAATTACGTTTTTGGGTCCAAATAAATTACTACGAGGTCTTCATTACGGTATAGTAACTCTAAAAGTAACTTTTTCGTAACAATTACTATATTTATTACGTTATTGTAACGAAAACTATAAAGAATTTATTCAAGTTATAAAAACGTACCAAAAGCTACTGAAATACCACTAATCAGTGGTAGTGTTTACATGGTAACTTCCATAGCTCCCAAAATGGTAGCAAATACTTGAAATTTTTGTACACGGTTACGTTTTTGTGAAAGTAAAAAAAACGTTCCTGGAACTTTAGTTTGGAACTTTAAGTACCCATGGTAACTACATGGTTACTTCTTTAATTCCAAAAATGGTAGGGAATACTTATCTAATACCCGACATCTGGATAAGGATCCATCTTATATGAAACATATTCTCTTTCAAAAAGTTCTTAACTAAAGTAAAACAAATCGTTTTGAACCGTGCACGGTCGAGGAAAACTAGACAAAAAGGGGTAACAAATAAAGCTTCATCAACCTATCTGAGAAATGCAATTTATTTTACTTTATTAAAACATTTTGGTAATACATAAAACTGCAGTGATATTAAAGCAAGCATCATTAGAAATGAAATTATTCGCATATGAAATAATATTGCCATTTTTTGCATTTGCTGTACCACGTTTACGTGTAGATGTTTCAGAATTATTTATTTTTCTAAAATCCGTTATAATTTCCGTTGAAAATCAAAAATAAAAATGTTTACACGCAACTAAAGATGAACCAAATTGATTAACCCGCAGAAGAATCGGAAAATAAAAACTGTCCCGAGGAGAGAAAAAAATCCGTTTGTAATACAACAACGATATTTCAAGCGGTTTTCTAATGAACTAATCAAAGTCTTTAAGAGCTACATATTCTCATTTTACCATAACGTATTTCTAGTTATCACTAAAAGATGAAGATTAGCATGGGGTAGATATATGGAGGGATCTTACGAATTATTAAACTGACATATTAGTACTAAAGAACAACATTCAGTTAAAACTTCAAAACATCCTATTTTATATGCTTTTATATTAACTTGCCAGTGTCTGTTTATATGTTTATTTATATGTTTATATGTTTATTATATTAATAATTTGCTACAAAATTACATCACAATATTTATTTTTCCGGCTCACTGGCACTGCATTTTAATTTCTTCCGCTAATATATTATTCTTTTACTATAAATAAATGTATTTGATTGGGCTTTAATTATTAAGAATAAAATTTAATTCTATTTTAACATCTACAACCAATACTAAATAAAATTGTTTCAACAACATTGATAACAAACACCCACAATTACTAATTCCGTTCCTTAAAGTAAATTTAGATAATGTTATTTCCGTAAAACAAATTCACATCTCTTTAGGTGTTATTTTTTTTATCTTTTTTTTTATAAATATTACACAGATCCCTTCTCCCTTTTTCAGAGAAAAAATTAGTAACTAAGAAGAGAAAAGAGAAGAAGAGTAGCAGCAGATATGAACAAAATATTTACTTATGACAAGAATGTGACACTTTTAAAGCTATAAAATGACATTTTCGAAACCCTATTATGTGATGTTTACTTTTAATTTTTTTATCTTTTTATTTTATTTTTTTTTTTCTACATATTTGATGAACATGGGATGTTGTAATGGTGTGGCACATCTTACTTTTTTATATTCAAAAAGTTAAAAAAAATGTAATAAAAGTAAAGCTTTAACAAATGAGTTTATCTATTGCAGATTTTTTACTTTTTCTTTCGTAAAACTTTTGGTAACTGTTATATTGCTTAATTTTTTTTAAGAGAGGAAGGGACGCGAAAGGTATATGCGAGAAGATTTTTCAAGCTCACTTTTAAAATTTAAACATAATTTTTATTTTCTTCTGTTTTGTGTTACCCTTACATATGGGAAAATGTTTATTACATTTTTTATGATACTTTGAAAATAATCATACCTCATTTTTGATGCGTTTTTGTTTATAAATCCAAAATAATTTTGTTTGAGGAATATGGAAATGAAAAGATTCCAAGAAAATTATTCAAATTTTCTTACAAATATTTTTCTCAGAAAAAGATAATTTAAAATAAAAAAATTTTTTGTATGATTTTTAGTAACGGTAGTATCTTTCCATTCGATTCTAATGTAATTTGTTATATTAGCCACATAAACAATAAAATACTGCCATGTTTTAGCTATAGGCTTTGATCGGCATTTTCAATTTAAACCTGTAATATAGGATATAAGAGAAAATGTAATGTTATCGAGTGAAAACTTTGTTTAGTTTTTACAACTCACATATGGATTTTTTTCAATCTACATAATATTAGTTATGAAACTAATGAGAATTAAAGTAAGAGTTGCTTGGGTATTCCAACAATAAAATTTTCCTACTAATGACTTCCAGTAGTGTTTGTGAACAGTTCTTTCGTTAATGCCTGGTTAAAAATAAATAAAAATATAAGAATGCCTGGTTTACATTATCTTATATGTTAAAAAGGTAACAATATTATTATAGCTACCGTAATTTTAAAACATATATATATATATATATATATTTTTTATCATTTTGAGTAATTTACGTATTTTGTGAAATGATTTCCACTGTTATAAGCTTAAGAATTTTATTGAAACCAAAACAAGTATTTAAGGCGTTTCCAAACCTCTCGCAATTGCACTTGATACTCGCACTAAACCTGTTGCACTTGATTTGTTGACAAAATTTCAGTGTAGTCTCAAGTAAACTAGATATCGCAAAATTAAATTTATTAAAAGTGAAAACTAAAAAAAAATTTAGTGCGATTTGACAGGTTTAATGCGAGTATCAAGTGCAAGTGCGAGAGGTTCGGAACCGCTATAGATTGAAATTTGATGAACAATTTTTTTACAACATCAATTTTTCCCTAATGGTAATTTCAGAGTGGATATCGATTTATTGTTTTTTAACAAACTATAAATATATTTCAGAACTAATATTTGATCAAATAAAAATCTAGCATCTAAGTCTATTTACTATCTTTTAAAAAAATTTTGTTTTATTCTAAATATGTATATTTGTATTTTATTTAAATAATTTTTGAAAAATTAAATTCACAAAATACCAAAATCAAAATATTTTCTAATTTAACTAAAATTTTAAGTATTTTTCTTGTAGTTACTTTACTATCTTTTAAATTTGAAAATTTAATGTTAAAAATCCGGTAAAATTTCATTTACAAACTAGCAAGTGAGACTAACTCTTTTTCTATTAATCCTTAGTATTATTTTACCTATGCAAGTTTATTTGGTATATTTTTATCTTTTATTTTTACAAAAAATGAAAGAAATGTTTTGTCAGTTAGTGGATTTACTATGATATTTAGAAATGTTTAGTAGTTAGAAATATTTATATAACTTTATATTTATAATAGAAATATTTAGTCAATATAATATAAAGTCAAATTACCATGTTATGTTCTCAAGCAAGAATAAGCAATATTTAACTTTTAAAATAAATATCGCTCTACCTACTAAGCTAAAATGTAGATAATTTTATTACGATTGTAATTCTGCAAAATAATGTGACATATAGAAAGTGCCATAATATTGTCTTACCACTATTTGATAATAATATATAATGGAAACAATACTGAAATAGTGACAAACTTTGTAAAGAAAGAAGAGAAGTTCGGTTATACAATATGACCAACGAGAGATTGACGATTTAAATCCCGCACTAGTCACGATTTAATTTTTAAAATAGAATATTACTGAACAAGGTGTTTTGTTTTATTGTTATTAATTTTAAAGAAAAATACTAAGAAAACGAAAAAAAAATCATTTACATAATTTTCCTATTTTTTATCGTAGAATGCGAATTTGCATAAAAAAGTACCCCTCCCCATTTGAAAATCTTGATTGCCGCCAATTTCGGCGATTTTTGGTCTGCAAAAGCCGATTTCCCTTCCTTCCCGGAATTTGAAAATATCACCAATCGATAAAGCACCCTTGATTTAGTTGAAAAAAATTCAATTTTAAAATAACGGCTCCTTCCCTTCTTAAAAAGCTGATACGGATGGTAATATAGTAAGTATTAACTTATTCCAATAAACCAAAAAAATTTGGAACAAAAATAGCAATATAAAAGATGTTACCTTTAGATATTATGTATGTCTACCAAATGTAATTTAAATTATTAAATAGTTAGTAAGCAAAAATAGTAGTAAACAATTACGTCGCATAAATACAAAAATATTTATTCATACAATTCTACCCCCCCGCATCTACCTACATATGAGAGAACAATAATATTGTCTACTTAAAATATGGTATGTATATACATTTTCATCAGTAAATAATATAAATAAACATTATGAAGGAATCTAATTAATTTTTTAAATGTTTTATTGTAATTGTGAAATAAATATTCTCTAACATTTTCTGTATTATCCTCTAAGGAGTCACTATTTATATGCTATTATAAATTAATTAATTCTATATTCAAGGTAAATAGAAAACAACTATGATATAGTAAATCTACATACATTTATGTAATATATTGTATATATACATATATAATATATAGAAAATATTAATGTAAGATTACATAATGAGTTCCAAATTAAATACGGATTTAAATAGAATTTAATAAGCTTGAGTCTAATGAAATTCCACAATAATAATAAAATATTTATTGTTTAAATTATTATTATGATGTTATTGTTAACATTAAATCTTTTAATTTTCTGCACACTTAATTATAATTAGTTTTTTTTTTTTTTTTTATTAAATAATAATGTAGATTAAAGAGGTGGTATTAAAAATTAATACCAATTTCAAGGCATCTATTTTAAGAATTAATTTGCAAGAATTTCGTAAATCGATTTATGAACAACGAAATTTATGAATATAATTAACTATTAACTATAACTTCTTCTAAATTATTATTATAGTAGATGATATAATTCATATTAAAGTATAGGTTAAAATTTTAATTGAAAATCTACTCAGTTTACTTATTTTGCAAATGATGCTAAAATTATCTTAATAAGATTATGATTTCATATGATTGTATAGCATCACCACATGAGTAGAATATATTCTATGACTCTGGTCTAAAAAAGGGTTTTAGATTAACTATATACTAAGTGTTCTATTTGTAAAAGTCCTATTTTAGAAATTTGTCAATCTTAACATTTGACTATAAATCGCAGTAATTTTAAATAGAAAAAAATGGGTTAGTCCCTAAATCCACAAAAAACAAAATCCATAATGATTTTTCCCACAAAATGAAAAATCCACAAAAAACGATCCTTGCTATTGCTTTTATTGATTTTACTTTATTATATACGACAATGCAAGTTCTTACTACATATTTTTATTGGGTTAGTGAGTAAATCCACAAACCGAAATTTACAAAATAAAGTCGATAAAAAAAATTCACAGAAACAAATCCATAAATTCCAAATACATAAAATTGTGGTAAATTAATTCTGGAAAAAGGAGATATTCTTCCGGTATCCAACAGCGGCTATGAATAAAAATAATTCATATAAATATTCTGTGAAAAGCGTAGAACTTTGATTTTGAATCCAACTCTAAAATCTCTCCCAACTCAGAATTTCGAATAAAGTGCCGTACATAATAAAGTGAAATGCGTAAAAGCAATAACAAAGATCGTTTTTTGTGGCTAAAACCGTTATGGATTTAGTTTTTTGTGGATTTAGGGACTAACCCATTTTTACGGAGTGGTGAATAAATCCACAATACGAAATCCACAAACAGAAATCCACAAAAAAATCCAAAAAAAAAATTCGCAAAAAAAATATTATTTAACAGGATTACCAAACTGTATTAAAAGAAATATATTGCCCTTTTCCAGAAATAAATATAAAAATTTAAATAAATTGATTCCGTTATTATTTATTAATATTCTGGAAAAAGGTAATATCATTTTTTGTTCAGACTGGTTGTCTTTTCCTTCTTATTTCGGCAATTTTTGTGTTTTAGCGATCGTTTTTTGTGGATTTAAGGACTAACCCATTTTTACTATACAATGTTTTGTTTCGAGTAAATTATTTTTCTAAATTTCTGGCTGGGAATGTATCGAAAAGTCGCAAGTCAAAACACCGGCGAGGGTTTGGGCAGTAGCCCCCATCATTTTAAATATTTAGTTAAAATATGTTTCCTTTATCCAGGACTAATTTAAAACAATTTTATGGACTTTGAATTTAAGAATATTTTGTTTGTGAATTTTCTTTTGTGGATTTTTTTTATGGATTTGCTCACCAATCCACTAATAGAATATATGATGAAGCGGACATATTCTTCTACTTTAAGGATCATACTAGATTACATAATTGCAAATCCTAATAAAGTTGTGAGTTTTATTAAGCCAAACTCTATTGACTGTAGAGATCTATAGGTCTTATCAATTGATTTTAGAGAAGTATACTTACAGTGTTATATGTATCGTATATCTTTCAAGATCAATTTTAGAATATATGGTAATTATTTATATTAGAATGGAATCCTTGTTACAGTGTTTACGTACCAAGAATAAAAAAAATTAAAAAAACTGTGTACTTATTACTTTTGCATACGATTTAAACTCACAACAAAAAGACCATAATGCTAGATGTAAGTTGCTAAATTATCTAATACAGATCCTGTTATTTGTAGTGTTTGTTTGCGATATTTTGCCATCGCAGATCGCATCACATTCGTTCAATTTATTACAAAGTTTCGGCTTACCTATACCACGTAGGCTACTTAAATGGCAAAACTTGTTGCAAACACAATATTATAGAAAAAATAAGCGGTTCCAAGATGTAAATTTATGAATACAATTAATGTTGGTATATAAATATATCCATGTATCCCATTACTAATAAAAAATTAAACTTTTAACAATTATTATATATTATGATTAAAAATGGATATTAACAATTTATTTTATATATGAAGAACTAGTAGCCCTTTAAAGAAATTTATAAATTTCTTTCTTCTCTTGATTTTATTTATTAAGCAAAATATAGTTTTATGTTAGTAAGAGGTTTTATTTATTCATTTTTATTTTCTTTGCTCAAATGAGCTCAGTTGCTTGTATAGAGTGTATAACTATATAAGTATACATAATAGTTGCGTTTTTTTTAGCTTGCTCACAACTACTTATGAGTAGTTAAATCTGCAAACAAGTCCGCAGCTTATACAAATGTGTAGATGAAATTGCGGACTTACAAAAAAATTTCCGGTAGAGATTTCGAAAACTTCTAGCGGAATTTTTTTAAACTTATAAGATTATATTAATTTTATGTCAAAAAAAATAGGAAAATAAAAAATCAATAGATGGCCATTGAACTTTGATAGTCAGGTGGTATTATAATTTCTGTTGAATATTTCGTCCATATTTATAAATAATTTCTTTTAATTACCCATCAGTTTGTTCTTTATTATTTTAAAATAAAGTTTTGATTTTTCAAAGAAAAACATGAATTTTACACATCAGAAATTAAATAGTGAAATCCTGAGGTTATATTTTACTCCTAAATTTAATTTTTTTACCGTTTTGTTTACAAACTACTAATAAGTAGTTGTGAGCACTTCTGCAAGCTAAAAAAAACGTAACTAATATGTGCAAACAAATACATATACATATATAATTTAGCAACAATATAATAATAGTAATTTAATAATAAAACAACTATAAAATAATAGTAATAATAGTTGTTTAAGCAAATTTAAAATTTAAAAATATTTAATAACGCCAAACATTTTTTTTGTTTAATTCATTAATCTGTAATCTAAAGTAAACCTAAGCTATAATAGTGACCATTTTTTTTTTATACATTAATAATTAATGTATGAAATAAATTTACGAAATTGATTTTTATAGCTCACAGAAGGTTTTTTATCATCTGTATAAAAGGGATCATAAAATAAATCAAACTTTAAAATCGGGAGTTGTATAGGTGGTTTCAAATATTTATAGTTAGAGATATTAACCTTAAAATTGTCGACAAAAGTATCCAGAAAAATGTAAATATTAGAGTAGAAAATAATACTTTTTTGACTTTGGATCATACATAATGTTATTAAAATGGTTGTAGATATAGTGTACCATTCGGTGTACCTAATTTTTAAGTGATATAAGTTTCCAATGTAATACCTAGCAGGTCATTCATTTAGCTTAGAAAATATACGTTTGGAATGGATTTACTTTTAGGAATAATGAAATAAGATCGCAAAACTGTGTATGAGAAATAGTTCCGCACGAAAAATTTAAATTTTCGGAGTTATTTCTTGTGTTCAGAAATCATATTAGAATAAAATATGTGTGGACATTAAGGCATATTTTTCAACATCGAATACATTTAAGTAATTTTCCAGTTAATATTCATAATATAAATTACATAAATTTCTCAGTTATTTGACAAGTATTTCAAGAAAAATAACAAGTCTTTTTGTATAGTACCACATCAAATTACCCGCCAAAATATTCACCAATATTCTTGAATTTAAAAATTAAATTATTAAAACATCCATACTCTGAGCAACAACTCCATCATACAATCACCCATATTCTTGAAGACTCATCTGGTCAGTGATAAAAAATTTACTAGCACCCCAAGTTTAAAGAAATATGTATTTCTGGAAGACTTGTGAAAAATTTCGTTATGTTGGTCCAACGCGGCTCAATTTTTCATCACTGACCCGATTAGTCTACAAGAATATGGGTGTTTATGGAAGTCTGAATTGTTGCTCAGAGTATGGATTTTTTAATGATTTAATTTTCTGTTTTTTTAATACTCATCAAAACATAATTTATCTAATAGACATGAATTTTGTACATGAATTACAAAATTTTTTACTTATTAACGTTTTTTCAACCGAATATTTCAAAAGAGATAAAAAAATATTTGAAATAGTAAAACTCTATAATAGTGAAATGAAGAATTGAGTCAAAGATGACTATAAAAGTTTTTTGGGTTTGCAGTTCTCTAGTAAGCATTGCCCGTAGATAGAAATCAATGCAGAAGATATCTTCATGGGAAGTACAGAGGTAAGATTTCAAAACATAGCATTTTTAAGAACTACGTTTAAGTCTAAACAATTATAGTGAGAAAATATTAGTTTTATACACGAATCATAAGACATGCATCTTAACACCGAAAGAGCGAAAGCTAACTAACAATTTGTCTTCCAAATTTAAATTTCGGTCAACATAATCGAACAGTTAAAAATGGTGTAAACTATATTATAATAGAGTTAGTTGTCAACATTTCACCTCAAAATTATTCAATCTATTCACCAAAAATGAGTGAAAATAAATCACTAAACCACGACAACACCTACACCAGTACACCGTCAAATGTAGGTAGGTACTTAAAGTAGGTATAGGCAATGTAATGTGTATCGTAGTAAGTTGTAGACAAAATTATTATTGTTTTTTTTTTATATCTATTTATTGATAGTGAATATCAGTAATTTAAATCCCTGTTCTGTTAAAAACGTTAAATATGGCTTTAACTTGCATTACCTATACTTATAAAAGGGAAAGTTTGTTTGTTTGTTTGTTTGTTTGTTTGTTTGTTTGTTTATTTGTTTGTTTGTTTGTTCGCTATGCACACCCACAGCTTTAAAGATAGAACACCGAAAGATAGAAATTTTGCACAGTTATTCATGGTACCGGTATGCAAATAACGCGGTACTTTACAAAGCTATCAGATGACAGGTCCGGGTTGCTGCCGTACAACTCTTACCAAGACTCAGGAATATTTTAAAAACCATGTGTGTGACAGATATGAAAATTTACATTTAGATTCTCTTTCACATATAAAAAAATTCGACTGTTACCGATTTCGAAAATTTGGACTGGTTCGGGTTGCTGTTGTACAACTCCTAGCACGTACGTTTCAGGAATATTTCAAAAACCAATTGTGTTACAGGCATAAAAACTTACACTTAGATACTCTTTCACCAATAAAGAAATTCGACTGTTACCGATTTCGAAAATTTGGACTGGTTCGGGTTGCTGCCGTACACCTCTTAGCCCGTACGTTTCAGGAATATTTCAAAAACCAATTGTGTTATAGGCATAGAAACTTACAATTAGATACTCTTGCACAAATACAGAAATTCGACTGTTACCGATTTCAAAAATTTGGACTGGTTCGGGTTGCTGCCGTACAACTCTTAGCATGTATGTCTCAGGAATAAAAACCAATAGTGTTACAGGCATGAAAATTTACACTTACATACTCTATCAGAAATGTTTCAAAAAAAAAATTGTGTTACAGACTTGAAAATTTATTCATAGGTAATCTATGAAAAATAAAAAAACATGTATTGTCCTGAAAAAGTATTTTCGAATTTAGGAATCAATATAAAATTTTTACATGACTATGTGAAGTGACTATCAAAAGCCACAAAAATGTGACAATTCGTTTTATTAATCAAAAAATACTGCAGAGTGTTCCAGGGGGTCCATGTGTACAAATCGATAGATACAGTTATCAATTAAAATGAAGTTGTTCCTCCTCATCAATTGGAATTAAAAGTAGTAGCTTCAATATTGCTTCTACGAAACTTGAAGAAGCCAAAACTACGGTACTAGATTAAGAATAGGAACTTGGCATCCTAATTTCATTTAAGTACAAATTCCAATTGATTGTGGAAAAGACGAAAATATCTTTATTTCAAGAATACCTCAACAACGAGGAACGTATTTGCTTATATTTCATCAGAAGAGAGCCACCGAAATATTGTTTACAAAGAAATAATTTTAATATATAAGTATAGTTTAAGTTGTAGTATTGTTGATATTTTGTTATCGTAGTGAAAAAAAATATTAAAATATTATTGATAAACCAATAATTTTCAATTCGATTCATAAATCAAACTTCATTGAACTAAATTCGATACATTTTGTGGTCGACCCGGACAACGTCGGGTAACTTTGCTAGTAATTAATAAATAAGGGGTCTCTAGTAACAATTTGATTTTCATCGCTATTAAATAACCCTGCTCTGATATTTTCTTTGTCAAAATTTTGAAGGCCATATATCAACATCATTTCGTCATTTATCTCAAAACCAATTCTAAAATTTGAATGAAAGAATCTTTTGAAAAACAAAAAAAAAATAAAAATAACTTAGATGAATGATGACTAAGTCATTGTAGACTCCTTTTTTATAATTCAACAATTTCAGAAGATTTCTTTTAGTTCTCTCCTCTGTGCATACTCATATACAAAGACATTTTATACAAATTATAACGGTAATTACTTTAACAATCAACTTTAAAGTCTAATGTGCAGAAAAATAGAAAATTCAACAAGAACTTTTTTAAACTTTGAAGAGAAAAACTGGAAAGTTTCTCTTTTTAAAGTAAAGAAAAAAAAATTTTCTTTCGAATTTTATTCTATAAGAAAATTTCCAGCGCTTCTTTTTTTGTTGTCCTTTTTTATATTTTTATATTCAAGTTGAATACTTTCAAGGTAACAAAATGAAAAATAAACTTTTAAAAATTTATCTTATTTATATAAAATCTATTCTATGTATGTATGTGTGTGTACATTTTCATTTCTTTTTTAATTTTTTACACTTGGCTCTCTCTATGTTTAAATTTGTTACCTATACCCGAGGATTTCACATCCACAAGAACGCAAATAATTTAAATAAGTGAATCTTTAGCTACATGCAATTTTAGTGAATTGTTAGTTTAATAAAAAGTTTTCTTTTTCATTATAACAGCAGTTTTTCTTTCTTCTTAAATAACAAAAAAAGGAAAACTTAAGCAAAGAACTGACTAATTATAGAAGAAGAAGATGATAAAATTTTTACTTGATGAAAGGTAATTTGTTCTCGAAGGTAAGGCAATAAATTTGTAACAAAAAAAAAAAAAAGAAGGAATTTTGACATTTTTTCTGGTTTTTTTTTTTTTGTTGTTTTTTTTTTTGGAAGAGTTTTCTTCTAAACAAAAATTTTCTTAAATAGCAAATATTCAAGAAATAATTCTTAATTGGCAAATTTTCTTCATAAAAATTTTTTTTTTATTTTTTTTTTTTGTGTATTACCATACAACATATACACCCATATTCTGTTAGACCCATCTCGCGAGATCGCGTGAAAATATCTCTGACGAGATAGTTTTGTATTCTGTTAGACCTTTGACGAGACGAGATAGCCATTTTTTATCTCGTCAAAAATTGTAAGCGATAGAGTATCTCGTCAAAGTATTTTGTGTTTTTTTTTATCAACAAATTTAATTAAATAAATAAATTGAATAGATAAAATAGTTAAGTAAAGATTAATAAACAGTTTTTCATTATTAATTTTGCTTTATTATTAAAATTGTGTTTGTTTTTTGAAAAAAAAAAACCATCTTTACTATTACTGTTTTACTACGTTTATGTACTAAACTAAAAAATATATTTAAAACATAAACATATTTATATTTATTTTTCATTTAAAAAATATTTTAAAACTAATACTAAGTTAGTGGGGTTAACACTTTCCAAAAATTTTATAAATCATATTTCGTTTATATATGTACCAATAATTATTTTTGATAGTAAAAAATAAGCAGTACTACCAACAAATAAAATGTTCTATCGCGCCGCTTACAGTGTCTAACAGAAAGGCATATTCAGCGAGACGAGACGAGATGAATTTTTTCTTCTCGTGAACGATGGGTCTAACAGAATATGGGTGATAGATTAAGAGAAATACATAAATTTACTTATTTTCTTCGTTTTATTTTTTTTTTTGTTATGATCGTAAAAATCTTTTATAGGTTTTTTAGAAATTTGTGCAATATACTATCGATCTGAAAAAATAAGCCAAGGTATTGTCCACGATAGGTAATATAGACTTAGATCACACCGGTTCACCGATGATTTAATGACATACCTCAACGAGAAGCTAAATATCTGCTTGCACAATTCGGGTGAAGCAAATATTGTGGCTCTGGATATTTCTAAAGCTTTCAATCGAGTATGGCATAGTACATTTTTCATTATCTCAAAAATAGCAATTTTGCTCGTACAGAGTATATACTTAGCATATAGGTTTAACTAATTGTACAAACTAATATTAATTAAATTTATTTTATAACCTTCTATTTACATTTTTAAATTCAATTCAAAGATTAGTTATATCTAGAACTTAGAACTAATTAATTTAAAACACTAAATAAATCTAAACTATGTAAATAAAACAAATATAGCGAATATAGGTAGGCAAAAATCAGAAAAAAATAAATTATAAGTAAGTAATGGTAATAATAGGCAAATATAGACTTAATATTATCCAATTAGCAAAAAGTAAGATTATATGATATAACGTATCAAGTATAATATAATAAATATTCTAGATTATTATATTAGATCCAGAAAACATGTATTTGTAAATTTCGTTTGTGAAGTTGTTGTTCTCAAGATTTTTTACATTTTTCGACAGGTTGTTGTATATAGTCTTATGACAGATCTAAATTCTTATTACAAAATCAGTTAAGAAAGAAAATTCGTAAGATGCAATTCAAAAAATAATTTTTTTTTGTTAACTATTGATGTTTTAGTATTTAGTACAATAAATCAATAGATAGACCTTTATTTAAAAGTTCATATAAAACATAAATATATAGCTTTTATAATTTTTCCAATTTAGAACAATAAAAGAATAATACATATTACGTCATTAACAATCATTTCAAAGTTTTGTTTTTACCATTATATTTATATTGATTATTCCTATATTCTGAAATCATCATTATAGATCTCAGAGGGGGTGTTTTCATAAATGCTGCAAACTGCCAACAAGTTTGCCACCAACTGGCATACTTTGCAATATTGAAAACAAACTTTTTTTTTATATATAATTCTAAGTCTATGGGATGAGCATACTAAATGTTTTTACACAGAGATTTGGAATACTAAAACTAAACTCTATATATAGTAATTACCGATATTCTAAATTTATGCATACTAAAAATTTATTCTGTCAAGTTGACGCTGAACTTTGCATTTATGAACAGTGTTTAGAAAATCTGACAGGTGTTTTCATAAATTCAGAATATGCAGATTGACTGCAGGTTTGCATTTATGAAAACTAGGTATATCTCCGTACATCACGGATAAAATTATTATTTCTCAACAGACAGAATGAAAACACATTTTCGTATATAAGAATGCAACCCTGCAATTCATTTGGTAAAACTTATGGTATAGTTTAATATTAATATTTTTTTTGATAAATTATAGCGATTTTTAGTAATAACCACTTCAATAGCATATAGTCATTATTAGCCAAATGTCAATCTATAGGTCTGAGTCCCTGAGCTCTCAAATGGATTGGAAGTTTTCTCTCGAATCGTACGATTCAAGTCTTAGTTGATGGATTTAAGTCCGTTCACTTCCAAATAAACGATGGTGTTCCCCAAGGATCAGTTCTCACCTACCCTGTTCCTTATATCTATAAATGATTTGCTCTAAGCCACCTTTTTTTGGTTTCAATCCAATTCATAGCTTGGCAGACGGCAGCATTCTAGTAGCCTCCTACGATTTTCATAAAAAATATGAAGCTACATCCATCGCTGTGTCAACCAAAAGAGATATCATGGCCAGTTCTCTCAGTCATGATTTGGTAGCAATACCTAATTGGGGCTTAAAAACAGAGTCGAATTTAACACTTAAAACTCAGAGCTGTGCAATCTGCAGGAAAATTTCCATTTTTGATCCTATTATTTTGTTTCAGGAAGAAAAACTTCAGCGATTTGAAAGCTTAAGTATATTAGGTATGCACCTTAAAAATGATCTGGAATGATCATATATTTGATGTTGCAAAAAACGCAGCCAAATTTTTAGGTTTTCTTAGCCGCTGCATGGCTTTCTTCTACCCCTGTGACCTCTTGAAAACCTATAAAGCTTTCATACGATGCAAAATGGAGTACATTTCTCACATAAGGGGCTGCCGCTTCTAGTATTGCGTTAAAACATTTGGATAAAGTACATAAAAATGGGCTATTCGTCTAATCGATGACCCAAATGTCACAGCTCATCTTGTTCCTCTTGAACATCTTCGTATAGTCGGAGCTCTCTCACTTTTTTATAGATATCTCGTAGGCATCGGCACATGCTCAGTGGAAATGAAATCTATATTACGTAAGCGCTTCCCCCGAGAAACACGAAGGGCAGAATGTGCTCATCCCTACACTATTGAAATCTCTAGCAAAAGACAAGTTATGGAAACTTGTTTATAACCTCAACATCCCGAATGTGGAACCAAATTCCATCCATCCATTGTTCACAGAACATGATAAATTCTATATTTATGATCTACATAAATCCAAGACGAACAGTAACACCTTCGTTCGTAATTTTCCTTCCCAACCCTAGCCAAACGTACCAGTCAGTATAAAAGGTTACTGATTGGTACGTTTGTATAAAAGGTATAAAAGGTTACTGATTGGTACGTTTGTACCCTAGTGTTTTGGCTATGTATAAAAAAAAAAAAAAATTATCAACAAAAACATTACAACACTTTCTCACTATTAATTATTTAAATCCGGAATCATTTATTTCTAGTTGAGTCATGCTATTTTCTAGTTAAGTCATGCTCTTATACATAATGTTATTTCTATGTACTTATCTTTGCTTTCCATTCCTACCTTGTACAGAAAAGAGTGAAATACATATGTTTTGAGCAAAACGGTGATAATATTCTAACCAATATTCTTGTCATTTTTTCATTGTACATCTTTTATCATCTTTTTATTTTAATTTTCTTATTTCTGTTGGAGAACGTCTGGCATTCGGTGACATTCTCGCTTGTTCCCGTATATTACCATTACAATATTATTTCTTCAGCTCAAACTGTATTATGGATAGATACTTTTATCGCATAATTATCAAACAAGCATCGCAAATTTTTTCATATATCGTTCTCAAAAATGTAATTTCGGTAGTTCTTCACTCCTGTTTTTTTGTCGATAAATCAGACTTAAACATCATACTTTAAGATTTGTGTAAAATTTGCTTTACATTGCACCCACCGTGTGTTATATATTTCTGTTTCTATGATGTCGCGTAAGCCCCACATAAATTTTAGTATTTAATTCTCTATAGGATACCGGCACCATGATATTTAAGGATCGTAGCGTGCTCGACATAATTAAAATGTAAGACTAGCTTACATCTAGATTAGGGATGGCGAACTTATGCCCAAAGTGGCACGCAAATAAATTTTGATTGAAACATACATATATAGGTGTACATATGTATACATTTGAAAATTCAAAACACTATGTTCAAAACTTAAACCAAATTTGGTCAATTACGCGAAGTCTGGATTGAGGCAATTTCAGTTGCTTTTACAAGAAGTTGATTCAAATTATCATGGATTGCTAATCTACAATCACGTACGATGGCTTAATCGCGGTTTTGTGTTACAATATTTTGTAGAATGTTTTGATGAAATTATAATGTTTCTGAATGATAAGAAATCTAAATTTCCTCAACTTTTTGATAATGACTGGATCACAAAATTAATATTTTTAACGGATATTTACAACCATTTAAATGTATTAAATATTAAATTGCAGACCGTGAAAAATCAATTGATGTTATGTTCGCTATTATTAAAGGTTTTGAGGCCAAATTAGTATTATTTAAACGTGGTATTGACAACAGTACGTTTAAATATTTTCCTTTGTTGAAAGGTCATTTTCAAAAATTTTCCATTCATGAAGTCTATAAAAATAATATAAATTTTTATAGCCAAGTAGTAGTAACCTTTCACATACAAGACAATTTTGTAAGGAGATTTCAAAATTTCAAAATATTTGAACTGTTAATTAACTTTATTTTATATCCAGGCAAGTTGAAAACAACTAAAATTGATCAATTAGAATGGCTAAAGTTAGAGAATTTAGAAATGCCGTTGGTAGAGTTCCAATCAAGCTGTACTTGGAAACAGAAATTAGCAGAATTGAGGCATGAAATAGAAAATAATGAAAAAAAAAATTAAATAAAGCAGAATACGAAAACATGGATAATATGTTTTGAATTATAATTGAAGACATGGTGTTCGCTTCGAGAGGTAATGCGATGAAGAAATTACCTTTATATATTCATACAATTTTTTTATTAACGGATGTGAAAGCTTATTTTCGATAATAAATGACATAAAATCTGATGTACGAAACAGATTTACCGACGATTCTGGCGAGTTTTGTATTTCATTAAAATTGTCAAACTATATCATCCGAATATTGATGCATTATCGAAAACTATTCAACAACAAAAATCTCATTAAAAATTATGTCAGCTAATTATAGAAATAAATGTATATATATTTTTTTTAATAAGGCACATGGCCACGTATGTATTTTTATTTTATCAGAATAATTTTTATTGGCACGCAGTCAAAAAAAGGTTCGACATCGCTAATCTAGATGGTATTTTTGATTCAAATTGACATTCTATTTTCTTCCGAGACTATATATTCATATTTAAAATTTCTGGTATGTTTGTAAAAGCAAATAGTAGCATTTGAAGGTAATCTTTATTTTTCGTAATAATAGTAGCTTCGGTCGCATTGAAGAGAATATTTTTGTTTTACAATACATCTTATTCGTTCACTTCTTAATTGCTTCTATTGCTTATCTTCTTTGAAGAAGAAGTATTTACGTCTTGTTGTGATTTTTTAGGCTTTACAGATGATTCTTGGTACAACAGTGACCAGTAAAAAAGGTCATTATGTTGAGCTAGTTTACTTCCAATTTCAAATACCTCCGTAGAAATTTCCTTTGGTATATGCAAAACCAAAATACTATTTGGCAACTTATCTGTCAATTATGGTTTCATTTTATTTTAAGCCAGCCTTTTAATATCCATTTAGCTGTAGTTAATGGAATAATGTAGTTAAAGTTAGCTTCCGAATCTTACTTTTAAGTCTATTATGATTTTTGTTATTCAAATGAGTATACTTCGGTTTAACAGTGTCAGTTCCTTGAGAATATAATAAGGCCTATATAACGTCGAAATAAATATCAGTATATGCAATTTGTCTCATTATATAACATAACATAGACATTAAATGTTTCTCTTATTTAACTCAATATACTTCGAATTTGGAAAATGTATTAACTTAAAAATATGCTTAAAGAAAAAGCTTAAAAAATAACGACAATCAACTCAAACTCAAAGGGTATTAAATTAATTTTATTATTTTCTTTAAAGTTTAATATCTCTTCTTAGCTAACAATAAGACGCGGAATTTTCATTTCAAACATAATTTTCCACAGTTCATCGCTAAATAATTAATTCAGATTTTTTTTGAAGAAATATCCAAGAAAATTGTACAGAAATTCAGTTCTTTTCCAATTTAGATTGAAAGAATTCTCAAATTAAAGTAAATCCAATACATTATTATGTAAATTTTATTGTCATGTATTATTTTGCCTTCTTGTTGTACATCCTCATAGCCGTCAGATATATTTAAATATTAGAATATGTGAGCAAATAAAGAAAAATGAATATTCTAATCAAAGAAAATCAATAGAAAAAAAAAAGAAAAAAAAACAATTCACAGAAAATAGGATTAATATAATTCGAATTCTGATCTATAGAATAAATAAAATAAAAAATTGAATTTTTTGATATTATTATATACATCAGTTGTTTATTGTAATGACTTAATACTCTTAATACTGCCTATTGAACAATGATTGAGAAACCATTGAATAAATTTCTACAAACTAAAAGAAGAAGCACGCACTAGTCAATGTCTTTCTATATAAAAATACAATAATCTTTTACATATTATATGTGATACAATGCAAATACTTAGATAATATTGTAGGGATGAATTTAATTTTCTGTCTTAGAATTATTTTATTGACTTCACAACTTATTAAAAAATTCTGGGAATAATGGTGGGTTATAAAAAAGAGGGTGGAATGAATAATTAAATAATTCTCGAACAAGAGGCTTTATTAGATTTACAAAATATACCCTACTAGTACATGGTATAGAAATTATACATTTGTGAATCGGCTACTTTGATCAATCATAAAATGGGATGAATTTTAGTCAACCTCGACAATATTCGAGATTTTTGAGAACATAGTATAGTATAGTATTTATTTTTTTCATTATGTATTTTTAATCTTGTATGAGAAGTCAAATTAACTAATATATTTTTATTTAACAAATAATGACATTTCGAAAGAACATATTTTCCTCATCAGAGCTTTCCATTAACTGAATTAATTTATTACAATAATTATTAAATAAAAAAATAATATTCTTAGTAATGGGAAAAAAAATTAACTAGATAGACTTTATAAATGTCGAATTTTATCAATAAGGAAAAAATATAAGAAACAACAATATTAAAAAAAATATTACAATTATTATAACAGTAATTATTTTCAAGACTGTTCCATCCATCATAACTCATCAGTAGGTACTTACAGTGGTAGACTACCTACCATAACTCCCAAATTTTTTTTTTTGTTGATTTTATAAGTTATTACAATTGCTATATAAATGCTACAAGATGTTATCCATACATCTGTGAGTTACAAAAATGGACCAAAATTTATACGTAAATCTATTTAAAACTAGATAAAAATAAATTTAATAATAAAAATATATTTTCAAGTAGTTTTGAACGAAACACTCCTGAAATATGTACTCCTGAAAATAATGATTGTTATTATAAACAACTAGGTAAATAATAATTATAGGCACAATGTTGATACAACTCTACATATATCCACGTATCAGTCTAAATAATTAAAGCGGACTTGTCCATTTTATTTATTAAATTGTAAAATCCGTAAGATATTTTGATAAATTCTAAATAAATTTATTTTATAGAATATGATGTAGGGTCTAGGTGAAAAATTTTTTAAAATTGAATAAAGATTAGAACTCTGAGCATGTTTCACAAATTTGTTATTAAAATATATTAATCAATTCAAATTCATCATCAGAAGACTGATAAAGTAATTATACATAAGTTAACATTTATAGTAATGTTTTTTTTTTTTACATAATACTTGTAATATTATTTATTTATTACAATTACAAAGGTTTAATAAATTTTAAGAGATTTGATCTTATATTAGGTCTACCTGTTCGTTCATCAGATTTTTGCGGTGTTTTTGAGTATGTTAACTTCCTACCCTTTTCTGCAAAATGTAAAATTTCCAAATTATTTCATTGAACATTGAACAATCATGATCAGAAAACTAAGAGATGTCCATTAAACGCAGGACTTAAATGTTCCTTAAATCTGGTTTGTAACCTTGTTCCAGTTTGTCTAATATATATGTAATCATTTGGTATATAAACACCCGACTTACCCGTATTGTTCCTTGTAACGATTTTATTATTGGCTTGCAGTTTAAGCTTGATTGTATTGTTATTATAGAAAACTGAATTTATTGTTTATTTTCTAATGATATTTCCTATTTTTAAACTAGTACCAGTAAAAAAATTAAACCTCCTGTAATTAACTTGAGATTTTATCTATTTAGAAGAATCGTTTTCTTTATTATCTTGTCGATGATATTCTTCTCATATCCGTTAATCATCGCTATTGTTTTTATTATACTTAGATCCTCATTGTAATTTGATTTCAACATAAGAATATTCAATAATTTATGAAGCTAGTCATATGGAAAGCGGAAATTTTAATATTGACGGGATGGTCAGAATGTGCTGGAATCATCACATCAGAATTTGTATATAAAATCTTCCATCTTTAATTGAATTTATAGTTAACATGAATTTTTAATTACGTAAAATGAACAACGTTAAGTTTACGCTCCCTAACCCATTTCGTGATTGGTTAGTTGCTTAATCATATAGATAAGAAAAAAAACAATAGACTCAACAACAACTTAATTCGTTCGTAATTGAAGATGAAAAATATTGTTATATACAAAATTATTTTAACATTTTAGCTTTTCCCTGTCCGATATATTTTTAAATTTTAATTCATCGTTAACGACATGCGAAATGTTTTTAATAATTTTTACTGGTATTTGCAGTATGAACAAAAACTTAAACTAGAACAAATTAGATATCTCATATTCTACATATTCGAAATGTAGAACAATTTACTGAAAAAATACTGGCACAGAACCTTGTTACAGAACCAAAGGTTTAAAATAGCAAAATAAATTATTTGTTGTTTATTCAGTTTCCATTTGACCAACAAATTTAAAAATTAATTCACAATTTCTTTTCCCGGTGGTGCTTTAGGTGCTCCATAAGTTGTTAATGTAATAACTCTTATATATATTAGATATGAACAATTTTCGTGATTTAGAAAATTTTCCTAGAATCCCACTCGCGACGATAAACTTTGAACCCAGTAAACTGAAAAAAAAAATTTAGAAAAACTTAACCATTATTCATTTTCTGGACCAGATAATGTACCAGAAATTATTTTAAAAAAGTGTTCTAAATCTCTCTGCACTCCTTTATCAATTTTGTTTAAATTTTGCCTATCTCAAGAAAGCTTTCCTGATTTTTGGAAAAAATCGTTTATTAGACCAATTCATCAAAAGGATTATACGATTATTATTATAAAAAATTATCTTTCAATTGCAAAACTGTCAAGTATTCCTAAAATATTAGAATTAATGATATTTGACCCTATTTATGATCATTGTTAAAATTTACCGTCCCCTAACAAGCATGGTTTTATGAAAAAGAAATTCACAGTAATAGTACGTTTTCAAGCTCATGTTTATGGATAAACATGTTGTTTATGATAAACTGGTTGTTTACGTAGTGGTTTTCCCATACAAATTTGCTGAAAATCATAAACAAGTAGCGAGGTGTTTATATCATAAACCACTTCAAAAACATGTAACCCAACCATGAAATTTTGATTTTTTGTCGATTTTAAATTTTTTTTTGCATGACCCTTGATTTTTTTGTCATAAATTCATTTTGTCATAAATTCATTTTGTCATTTGTCAAAAAAAAACAAAAACAGAAAAAGAAATCAAAATACCAAGAATAGATGAAATTATGTGAATTTGTGTGAAATTAGTTTAGCTTCAATTAATGATCATCAAAAAAACGAAAAATCAAGTATAAATTCTCAATTATCATCAGCACGATTAATTGGACAATCTTGTATAACTTTAATAGAAAAAAGTGAAAAAAAATTATATGGAGTTATAGAAATGATTGAGAAATTACAAGACTTACATGGAAAGTTAACAGAAGAATTAAAACAAAGGATATTGTAAAAGATGCATTTTTATTTTTAATTCACTTAATTTAATTAGTTTTATATATTAAAAATGTATAAATAATAAGGCTTTATATATGTATAAGTAAAAAATTCAAATGGAAAAAGAGATAATAAATTAAAATGAAGATTATTTTTTTTATATAATTGTAAATTGAATATTTTTGTATTTCGTTTTTAGAAAGATTCTCAGAACTAAATGTTGAAGTGAGTAAAGTGGGTATGGTAATAAACTAAAATGTGAATTATTTTATTTGTTTCTCTGATATTATCATTTTTTTTAAATCCTCCATATTTTTTTTTATTTTATTCATTTATCGTATACCAATTATAATAGCTTAAGTTCTACACAAAGATAATACAAAAAAAAATTTTATATAAACAATAAACAGCTGGTGGTTTTCCAAAAAACCTTGTGAACACTTGACATTTGACTGGTTTATGAGCTAGTTGTTTATCCATAAACATGAGCTTGAAAACGTACTATAACCAATTTAATAGAATGATGTTCTAAATTCATAGACTGTGTGGAGGCTGGGTTTCAGACAGATGTCTTATACACAGATTTAAGTAAGGCATTTGATCTTCTACCTCATTCCATTCCATTATCCAAAAATTTAAAAAAAAAATGGTTTCCATTCTCTCCTTCTGTTATCAATTAGATTAATTCCTACTTAATTAATAGGAACTACAACGTATTATTTAGATCTGCTACTTCTGAACATTTCAGAGCTAACTCGCGTTCCACAAGGCAGCCATTTAGATACATTTATTATTTCCATTAATGATGTAACTTCCGTCATTGAGCATAGTAAAATTATTATTTATACAGATGAAATGAAAATTTATAAAAAAATTACATCAGCCAGCGACACATTCCTTTCTTCAAACAAGTCTTTACAACTCTTTTTTAAATTGATGTCAAAGTAACAATCTGACCTTAAATATTAATAAATGTGCTTTAATGACTTTTTCTCGCTGTTATGAATCAGTAATGGTTGATTATACTTTTGAAAATAAATCTATTGAACGAGTCTCACACTTTAAACACGTTGGTGTTCTCTTTGACAATAAATTGTTTTTCAAACAACATTTAAATGCCATCTAATACTTCTAATACTATTTATAAAAATTGCTTTCAAAAAGGCTGCATGAATTGCTTTACACAACACACAATAATAATATTAGAGTAGAATACACATTCTCTGAGTATTCATCTTATATATATAAGTTACGTTATATAATATAAACAATTTCTTTTTACGAGTACTCTGATTGTATGCGTTTGTTTGTATTGCACATATCCCATTTGGGTATAATTATACTCAATTTATTTTATTGCATTTTGTGTGGATCAAAATAAATTTTTATATACTGTTTGCATTTTGATGAAATAAATTTAATCGATTATTAGCATTTGGTTAAAACCGTTATTTTAATATCCCAAATTTTGTGTAAGTCAATTTTCTGTTTAGTCAAACTTTTTTTTGTTATATTAAAAAAAAATATTTTTTTGTTTTATTGTATTATAAAATTTATAATATTAATTTTTATAAACAAGAATAAATATTTTTTTAATAAAAAAAATAATTTTTAATTATTATTCTCTTCTCTATTATTTCAACAAAACAATAAACCGTTTAGAATAAATCCAAGCATACAAATTATGTATACATGTATATTATATACCAATATCATACCAACCAATTATTCAATAATATATATTTACCTCCTACTAATCGAGGAGTTCTGGACGATGACTCTCTCATTTTAAGTATGTATAAAATAAAATTAGTTAGTTCGGATTTTACAAAATAGTTTAACAACAATTTTTTTTTCTGACATCAGCTAAATTTGGATTTCAATAATATGGAGCTGGGGTACAAAAATAAAAATATGGAGTAATATTTAAATTTTGCAATGTTTAAAAATAAATCAAATTTTTAGCAATATATGCACCACTTAGCAACATTAGAAAAATTAAAAGAAAAATTCAGAAAAAGTTCAGATTTTAATTTTTCTAGAGCGTTCTAGAACAGTTTATTGAATAAAATAATAATTGAAAGTATTAATGTAAGCAGAAATACATACATATGTATTAATGTATATGTATAATGAACATACATTTTTGTTAAATTAAAAAAAAAATTTAAAATCATAAATTTTTGTGTTGAAATTTTGTTATTATTTTTAATTAGAACTTCAAGTTATAATAAATTTTAATTTTTTGAATTTTTTTAAATCGTACATAATTTGAATTCTAACAAGAATTCTGAGTGTAGAATTCAAAATTAACGGCAATGGTTTTTGTCCTGAATACGTTCCAAGCATCGAAATTTTGACCCTTCTAAATTATTTATAAGAACTTTAGTAAAAAAATGAAATAGGTCTGATTAGCCTTACTATAGTAGGTGCTTTGTCGGCAACACGATGTAGAAGGCGCCAAGTTGCCGCAGGTCTCTAGTAATAAATAACACTAACTCCATGCTAGGCTTCGTCAAAATATTTTTTAAAGAATTCAACGATTCATACGTCCTTAAATCACTTTTTACCTCTCTTGTTCGACCAAATCTTGAATATGCCAGTCAAGTGTGGTCGCCTCATTACCTTAATCATATCCAAAGAATTTAACCTACACAAAAAATGAAGACAACTAAATTAAATTCACTAAAATTAAATATTTATTCTTATAATCTGCCATTTTAACATGTTAATGCATTTTTTACTAGATATTTAGTTTAAATATATTTTTATTTTCATTTTAAGTCTTTTCCTATTTTATTATTCTAACAAATTAGAATCAAATTTTTCAAATTCGGTACTTATTTAGAATTTTTTTTTTATTATTTTCTGTTTTATTGCAAACCGCGTGTTTCTCACTAATTTTCTTATAATTTCAACAATCAGTACAACATTAGCCAAATTACAAAATATTTTCATCTTTTAATATTTACAGCTATTCATTACAATGCCTCTAAAATTTTAATATTTTACTTTTCTCTTTTATTTTTGTAAATTTTTTTTTTACCCCAAAACATTAAAAAAAAAAAACAACACAACACTAAAACAGAGAGAAAAAAAACAGATTTTACTTAAATGGTCCATAATTGAGTGAAAAATGGTATCACTTGTTGTAAAACTTTTGTGGTTCATTAATCAATTAGATGTAAAGAAAGAAAAAGGAATGGGAATTAGAAATGAAAATTAGAAGAAACAAGAAAGACATAAAAATAAAACAAAAATGAAAATTCTCTCAAGAGAAATTCGTAATAGTTTTGGGTAATTTTCGCTTTCGACCATTCACACCATAAATTACAATTACTTTTAAAAAGAGAAATTAATTTGTAAATGTTTCGAATGATTAACTTGGATATTGTTTGTTTTTTTTTTTTTTTTTTTTTTTGTACTGTATTGGAGGAAACATCTTAAAAAGTTGTAAAAATTAAATAATTATTATCCATGAAGTGAAAAATTATTATTTTTAAAATTGAAATTAGAGCTGGAAATGATCATGGAATAAAAATTATCACATTGTTATAAACGAGATTTATAATTTAAATTTTCTGTTTTACAATTTATACACTTAAAACTTTTATTAATTGAACAAATTTATTTTGTTATAATTAAGCAGCTTAATTATTAAATAAAAAAATAATTGATATATCATTTATTTTTTAGAACCAATTGATATTTCAATAGGTAATAAACTGATAGAATGTATATTAAGATTTGGTATGAAGCTAATTTAAAAATTTATTTAAATTTAACTAAAAAATTGTGTTAAATATTGATTTTATTCTTAAATTTTAATTTTTCTGATTTCAAAATGTTTTCCAACATTTTTAAAAAAAATCATATTTATGTACTTTTTGTAAATACAATTTTTGTTTCATCTTCGGCTGGAAATTTCTTATCCCAAATGATTCAACTCTCATACTAGAAAAATTTAAATTGCTTTGGCGAAAAATCTAGCTCTATACTAGGTCCTGACCTGTTTAAAATATACATTGACGATCTCTTTGGCCTTATTTTTAATGTCTCTGCTTCGCTTTTTGCAGATGATCCAATTATAAAGTACTCTTTAAGCAGTGAATGTGATTTGAAGATTGCGGTATTAATCGAACATTTTCTTCCTAAAAACAGACTACTATTAAACATAAAAAAAACAAAAATCCTGTTATTTGTAAATAAATTATTTTCTGATTCAACATTTCTACACAACAACTCACGTATTGACATTGTGAAAAGTCATAACTATCTAGGTCTCGTAGTAGATTCCAAAATTAAATGGGACGATCATACTGATCTTGTCTGAAAAAAAATTTCTCCTTATGTTTTTATCCTACGCAGACTACAAAAATTTCTCGATAAGAAAACGCTCTTTATTATATACTTGATATATATTTTGTCAAATGTTGTTTATGTCAACCCTATATGGAGTGGAGCGCCAAAAGTTAGTTTAAAAAAAATCGAAATACTAATGAAAAAATCTATTAAAATAATTCATAATTACCTAATATTGCACCCAACGAGTATGATTTATTCTGATAAGTACCTTAGTTTTGATAATATGTAAGCGTGAGTTGTACATTCTAGGCTTTAAAATTATAAATAATCAAATTAAGCATTATTTCATTTTCAAAACAAACCGTTAAAAGACAAACTGTCTCTACAATTGTTCAAAAATTTTTAATGATCTACCTGGTAATATTAAGTCAATTGATAATTTCTGTCAATACAAAAAAAAATCGTCGAACTTCTTAATATTTAAATGTGCAATTTTTAAATATATTTGAATTAATGTAAATTTTTAATGAATTTCTAACTGATTGTATTTATTTTATATTAAAAGAAAAAAAAACTATTGTCAAACAATTGACTTTTTATATTATTGATAAATTATAAGACCAGACAGCTTCGGCTACGGTCATAAAACTCTTATGTACAATGTGTGTCAAAATTACAACTTTAAAATTGTATTTATTATATTGAATTAATTTGTAACTATTTTTGAATTAATAAAATTGTAAGTAAACACACATAAATAAAGGAAAAAAAAATATGAAATGTAATATGCAGAAGTTCATTTTCGATATAAAACAGTTCGTCGGTCTAGTAATAAAATGTTGTATAATATTTTTACATCATTTTACGATTATAGTTCTATTAGATTCCTCAATATCGATTCTATAAGAAAAACTCTTTACTTTACGTAATTTCATTGTCTAACACAGTTTTTATAACGAAAAATTAAAATATTGTATCTGCATGAAACATCGCATGCTTAAAAAAGTATTAGCGTAAAGGCCATTACACTACTGTATGTTAGAAATTGTTTCAACTTTTTACTAATAAAATTACTTTTAATATGTATATATCGTTTTATATTTAAAATTTCGTCAAACTAAATAATTCAGAAGAAATTGAAATAATTTAAAACATTCTTACTTAATTTCTTATGAAAAAAATACGTTTAAATTGATCTTTCTAAACAATGTATAGCAATAATACACCACTTCAAATTTTAAACAAAAATTTATTTTCTTGGAACCTCAGGAAATTAAACAACGTAAGACATGTATAAATTATTTTATTTTTATTTATACGCTGTTTTAATTTTGAAAACAATTGTCTCGCATTGAAATTCAATGATATTGAATTAGTGTATAAATGGGAAATGTGTAATAGTGTACCATTCATTCAATGCAATTTTGATTTGATTAAAATGTTTTTGCAAGAATATTGTTTTTTGGTGTAAAAAATTATTGGAATTGTTTTTGGATGCGCGTTAATATCGTTTTTATTTTAACAGATTTATTGTTTATTCTAAAATAGATCATTGTAGTAGAAGGTTGTAGTAAGTTTTTTGTTTTGAATAATTAAGTTTTAAGTGAGAAATAAAATGGAAAAAAGAATAATTGAAAATAAAAAATTAAATTTAAAGGGTAAGCATTAAAAATTGAAATGAATATTGTTGAAATTTAATACATTGTATAGTTATACTAATTATTTTATTGAATCATATTTTTCAATTCATAAAGATTATGAAATAGCGGGCGCATTATATTTTTCCGAAGGTGAATTAGATGATTTTTCTAATGATTTTGACGATACTTATAAACCTAATGATATCGACAAGAGTAGAAAAAAATACAGTGAAAATGATACGTCTGAGAACAATAAAGAACATGACAAGAAAAATATTGTTGATAACACCGGCGAAGAACAACAACTAGTTCTAGAGCAAACTACAGCAAATTTAGAAGTTGAAATTAATGATAGAAAGAAACTTACAAGAAAACGTAGATGCAATGAATCCGAATGGAAAAAAAATAAAAGAAAAGCGTTACGAAATACTGGTCAACAACATTTAATCAAATTTAAAAGCCAATAAAACCGCAAAAACTTGCATCTGCACTTGCAAGTTCAATTGCAATGAAAATTTTAGTCAAGCTGACAGAATACGAATTAATGATTCATATTGGTCTCTTGTGGAATATGGAAAACAAAGAATGTTCATAAACAACACAGTATTACGATAAGACTTGTAAAACGAGACGAGAAAACTGGTAAAAGCTTCAAGAAGATGCTGCACATTTCAATACAATTTAAATGGAAAAATTGTATGCAAAAAATTTTATTTAGCAACATTGAATATTTCTGACGGAGCTGTTATGGTGGTCAAAAAGAAGGAAAAACAAAATATTTCGGTGGATAAAGATCGCCATGGATTACAACAAAATGCAAAAAAAATTGACAATGAAATAATTAAAAAGATTATAGAACACATTGAGTCGTTCCCTGCTGTAGAATCACACTACATAAGAAAAGACTCTTCAAAATTGTACTTAGACAGTGACCTGAATATACGAAAATCCCAAAAAGGACGCATGTAAGAAGTGTGAACAGTACAAAATTTTAAGCGATAAATCTTTAATGGAAGAGGATTATCAAAAGCACATAAAAAATAAGCAATTAGCTAGAAATGAAAAATTGCCGATAAGATGCAAGCTGAAGCAAACAAAGAAATTAGATTTAATAATAATACTTTCGATTTAATAATACAAGTTTTAAGTTTTTTGTTATTAATAAAGGAAAAAAGAAAAATATTAATAAAATAGTTTTTTTAAATTTTGAATAACAAACAAAATTGATTACAAGTTCAATAGTGCAACGAAAATGATATGGTGTATCCCATACAAATGAAACAACGTATGATACATCTTCGTACAGGAATTAGCAAAAATGAAATAACGTAAAGAGTATTCATTGACATCTTTGAACTACAGCTTTTATGCTAGCGAAGTTAGGATAACGGCATAAACTATAATGCATTACAAAAACTTCAAAGAATGTTACGGATTGAATTTTTTAATACCAAGTTTAATTTTGAAAGAGAAATAAAGGTTTTACTCAACGCATAATTTTCCAAAAATCTTAAAATATAAATTACTCAAAACTATACAATTTCATATACACTATTTCATTACTAGGCCGACGAGTTATGTATAAAGGTATAGATCGAAGCGGTTAGTTTAAAAGCTATTTTATTACTAAATAGTACATTTTTTTTGTAGTTAGTTGTTTCGAAAGTCATTGATTTAATCTCGTTCTTCAAACTAACCTGAGATTATTGGTGGATTATTAGAAAACACGTTCAATCAGAATCAGGTTTTAAATACCTACATCTAGTTAGATTAATCAGATTTAGCAATTATTTTAATTTAAGTTAGTTAGTTCTAGGGTTTTGTTTACAACAAATAAAATATAATAATGAGTTTTTGTAAAAGCTTATTTTTTACAATATACATATAAGAATAGACCTATGTTTATGCAAGATTAAAATTAGTTTACATGTTAACAGTAAGTTATTATAGTGTATTACTAGTGAATTCCCTGTGCAATCGTACAGAAATAGTTCTTTCAGACACGATTTTATACAAAAAAATTTGTTTTGGTTTAAGTAATTGTTGTTGTTTTCTGAATGACTTGAATCTTCAAATTTGGTTCTTTATATAACCAAAAAATATTCGTCAATATTAAAAACAGCCATTAATTTAGACGGACTAAGATAGTGTAATGGTTATGAAATCCACTAGCTCACTGGTCGGCAAACCAAGGCTCGCGAGCCTTGATAGGCTCTTTAGCTTTTAAAGTAGAGCTCTTATATAAAAATTTTGAATAAAAATTATGAATTTTTGAAAAATTTTATTTTTGAATAAAAATATTTTATGTTGTTTTTTAGAACTTTAAAATTGTTTTAATTGCTGATAAACAAAATAATAGTTTATTTAAATTAAAAATTAACTAAATTTTTACAAAAGCACCACACACAGAATTTAAAAAATTTTAATATTTTTATAACCGTAATCCACATGTGTATACTTGTCAAAATAAAATCTGCTATTATCTTACATAATATGATCGTTTTCGTCTTAGAAACAAGTTTGCATTAAAATATATATGGGTTGGGTAAAAACAACGAATTAGAATTAAATGGAAGTGACTATCCATACAAAAAAGTGTCCAATTAGCTTCGGCTTTATCAATAGCAGTTGACGAGTCCTGTGACATAAGTGATACAGCGCAAGTTTCGCTTTTTGTACGCTATATTTCATCCTCAGGTCCTAAAAAAGAACTTTTAGGATTATTACCACTTCAAGGTCACACCCGTGGGGAGGATATTTCAAATGCAGTAATTGAGCGCTTTGAAAAGCACCACATTCCACTTGATGAATGAAACGTCCTGAAACGTTTCGCTTCCATACTAATGGAAATAAAAAGAATAAATCGAATAAATCGAATACTCGAGAAAGATGTTGATTATCCAGAATTAACAAATGATCAGTGGATACAAAAGTTTTACTTTATGATAGATGTAACATCCCATCTTAACCAGCTTAATCGCAACTTACAAGGGAAAGGAAATATAGTTTTTTCAATGTTAGAGGAAGTTAGTTTGTTTGGAAAAAAGTTATCTCTTTTTGTGCAGGATTTTGAAGAAAAAGCTTTTATTCATTTTCCAAGTCTTTTAAAACATTACCAAAAAACCAATTGTGATAATGACATTTGCTATTTTAAAACAACGCTTTTGAATATGAGGAAAGCTTTTCTCAATAGGTTTGAACAATTCAGAAACAGCAAACCCACTTTAGCTTTTGTTGAAATGCCTCTTAATTCTGATGCAACTAAATTGAATTTTTCACCGTTCATTACTGATGTTGGCAAATTTCAAATGGAATTATTGGATTTAAAAAACAAAGAATTATGGAGCTCGAAATTTGAACTCCTTTGTGCTGATTTGGAAGAATTAGAAAAAAACATAAATCCAGCATAAATGGTCTGCTCTAAAAGATCTAGAGAATGAGGATTTATTAATTTTTAACACTTGGAACGGAATTCCTGACTCATATAATGAATTGAAAAAAGTAGCTTTTGCAGTTCTTTCCATTTTCGGTTCTACATACATATGTGAACAAACCGTTTCCAGTATGAACTTCGTCAAAAGTAAATTGAGGAGTCGTCTTACTGATGGGAATCTAGAGTCGTGTCTAAAATTGAAAACAACTACATATAAACCGGACTTACACAAAACTTCTAAAGATATGCAAGGACATTGTTCACATTAATCTTCTTTATGAAATCTATAATTAAAATTCATGAATGTTAAATATTTTGTGTGGAAAAGAATCAAATTATGATAAGAATTTAATACCTGTTTAATAATATATTTATTTAATAATATTTGAAAATAATAAATAAAAATGAAATTTGAACTAAAAAATTGTAATTTAATTTTGTCAGTAAATATTAGAACTAGAAAATTAGTCTGGATGGGAAGTGGTAGATCTACTCGAATGTACCTAAGGCTCTCAAAACATTTTAAGTATTGTACTGCTGAAATTTGGCTCTTTTGACTAATGAGTTTGTCGACCACTGCGACTAGCTAATAACAAAAATCCAATTTCGAGTTCGAATCCCGCTTATGTCATTAATCTATTTACATACAAAGTTTTTCAATTATTCTAATTAATTTGTAATACATGTTCGTTGTCATTTAAAATAAAATTGAACTTTGATATTATGATGGCAAATTTTACTTCACAATAGATTCAGTTTTCCACATTGAAATTGGCTGCTATGCAAAAAATTAGAAAATTGGTAAGTAGACAATGTTATTGTCTATGCCATGTCTTATAGATATTATTGTAAATAACAATCCGTAATATAATTATAAAAATAAACAATCTGAAAAAATCAATGATTTTAATGTGCTTGCATTTTATTTATTTTTTTTTTTTTTTTTTTTTTTTTTTTTTAATAACTTTTTTTTTTATTTTATTTCGTTTTATATGTATTACAATTAGCAAAAAAGTTTTACAAAACTAATATTGATTCTTAACTACTTAACTAAATATCTTAAAACTATATTTTATTTATTTAGTTTTGGTCAGATGAAATTAATATTACTACTCTGTTATGATATTTTGAGTTGAACATTCATTTTATTCGCTAAATTTTGGAAAAATATAACAAAACGAAAATGTATTTATTGTTATTTTTTTTAAAAAAACTTATACTATTTAAAATCTAATTTACACCTACTCTAATCCTAAATTAATTAACTCTAATTTAAGCTTAACTAACTTAATCTATATCTAAACCTAATCTAACTTAATCTAGAGTTACTAACCGTATCTGGTTTTAATTACATTACGAATTATTTAGCCACCAATAATTATTTCTTAATCGTTTATCCTTTTCAGGAATAAACATATCATACTTAAGCAAAGTAGCCTCAATACTGTTAGGGTTATATTCTATACACTTGCATGTAGCAAGTGTATAGAATATAACCCTAACAGTATTGTAACCCTTTGGAATCCAGGTAGATAAAATGTTCTGGAGCAATAAACCCCGATTTTAAACTGTTTTTAATATACTCTTCATTATGGTAATATATTTTGGATATTAAACCATTTTCATTTGTGTTTAGAAATCTTTCAAAATGATTGCGAATAATTTTTATTAAAAAATTATCGAATCTTATTATATTTGCTTTGCGGTACAAGCATTTATTGGAATAAAAATGCTTGTAATCCGTTTCTGCTTTCCATGTAGGTTTAAAAAACCAAATAGGTCCCGCATATGAAATTGTTGGTCTGATTAAGCACTGGTAGGCTAAAATGTTTATTCTTTCATTAAGCGTTCTGTTGTAAAACAATTTGTGACATGCCATGAAAGCTTTTGTTCATTTTTCTAATGTTTTTTGGACATGGGAGGTAAAATTAAGATTTTGGTGCAAATATACACCCAAATATTTAACTACCTTACTTTTATTCATTTTTATATGAGATGAAGATTTAATTTCCAATTCCTTCCAATGCGTTTTTATGTTATTGTTAACTTTATCTACAGTATCACGGAATAGTATCGTTTCGCATTTATCTATGTTCATTTTTAGTAACCAGACCTTACAGAAATCTGCGGTAAGGTTAAATTGTTTTTGAACATTCTTTTGTACCTCTTTTATGTTGTTTGCGGCTGAATATACTATAAGATAATCAGCAAAAGCAATTGCATAGTTATCGCCCTTGATGCTATTTAGCATATTTAAGAGATCCATTGTGTAAAGGGAAAATAGTATTGGAGAATTTACTGTTCCTTGTTGCAAACCACTATTAATTTTGAATATTTTCTCGGTATTTGATTCGTTAGAAATTAAAAATTTATTTTCTGTAATCATGTCTAATATTAACCTGATTAATATAATGGGGAATTTTAATTCTATTAATTTATAGATCAGGCCATCTACCCAAACACTATTGAAAGCTTTTTCAAGGTCGATAAGACAAGCCCCAACACAATCTTTTTTATTTATGTACCAACAAACATCCGAAGTTAGTTTGTTGATAGCATGAACTGTACTATGCTTATACCTGAAGCCAAATTGGTTTTCAGGTAGTAATTCTTTATCGTTCACAAATTGTATCACTTTATCCTTAATTATAGTTTCATACAGTTTGCTAATGTTTGGTAACAAACTTATGGGTCTATAACTGTTGGGCTTAGTAGGATCTTTGCCCGGTTTTTAGCATTATTACTTTTGCCACTTTCCATGCTTTCGGAAAGTAGCAGTTATTTAATGCGTTGTTGAATAGAATAACATACTTCTCTATCATCTTTGTGCTCAGATTTTTTAGCACTATGTTTGGAATGCCATCGATACCTGCAGATGTTTTATTATTCAGTTTTTTAAATCTGGTATATAGGTCATTATAGTTCGTAAAAAATAAATTTCTGCTAAGACAGTTCGCGGAAGTATTTGATAAAGTGAATCTAGTCAAGGTTTCATTATTTTGTTTTTTCTGTATGTTCATGTTCTTAAAACTTTGAACTTTATTCACCACCCTTTGGTGAAAGTTGTTGTTACTTGGTAATAGTATTTCGTGACTGTTCTCTAAGTGTGTTCCTAGAACCTCCGTTATTTGTTTGTTATCCTTAATTATAAATTGATTCAAACTGCTTGTCTGTAGTTTGGTGATATCAATGTTGTTATTAATTAGTATATTTACATCTTGTGTGTCTATATTTAGTTGTTTAATAACTCCAGAATACTTTTTTCTAAATAATTTATTTATTTCTGGGAACATGTTCCGACTACCTTTTTGAGAAATATTTTTTATTCTATTTTCCCAGTAATTGTTGATTTCGAAGTTTGCATTTTATTTATCCCGTACCCAAATTGAGGAAAAAAGTTCATACCGTAAAAATTAAGTTTTTAGTAAAGAAAAATTTCAAATAAATTTTATTCTATTGCCAGTTAGTTCTGTTAACCCTTGTTTTTATTTTAGAATGAATTATAAGCGAAACGAAGTTTTATAACATAATTATTGTGATTAAAAACCTTTGAAAAATAAAGTTATTGAAATCAAAAACTATTATTCATACATTTTCATAACTTCATACAGCATTTACAATATTATAACTATACATATACTTATTGATATACATGTGCTCATAGTTTACATACAATTCATATTAAACCTCCATAGCTATATTTTGACTGAAAACTTAAAAAGAATAAGTGTTCACCACCGTTTTGCATATTTTTAGGCTTAATAGCTTGCTTTTAATTTTAATATTTTTGTGGTGTAATTTACTATTCAATTATTCTTGGTTTTTTACTCACCACATCGTTTATCCTGTGTATTATAATATAAAAGAGTATAGGAATATTATATATTTCTTAAACTTTTTCAAGACTAAGTTAGTTGTAAATTTGTATTTTAAAGTTAAATAAAATAAAAGTTTTAAAAAAAAATTAAAGTAAAAAGTTGATATCTTATTTTCCAATCCTAAATTGCAAAATATTTGCAAGTAATTGTTAAAGACTGGTTCTATAGTCTTAAAGAAGCTTGTCCTTTGTTAAAGTTCAGCCTTTGCAAAAGAAGTATTCAACTAACTTATATAGGTCAATAATGAGTTTTATTTCAGACTTGTAATATACAAAATACCAAGCTATATACCAAATTTATATTTAAAATGAATATTGTCAAATTCCGACAAACATTACAAGCTATCTCCCAATATAACACAAAATTTCAATTTAATATGGTTTGAATCATTTGTGCTCGATTTTTTTTAATAATGAAAAAGTTTAATGTATTAACACATTCACGTCAAATTAAAATATTTATTTCAACAGCTGTACGCACTCTAAAAAATTCATTAAATAATCAGTAGAGAACTGTTTTCAATTAGGGGATATCGCTTAGTTTTTTATTTTTGAGATATTAAAATATTAACTTTTAAAATATAACTATAAAATATTATTTATCTCACAAAAGCACATCACGTTGAATTTAGCTCAAAATTTTAATAACCAATTAACCACCACGACAATTTAATACTGAAAATAGAACTAAAAAGTACATATTTCATTTGAAACCTTCACCAAACCGCTTTAATAAAATTATCTCATATTATTAATCACAAAATTATATAACTTGCTACAACTGGAGACAGGGTGTTTGATCCTAATTATTATTTTATACTAACTCACCATGACACCCATATTATAGAGTAACAATTTACTTTTCCGAAGAAATCAAAACCGAAACCGTTGTGTATAATTTATCAAATAGGGTACAATATTTTCTAGTACACAAAATTTATTCAACAAAAAATCTCTTTCAAGGATGACTTCTGCGTAATTGATCCTAATTATATTAAAACATGTTTCAGATAAATTTAAATTCTTATAGCAATAAATAAATTTTATCATAATTATTTTGAAATTTTAATTTTTAAATTTCATAGCTTTAATTTAAAAATGATTTTTGTTTTTGCACGTTTTTTTACGATAATTTTTTTTTTTTGTTTTTCGATAGTCACGTACAAAATGAGGGAAATTCTGGTTTAAATATTTTTTTTTTCATTTTAATTGAAATGCAACAGTACACTGCATTTTTTTTCATTAATTGAATTAATTTGATTAATAAATTTGGGTGTTTTTTTTTATATATATCAGTTTGTAATGTATGTAGATATACATTTGGAAAATTTTGAATTAAAATGAGTGTAGATGCATGCAATTGAGCAATCAAGAAATATCAGAAAATATTAAACAAAATCAATTAAATTCAGTTAATTTAAAAATAGATTTTGTCATTTTAATATTGGATTTTTTAAATTAATTTAAAAATTATTCTACAAAAAATTTAATAATATTTTAATTGATAAAATTTATTTAATTTTTAAATTGATAAAATTTAAATAATTTAATTGAAAATAAGTTAAGAATAAGTAGGTAAATATATATTTTTGACAATCCAAAGATAATTCAGAAATTTTACAATATTAACTAATAAAGGCTTCCTACATTTTGTTCCAATTGAGTGTACTTACAAACAAATTATGTGCTTCTTCTATGTTAAACGCTTATCAAGATGAATCTCTAGATATCTGACAAAAAATTTAATTGAATTAATGTGACTTGCTTCAAACATTATTGCACATTTTATAATAAAATATACTTGAGAGGACGATTGTTTAATACAGTATATACCAAATAATTTGTTGCAGAGCTGCATTGTAAGTCAATGTGATAAAAAGAAAATTTTCACACACAGTTGCTCAAAAAAATCAGTAAAACATGCAAAAAATTCTCGTTAAGATATCGTTTTTTTTTTTAATTTTATGATAACTATAAGTGTTGTAATGGAAACTAATATTAATTAATCAATTATTTTATGACGATACCATACACTGAAGCTAGAAAATAAATTGATTAAAGATTTTTGTATTTTTGTTTTCTAAAAATTGTACAATGAATGTGTTCTGAACAAATTAATGTCAAATTAAGCCATATTTTTAATTTTAGTAGCATCAGATTAAATAATATTAGAAGTTAAGCTTCGAATATGGTTAGAACCTTTTTAAACAAAGGAAAGCATAATAATTACATAAAATTTATAGTCAGCTAAAAGAATTTTTATTTTAAGCTCAAACTTACGAATTCAGCGGTACCTCACAATATAAAATATTATTTGTGATTGTAATATACTGAAATCTTCATTATTTCAATTTTTAGGTTTATTTACAAATATTCCAAAGTAATTAAAATATTTAATTCCAGTGTGCCCAGCTTTTTCCAGTCCCTTATAGGTCCCGTAAAGCAATTATCAACTGTGTAGGTTTGGACGATGTTTCGTTTTCACCCTAAGGTTTTTCATAGTATGCTTGGATATTCTAGCCAATTACAGTAAAAGAGACTAAGTTGTTCTGTTTTGAATCTAAATCCATATGCTTCCTAAATTATTGTATTTATTGTATTGTTAGTATACTAGATTTATTTATTATTATTCTTTATTTTTCAAATTTCAGATAACTTTACAATATAATAATAAAATTTTGTATAAGAAATTATAAACTAAAAAAGAAAGAAAACTTAATATTAGCTTAAACACTAATTTATAACCTACATATTCTAAACGTTTTTAAAATATTATAATTTTAAAATTACATTTTTTTTTTTTTTTTTATTAACTATTCCTAAAATTGCTTTTTAAGTTTTTTTATATTTTAAGCTTTTTTGTTTTTTGGATGTTCTAGTCTTAGGTATTTCAATAAGTTTTCGATTTCTAGTGAAGTAGTTTAGTTATGTGTATTTTCTCTATTTTTAAGAATTAATTTTGATTTAAACTTATTATCTAGAATATTGTATACATATTTGTATTTCCCAAGGTAAATTACAGTCGAGTCAACTTAAGAGCACCTCGCTTAAAAGCATAAACCCTTTTAAGTGCATTATATTTCGAAACCAATTTTTTTGCTTTATTTTTTCATATGATTCAATTCATTTAAAAGCAAATCGTTTAAATGCAAAATATCTTTAAGTGCATTATTTTATGTCTAATACTTCATAAATTTACATACTTTTTGAGTTGTTTAATAGCACATGACGCCAAATTTTGTTAATGAGACAACACAACAGCGGGCAGCTTTAAAATTAACAAAAAGACGCACAGTTTAGTAATTTTTGCAGTGTTGGATATCATACATACTATGTACAAATACATAGCTACAAAAAATTCAAATATAATTGACAATATGTTATGTACCAATTATATTTCTCATACTTTTATTTACAATATAGCACCTATACATAATTAAAATTGATCTAAAAAAAAAATTCAGGACTTATCCGTTTAAAAGCACAACTTGCTTAAGTGCACAAATTCGCCTGTTATCTTCGATTTGCTCTTAAGCGAGTTCGACTGTAGTAGGTTTATGTATCCAGTACATTAATTGACTTGTATAACTCCTTAGTACTATTTCTGGGGTTTAGTTTAAATAAACTTTTTAGGGCTTTTTAGACTGTTCCAATCTGTTTTACATGAAAATTTGAACAGTGACACCAACTGCATATATTATACCTAATTCTTGACAAGATATGCCCATTATACACAAGTTGGGCTGCATAATTAGGAATACCACCACATGTCTTATAAGCTACACTTATAAGAATAGTTTTTTCTTCATTTTTTTTTTATGTTTGTCCTATCTTAAATTTTCATCAATATCATTCCTAAATATTTAATATATTCGACTCTCTGTATTATATTTTCTTTTACCTTAAATATAATACTATCATACTTTTAATTCTGGGTTTTACATAAATTATGTAGTTAGTTTTTTTAGCGTTTAAACATAGTTCATTATAAACCAGCCAATTGCATAAGGTTTTTAAGTCTTATTATTTAATATAACTTCTAACTCTTTCATTATTTTAGCTTTTGCAATCAGATTAGTGTCATCTGCGTAAACATTGTAATTTGATATGAAATTGAGTTTTAGGTATATTCATTATGTATAGCAGATATAACAGTGGTCCTAGAATAGAGCCTTACGATACCCCAGTTCTTATTATAGTTATCTATAATCACTAAATACTTCATTAGTATTAACGCATTGGATCCTATTTGTTACACTGAAAAAAAAAACTAGGTAATATTGACAAAAATCTGGGTTAAAATGACAAAAACTAGGTAAATATAGCGTCAACAAAAATGATGAGTCAATATGACAAAAAAATACAAATTTTTTTTCATTCTGTAAATATGACAAACAGTTGTCTTTATAACAATTTAAATCTGTAGAAATGACAAAACTAAATTTCTTAATATGACGAAATGAATTTTCATTATGATAAAATATTTTGTCAATGTAATAAAATAATATGTTGAAATGAAAATAATATTTTGTTGATTAGAGAAAAAAATATATCAATTTAAATAAAGTTTTTATTAAATTAACAATTTTGTTTTGTCAAAATAACATCTATTTAGTTGTCGATTTAACAGAATTATTTTGTTAATAAGGTATTGTATGCATATACAAATAAATAACTTTATTTTTGTTTTAACATATGTTTATATGCATTGATGATAAACTAATCTGTAAATTATTTATTTGTATGCATACCGTACTCTCTACAAGTTAAATGTGGAACCAAATCTTATATTAGCAAAACAAGGCAGTCCTTATAAGCACTAGCACTACATAATATATGTGGGTCTGAAAAATAAATGCATGATATTATTACAGTTAGAAATAAAACAATAATAGTCTTGTTAACAATTAATTTATTTTATAACATTTCTATTATTTGAAAACAAAAAAAAATTAAATTCATTATTACATTCAAAAAATTTAAAATAAGGTTAAAAATATAAAGTTTTTCTTATCACATTACATTTTTCAAAATTATACAAATATAGTTCAAAATATTTAAAAAATGTTCAGACTTCAGTTTTTGTTTGTTCCAGTTCTTTGGTTCATACTGTTTCTTCAAATTATTTATTTAATCAAATAGTAAAATTTATTTTTTTCCTTCTTCAAATTATGTACTATTTTTAATAAATGTTTTAGTTGCAAAATTCAACTAAAACTAACCAAATTTATTAACATCGCAAATTAAATAATTCACTAGTTCTGTTAAAATAGATAAGTAAATAAATTTTAGCTTTAAATATTTCACATTATGTATTTAGTTTTTTAAATTAGAATTAAGTTATCTTTTTTTAATTTAATTCTTCAAAAAATCTTTTTTATTTCACTTTTCATTTTGTTTTCTAAGGGTAATTTAATTTTTCAACTGCCTTTTTTTTTTTAACTCATCACTTTTTTTTAATTGAACTCTTTAATAAGCAAATTCAAAAACGCAACTTCACAGAAAATCGCACCTTTACTTTTATATTTTCAACTTAAATGAAAAAAAAAATTGTTTGTGAACTGTTTACAAAATTCTTTTGTTAATCTGACTATGACAGCATCAAAAATTATAATAATAATTTTCTTATTGACAAAATAGATTTTGTAGAGTTACCAAAAATTTATTAATTGCAATGAACTGCATATTGAAATTTTTTGGCAAATTAAGATAAATTTTGTCAAATATACAAATATTGATTTAAAACGGTTTTTTGTCAAGATAACAAAATATTATTCACTTTGATAAAAATTATTAATTTTTCTTAGTCAATTTTACAAAACTTATTTTCCATTTTACAAATTATAAATTTTGGACAAATTATAAAAAAATATTCACAAATTAACAAAAAATTGTTGAGCAAACAAAGTTTTTGATAAAATCGAAAAAAAATTGTTGTATGAATAAAAAATTTTTGTTAACAGTTTACAAAATTATTTTGTCAATCTTACTAGGAAAAATTTTTTCAGTGTAGGTAACTTTCAAATAAGAGACTTTTTATTCATCTGATTCCCAATTTTTCTAAGTAATCAAGTAATCTGAAATGATTCACCACATCAAAAACTTTAGTTAGATCAATAAATACAGCACCCACATAGAAAATTTCATCTAATGCATCATAGATTTGTTCCAAGGTGGATGTAATTGCTAAATCTGTTCCACTATTTTCCAAGAAACCGTATTGATTTTTATCAAATCCAATTGTTTGTATTCAAAATTACAATGCTCGGATTGTAATGTAGTATTTAATTTTAGGTTGATCGCAAAAATACATTTTCCACAACCAGTAGCGACAATAGTGAGAATCTCATAATAACCTCTACACCTGGCACAAATAATTTGCAACTTTATTATTGGAATGGATCTAAATTCGAATTAAATAATTTATTAAAATTTTGCCAACCTCATAACAATGTTTATACAACTAGTATATTATAAAACTATCAGAATTTGGTCCAGTTGGTTCTTTTGAATTATCACCTTGACAGTTCTTTAATAACCACCTTAACCCAACCTATATAAAGAAAGTAAAATGAATGAATAAAGAAAAACCTAGAAAACTGCATTATTTTTATTTTTGCCTTATTGTTATGCTGCTTTGAATGCCAAAAATAAAAACCTAGATTTCTCTTAGAAATTCACCTACCTAAATAAAATTAAATTCATAGAAAATAACAATAAAACAACAGAACAACAAAAAATATAAACAAACATTTGAAAGAAGATATGAAAATTCTAAAGAAATTGAAACAAAACAAAAAAAAACAAATTCAATGCAAACAACAAAGGATTTAATTATGTTTATTTCTGTTATCTTTAAATCACCTATTTTCCATGCAATTTTCACTTAAAGTAATAAAAAAAAAAAAATAAAAATTCCAAAAGAAAAAACAACCCGGAAAATTCTTAATAAATTTAATTTTATTAAAAAAAAAAAACAAAAATAGAAAAAGGAATAAGAACAAAAATCCTTCTAAATATTTTTAATCAGCCTGAAAGAATTCATCCATGCTAATAAAAGACTTAAACTTAAAAAGAAAGCAAAAAGCATTCAAAGAGATGAAAAATCTTAAAAAAAAAAAAAAAAAAAAAAAATCTGATAAGCACAAGACTAAAAATAACAGCAAAAATGAAAATCATTAAACGAAATTTAAAAATTTATTCAGATTTTTTGTCTAAGACTGCAACGATCAAAAGAATGGTTACTATGATTAAATTTAAAGAAAAAAATTTAGTTTTCTTAAATAGGGTCAGAAAATTAGCATCAATTTCGAGAAGATCTTCTCCTTTTTTTACATTTTTTACGTTTTTGTTTTCAAATTTTCTTAAATTAAATGCAGACATAATTATATTTTAAATATCATACAAACTACATATACGTCCACCAACATCGGAATTCATGAGTTATATTATTATTTATATCTCGTCTCGTCTATTTTTCTCTGATTTATCCAAAAAAACGAACCTATATTTTACTGCTTTAAAGGCCTTTAAGCTGTGCCGTGTCTTATCCAAACTACAGTTTTGTGCCGATATGTCCTAAAAGGTTTAAAGGCATTGCGCGTATGATTGGGTATTCCTAACTATCTAAAACACCATTTTTATTTCTGTATGTCCAAACTCATATGAAGCTTTTATACTATACAATTAATTTATATATAACTTTCTACTAATGCCTTTTTTTAAAATATATTATTTTGATATTTCAAAATTTTTTCTTTAAATTACTCGACAATGTTAGCTATAACTTTAAACAATTAGTTGAGCTGTTACATTATTACAATTAGGGAGAGCTTTTATAGTTGATATATTGAAAATCTTCGAAAAACTGATTTGTACACTGGACTTGCCCAGTCAACCTTCTTTTTGTCAATAACCCAGATACAATTTCCTTTTTGTACATTAAATACAATACTACAATTTATTATATAAGTACAAGAAGTAGTATTTTACGAATATTGTAAAATTACTAGTATTATCATGAACTAGGCCTTATAACAAATTTTATTATATTCCATTACTATCGGAATAATGAAAAATGCAAAAATGCAAATCTTTACAATTGCAAAAATGCAAATATTTACAAAAAAGACCATGTTTAAGGTATGAATTGAAATACTAAATAACAAATAACATATATCCAGCTTGGACAATACTATGAGCACAATTTTATTGAGCTTATCAGGCGGCTACTAGTCCAAAACTGATGCTATGACTGCGAAATTTCAGCTCTAAAAACTTTCTTGGAGTGCTTGCAGTCTCAAAATAATTTTTTATTACCAATCGTTAAGTGAGATAACTCTATCTGTGTCAATCACAGTTGAAAATATGGCTCATAAATATCGTCATAAATATTTCAACAGTTTCAGTTCAGTTATATTTAATTTTTATTCAGTTGCACGCATATGTTGTTTCAATTGCATCATTAATTTATTGCTAAGTTTTAAGTGTAAAATAAAAAAAATTTATTTTAATTTAAAGTAGATTATAAATTAGAAATAGTTAATTACATATTTCACAATACATTTAAAAGAATCATATCGTAAACAGACATCACAAATAAATTTAAATGAGATTTCTGGTCATGTTATTTGGGATAACTAGATTTATGACATATAATTTGTTAAAAAGATGTCAAAAATTATATCAGCCAATAATTGATGGGCAGTATTGATTGGAAGTCATATATGTTAAGTTTATTTATACTGGTATGAAAAAGACAATTTACTGTCTTGTAAATATGAACACAACACTATTCGAGTCACAGACTGGCGGGGAATACATATAGTTTTAAACAGATCTAATTTTTCAAGAAGATCTCATGATATGCATTTTGAATGCAGTTCTAACATAGGTTAATTTGATTAGGACGAAAAGGACATTCGAAAGTATCCTTGTTGTTTTGATGTTTTGGTGTAAAAACCGTTATATCTGTTGATCTATTAAATATATGTATATTCAGTTATAATATTCTTGAAAGATAACGGTCTGGAACATATTACAAATTTTATAGAAAAAAAAATAGACTTTTCAATCAGTCTATAAATATTGGGTTTCGTGGTAAAATCTTAAGGTATTTGGTTTTTCAAGAAAGAAAAAAATATTGTTTTTTTTGTTCCAAAATTTTCTATTTTGAACTACAATATCTCCATAACGGTAGCACCAATCATCATCAAATGTTACAATATGCTTCAGACCATTATCTTTCTATAATATATAACTCAAAATTTATATATCTAATGGATCAACGGATATAACGGTTTTTATACAAAGTCGTCAAAACAACAAGGATACTTTCAAATGTCCTTTTCGTCCTTAAAGGATAAGATGCGCCACTAATGGTATTTAGTTTTGGAAAGCTAGCAATTCCAGCTTTCCTTAGCATATGGTTATTAGGTCTTACGTCAATACATCATCTCTCTGAGAAGAGCCGAGGTGGGACAAATATAAAAAAATGCGTCGAAGCCTAATAAACGAAGAAGAAAAATACCGATCGCAGTATCAAAGAAAATTGTTCCCAATATTTGAAATATGTTAAAGAAAATTCACCTATTAAAATTTTTTCGTTATGTCAATGTTAAAAACAATCTTATAAAAATAGATTTGTACACCTAAATTTACCATATCATGACTGCACAGACATCCTTTTTTGTCAATAATTCAGCTAGAATTTGCTTTTTGTACATTACTGCAACCTTAGACTTACGAGTATTTTTCCATAATTAGTCAAACATTTATAGAAGCACATATCCTGTTCTGTTCTGGTACACCCTTTTTATAATCTTAAAAACTTTGTCTAGTTTCGTTATCGCCATTATTTATTAACCTATATAAATAGGGAACCGAACAATAATATTCCCGAATTCATAACTTAAAAATACAAGCCGGTTCTTTGACTATAATTTGCCTACTTCTGTTTTAACCCATTACCGTTTCAAATTCAACTATTTTGTTTGTTTTTTTTTCTCTTTTCTATTCTATAATTAAAAATTCAACGAAAAAAAAAAAAAAAATTCTGTACAAGGATAATTATTTATGTTATAAAAAAAAAGAGAAAGAAAAAACAAACCCAGAAGGCTATCCTTTTTTTTTTTTTTTTTTTTTGCTTTCTTAATTATCATTTTCATTTTACCTATCTATAGCTGTATAAAATTTTCACTTACTTAAATTATATCCTGAAGGAAATTATGCGGTAAAAAATTATGTTTTTAAAATGAAAAGAACCTTTGGTTAAGACTGAGAAAAAATTATGCATAATTTAAAATGTAATTGCATTTATATATAGATTATTATTCAAAAGACCGTCTTAGACAAGGGATAATTATTATTATAAGGATTATTAAAAAAAAAAAAAAAACAAAATATTTCAATTCGAATTTAAAAGGGTTGGAATTTGGTAAGAATCGAATAGGTTAATGAAAATATAATTTTTATGTGGGGAGGAGCCCAAAAATTATTTGTAATATTTTTAATATAAATATTTTTTAAGGATAAATTCAAACTAGATTTGATTCAATTGCAATGTGCTACATTATTTTTCTAATCAATTCAATAATTAAAACATGAAGGACTGTTTATTAAATTATTGAAAATATTTGAATAATATCATAAGCAATAGACATTTAAAATGAACTTCGTGAACACTTATTTCACCTTTTGAACGGAAAATAGTGTTGTAGAATGGGATTTAATTGATATTTTGATGAAATAAAGGTTATTGTATTATTTTGAGTATTGTAAAAAAGTCACAATCATTGAAATTCAAAAAGGAGACCGTAAATTCTCTTCCCTTCACAATTTAGCATCTATGCTGAAGCTATTTTTCTGAAGCAGTGAACAATTTGTATGTTGATATAAAAGTGAATGGCACATATATAAATACAGATAACACAGTCCTTATAACAGACAACCTAAGGGATTTACAACATACAGTCGATAAACTCAACCATCGTAGCGAATTGTTCAACTAAAAAATAAATATTTGAAAAATTATATTCATGATCGTTAGCAGAAAAATAAGCCCTTACACTCCAGCAATAATTAAAAAAAATAAATTAGATGCCGAATTGAAACAGCAATAAATTCATTTCTTAAACACAATAGATATAGTTTTCCACATTCAAATTAGCAATATACCACAAAAATTCTACAGAAAAAGTTATTATATGTGATTGCGTATTTCAAATCTCTGTGTAAAAGCAGTTCATCCCATAGGTTTTGACAAAAAATGGCTTGACTTCATGCTTGAAATGGATTCTTTAAACATTATTATTTTAAAATTAAGAGATCTTTTATTTTTTTTATTTAATATATTTTTATTATAATAATATAAATGCATTTAAAAAATGTAAATATTTTTGGATTTCAAAAATTGTAATCAATTAAAAATATAAATAAAATGGTTTCATAGATAAAAATCTTTTGTTTTTGAAAAAATCTATATATATATTGAAATAAAAGCCAATATTTATTTTAATATAATACATTATATAAAAATGTAGTAATAAAATAATAATAATTTAATATTCATATATGTAATATCAAATAATATACATAACATATACATAGTTAAAATATGTATTTAACAAAATTATGAATGATTTTGTTTATTCCGCCTTCTTCAAGTCGATTTGATATTTTTTCTTCAATTTTGATTTCATGTATACCAAAAAAATTTTTCTGACCTGCTAAAAGCTTATAATGCTGTTTTACTTGTGTTGGTCAGTTATAATTGGTGAGGCAACTAAAGTTCGGTTTAAAATCTTTTAAAATTTTGAATCAGCTTTTTTTTCGTTTTTTTTTTGTTTTTTTTTCTTTTTAAAGTTTTTTCTTGGAAAAACGTATAAGAGCGAAAGAGAAAGAATATTTTTAGAACGCAATTGCACTACAATGTGAACACAGGGATAGACTTTAAAATTATATAAAAAAAAGAAGAAAAAAACAATAGTTTTTGCTGTCGTGAAATGAACTTAAACATTAATTTGCCATTCGTTAAATACTATTGATCTATAATACTCCTATATCGTGTAAAAGTAAGAAAATTCAACAAACTTGAAGCTTTCGAAATGTGAACCTACCAAATGTTAAAAATATAGCGGACAGATCACATTACAAACGGAAATGTTCTACGTAGAGCAAACACAGAAAAAAAACAACTACTTATATGGCTAAAGAAACTAAAAACCTACTACTTTAGGCTTATTATGCGTGAAATTACATACGAGCTACTTCAGTTAATAGTTCAAGGAAAAATTGAAGGAAAAAGAGGTGTAGGAAGAAAACATTTAACATGGTTGCGCAACATTAGAAACTGAACAGGTATCAGCAATATTGGTGATTCAATAAATTCAGCAATGAATCGAAACATCTATCAATACATCGTTGCCAATATCATATAACGATAACCACTAATATCCAATTATGGATATAGGCAACAAAAGAAGAAGAAAGAAACACGAAAACAATATTCGAATATTATTATAAATTCTGCTAAATATTTCCTACTCTTCAATATACCCAAATTAAATCATTCTGCGATTTTTTACAGAAGCTTAGTTAGGTTTGTTTCTTACACTACACATATTTTGATATAATTCCATTCATTCGTGTATAATCATCTTCATATTTTCATCATAAAACAAAATACTTTCGGTATGAGCTGATCTCAACAATAAATAATTAATGGAAATATCATGCCATATACCTTATAAAATTCTTACAATAATTATACAGAAATATTCTTACACAACATTAATTTTCATTCTAGCATTATCTAGATCACATTATATAGAACCTGCCTTATACCATGCATTTTTATTTCTAATGACGAATTTGTACTCTGAAGCAGTTTTGCAAAAATCATTTCAACCTTTATTTCATTATTTTTACTTATTTCAGCCCTTGATTCCGCTTGCCAATTTACGATAAAAATATTATTTTAACAATTTTAGATTTAAATGGAAAATATCAAAATCTTAGAACACTATAATGTAGATATATTAATGTCTTATTAATTTTTTCTTGTAAGATTTATTCAACCTTTACTTACAAACTCATCCGATTCACAGAAATATGTTTTCAGATTCATTTAATTATCAGAGATGACATAGACTAAATATGTGGAGAAAAGTTGCAATACAACAAAAGTGATATTTGTATTAAGGGCCATCAATTTGAAATCTAATATATGTTTTTAATTATTCCACGACTATATTATGGGTTGAACAACCTAACCATCTTTACACACAAATTTAGAATACACAATTAACACAATAGTTTTTTGTTTTAGATTAATTTATGATAATACTTGGATCTATTATAATACATTGCTAATCTAGTAAAGATTGTATGCGGTTTAAAAAACTATACAAATTACAACACAAAACACTAACAACAATGTAAAGTATAAGTTTTTCACCTCTAATTCAAGTTTTTTTATTTCAAATTCAATTTTATTTATTTCAAATTCAATAATTTTTATTTTAAAATCAATATTTGTAAATTTTGTTATTTTTATTTTTAAGTTTTGAAAGAGTTTTTAAGTTTTAGTAGTCTTGATAATCTAAAAAATGAATATTACCTTTGATCAGTCCCAATGGACGGAATTATCGACTAATAATATCCTCTGATGATAGCAGTATAGAAACTACATCCACACTTGGTTGTACGTCGTAGAGGATACCATAGGGAACCATACAGTAGAACTAGTTTAGACGAAAAGCAGATCCTAAAAAAATGATATGAAGAAGGCAAAACCATAATTGAGTCAATCAATAAAAATACTGCCATGTCAAAAAAAATGACTGTTGACGATTTTTTTTGGCGGATCGGCAAACTAATATAAATTTGGTAAATGTAATAGAAACATCCGTGGCATCAATGAAATTACAATTGGCTGTAGTTGGGCAACCATTACATTAATTGTTATTTAACATTTAATATACTTATTTAAAGTTTGTTTTGTTCAAGAAATCTACTTTTGTTTGTTTAAAAATAGTTAGTTTGTTTTCTTTCAAAAATTTAAAAATAAAAATAACAAAATTTACAAATATTGAATTTGAAATGGAAAATATTGAATTTGAAATAAATAAAATTGAATTTGAAATAAAAAAACTTGAATTAGAAGTGAAAAACCTATAAATATGCACCATCTCTCATCATAATACATTACCATTATTTTCCCACTATATTTTACTTCTACCTACACCTACATCCATAATACATTTAAAAAAAAAAATTTATTCTCTCAAAATCATTCTTTCATTCGTAATGAACTGCTTTTTGATTATTATTGTAAAAAAGGCTTCAGACAAAAATAAAATGTGAAAAACTATATATTGTAGAATTAGAATAGTAAGTTTGAGAGTAATAGAATATGCCCACTTTATAATATTTTGCCATTAATTATATCTTAATTATTAAAAATGTTAAAAAGAAAGAAAAATGCATAATTCCTTTTATTTTACCAAAATTTTTATTTGCCTATTTTTACAAATATCGATATTTCGGCAATAATATGTTGCCTTCTTCAGTGTATTGGCGTAAACATTTGAAGTTTTTAAAAATAATATTTGATGTTTAAATAACAACAATTCAGTACAACACTGCTAAGTTATGGTTTCACTTAGACAAAAGATTTTAAATACAAAGCTCCAACGGCATATCAAATGATACCAAAACAATAATTGGAAGAATTAAGTCAGGAAATCAGAACATTTTTAATTAAATTTTATTTGTATTTTCTTGTTTTTTTGTTTTTTTTGCTTTTTGTTTTCCTATTTTATATGTTAACACGGATTTCATTATTTTTTGACTTCATTTTCAAATCAGGAAAATTAAACACAAACAACATTAGTTGCAATACCTTTATGGGACCAGCAGGACTAGCTGTTCAAATTCTGAACAAATATTCAAAGAATGCATACTCGTAAATTTTCATACAGGTTAACATTTACAAAAGAGTTGAGTAGTACAAATCTTAATAATTCGTATGAAATTTATTTAGAAATGTCTTACGAGAATATTATTATAAATTATTCCCAAGATTCATTGTCTTAAGTTTTCCGTAAGCATCCAACATTTTTATTATTCCCATAACTCTTTAAGGATTTTATTTCTAAAATTCAAAACTTAAAATTATGGCTATGTCGTTTCAAGTGGAAATATAAATCTTTTATATTCAAATATAAGGTAACTAAAGTAACTCCAATATTTTAAATTTTTAAAGTCAATATAAATATTCCCCCACAGCCATTATATTTTGCCAAAAAGATATAAAAAAAGGCATAAAAATTAAAAAAAAAAAAAATTAAAGAAAATTTTAAGATCTTCTGAAATATAAAGCTGGGTAATAATTATTATCAAATAAAATTGATAAAATGAGTCGTAAATTTTCAGAATGCATAAAATGAAACCCTCATAAAAACTCTTGAGTTATAAAATTAATTTATTAAAATGAGTTAGAGCATCTGTGAATCGCCAGAAATATGATATAAAAATGTGGTATGATTTCTAAAAACAAAAGAAAGGATTAAGAGACTTTAATTATGAGCACTATATTCGAAAACTTAACTTTATTTATTTACCTACCTGTGAAATTTATTGAAGAAAAATTAATTTTAATAGACAAATCGATGCAAGTTTAAAAATTAAATAAAAATATTAATTTGGAAACAGATGAGTCCAATGTATATATATTTTAATCATGAATTTGATGTCATTCATTAAAATTGCGTCTATCATTTTTCACATTATTTACATCCCAGGGAGGTGTTTTTTTTTTAAACATATACATCAATATGCATATGTCTTATATTTAACGGAATATACAGAAGTCTACAAATAAATCTCGTCTAACTGCAAATGTACATAATGATTCGGAAGGATGCATAATTGAAGTGATTGCTGTGTGGATTAAAGTGTTGGAAGTGTTAGTGTATAAGAAGAAATGTAAGAGCAATAATAATATGTGGAAGTGCCGGAATATTTAACACAATATACAGAAATGAAGCAATATGTATTAAGCGATAGATAATATGGATTCAGAACCAAGTTAAGTATTGAAACTAGAGTTATTGATATGGTCACTCATGTTCATATACTGCTTATAAGTGGCTGCTGTCATACTTGAGCAATCGCACACAATTTGTACAAATCAAAGATAATCAAAGTAACAAAGAAAGTATAAATTATGGGGTTCCAAAAGGTAGCATTCTTGGACCTCTCTTATTCACGCTTTATACTTCAAGAAATTAATTTACATACTGAAATATTTTTTTTTGCAGATGATATATGCATATAGTATTTGAAGATATAAACTATGTATTATTACAAAATAAAATTAATGCGGAGATTAAAAAGATACAAAAATGGATGCAAACACATAAACTAACTATTAATACCATGAAAAATAAATATATTATAATTGGTAGTAATACACCCGAACTGCATTTCTAATGATAACTTAAAAAAAGTAGCAAAATATCTAAGTATCTTGGTATATGGATTGATGAAAGTTTGAAATGGAATACACATAAAGAAGTGCTAAGTGGAAAATTATCATCAACTGCAGGAATATTTTATAAAATTTCTAAACTCTTACCACAGTGAAATCAAACAGCTGTTTATTATGCTTTATTTTATAGTTACGGTGGTTACGGTGTTAAACTGTGGGGTACTAATTCAAAAAATTATATTGAAAATATTCAAGTAATACAAAACAAAGCTATACAAAATTTATATTATTATAAATGGAGAAAAAGAACAGATTTTATACACAAAGATAATAAACTTCTAAAAGTCAGGGACTTGATTGAAATGAAACTAATTATGCATATACATGATATTGCTAATCATAATATCCATACAATGTCTACTCTTACGCAGAGTAAACATCTTTTCCATCTGAATAAAATGAGAACTTTACAATTTGAATCTTTCACAACTCAATACACTGGTACCAAGTTGTACAATAAGCTAGATATACAATTAAAACAAGAAAATTCAACAAATTTAAAAAAAAAACTAATAGAATCATTTATAAATAGCTATAGTAATTATCAATATTTAATTTCTCAATAATAAATTTTTTTTTTCTAAATGTATAGGATAGACTTAAGACATAGCAATTATTGTAAACATTTTTTCTTCTTCGCTTTTAATCTTTTATTCTTTCACTAAACAAATTTTAATTTCCGTAAATATTTTGCAATTTTTTTATTATGCCTGTTACATTCATTTTTAAATTTTTATTTTTATAGTTTCATAATTTTAATTTTTCATTATATTATATTCTTTGTAACTATATTATTTTATAAAACAGTATTTATAAAAATAAAACAGTATTTATTAAAAACCTAAATGTAAACTTATATAGTCTGTAATGATAAATAAATAAATCTACAAATAATACTGGCAAACCGGAAATGTCCACAAAGATTGCAGTGGCGATTGAAGTAGCTGCAGTAATGGTATACAAGATGAAATGTAGTGTCAACTATCCAATTTCTTGTCAATAGCAATAATAATTTGTGGAAATGTTAACATTTTATAACGGCACTATAGTGATTATCATTTCTTTGAGAAATCTCATTATTGTTGGCAAAGATGACCGAATTGACAGTGTCTATAGAATATCAATTCTAAAGAATATATTTTAGTAGGTTCTACTTTCTTCCTCCATGCAACAAATAAAAAAAATTTTCAGTCTGGGTGGTCGTTTTTCTTTTTTAAATTTAAAATTTAAAATTAAAATTAAAAATTAGACATGTTTCGATAACATTGAAATTCTCATCGTCATTAAACAGTCCAGTCATTTTATGATGAAGCATTAAACATATAATAGCATTCAACTTGTTTGTTGATAACTTTAGCCATACGGACAACATCCACCGCATCGTTAGAGACTCTGATATATCTAGAGCCCCTTCATCTCTTTATACAAAAAGAAGCAGTGGTTCATACGTACAAATGTATTACTGGTGATGATCCACAAATTTACAAAGGATCCTTAATGTAGTATATACTGATGGTTCCGAGAAAAGAAATGGAGTAGGATCGGGAGTATATGGAAAAAGAAATCAAGGCCCATATTCAATTAAGCCTAGACTCTACAAACACAATTTCCCAAGCTGAGACACATACTATAGAACTCTGTATGTGAGAGAATTTAAGAATAATTTACAAAAAATGTAAAATCTACATTCTTTCGGGTAGAAAAACAGCCATACAAGCTATTAATTCATATACCATCACATCAAAGCTAGTATGGGATTGCTTAGATATACTCAAAACATTGGCAAAAACTAATCAAATCACAATATGGGTACTAGGACATTCCGGTATTGCAGGAAATGAAGCTGCAAATTATCTAGCTAGAAAATCATCGGACACGCCTTTCATAGGGCAAAATCCGTTCTGTGGAATTCCCCTGAGCACAATTAAGATGCAATAAAGTGTTTGGGTAGAGCAAAAAGCCAACGTTCCTAGAAATCTTCGAGCAAAAATGCTCATGCCTGAACGCTCGCTCAAAATAACCAAAACACTTCTACGTTTCAACAGGAAACAGGTACATATCTTAGCATAGCAGGGATAATAGGCCATTGCCTAATAAAAAAACATCTCTATAAAAGGGATCTAACCGAAAATAACCAGAATATGTAGAATATGTGAAATAGAGGAAGAAGCTATTGAACATCTGCTCTGTGAATGGGAAGGGCTCACCCGCCAATTGGGAACAGCATTCCCCGAACAATGGGAGCTATCCAGCATACCATTGAAGAATATCCTGAGTGTAATCACAAAATCAGGTATTCTTAAGGACTCAGAGATTTAATAAAAAAAACCGGGCTATCACAGTACGCTCATTGTCGGCTGCGGTGATGTAGGGACTGGGTCCCTTTCGGAATAAATTAAATCTAAATCTAAACATTTAATATATTTTATTAAAAGAGATGACCAAAAAAGATATTATGATAAGGAAAGTCAGTCAAGTAAGAATAGAAACATTTTGTTAGTGGGAGGAACCTAAAATATTAGTTAGTCCACTTAAAAATTTTGTTGTGCAACTTTTTTAGCATGATTCCACAATTTTAAATAATTTTATTTTTTACCAGTTTCAGAACCCGCTCAGGGGATAGATCTGGAATGGGCATGGATGAACTAAATATTTTCTTTGCAAGTAATTGAGAATAGAACTTAATTATCAAGAAAATGTAATTTTACTATGCTACATAAAAGTGAAATATTTTTTTTTTTTTATTAATGGGGAGTTCCATGTAAGAGAATTATGCACGCCTATGTCCTTGATGAACGAAATTATTGCTTTGATGTCAATTTCAGAATCAGGCGATGTGTCTTCCTGGAAAAATAAATCTTTTGCGAACTATAGCGTCGCAAACAAATAGAATTTGATAGAAGGATTCGTCTTCTTCTAAGCAGAATCTGCATCCGTCTATGTTCAATCTACCAATCTTGAACATATGCTTGTTAAATGGATTATGACCTCTGTGATAAACTACGGCAGTATTCTGATATCGTCTCCCTGATTACCCGATTCAGTCGTTGAATACTTAGTTTGAAAAATGCTTTAAACTGCATAAGTTCCTGACCACAATCACATATGTTTTGAGTTTTTCACATAGTTTCCTACTTGGAAACAATTTTTTGTAGGTGGACGTTTGAATGAGCAATACTTGGCTCTGCTTTTAAGAATTGATTTTTTAAACCTGTTTTTGCAAGGGCATCTGCTTCTTCATTGCCTTATATTACTTCATGGTCGGGAGTTCACATAAGAGTAACTCCATTTCGTTCCGCTAGCTCTATTAAACTTCTGTGACAGCTATTCATTAGCTTTTATTTAAAAATTGGGGAAGCCAGAGCTTTTAAGGTAGCTTTGCTATCTGAAATGGTGCATATGTTGACACCTTTGTGGCCTCTTTTACTACATTATAATGTTTCGGCATCAATGACAGTGAAGTATACTATATAAAAGTGAAGAGCATAGGTTATGATATAGTTAGTAACAACATATAGAAAATATAAGTTGTTTAAAACAACATCTAGATTAATGTGTGGATATAACAAAAAAAATCAAAAAACAAACCTAGATGTATGTCTGCGTTGTAACTGTTAAGATTTTCATCCCATAGTTTTGGAATTAAAAATAACAAGCCTATTTAATGAAACTCATCAAAACTTACACTGGACATATTCCAAACGTGAAATTTAAATCAAGTAATGAAATAATTATTTTTGACTGGCATGTTCAACAGTTAAAGTCCCTAGGTTGATGTTTCCAGAATGTTCCAAATACTTGATATTTTCCATAAAAATTCAGTATGTTAGAAAATACTGCCGTCGTAAGAAAATTTAGCGTATCTGAAACATTTTATAATAGTAAGATAATAATTTTGTCCGTTATTTTAAAAAAAGAGAATACCAATAAGCAAGGCAATATACCAGTTTTTATATTGTTTCAAAATCGTACCAAAAGTTTTTTTTTCTATTATATATTAACAGTAAATATTTTAAATATCACTATCATGGACCAAAATAATCAATTTTTTTATAACTCAAAAATTGCAAATACACTATTTTTGTCTCCCAAAAACAAAATACATGTCACTATATTGTCACGTCTATATATAGACTGTAATTTTAATTAAAAGTATTCAACGAATGATTTGAATATACCACATAAGCCTATAACCAAATCTATGACATAAATGTGTGTACATGACATTGCTGAATTATACAAAAAGTAAACGGTAAATCCGGGAAGAATATAAATTTATATGCAATTCTAAATATTAAAATGTCCCAATGCAGCATATTTAAAACTTTTGAATTTTAATGTGGTGACAGAAATGTTAACAATCATGCATGCGAAGATTCAAAATTTTAAATGAACATGATTGGTTAGTATAAATTTTAATCAAAAACTCTATTAATGTCTTTTGTTGAAATGTTATTTGATAAAAAAAAAATATCCATATAACTAGTTATTTTTTAAATAAACTTAGCCTTTTACTCTCCAATTATTAAAAAAAAAATAAACACTTTGAAATTTAAAATTTTTTTAAATCCGGTATTATGTTTAAGTCAATGCCACTTGAATACAAGTGTGACATGTCAAAAATTCAACTTCATTTTATGATAAACTAATTCATACAATGTTTATAAAGGATTCAAAATCCTTAAACTGACATAGTATTTTTGTTTTTCTATTTTTTTTTGTCATTATTTGCTTTATAAACATTTTCAAATTTTCTAACATGTCTACTTTTTTGATATGTCGTTTTAGGCAAAACTAAATTTTTATTTTAATATTTTTTTTTTCTTGTTAACTAAACTTTTAAATTTTAAAAAATCACAAAAGGATCTCTAAATATTTAGAATATCATTACGCATGAACACCATTTGAATTTTTCACTTAAAATAAAAATATTTTGTTGAAAAAAAAGAGACGTGAATGATTTGAAATTATAAAAGTACAAAAATCGGATTTAACTGTATAAAAAAAAAATTAAAGAATTTATTTTAACTGTACAGATACAAAGAAAACTTTTTGCAAAGAAAAATGTTCTTTGGGGCTTAAAATGTCATGTTTAAATTTTACACGAAATACATACTCGTATATTATTTTTATATACACTGGGTTCTTATCAAAATGACAAATAAAGAGAAGAAATTTATTATGTTGTTTCACGACTAATATTAATTAATTTAAAAAACAAAAAAATGTATTGTTAATAAAATAAAAATCAAAGAGAAAATTTATTTTTAACATTTGGCACGCAACTATGACCATGTTGGGGTCAAGTTAATCACTTTTTAATAATGTCAACCGTATTAGTCGCAGTTATTATTTTAGAGGTTGTAAATAAAAATTTATTTTTAAAATATGTTGTTCTTAGAATATTAGTTAAGGTTCTTCGCATTCCACCTCCCACCCCCCTCATAATCAAAAAATTTTGCTTTTTCTCTTTTATCTACCAAATTGAAAGTAAATTTTACTTAACGAAAACGAATTTCGATTTCTTTAACAAAATAGGATTCACTTGTTTACTGCTTTTACTTTTAATGTTGATTGATAATCAGAGTGTAGATGAGGTATCAGTTTCAATCAATTTTGTATTTGATCAAATTTGCATTGAATCGCTTTAGATGTTATGCAATCGATTTCAATTTTGTTAAAGTTCAATTGAAATATCATAACAATCTTTATTTCGGCTACAGTTTCAATAATTTTTTAGTAAAATATTTTCTTTTATTTGGTTTTGGTAGTATTTATTTTTTTGTTGTGTAAGAATGAGTTGTATAGTAATTATAACAAAATGAAGTTTGAACATATTTTGCGATGATGATTTATGCTGATTGTGTATAATAATGATATTTTTCAGGATGATATTTTTGAACTATTAAGATTTGTTTGTCTTCGTTTTGAATTCAATTTTATGAAATTAATTTTTATTTAAAATTCCTGCTCGATGAATTATTCTATTTTATGTGACAAAAAAAAATTTGTATTTTATTTTCATGTTTAATTATAATAAAACAAAATGAAATATAATTATGCCATACTGAATAATATTTAATCATACCACAATATATTATTTATAGAACATCCTGTACTAACAAACTAAACTAAATTAGATTAAATAAGATTAAGTAATTTCGGATGGGGTTCTGCTCTGCAGCCGCAAATGGGCTTTATGTGTTTGTTAATGCTAGTTAATCCCTCCCTAGGGATATCTGATTTTGTGATAACACTCACTATATTTCTCAATAGTATGCTGGATAGCTCCCATTCTTCGGGGGCGCTGTTCTTAGCTCGCTCTGTTAGGAGTGAGCCCTTATTATCACAATGCCATTTTAATGTTTATTTTCCTATTTTTTCCTTTCCTATTACTATGCTGGCTTTGATTATAGCATTATCTAGTTGATCATTTCAGTTCAGATATTAATCAAGTATAATTCTGAATTCCGAGGTATTTGACCTCTTTGGAAAAGTCAATTGTTACACCATTTAGGTTCGGTTTCTTTAATTTGGCCCTAAAATCTAAAAACTAAAATAGCTTTGACATAAAAAATCATGATAGCTACAAATTAGAAAACTTAAGTGTAAGAATTCATCATTTTTACATCCGAAAAAGTTATACAAACAATTTTCACACAGTTAAGAACCATATAAATTATTATTATTAGTATTACCTATAATACGAATAATATATATTATGTATATAACACGAATAATATATGCGTGCTCAAAAATACATATCCACACATATTCATTATACTTTGTTTTTATTCATAAAGTTCAAAACGACCAAACATTTGCCATCCAAGATTTTTATTATTATATTTGTACTTATTCCATATATTACATTTTGCCATTTATGTACTAAAATCTTCATATTATATAACAACAAAATTCACTACCTACCTAACCAATATTTAACATGAACTTGAATAGTATATAAAAATTAAAATCGGTTTGTGCAAGAATGAAAATATTGAAAACCTGCACAGAAATCAAAAAAATTTCATGTATTTCGTTCATAAGATTTCTTATGTATCACAATTTTTGTTGTTGTAATTCAATAAAAATTATTGTTAAATAAAGAGCGCCGATGAGCATACAAATTTTTTGCACATTCTATTTTTATAAATTATATACTTTTTAAATACGAAATAAGTGATATAGCCATATGGGCATACATAGGCACAACACTGCAGAACTAAATTACGTTACGCATTGTACATATAAATAATGAGAGAGAGAGAGAGTAGTAAGCTAGTAAGAATAAAATGAATAGAATGAAAAAAAAAATAAATTTTCATTGTATTGTATTCTTAGAAGAAGAAATGTATATACATTATACATTACATATTATTTAGGGGCGCCAAATTTGATAGGACCGGGCCTGGAATTACACCAAAGCAATGAATTGTTATTTTATGATATTCCATTTATCAAAACCTTCCAATGCATCCAAATTATAATCACTAAAAGAGTTACTCTAGCAGAGTAGCTAAAAGAATTACTATAGATTGGATAAGTAGCTAAATTCAATCCTTCATTTTTTTTCATACCTACTTTTTCGATGTATTTTTAGTGAATTGATTATCAGTGAACGAAATTTGATTAGCGTCTTAATTTTTCCTATTCACAAATATTAATTTATTTGTTCGCGTATTACAATTATTTTAGCTCACTTTTTTTTTTGTACACTCTTGACAGTAACTTAGGTAAAATCACCTGTTCGCGCTTAATTAAGTATAGGGTACTGCAATTTTACAATACAATATCTACAATATTTCGAGTATTTATTTAAAAAACTAGCGGCTTATCTACTCATTAAATATGGAAAACTACTGCTATAGTCAGGAACTGAACCTTCTTAAATAGAATAGTTTCATTTTATTTAATTTTATTTAATTTGTTTGAATTTTTTTTTGCTATACCATTCTGACGTACTAACTGACAGACATTATGTGTATAATATCGATACTGTAATATTGCTAATATCATGATCTATTAATAAATCATATTGTAATATAAATATACTATTGATATTACGAACAAAGGCATAATAAATGCTTAATATTGTAATTCAACACGATAATATTGTTAATCAGAGCAGTCAGGTGGCAAGCACGTCAATAATTTTTTTAATTTTTAGTACTAAATTAGTTGAATTTAACATATTTTAAATATTAAACAAAAATTTGTTTTAAAAGAATTATTTTGTTTAATTATTAAATCAAATGAAAAAGGATGAAAATAAAAGGAAGAGGCTAGTTTATATGTAGTTACTAGTTTACTATAGCTACTAAAATATCCTATATTTACAATCACAACACAGTTAAAATTAATTAAAACAAAATTGACAACAATGTTGAGTAATCGATAATTAAATGCTCTTTACTGAACAAAATTTAAGAGCAAAATTCAACTCTCTAAATATAATTACGATTCTTCAAATCCCCGGAATCATTTTGGTAAAAATAATCTCATTGTAAAACAAAATCTAACGAAATTAATTCGAATAAAAAAAATAATTCTTACAGTAATTAAAGCTTCTTGCATTATTCTTCATATATTTGCATCACAGATCAAAAGAAATAAATTAAAGAAAAACATAAGCAAATACTATAGAAAAAGAAACTTTTCTTTTTACAGTTATTTTTCTTTACAAAGAGTAAACTTACAAAAAAAAAAATATAAAGATAAGATAAAATAGAATATTTAATTGAAAAGTTTGAAAGAAAAATAGAAAGTTTTAATTTCATCTCAAAACTAGATAACATAGAGATGTAAGCACAACATAGGGAATAATAATTCAAGAAAATTAAATTGAGAATCCTTTTGATCATTTCCAGATTTCCAGATCAATAGTTTATTATAGGGTAATTATTTCTTTTCGTTCAATTGTCTGAGTTTAAGTATTTAAGAAAAATAAATAAAATAAAATTAATATACCTGAATGTAAAAAGAAAAAAAGCTTCTAATGCTTAACTTTAAAAAAAAATTATCTTTGTAGTGTTTTGATAACCCTCGACAAAACAATGAAAATTGAAAGGTATAAAATATACAATTACTATTTACGCCTCTCAAATTTAACTTACCCTTTATTATTGCATAATATATCATATATATGTATATAATATACTTTCAAATTTATTTGTAATACAAAATATGGAACTTTATTTTATATACATATTTTGATATTAATATAAATGAGTAAATCATCTGTCAATAAATTGGCTCAAAGTGAGTTAATGTTTTAAAAATTACCAAGCTCATGTTATACATTTTTATTATTATTTGTTATGGTAACTGCTTTGTTTTAATTAATTTTTATAAAGAAAAAAGTGCTAAATCAAATTATTAAGTAGTTATAATAAAAATGTGTATAATTATTGTGTAAATTAAATGTAAAGTGTAGCATATCAAATATGATAATTCATGCACTAAGTCTAATACAAATTCTAATATCATGTATTATGATAAGGTATATAATATGTGATATACTATGCACTAACAGAAAATATTTTCTACATATAATTTTTTAATAATGGCAAAAAATCAACAATTTGATAGAGAAATTCAAGCGAAGGCGCCGTTATTTTTAATTTTAAAAAAAATTTGTTTACTAAATCGAGGTTGTTCTATCGATTGGTGGTATTTTCAACTTCCGGAAAGGACCGAAAATCGGTTTTTTTTAGACCAAAAATTACCGAAATTGGCCGAAATCGAGATTTTCAAATAAAAAAAGGTACTTTTTTATGCAAATTCGGATTCTATGCCAAAAAATAAGAAACTTTTGTGAAGTAAATTTTTTTTTTTTTTAATTTTAAACTTTGTAGAAACCCAAAACTGAGATAAAAAATGTGATCACATGAAAAACAAATTTATTCATAGAAATGATTATCATTAACTTTAGTTTACCAAAGGAAAATATTGAGCATTTTTGTTTTATTGTTATTAATTTTAATGAAAAATTCTAAGAAAACAAAAAAAAAAATCATTTAACATAATTTTCTTATTTTTTCTCGTAGAATCTGAATTTGCACAAAAAAGTACCCCTTTCTATTTAAAAATCTCGATTTCGGCCAATTTCGTTTACTTTTGGTTTAAAAAAACCAATTTTCAGTCCTTTCCGGAAGTTTAAAATATCACCAATCGATAGAGCACCCTCGATTTAGTTAATAAACTTTTAAATTTTAAAATAACGGCTTATTTCCCTCTTAAAAAGCTGACACGTGCATGCTCTGGGACACCCTGTATATTCAATAATCAAAATAAAACCAAAACAAATATTTCTTTCTATATAAAATCGTACCTGAAAAACTGCTTCTGTGCAATTGCACAGGGGATACACTAGTATATTATAGTAATATTAAGTTAGATAGTCATATTTCATTTTTTTTTTTATTATCAATGCTATAATGGGCCTTATTCTGAGAAACGAATTTTTCGGTACGTACAGAAAAATATGATAAATTTAATTTTTGATATTCTGTGAATCGAAATAGCGATACTGATCGGTTTTTATCGCAACGTTTCGATTTTCATGGTATTACGAGAATCGATTTTTTTTGTTCGCTGTCAGAAAAAACGATAAATATATCATTATAGAAAAAGGTAGTGAAAGATGGCGAATGAGAAAAAGTAAATATATAATTAACGTAAAATTCAAGTAAATTAATTTTATTTATATATATATATTATATATATATATATATATATTTAAAAATAATTATTAAATATTATTTTACATTTTTAATTATAGAAAAGTTACAAATAGGACGCAGTTGGAATGTTTGTTGGTGCAATGATTTTTACATGTGTTCCATCAGCATACAATAATTCCTGAGAATCCAAATTTATTATAAAATCCCAATTTGATGGATGATTTTTCTTCTTCGGTTTCAGGAAGTTTTATATACACTCGACACAATTCCGTCTCTAATATTGACAATGTTTCAGCTAATATTTTAGAAATAGTTAATTTAGCTGAACCTTTCAAAAACTCGTTTCCCACACCTTTTTGATAACTACCTTCAGCAAGGAAGCGCAATGTTCCAATAAATTTTATAATGAGTTTTACTGAATGTGGACCAATTGCAGGATTTAAGTTATTGCCTAATTTATCTATAATCAATGCAAAGGCTTCTTTCGAGAGCCTAAGATACTTAATGAATTTAAAAAAAAAAAAAAACAAATATAATTGAACACATTTTTTTTATTATACTTTGTTTCGTAATATATTTACACATAATTTAAAAAATAAAATATTCATATTTTTAGAAATATCTATTCTAATCAAGTAAATACCACAAACACTTTTGCTACAAAATTATTTTGTTGTTTATTTAACTGTTAATAGTTTAACTTCTCATTTATATTTAATTGTGTATTTCACCTGTTGGTATGTTATGTTAACAAAGCACAACAATGACAACAAAAGTTAAAAACAACAGAAATAGACTTCATATAAGAAAGAAAAACAAACTTTAAGGATTATTATTTACCATAAAACCCATTATTAAAATAACTGTAAAAATTCCAAACAATATCCATAAATATTTCTATGTATATTTCCCTCTTTCTCTTCAATTTAAAACCAAAAATATTTTGATATGCTGTAATAATTTCCATATGAACACGCATTTAAATAATCGCATGTGATGTTTATAAAAAGACATGCGATTGAAATGTAAATGGAATGGAATAAATGGAATGTGAAATAGAACATTATAATATCTATATTTACCTATGTGCATATACAGCACTACACGTATTATATACTATGAATGAACGTGTTAAATATTTTTTTTTCCATATTATTATAATATATATTCATATTTATCTTACTATATATTTACAAGGATAATATCTACCTATTCTAAAATATTTCACAGGTAATTGGCTTCTCTAACGGTGTTTTTAAATATTTCAAAAAAAAAAAAAAAAAATAGTAGTAATAAAAATATTCTCTGTTCACTTGGATTGAATTGGAATAACAAAACAACGGGTTTAGAAAATTCTTCAAAAAAATAGAGTACTCGAGATAATATTGAGAATAAAAGGTTAAAGGGAATGAGAATGAGAATAATATGTAGAAAGTGTTTCTGGAAAACCGTGATTTAATGTTGCGTAATAATTTAAAAAAAAAAAAAAAGTAAATAAAAATTCTTTTAAATCAGTTCGAAGAATTTATCTAATCGTAAAAAAAATTATTTTTTATATTTTCCATTTTTGAAAAAAAAAACATTTTTTGTTTTTGGTGTAAAATATTTCAAAGATAAATGAAAGAGTAATAAAAACTTCTAATAATTGGATAAGGAAGTATATGATATTATTTATTATACGGATATAAAATTATATATACGGAAAGTATTATATACAAATATAAAATTTATTTAAAAAAAGTTTTTAAAGTAAGCAAAAAACAAATTTAATGATAATATTAAAAAACAAAATGTTTAATGCTTCATAATGAACTTTTGTAATAAACTAAAGGTTTTTAACTATTTTGGTTTTACAGCTTTCCACAAATTCTAATTTATTTCCTGAAACTTGTTTTGTCTTGGGCAAATGTCTTGAGATTAGTTTTCGTTCTATTAAATTTTATAGATATAATTGTTTTCAGGTATGTATATTAGACTCGTAAAAAATATGCAATTTTTGATATATTATCGCTGGCCATCAAACAAACTTTCTACAGTATTATCAGATTAGGCATATAAAAACAAAGAAGGCAACTTAAATAAAGATTAAATGTAATATGAGCGAAATAAGATGAGTGTCTCAGAACCATAGTGACTTAACCAACATTAACATTTTATTGAATAAAATGCTTATAAAATCTCTATTTTTAAGGTACCGACTTTGAAAAAAAAATGTTTGGGTTTATTTTTTTAAGTATTTTAGTGGACATATTGTTATTGGGCTCTAGTTTAAAAAAAAAGCCAATTTTAGTGGGTTAGGCCACTTTGGCATTACATATAAATGATGAAAATCAAAAAAACTAGTGGCTTAGGCCAAGATATTTTTTAGTAAATTTTTTTATTTCATTCTTCAAATAATAATCTTGTATTTTTTACTCCTCTTCCGACTCCGTAAAAATAATATCTTCAATAGTTATAATTCAAATCACAATTATTATAATTTCATACAAAAACTATACCTTGGCTGGAGTTCAGCTGATGCTGGTAGTCAAATAACGACACTTCTAAAATCTGGTTAGATTGAAAATAATCAGACTCAGAATTTGCAAAAATATCTAAATTTTAAATTAAAACTATAATAAACGCTTTCAAATAAACAATCTTTTTTGTGTATAAATACCTGGAGATGTTGAAAAATTAGGATTCATTTTCTATCACTAAAATTCACTATAATAATTACACTTTCAAATCGAACTTTAATTTAAAATAAATTATTTCCATTCTTAAACTGGAGGAAAAATAACTTCAAAATTACTCAGAGGAATAATATCAGACACAATTAAGAAATAATTGATGACTTACTAAATTAATGAAATTGGTACATTAGATTTACGGATGTGGGTCGATTTGTTGAAAAGCAAAATGCAAAATTAAAAATGTTGAATAACAAAATGTTGAACAAAAAAAATGTTAAAAAAAAAAATGCTGAAATAAAAATATACTCGTATGTAGATTTAAAATAATGTTTGTTTTAATTGTATTTGTCTACTTTAATACGATCATAACCATTATTAATTCGGACATTGAAATTTTTAAAAACTTACAATTTTGTCTTGAAATATTCTGTAAAAGGCGAATAAACCTGATTTTTCAATCAACAATAAAATCCCTCCAAATTGAGGATCTTGCATATACATATACTATATATATAAATTTTTTTGAAATAGGGAATACCTTGTAATATTTTGATTGGTTTATTTTGAATCCTACTCTTAAATTCCCTCTAATTATTTTTATTAAATATAACAGCACTTATAACAGTGGGATATGTACCGTCCCAAACCCCCGCTAAACATTATTATTGAATTTCTTATATTGTTTAGGTACATATTTCGTTAATGATAAAAGTTGATTTGTGTAATTAGATCTAAAATATACTACTTAAAAAAAATGTCGAGATTTTGTTTTCAACATTTTTTCCTCGCAATTTTTTTTTTCAACATTTAATTACGCCTACCTTCATTTACTAATACCTATTTATAATAACGGTATTATTTTAAAAGTTAAATGTACATTAGCATTTTTAAATAATATCGAAATTATAGAAATTTAATTATAACAATAACATTCAAGAACTGATTATTCAGTTAATTTACTTCTACCATAGTTAATTTAAAAAAAAAATGTGATATCATTATTAATTTAATTGTTTGCTAAAAATATTTTTTGTTTAACCTATAAAAAGACCTTCTGTTAAAAGAATAGTTACGCGGGTTACTAATATTTAGTGTATATTAATAAGATACGATACATGTAACATTTCAAGTAACAAAATTTAGGTTTTCAATTCTGAAATAATTTATTTTTTTATAATATATACTGAAGTAGACAGGTATCTATATGAATTCAGGGTTTTAAATGAACGACTTTCGGAACTACAAATACTCTTACTTTGAAACTTTCAAACAAATATCTTTCTACTAACACAAAGGTTAAAAACTGATGCACATTGATAAAGACTCTTGTACAAGTTTAAAACCCTTTGTTTAATTAAATTTTAAATCAATTAAAATTTAATTAGAAGGTCAATTATAGGTTATTCAGGTCCATCAAAAATCATAAAATTCTGTAATAGCTATTATCATTCCGATTTTCTATTAATTTTTTTTTTCATTATTTTTTTTATTATTTTTAAAATTCGAACATAGTTTAATTTTTTTAAAACCAAAGTGGTATAATCAACAATGTGGGTTAGGCCACTTTGGTTTTTAAAAAAATTGTAAATTATTAAAAGCCAAAACAAATTTTGTGAAAAATAATAAGGAAAAACACTATTTCTGAAACTAGAAATTCAAATCACTGATTGTAGGAGAAAAACATTACCGATTAAAACAATAAAAAATTTTTTTTTTGTATGTGGGTTAGGCCACTATGGCTCTGAGACACTCAGATGTAATAACCCAAATTGATTAAAATTTTTTTTTTTTTTTTTAGATTTTTAATTCGTTTATTTATATTATAGTAAAATACAATACTTAAAAATATACATTTACTAAATAAAAATAATAAGAATAAATATAGGATCACCCGGATATTCATTATAATATGTGATGAATGAAACTGCAAGCAAAAATACAGGCATTAAAAATATAAAATATTGTTGGGTACATACGTAGTAAAGTAGAAAATTAAAGCTAAATATGGAAAAACTAAAATATCTTAAAATTAAAATTATATAATAAAAAAAATAAAATTTAAAAAATTTCATAAAATTTAAAGCAAAATTTAAATAATAAACGAGAGTAAGCAGAATTAAATACAAAATTATAACAAGTATTAAAAGTAAATTAATAACTAGAAGACTGAAAGAAAATTAAAAAAATTATAGTTAGAAAAAAAAACTAAATTAATGTTAAAATTAAATAGTATTAAAACCAGATTCAATTTGAAGGTGATCCAGTTCAAAAAGCCAAAATCGAAGAATTTTGCAAAATGAAACAGGTGATCTGTTCGATCTTAAAGAATAAGGTAACATATTAAAAAATTTTGGAGCTATGTAATCATAAAAGTGGCAAAAATGAGAGGTACGGGCTCTTGGAACATTTACAAGGTATAAATTATTAATTCTAAGATGATATCTAGTAACAAATCGGTGAGCGAGATAGCCCGACCTATTGAAAAAAAATTTGAACGTTTTAAACAGATATCTAAGTGGTAGAATATCCAACTTTTTAAATAAAGGAAAACTAGGCAATAGTCTATTTATTTTTAAATTATCCGTAACCAGTGTTTTTGAGCGATGAGAAGAGGTTGAATTTTATTAAAATAAGAACCACCCCAGCAACTAATTCCATATTGCAGCTTAGAACTGAATAGAGCAAAATACACCATTAGCATTACTTTTAATGAACAATACAGATTTAAGTGGTAAATGTTTCGAAAAATATTTTTAAAATAATTATTTAAATAGGAAGTATTTGCAGACCAATTCAGTTTATTATCAAGTAAAGCACCCAAGTACCTAAACGTATCTACACTTTCAATGTTAAAACAAGAAATACTAGAAGGCGAAGAGAAGACAAAAGAGTTTAGAGACTGTATAGGAAATAAAGGAAATTTAGGACAATCAGGAGAATGATACCAAATACTAAAATTCTCGAGGAGACAATTATTAAGCCTAAATTGCATAATTTTAGTTTTATTACTTATAACTAACTTATAAACATAAAACCATTTTCGAATTAGGTCCAAGTCAAAATTTAAATCGCAAAATAAGTCAAGTAGATTATTATTGTTGTATGAAAAAGCAGTGTCATCCGCAAAAGCTGTAGGTATACCCTTGAACTGTTGTTGCAATAATGAATTAATAAAAATAAGAAACAGAACAGGACCTAATACTGAGCCTTGGGGTACACCAACCTTGATACTAAGAAGGTCACTGAACTTTCCATTCAATTTGACTTGTTGCTTCCTATTATTAAGATATGACTCGAACCAATTAAAAATAAAACCTCTAAGCCCCGCATTATAAATTTTAGTTAATAGTAAATCATGAGTTACTGTATCAAACGCTTTAGTGATATCAATAAATAAACCACTACAGAAATTACCATTGTTAATACCACCATAAATTTCACTGCAGAAATTTATAAGTGCATCCTCAGTACTTCGTTTTTTCCTAACACCAAATTGTGCGTCACTTTCCTAAAACCAAATTGTGCGTCACTATTTACTTTTATCAAGAAACTGTAATATTCTGGACTTAATAGCTTTCTCAAAAATGTTTGAAATAGCAGGCAGTATAGAAATAGGTCTGTAGTTCCATTCCAATACATTTCCTTTTTTAAAAAGGGGAATTACTTCAGCTACTTTTAACTCATCAGGAAAGATTCCTTGATAAACGCTGAGATTAAAAACCTAACTTAAAACATCAACAATAAGTAGCGAAATCTTCTTCAAAAAATTATTGGAAAAAGAATCGTTAGGTGCAGAATTAGATATTTTAAGACTCATAATGAGTCTATGAATTTCCAAAGACGTTATAGGTTCAAAAAAGAAGCTATGTCTCTGAAAAGGTTCCTCACATAAATTAAATAGAAAATTCTCAGATTGTGCGTTAAAAGAAATTACATTATTTACTAGTTGTTCAGAAGTATTCACAAAAAAATTATTAAAGTGATTAGCTAAGATCGATGGATCAGATACTATTTAAGAATTAATTACCAAAGAGGAAACAGAAGTAGAACAGAAGTAGAAAATATTTAATAAAATTAATGAAAAAGAGTTTTAATTTTTATTTAAATTTAATAATGTTTCACCTAGAACCTAAAACATATTCAATAAAGTATAATATATAATATGTATATATCCAAAAACCATAAACTATCCTTGTAGGATTACACATTATGATAAAGACAATACACAGATATTTTTTTCAATGCAAGCCGAAAAAAGTATTCAAGACCAGATACATATTAAGAAATAATGCAACGCCTTATCAGTTATTTTTTATTTTTTCTATTATGCTACACGAAATAAAAAACCAAAGGGAAATATCATCTTCGAGCCATATTAAACTAATATAGCTTCCCCACTTCGTTGTTTTGTTAGAAGAGAAATTCTTATTCACTAGCTTTGTCTCAAACATTGTACTCCATTACATTTTATGTTACAATCGGGTTCTTCTTTTAAATTTTCACATAGTTATCATCTAATTAAGAATTAAATAGTCCAGGATTTGTTTCCCGTTTTAGTAGATATATGTATTCTAATGAAGCTGTTTTCTTTCTTTCATTTTTCGTTTACCTGCAAATATTAAAAATTAAATTAAAATATATTATAAATTTAAATTGTTACTTAAACTACAATATTGTAAACCGTTTGAACTAAATGGTGAATAAATAAATTATTCGCTTACCTGTAAATATTCTAAATTTCATTATCATGGCTTATGTGCAAAAACTAATTATATCCAAATACGAAATACTTTAGATAGGAAATGTACAAAAAGCTGATTCTATCCAATATGAAATAATTATGAAATACTTTACAAAAAAATGAATACATTGTAGATACTATTAGTATGTACATATAATTATACTAGTTTTAAGATTGGATGGAAATAAAGAATTATTATTATTGAAAAATAGGCAATAGTATAGGAAAAAATTCAACTATGTATTCTTATAATTAAATACCGCTTGGCTTCAGCTATGAATAATTTGCATTTTTTTTCCTATAAGATAAGACTGAATTTAAATGAAACCACATTTTCTGAAATAAAAAACTGGTTCAGCTGTAGAATATCTCCCTTATATTCTATAACCATCTCTTAATTTAATAACAAATATTTTAATTAGACTAAGTTGTCACAACTAAAAAATTTATCAAAACCTTAAATTGTTATAAATTCATTTAATCTTCCACATTTACAGACAGGTGAGGAGAGCTATCAGATATGAAAATATTAAAAATTTCTAAATATTTTTTATGTACTAATACTAAAATATTTGCATATGAAATTTTTAATTTTTAATAAAAAATAAAATAAAATCAAAATAGAATAAATTTATGAGCTGTTATGCAGGTGAGAATGTCACATTTCAAAAAATATGAAATTATTTTTTTCTTTAGCACAAAAAATTTCGCTTTATCCTTAAGCCACTTTTATATTTTGCATTTTTCTATGTCAAACATGGTTATATTCATTTTATACATTTTTTTTCCCAATTATTGCTGCTTATACTAGTTATATGCACTTCTTTAGACATTTTTTCTTTTTCTTTCCTTAAACACAAAAAAATATTTCTGTTGTAAATATTTTAAGAAATTTTCTTTAAAAGAAAATTCTTTATAATCTTTATTATTTTGTATACGAAAAAAAATTAAAAAAAAAAAGTTAATCCACTTTTACGAAAAAACTAACACAATTTTAATGCTTAAAATTTTCTTCTCATCAAGATTGAAATTTTTCTTTTGCCAAATTTATATAATTTTGCCAAAAATTAAACTGGATCGGCAGAAGTGAACAATAATATACCTAATTCATTATATTGACATTATCACAGTATTTTATCGTTTAAAATAACAGTAATTCATTTTTTATTTGTGTATTTGAAAATTTACCGGTACTCAAGGGATAAGTGATAAACGGTGTTTTAAATGAAAAAAAAATGACTTTAGATATAAAAAGATCTTAGATATTATTAACTAAAATTAACTAAAATCAAATCGGCAATTAAAATAATTTGCCTTCGAGTCTTTTTCACACCACTAACGGACATACTCTCTGTCTTTATTGAAGAAAAACTAAAAATATTCTCTCCCAATATAAGAATAAACACGTATTAGGAAAATAAAAATTGATTTATAATACACAATTCGATCAGACAGCTTAGGCTAGGTCTTAAACATATATTTTTACAATTTCAATTAATTAGTATATAATATTAATATTAATCTAAAGTTTTATCTTTTCTTCTATCTTTTATCTTTTTTTATCTTTTTATTAAATCAAATATAAATATTCACTATACTTAAGATCATGTTACTATTAGATTTAATAATAGATTTAATAATAAAATTGAACTTTATCTTATAAATATTTGAATAAGATTATAATTATAACAAAATTTGTATTTTACTCGTTTGAAATAATAAAGAAAAGAAAAGAAAAGATAGAATTATTTTGTTTTTAATTCTGTTGTTGTTTTTAATTGCAAAAAAATATTCAAAAATATAATTGCGTTACTCCTTCGGACTAATGGTGTCAATTTCTTATTTTATTGCATTAAAAAAAATTGCCTAGAAAATTTGCAGAAGATAATTTTGCACATATTCAGGAATGATAAGATTATTATAAATATCAATAATATACGTTATAACTACGAACTAATATGAAATAATGTGTTTGTAAAAGATACAAATATTTCCAGATCTATACCTGATTCAGAAATAAACATTAAAGCCATAATAGCTTTTGCCAAAGAACGTGCGAAAAAATTTAACTATTTTTATAATTAAATGCAACTTGGCTTTAGCTATAAATAATTTGCAATTTTTTTTCTATAAGATAAAACTGAACTTAAATGAAACTATTTTTTTGCAAAGAACGTGCCAATTTTACAAACAGAAATTACAATATATCTAAAAAGGTCGTATCCACATACAACTCATTAAAAAAATTTGAAAGGGTCTTAATCCAAATTTGTCGCGCTTTCAGCAATTGATATTATTACTCCTACTTTCTTAATCTTATAACTCCAAAATAGTTGGAGCATTAGTGTTTCGATTGTAGATTTGTATTTGTCTATACTAAAAGCATTTTTCTTTTAATTGCTTTAGCAGTTTAGTTCATACCATAGATTATATTATGTATCCGCCAGATAAAAGTTATTGTTTATTTGGTTTGATCACAAAAATTGATTAGGACGAATGATTGATGTAGGATGTAGGATGATTGATGTAGGACGAATTTAATGATAACAAATGCTCGATATAATACAGCGAGTATAAAAGACTTAAAGTGAGTTTTAGCTGCTAAACATTTTAATATAATAATATTTTGTTGACTTTAAAGAGGAAGATTGCTCAATGCGTACGACAAGAACAGCAAATATGATCTGATGAAATTTATCCCGACATTGGGATATTTTTACACTAGGTTGGGATATTATATTTTGGTGAAGTATATTTTCAAAACAGTTTCTTTACACCGGCAACACTTTTTTAACAATTTTTTGAGTTAATATATATAAGTACTAAATCATTTTTTTCAACTGATGATTTTGACGGTTTTACAATGTTTTTTTTGTTTATAAAATAAATTTCCCAAAATAGAAATTCAGGAAATTCTTTGCTGTGATCTATTTTTATCCTTATGTAAAAATTCAATAAACTATTTTCCTTTTTAGAGCTAACCAAATATTTTCACACTTGATACCAGTTAAAACCCACTTTTACCCAAGTTTTTACAAAACAAAAAAACCTTTCTTCAATATATGGTACATGCCTAATACAATATAATTATTCGGCCTATTCATAGTTTAGATCATTTAATAAAAGCCATTGAATATATTTAAATTAAAAATGCAAAATCAAAATGCATGTTCCACAAACAAAAATATTTTTATCGTTACAATTCCATCTAAAAAAATCATCTTGAATTAAATTTTCCCAAAAAAAAAAAATGCATAAAATTAAAGATAAAAAAAAAATTCTTGACTGAATTCTTTAAATATCTAAATAAAAATTCTTTTTTTGTTCACATTTTAATAATTTTATTACCCACCACCATTCCATTATCAAAATGAAATACACATTCACAAAAATTAATTCCAATCTGTGTGCACGACTTCTTATAACACTTACCTAGATTTCGTTCGCACATTCCATATAACATTTTGAGAAAAAACAAACAAAAAAAAAAAATCCTTTCAATTTTTTCATTTTGGGTTTTATTCGTGCTTTAAATACCGGTGATTTATTAAATAGCTCCGTTCACCGAAAACAAAAAAAAAAAAATAGAAACAAAAAAATTAAAAAAATATTCGTGTTTTATTAAAAGTGAAAATAAATCATACGGGAAAGAATTTATTTGTGAAAATGAAAAACCACATAACGGTTAAATTTATTGTATATGTATATTATATGAAAAAAAAAATTAAAAAACCAAACCCATCCCTTGCCGAACGTAATACCAAACCAAACAAAGATGGTTGAATTTCTCACAGGTTTTAACTAAATTTTTTATTTTTTTAATTTTTTTTTTTGCTGATAATTTTAATCGTTTCAACTCCCTTGGGTCAGATTTGTGGAATTCAAATTGAATTAAATTTTTAGGAGACAAGAATTAATATATCAAAACAATATAATAAAAATAAAGTTATTTTAATATATATTGTATTTGTATGTGTGTATATATTACTTTTTATTTATGATAACGCAGTATGAGAGAAAGAAAAAAATTAAACAATAAATTTTCTCTCATGTAACTTTAAATGCTATATGTATTGCATGAAATAAATTTTTATGTCATGTAATTTTTAAAACTGTGTGCATACACATTAAAAACGAATCAGTGACGAAGCCATTCCATAAGTAGTTTCATGTGTAATTCCGCAAACAAAAACTGGTAAAATTTTATTTTAAATTATTTCAACGTATACTCAATATAAACTGTGTATTATTTCTAAGTTTAAGCCTACCATTTCCATTGATAACACTATAACACATTCAAATTAGAACAAAAAGAGAATATACAATAATAAAATACTTATAATCAAAAATATTTTTTGTGGGAATGAAATTGAAAAATGTTTGAATATAAATGCCTAGAGGGTTGAAGAAAAGAAGTTGAATGTAAAGAAAAAATAAGTAAAATTTTATTTTTATTTCCTAATTTTTTTAATTTTTTATGTTTTGATAAATCACTTTGGTGAAATATATCCTTTAATAATACATAATTTTATGTATGTACGTATATAACGTAAAACGTACGGTTGTAAAAATTAAAATTAAAAATTTAACCAGTAACATAATGCTCTAGACAAGTGCATAAAATTTAGAAATGCCTGTAAATATGCAAAATTATATTACTATAATGCAAAAAATTTAAAACAATTTACCTTTACACTCAAAAACTTTTACAGTGCACCTATAATCATGAGAAGCAAAACATTACAAAAAAAAAAAAATATTAAACATAATGGTTTATATTTAATATACTCTATAGATGGTCATATATAGTATAAACTGACAAAAGAGTCAGATAATCATTATAACATAGGTAAGAATTACTAAATTGGAACCTCTGCACTACATAACAAGGTGGATTTCTTCTAAATTTGCAAAATTCGGGCCACATTTTCAACCCATCAGAATTAATCAATTTTTATTTTACTAAAATACATACACAAAATAAATTGTCGGGAGAATTTTCTTCGTCCTAAATCTGATTTCTAATTTTTTAAACTCTTGGCTGAAGGCTGGATTAAAGGAAAGCTATATAATTTAGTAAAAAGTACATTACTCGTGTCTCGCTTATGCTTATGCTATGTCGTAAATGCAATGACAAACAAATGTCAATAATATAACGTGTGGTATGTTATTTATTTAAAATAGTTGCGTTGAAAATTAATTATAATTTATAATTAAATAAAAAAAAATTGGAAAATAAAATTGTTTTTTTTTGTTTTATATAACTACCATTTTTCAAAAAAAAAATCTTAAACATATACACTTTTAAAAGTTTTCAAAAATGGCTGAATAACAACTTTTTTTAATGTCAAATATTCAGTTCACGCTTTAACGAAAAATCACAAAAAAAGTGTTTTTGTAGTGTTGTAAATATATTATAGTGTAAAAATGATTTTGTCTGGTCTTTCGAACATGAAGAGGAAATCCATTAAACCAATATGGAATTATGGAAAATAACTCTGAAGTTCTGCAAACAAATCAAATTTAAAGATCTTTCAGAGATTTAAAAAATTTTATCTTACGTTTTATTACAAAATCACCCTGATGACCTTTTAGGAAACAATTAGATACATGAGTTCTGTCAAATACCTTATTATAAAAACTAACAAAGGAATGAGTGTAATAACTAGAAAGGTAGTCTAAATTTGCATGTAAATCCATTTGTGCGAAATCTAATTCAAACTAATGGCTAAATTAGACATATATCCTTTGTAATAGTTGCAATATTGTGGAATGCCCTGCCAAGTACTATTTGCTGTGAATTATCTCTTAACAAGTTTAGTGAGCTGTCCTGGAAATACTTTAAGCTAAAACCCTAGCTAGATAATAGTTAATATAGCAACAATGTATTGTTTTATTTTTTATAGTTGAAGTAGGAAAGAATGTAAGGTCTAGACCAATATTTACTTGGATGTTATAAGAATTATTGTATTATTTTTTTTTATTTATTAATTTTTTTTTTTTTTTAATTTAAATTTTTTTATTTTTTTTTTCTTTCTCATGTTTTTATTTACATGTTTCTAATAAGTTACTTTGAATTGAATTTACTTTAACTGAATTAAATATTCTTATTGTTTTTCTTTTATTTTTTTTTGTGTTCTTTTTAAGTTTGTTTAATTTAGTCTAATTTAATTAATTGCTTTATTATATGTAAATTATTTGACTGGTTTAGTTGTAAGTTAAGTATGTATTTAAATTAATATTTTCTTTTAATAATTTTTTTTTGTTAATTCGATTATTTTCTTAAGCTGAGTTCAACTGGAATCTCAATTGAAAATGTTACACTCCGTCCCTGATAATAACACATAATATTGAGTACATTGAGAGTGCACAATTTAAAAAGGATATTACAATTATTTGATACATATATGTAATATATATATGCATTGCATATATAATATAATACATATATGTATTTAATTTTAAATAGAAATCGCGTCGCATCAATTCATTTACATTTCACTGCTTCCGAATTACCAGAGTGCAAAATCTCTTGTGGTTTGAAAATGGTGAATTTTATAAAAATATTTTTTGAGTAGATTTTATAAGACTAGCTAACTGATGATGAATTATTCACAAAAAAAATATATATTATATATATTATATACATAAAAATATATTTTTCATAGGAAAAATAACCAGTGACCTCAATTTAACTATTTTGTAACTTGTGAATTAAATTTAGCTATATTTAATTCCTTTGGTATTTAATCTAAACAGTGTTTTTTTTTTTAAATGGTAGTAGAAAGTTCATTAACATTAGAAAACGGATATGAGTTTAGTATTGTAAAAAATTTTGCTAAGAGTGTTTTATAAGGTGTGTATTTTTTTTTTTTTTGTTTTTTAAAATTTGAAAATTTTGGTAAACTTAAACTATTGTGCTTCAGTGACTAAAACTGTGTTTCAGTGTATTTAAATCATAAAGTGGCTAATTAGTATATCAATTATTTTGCAATTCTAGAATTATTATAAAATTTATTTCTAGGACGTTTTTCTATAATTTACAAATTGTTATGCCGTTACACAACTTATAATAATTCCACTTTCTATTTATTGTTATTTACCACCTATGAGATACATGCAGATTTTTGTTCATATTTCGAATATTTCAATGTTTTCACTACCTAAGTATTTTAATATATTTTTTTATTATAATTTTATTTGACTTACTTCTTAAACTCTAATAAAATATTCTTGAAACGAGAGATACCCTTTAAATAGTATTGTTTTTAAAAGTAATTTCGAATTTCAAGCGTAACCAACTTAATAAAAAACATTTACATTTTTTAACTATAGTTAGCAGTAAACTTTATTTATTTTAGAATAATTTATTGAAAATAGTCCTGTAGTATAAAAAGTACAGTTGTAGAATCGATGAAGTGTATTAAAAACTTTTAATATACATAATAAAAACATAATGAAAGAAAATATTTGTGTGTATGCTAGGTATGATATCATGAATCAATATAGAAATCTTCTTGGATTCGCAATAAAAAATAATGAAATAGCACGAAAATTCGCTTCGAATTATTTATGTTCTTTTAGATATTGCTTATTTTTATGGTAAAATCTGATAAGGAGGTTTGAGCAGAGAATATATAATATGAATGTTATGAGCAAACGGTCCTAGAATATTATCAGGCCAAAAGAATCAAACAAAAAGTCAAACTCATATTCAATGATTGACTAAGTTATTTTCATGATAGGACAATATAAATCTATTAACTAAGTTTGTCAGTGCATACCGGTAACTCACCTATCTGTGTTTTCCGACGACAGTGCAAGTGTAAATAGAAACAAATGGTATTTTTAAAGTCGAGAACTGGTACCCCAAAACTCTTGCTTGGGACTCTTTCATTCTTCTTCTTTTATTGCTTATATCCATAATTGGATGTTAACCGGTGATATGATATTGGCAACAATGTCCTTATAGATGTTTCGATCCGTTTACTGAATGGATTAAATCGCCAATGTTTCTGATGCCTGTCCAGTTTTTAATGTTGCGCAACCATGTTAATTGTCTTCTTCCTACACCTCTTTTTCCTTGAACTATTAACTGAAGTAGCTCGTATTTATTTCCACGCATAATATGTCCAAAGTTTTTTGCTTCTTTAGCCTTAGAAGTAGTAGTAGAAGTAGTTCTGTAATTTGATCTGTCAACTATATTTTTAGTATTTTTCGGTAGATCCAAATTTCGAAGGCTTTAAGTTTGTTTATTACAAGTTCTTAATTTTTTGTTGAATACATGGTCATGATAACGACGATGGGGTTTGGGGAATAAGATATAATGGCGAACTCTATGAGCTGTATAATGAGGTGGACGTAGTCACTATAATTAAAGTCAAGAAACTACAGTGTGTCGGAAACCTAGAGCGGATGAACGAAACGGTTCCAGGCAAGAGAATCTTCGAATCCAGACCCGAAAGTACAAGACATCGGGGCAGACAAAACCTTTGTTGGAGAGACCAAGTATCGGTATATTTAAAACAATTTCACATCTTCTACTGAGAGGGAGAACTTGCCCGTAACCGAAAAAAAATGGAGAACGTGGCTGAATCAGGCCCAGGACCTACATGGTCTATTGGTCAGCTAAGTAAATATAAACTTGTTGTCGAAATTAAATTTTTTTTTATGGAAAAAAAGTTCGACTTTACACTTTGCAGTTACAGCTTGTAATAACAACTAAATGGTCGCAATAATTATAGGTTAATATTGTTTGAATAAAAATTTGTCATATTTATACATTTTATTTGCAACAAATAAATTAAGAACAGTAATTTTTTTTACGTTTTTGACAGAAACTTAGGTAGAATACCTTTTCCGTGCTTAATTATGTACCGTTGTTCTTATAGTTTATACTACAATATTATCTACAATGTTTTTCGAGTATTTATTTATCAAATAAATAAGCCAGAAAGCCAGTAATATCAACTCATTAAATGTAGAAAACTACTGCTATTATCATGAACTTAGGGCCTTCTTAAATGGAATGGCTCCATTTTATTTCAGTTGTTACCAGATTATACTCCCAATTATTTTTTGTCATTTATCTGATCCCAATGACAAAGGGTACTGGACCAGATTGAAAAATCCATAAAGCATTTTTTTTTTGCTTCATTGGGTATCGAACCTGGGGCCAGTTAGTCAGGCACTTCTCTTAAGACAGGCGCTCTACCTGACGTAGTAGATTTTTTAACCAAGCTGTTTTTTAACTTTTTAAGGCTTGTATTACGTAATATTAGCTGTATAAGGCTTGTATGTAATTTTATACAAAAACTTTTCCGACAAATATACAAGCTTAGACTGTTATTATATATATTCTGCAAAAGTAATCATTGATACGTTCAACATAATTTGTATATTTGTTGTAATAATCACTGTAAAATCGTCTTTGCAAGCAAAATATACAATAGGAAAACAATCTACAACGAGAAAACTATGTCCAATACCAAATTACAGAATTTTCGTTAGTGACTTGCTTGACTTGATAGTAATTACAACAAATTAAAAAAGCTCGGGTCAAGAAATTTTTCCGATTGAAAAACTCTTAGCAATATTTCATTAAATGGCCTCGGTAGCCGAGTGGTAAAACACTAGAGTGTAGTAATGTAACGACCGAAAGAGCACGGATTCAAACCCCGTTAGAACCGAAAAAAATTTCAAATGATGAAAAATACTAAAAATGTAATTTTCAATACAACCACATCGGTTCATATATAATTTAATAATTAATAAAGATATAATATAACTAATAAAAAAAAAATAATATCTATAATTATAATTGAAAAACATTTAAGGACCTGCGTAGTAGACACCTTTTCATTTTATTTCGCTTCTCTTTAATGAACTCCTAATATAATAAGTAAGTTGTATATAAAACAATAATGCGCACACAGTTAAAAATTTTTTAATCATATGGTTTTATTATTCACCAAATACATTAAGAAATAGGTAGAACGAAACAGAAAATGAGAGGTAAGGTATTTTTAAGGAAAACATACTAATTTTAATACAAAACTTTTCATTAAGACAAGAGTGTTTTCTGCTTTGTAATGAGAAGTCTATATCACGCCATGCAAATCCCTGATCTTTTAAAAACTTTAAATTTGGCTTTAACTTGAATTATAATTACTCAACAGGGGCCCCTAGTAAATAAATAATATACAAAAATATATACCAAATAATTAATAAAATTTAATATAAAAGACCCACATTTCGAAAAGGAAAAGGACCTATAAAGTTGGCCTACAGATTTATGTGTAGGATCCACTGTTAAAAAAAATAAATATATAAATATTTCGTCCAAAGATATACACTAAATAAAATTGTGATTGTCTATTGATTTGAACAACAGTTAGCTTCTAATACCATATTGTTTGTATTTTATCAATATTTGGCTTATTATGCTTATTTTGAAAATTCTATTGAACAGTTAAATTTACCTCTTGAAATTTGTTGGTGTTTGTAAATTTAAATTTTTTTCGAATTTTCTTTTTCCTTCTCGATTCGGTAAATCAAGATTGACTTTCAAAACACCAAATTTCTTTTTTTCGGAAAAGGAAAATAACAGTTTGTTACACTTTTTAAATTTTTTTTAATTTTTTATTTCCAATTCCTCTAATATTTCTACAGATCTATTCTATTAGCCTCCTTCTATGAAGCAATTCTGTAGCCGCATAGACTTCTAAGATCGAATATTCATTTCGGAATCATACGGTTTGATTTTAGTTTTAAAGAAAAAAAAACTTCTGCAAGCTAATTAATCTTAGACCTGTTCTAAACTTACATTGTCATCAACCACAACTTATATCATGATGTGGGTTATCCCATTTCAATTACAATTTTTGATTTTTATTATAACAAAAACTTCTATAAAATATATTTGAACTATAAAAAATGTTCACATCCTTGTGAGCTTGAAATACTTTAACTCACAATTCCTTTCCCATCAGTAAAAATAAAATGAAATAAAAATGCCTGTATTCTGATTATAATTAATGTGGAAAAAGTTCACATAAAATAAAAACAAAACCAAAAAAAAAAAATAAATAAATCCTTTTAGAAAAATAAAAAGAAAAATTACGGGTATTAATTTAAATCAAAATTCTATACATTAATATACACATAATCATACACAAATTGAAATGTAAACGGTAGTTCTAAATAAATATATACATATACATATTATACTATATAATAAAATAGGTATATATATATATAATTTAATGTATTTGTATTAGGAACTTTTTTTTATGTAATGTGGAGAATTTTATAATATTATTATGTGTTTACGGGTTATTTAAATCCTGTCAAACAGAAGAATATAAACTTTTCTTAAAACCTATATACATTAAGTCTTAAGGTTAATAATATAAATACAAATGTATATGTATTAGTACGATAAAAGAAAATAATCAATATTTTAATACATATGCATTTGTGGGTTAAATTAATCTTTTTATGATTTAAAGTTTTTTTTGTTGTTGTTGGAAAAATTTTTGTTTAAAAATTGAGTAAAAATTTAGGATAATTTTTGAAAAATACTTTAATTTAAAAAAGATATTTTTTTCGTCTAATTCATTTAAATTCAAATATTTTCAGTAACAAAATCGAAATTGATTGTAGTCAATAATAAGAGAAAAAACAACGATTTCACAGCCAAGGAATATTTGGAATCTTAATCAAATGCAAATGAGCTTTATACGATGTTATCTATTCAAAGGTTTCGAAGTCAAAATTTTTAATTTGAAACCGAAAGAAGCGATTGCAACAGACACCGCAATTGTACCATATTCTACAATTGCAATGGATTTACCCCACAAAGGTAGTGTTCTAGTAGTATTTGTAATCTTAATATTTATTTAAAAGCTGTTATTTAATTTAGTTATTTCACTAAAGCTATGAAATACAGATTGTTCTATTCTAGAAGATTTAAGCAAACAATATTAATTATATATCGTTATAAAAGGGAAATTTTATTTGTTTGTTCGCTATACACGCCCATAGTTTTAAAAATAGAGTTCTGAAATTTTACACACTTATTCATGATCAAATGAACCGGACCTGGTTCTTTATAAAGCTATCGAATGGCAGGTTTCAGTAGGTGCCATATAATTCTCAGCATATATGAGGAACATTTAAAAATTCACATTGGTAATCTAGCAAAAATAAACAATCACATTATTTTACAGTTTTCTAAGGTTCGGAATCTTTCGAGTAGTACCGTACAATTCCTCGCACCGAACCAAAGTTACTGCAGAGCTGAAATTTTGTAATTACGTAGTTCTTCAAAAATAACCAAACACATCTTTTACCATATTCCAAAATTCGGATTGTTTCGGATAGCTGGCCTAGAACTACAAGCACCCATCAGGAATATTTTAAAAACTAAAAGCATTACAGACCTGATTATCGATAACAAACATAAGTTTTACCATTTTCCGAAAACCTAACAGATATAGAAGGATTTGTATAAAAGGTAATTTGCCCGGAACTTACTTTAGTTAATTGAAAGAAGAATTTCTGAAGATTTAAATAGCAAAATTAAGATAGCGATCGTGCTTAAAAAAATAAACAGTTAGCCACCCAACAGAATTTGTAAATATGTTGGATTTGGCAGGAATTTTTACATATAATCTTCACCAGCCCAGACCAAAATTAAAAGATATAGATATAGATTATAGTTATTCGAATTTCAGTCAGCGAAAAGCTGCTCAATACCAGCTTAGTAATAAAGTACAAAAATAAAAATGTTACATCCTTATGATATTGAAGAACAAATTCAACCCCTCAAACCCAATTTGAGATTTTACATTGCAGCCATGTCTTCAAATAACAGTTATCGAACTTTCAAAATATTTTGCAGATATCAGTTTTCTATATTTGGTTCATAAAAAAAATTTATTTAAATTAATTTGATAAATTTTGTGTTGGACCCGGACAACATCTGGTGACTTTGCTGGTTAATTTAATAAAATTTTATTTCTCATATTAGTTGAATTTTATTGGCAGATAGTTATGTGAATATTATTCTTATAAGCTTAGTAATTCCTAGATATGCAAAATATAATTTAGTAAAATCAAAGATATATGAACACTCAGGCATTAGCTAATTTTCTAAAAACTATTATTCAAAAAGAATAACCGCAAAAAAAAAGTACATGTCAAACTCTCATTTTCTCCAGAAAGCAGTTAATTTGACAATTTTCATCAAACTATTTTTAAATTTGCAATATTGTAGCTTCTAAAGTATGCTCCAGCCAAGAGAATCTGCGAATCCCGATCCGAAGGTACAAAAGGTCGAAGCAAACCAAACCATTGTTGGAGAGACGAAATATCGGAGGGGTTTAAAACAATTTCGCATTTTCAACTGGCGAGAACCCGCCCGTGATCGACTAAAATGGAAGACGGTCATGAATCAGGTCCAGGACCTACATTATCTGTTGGCCACCTACGTACGTAGTAGTAGCTGTAGCTTCTAAAGTACAATATGTATTTTAATATTAGTTATTTGAGATACACTCTGTCACAATTTTATTGAATTATGATCCATTGATCATAAATCTAATATTATGTTCCTTTATTGCATAGAATAACAGTTATTCGATGATTTGAATAAAATAAACTAAATAATAAATAAGTCAGTAGCACCAAAATCAAATTTGAATCAAAAATATACAACTTTCGCAATATTTTTTCTTCAAATCTCATAACTTTATTTAAACTAAAACAACATATAAATTATTCACCCTGTAATAATACAAATATTAAAAATAATATATTAAAAATTTCAACAGTATAACCATAAAAAATCATCCCAGCTTGATTTTTTATATATTATACTAGAACCTCTATTTACACAACTTTTGATTACAATGTAACTTCTATAATAAAGATCAAAATCGCTTTTACCGTTCAAATGTCACTTATTTTATGTAAACAAAATGTTTATATGTGCGGAAATTCCGTTATACAGAAACCATCCTCTATACTCTTACATTTACTTGGAGATATAAATATAACAAAAGGACAAAACAAATTACAATTCCTATGTATACTTTTGGGTGTAGCCAAGGTCAAAAATTGTAATAACTACATGAAATTTATTAGGTGTATTTACTGGTTATACAAAGAATCCTTTTACTTCCTTTTACTTATTAGGTATAGTGAAATAATTTTTGCAAAATAATAAAGGTGAGAAAATTAATGAGAAAATTTTCGGGTCATTTAAATTAAGGTATTTTCCAATAAATTCTTTTGGGGGTAACTAACCTAAATTTCTTAGTTTAACTGTGGTACACACTCAGAGATACATTAAATCCAAAAATTGAAATAAAATAACTTTATATGGGTATATATACTAAAATTTGTTAATTAAAGGATTGTTTACACGTTATACGTTCTGAAAGATTTTTGCAAAATATGAAAAATTGAAATCAAGAGGATCTGAGTTTTCAAACAAAGGTTTATTACTTTTATTTATAAAGTTTTATCGTGAATTTCATAATTTTTGGGTGTTTTTTTTTTTTTAATGTGAATCTTCATTAACAATATAAAAAAAATTATTATTAATTTTTATAGTTAAACTTATAATTAATTTTTTTTATATTCACCTTTTAATTTGGTTTTTATAGATTTTAAATAACACTAATGGATTTCAACACAGATTTTGTCAATTAATAAATGCCTAGCTTAGATGTATTTTATTAATAGATTGTATTTTAATTATAATAGATATTTTAAAAACAACCTTTTGTAAAGTAGATAATATTTTGAATAAAATAAGCTTTTGGGAATCAAAAAAGCTTCTTTATGTTATTCTTTTTGCAAGTCTAGTTTTTATTCAGTTTACAGTTGGAATGGCAAATGATTATGTATTTGACCTCGAAAATTGAATTTGGCTTAGAATATACAGTTTTATCCTACATACTTGAATATCTAAAGAAATTACTATTAGAGTTAGGCCAAATTTCATTTATTTCAGACCCACAAAATCATTTTAAAATCTAAGACTAAGAATTTTTTTACAATAATTTTAACATTGAATGAAAATAAATAAAAACTAGTGAATCCCCTGTGCGACTGCACAGATGCAGTTCTTTCAGTTGCGATTTTATATAAAAAAAATATTTGTTTTTGTATATTTGTTGTTGTTTTCTGAATCGCTTGATTCTTGAATATTATAATGAATTCAAATAATTCAAATAATTTTATAATGAAATCAAAATATAATACCTAATACTTTATGACGAAGTTAACACTAATTTCAATATGACTCAACACAATAAAACCTCATCAACCTCAACGTAGTAGACGATAAATTAGTATTTTCGCATAATATATCAAAGTGGGTTGTAGAATTTTATTTTAGAATATATTCTGAAGCAGATTTAAAACAATAATTCATCAGATTTGGTTTTTTACATAATTAAAAAACATTCATCATTAAACACAGCCATTACTTTAGATGGACTAAGATAGTGTAATGGTTATATTATCCACTATGTTATGTAATAGCAAAAGAACAATTTCGAGTTCGAATCCCGCTTGTGTCATGAATGTATGCACATACAAATTTTTTCAATTATTCTAATTAATTTGAAATACATGTTCGTTGTCATTTAAAACAAAATGGAACTTTGATATTATGATGACAAGTTTTACTTCACAATAGATGCAGTTTTATACATTAAAATTGGCTGCTATGCAAAAAATTAGAAAATTGATAAGTAGACAATGTTATTGTCTATGTCATGTCTTGTAGATATTATTGTAAATACCAATCCGTAATATAATTATAAAAATAAACAATCTGATGAAAAATATAATGACTTTAATGTGTTTGTATTTTATTTATCCCGTATCCGAATTGAGGAAAAAATCTCATACCATAAAAATCAAGTTTTTAGTAAAAAAAATTTCAAATAAATTTTATTCTATTTCCAGTTAGTTCTATACTTCTATTAACCCTTTTTGTATTCTAGAATGAATTCTAAGCGAAACGAAGTTTTATAACATAATTATTTTGTATAAAAATCCTTTAAAAAATAAAATGATTGAAATCCAAAATTTTTAGCCATACATATTCATAACTTCGTACAGCATTTACAATAATATAACTATACATATACTTATTGATATACATGTGTTCATAGTTTACATACAATTCATATCAAACATCCAAAGCTATATTTTGACTGAAAACTTAAAAAGAATAAGTAATTGGAACCAGCCTTTGGCATATTTTTAGGCTTACGAACTTGCTAAAATGTTAATATTCTTGTGGTGTAATTTACTATTCAATTATTCTTGCTTTTTTACTCAGCACGTGGTTCATCTAGTCACTAGTCTGTTATATATAAGATTTATATATTTATTTAGAACTACTGTTTTACATTACATTTTATCTAAGCGAAGTTATTAAAGAATTTTGCTATTCATAAGCAGTTTATAATAGTAATTATGTATTAATAAAGAATACATAACAAACATTTTATATTTTAATAATATGGGATTTAGAATTTTATGATTCCAAAAATGTTAATTTCAGAATTGTATTGAATACTAGGACTGTGGTCATGCTTTTTACCAAAAATAAAAGGTAAAGAGCATACAACAATTTCAGAACCGTGTGAGTTACAGAAATATTCTATTATCTTGTTCGGTGCTGATCAAATAAGGCCTTGTTTTATCAAGCCTGAAGCTCATTTTCACCAACAATGTCGATGTGGTTACAAACTAAAGTGGTTAGTAATCAAGAAAACATTAGTTGAAATTGGACAAATTAGTAAGTTCCTTTTTTGATATTAACCAAGTTATCACCTAAACTAAACCATGGTTTATCACAAAATGAATCACAAAATCTCTTAACAATTTTTCAATTAAAGAAAAATTTTGAGAAAATTTAACAATTTATGTTTTCAAAAATTAGTTTTATATACCGTTTTCATTAGAAATTTTTTATTGATATATCGATTATCGATTAGAGCACAGCAGAAGATACAAAAATATCGATTACCGATTAGAGCATATAGACAGAAGATACAAAAATGTCGATTATCGATTAGAACATATAGACAGAAGATACAAGAATGTCATAAATGTTATAGAGAAACAATGATGAAATATCGAGAGGATAATTCCATAATATCTGGAAAAATATCGAGAGAATTACCATAAATATCGGACAATATTTTTAAAAAAAAAATATTTTCACAAAAATATGTTTCCCATAATTATCGCTCACACTTTCAATACTAACATAAAAATTGTTTTGTTCTTACACAAAAATTTGTTTTCGCAGCATTTTATGTATATCTAAAATATTTTTTATTTTTTATTTTTTTGATAGTAACTTAAATATAACTAATTTCCTTTTCGTGCTTAATTAATTAAGTTTTTACTACATACTTTACTACAATGTTTTTCTAGTATTTATTTATCAAATTTCTGGCATTATTAACTCATTAAATGTCGAAAATAACTACTACTGTCAGATACTAAGCCTTCTTGAACAGCGTAGTTCCATTTTATTTCATTTTGCACCTTTCGGTTGAAACCTACTGCGTGACCCAGCCTGTAAAAAATATAAATGATATTTCAATTTTGTTATATAAAAATTGCAGTGTGTGAAATTTTTTCATTAAATGGGCGCCCATTGAAATTTTAAAAATAAAGCTCACGAAGCAAAATTTTCATTTTAAAAATATCGCTCTTGCCCATCAGAATAAAACAAAAACAATTAAAAAATATTTCAGCAATCCTCATTCAAATGAATTTTATTTTTAATAAAAAATTTTAAAAGCGAAATATGTAAAAAAAAGAAAAGAAAAGCCTATTGAAAAGCCTATATCACTATTTGAAATTTAATATTTTACTCATATGATTTCGCTCTCGTCTGTCGATGGGGATAAAAATAAAAATAAAATAAAACTCTTGGAAAAGACTACAAAAAACTCCAGAAAATAGTTTAATATCGCATATATTCTACCACAACGAGGAGTACATTAAAAAGACAATGCTCACAGGCTTTATAGCCCCTGAGCACTTTATCTTTTTGGATAAAAATGGTTATATTCAGAACCAAAATCATGTCCCTACACTATATCACTATAGTAGACGGGCTACATGTAAAACTATAGAGTATAACCCGGGCAACATTAAAAGAGAAAATTTGAGATATGACAATATGTCTATACCGAACAAAGATAAATTTATAAAAAGAGACTATTGGTGGTTGGAAAACGTTTTAAGTAGGTTTAAGCAGTTTTAGTTAGTTTTAGTTAGGTTAGTAGGATTAGTTATGTTAAGTGTTATCTTAAATAATACGAGAATATATTGGTTTTTACATCCCAGCTTTTTTCCAACAGATTTATATAAGAACTTAAGTAAATTAAAACTAAATAATAAGAATAATTATATAACATAAATTAACATAAAAAGCAAACTATTACTTTACATGTTAATAATATTATCAGAAAAGCTGTTTTTTGTAAACTTTATTTAGGCTAAGTAATTATAAGATTGTACAATGGGTAAAATAAAGTTTAATAAAAAAAAAAAAAAAAAATCTTAAAAAGACTTTAGTTAGAAAGACGAAATTATTTTATTTTTTTTTATTTATTTTTTTATTAAAGCGAATAATTTAGGAAAGAAGAGTAAAATTGTTTAGTGAGAGTTTTATTTTTTTTTGTTTGGATTTTTCTTTTATAATTTTATTAGAATTTAAGACGAACATATTAGATTAAACATATACATATCCAAAGACCAAAATATCAATAATGTTCATTAAGTATCAAGATAAGTAAGATACATTTTTTTTTGTTTTTTTATTGTTCAAGGTCCTTGGTCCCGACTTTCGGCATGCCGGACCAATACAAAAATTTTTTAAAAATTATTTATATTAAAAATTAATAACCTTTTTTCAGAAAAATACAATTTAAATATGTGATATAGAGCCCCAATTCCTTGAACCTTCGACCTATTGTCTTCACCACATTTAAGGCATATTGTACTGATGACAAAAAAAATTCAAGGTCTTCAGTCACGACACTTGGGACGCCGGACTGCTTGTTTGTATCGTGCTTAAGAGTCATTGTTTTAAAGACAAGTTAAAAAATAACAAAAAAAAAATTTGAAAAAATTCGGGACCTGGAACTATTTTTGCTGGAGGCTCTTTCCACCAGTCACCACCTGGAAGATCTAGTTCTGAAAATGGTTGATTGATAAAAACTTGCTACATGAACTTTAACTTGTTTGATTTAAACATAGACAAATAAATAAATAAATGAAAGGGCGAAAAGAAAATATTTCTTTTTTAAACATAGAACACGTGAGCTTTAAGTTTTACTTTTACACGACCATAAAACCTGTGTACTTTTTTTTTATATACTTTTTTTATGCTACTCTTTTTTCTTTGAATTTAATTCAAACTAAAATAATAAAGCTCTGAACAAAATAAATAAAAAAAAACGATTTCGATTTTGTTTCTTAAGAGTTTTATTTTATTTTTATTTTTAATCATACGGGCGAAAGTTTAAATTTCAAACACTGAAAAATTGATATATAAATTTTACTACCTAGTTCACTTTAATAGTATACTATACACTCTTGCTAAACCCCAATTTATCGGCAAAAAATTCTAATGAAAATCCTACATCAATTGTGTTATCATCTTTTAGATGATATTAATCAAATAAATTCACTGACTTCAAAACAGTGGCTGCAAACATTTTTAAAAAATGTTTGAATCGCAACCTGCGAGTTAATGGGGCTGTGATCGGAGTTGTACGAGATAGTGAAGCTCAACCTAACTTCGTTTGGCACAATTTGAATACCAATAAACATAAAACTGAATAATAAATTGACCGTGTTGGTTAATCAAGCATATGTCCTTGTAAAGTTTATACCTTCTGAAAGAAATATAAAGTAACTAAGTTATGTTGTAAAATTTACACCATATAATATAGAAAAACACGAAATTGTTTACCCAAAAATTTCTTGTGAAATATTTTCTCGATACAAAAGCCTAAAAGTGAAAATTTCTTTTTGGTTTATAGCTTAAAACATTCTCTACATTTTTTGTTTTGCTACTAAACTATTAAAAAATTGTCTGAACAAAATGAACATTCTAAGCGATTTTTTATAATATAACAAGATGATTTATATTATAATATCTAGCTAGGTGTTTATGTATGTGTGAAGAGAAATTTTTTCACAAATTTCTCAAAGAATATTACTGCATAATATTAAAGGATTTTCATTAATATAATAAAGTAAATAAAATAGTTACAAAAGCACAAATATAATATCTCTTATATTCTTTATTATGCATATTTGTAAATCCTTAAAGTTATATAGGAAAATCCATATTAAAATATTACTTTGAGGACATAATATACGATCCTTTAAAAAAAAATTACACATCTGCTATTCTCTATATTATATACAATACATATGCATATAACATACATGCATAGAAAATGTTTGTTTTATATAAATATATCTATTTATTAACTTGATGACCAGTGCCATATAATATTAAAGTCAAAATAAAAATATAAATTTTAAGAGTATAAAACTTCCGAAAATATCCTTTTTAGCTTTAATATTTGATCATGTGGAACAAATATTTATGGTTAGTAATAAGGCAAATAGTAAAAACTTTATGAAAGGATAAATAAAATGAAATATGTGTGTAGTAAAGAACCTACAAAGGACAACAAAAAAAAACAGTAACTAATAAAGTAAAAATTATTAAACAAAGATTATGAAATTTTACAGTAATTATCGAAATTATTTGAACAATCATTAAAATTGATTTCAAATATTTAACTGTTCTAGTCCTACCTATCTGTTTTTTTTTATTTTTAACATTTAATATAATGAAATCAACTTATAATCAATTTCAAGGATGATAAGGATCCTTTGGAGCCTCAAATCCACAGAGAGTATTGAAATGTATATGCATTGTAAAGTAAAATATTACTTTCATACCTACTCAACGTATGAAAAAAATGTAACATAATGAAATATTTTATACAGAATAAAATAATGATTTGAAGACTATTTGGGCTTTTGATAATATGAAAATTAAAATTACACCTACGACAATTGTATTCATCTCTTCAGTAACAAGTACAACACTTAATGCATAATGCATAAAACATTTCAATTTATGTAGATCTCGTTTGCTATTCTTCGCTTACTTTAAATTTCAATTACTTTATTATAAATAAAATCAACTCACCACTAACTTGGCCATTAGATTTACCAACGGTCTACCAAAAACATTTGTATACAATTTAATATACAATTTGTTATCACCAAAGGAGGCAACTGAATAATTTTTTTTTTTTTATTTTTAAAACCTTTTCCTTATAAAATTTGGATTGAAAAACTTTCAGGACAATGGGCTTAAAACTCTTTGATTTGCAGTTGATCCTATTATTTTGAAAAATTCTTAAATCGAGAATAAAAATTTCTCAAGTAGGTACTCACGGTTTTTGTTTAACATACAAAACCGTAATTATGCCAGAGAATTGCGTTAACTATCTTACTAATAATTAAAGGTAAATATATTTTCGATCCGATTCTGTTATCTCGGTGTCCTGCTCGACACCACCACATCAAATATGCCACACCCCCAAATTCGTTGTATGGTTTACTGCGACCGAGGCTGTAGGAGAGTTCACCGTGATTTCATCGCGATTATCTCTTGGGAACCTACCTTTTGTTGTTATGTTGTGTGATAAAACCATAACCTCAAACCTGACAGGCACGCCTGTCCGTTGGATGGTCAGATACATCTTATAGGTCGCTCATTGTGAGTACAGACGTGTTTTGCAGCCGCTCCAACGAGAAGATTCAAACGCTGCATACATGGTTACCAAAAAGAGCCTTAAATTCAAAATGTGAAAGTGGCTCAATTCCGGTGATGGATCTTCGGTCTTTGGTTGCTACCTCCGCCGTTGTCCGATACACGCCATGCTTCCCCTCTCTTCTGTCCCATATCCACCCTACTACACCGGGATTAGAACCCGATCGTTCGTATTGGCTCCGGCCTATGTCCCACGGATGGGGTTGCAGTACATTGATGATGATGATGATGATATTTGCGATCATTTTTATTAATTGGTTTTTCTGCGGGATAGTAATCTTTATCGATTTGTCCAATAACAGATAATTTCAAATGACCAGATGACTGACATCTTTCTATAGCGGTAATTCAAGACTTATTCAGTAATTTGGAATAATTTTTTTCCCTATTTTTACGGAACTAAAGTCATTTGTCAAATCTTAGTTCACTTTCTTGTAAGAGGATCTTACCAGTTGCATTTTTTAATTTGCAAAACAATGGTTTTTAAGCTAATAGTCATCATTTGTCATCGCTGTGAGGCAAAACAGGATTTTATAAAAATATTCATCTAAAATATTGCTTGTTCCACTGTCGGTGCCATCGGAAATATATCCAAAAAATTTCAACCCATACAATGTACATACAAATACAAAATGTCAAATTTTCTGAACTGGGAACATTGTGTTGGCGACACAATGTACTTTGCTTACAATTCCCATCACTTTACATACATAATTTAACGTGAAAATGTGTCGCGGATGCACTGTAAAAATAATTACCGATCATGAGACAATGTAAACAATTTTTTTTTTACATTTAAGATCATACGTCAATATGTTGGCAACGTTGCCGATACATTTACGATGTCACGTTGTGTGTACAGTACCGTACATAATAAGCTTAAAGATAATTTTACCTAAATTATTGATAAAAATATAATAAACAATTAAAAATAAGTGAGTTAACAATAAGTTAATATTTATCCCGTATTTCCTAATCCAGACTACGATGAAATGTTTCAAGAGCTTCAAAATTACTGTAATGTCCTAGGATTTCTCGACATTTATCTATGCCAATCGATGATTGTATCTATTATTGATCCGGACTAATACACTTAAATAAATTGTAATTTATCAGTAATTTCTGAATTCTGATTAACTAAATTTCAAAATTTCATTCTAATTCAATAATAATTGAAATTGGAAAAATAAATTCTAAAGGTCCTAAATTATTCACATCAAATAAACATGAAAACTAAATAAATTATTTTTTCCACTTGTCTTCATTTAAATTTAACTTTTTTTTATTATTATTTACGCGTCTTTAAATAATAAATTTAAAAAAAAAATATTCTCTCTTTTTCTTACTTAACTATTTTTTCACCTCACTTGATTTTATTATTCAAATTTTCTTATGCTAATTTTCCGCTTTTCATTTAATATTTTGACTTTTAATTTTCTGCTATTTCTTTACATATAAAAATTCAGGTCTACATTCACATACCCATGAACATTAATTCTATAAAATATAAAATTAAACTTATAATTTACTGAATATACTTGAATATTTCTACAAACCTATAATCTATAACTAATTTTAGAATTTACTTAAAATAAAAACAAGAACCATATTATATTGAAATGACCATTTCCTTTTCCAAAACTTCACTGGGGACTGAGAAAATGAAAAAAAAAAACAAAAAAAAAATATTAATAGGAAAAGTCCAGACAATCGAATTATTTAACCTCTCGTAATTCTCTGGTGCTCTTAAAAGGACATAAAAATATTAAACCATAAAACAAAAAGCATTAGAAAAAACAAAAAACAAAACCAGAATGAAATAGACGAAAGATTATCGAGAAAAATTTGTTCTACTCATTTTCTAATACTTTTTCCAGGAATAATGCATAGAGAGAAACTCAAATGGATTTTTATTTGTTTATAAAATTATAATAAAATTTTGTTTAATCCTCTAGAGATTACCAGAATTACATAAAAAGTTCAAAGTGTGTAAAAATATAATAATAACAAAATTATAAAAAATGTCAAAGTTGTGGTAGCTAACATTGTAATGGGCTCTTTTAAATTTAGATTCCATAAAATTCAAATTAAAAATTTTTAAATTATTTAAAATAAATTGTGAGCTGACTTTAATAAAAATTAATCTGCTGAGCTGAAGTTAATTTTGTTTTTTATTGTTGAAATCTTAGAACAAAACTGCATATGAATAAATGAATTGCGTAAATATTTGAAGTGAGTTAGCGGAATGCAACCTAGAACTAGTATATTTTCTTTACTTTCGTACCAGTAAGTCCGAAATCAAAATGACCCTTTTTTGATTTATTTCATAACGAACAAAAAAAAAATGAAACAGGTTCGAAAATTATGTACTCATGTCTTATTCCTAAAAATTTATTTAATGTCATCGAAAGTTTATTTTTATTTTGGTAATAAAAGCTACGAATTAGTTTAAAATTTTCCAACGTAAACACTAAAAAAACTGTGGTGGTCCCGGTGTCGATTGAAATTTCATATTAAACGTTTAAAATGTCTCTAACCCTTTCGACCCGGCTTTCGAATTACAAAGTTAGGATCAAATATGTTTGGAGAATATCTTATGTACATATTCTAAAATACATTTATTTGGGCAAAATGTGTCCACAAAGGGGGGCTCAACCAGGGCGCGCTGGTACAACATTGTACCACCCGGGATGTTAGGTGGTACAAATATGTACCAACAGTCTTTTAAAACATGTGAAATGAAATATTTAAATTTTTTTATTTATTATAAATTAAATAATTCATTTTTATTAACATGAAATAAGATACAAAAAATAAATAAAAAACTAAAAAAATATATTATATGCATTTTATATTTATGAATGGTAAGGTGCAAAGCACATCTTGCACAATGGAATTAAACATTCTTTGCAAATCGTCTTTGTGCGTGTTTGTTTTTTTTGTCTACTACAATTTATGCAACGGCATCTTGTATGCCCTTCAATTGGTAAATGATTGATCCTTGTTCTTGACTTTTGTGGTATGGGACCTGGTTTTGCTGATCTTGGATAGGCTGTAGATTTTGAACCATCCTCGATCAAAGTTTCAGCCAAATCTACCAAAAATGATTTGAAAGGGGTCTTCTTTCGGAGAAAGTCATTTCGGATGACCCATGCGTTTACTGCTGCCATCAGTATCAAGCGGTAAAACACCTTCTTCCACCACTTATTCGATTTGCGATCGTATTCATAAAGACCACTCATCTGGTCTGCCAAATCGACACCTCCCATAATTTCGCGATAAAATTTTATTTGCTCTGGACATTTCACCACAATTTTTTCGCCTGTTTTCAGAGTTTTAGTAACTGTGGTAATCTTTGGCTCGTGGCAATTACTTATCACTAATACTTCTTTGGTATCTTGCCATTTTGCACATAATAATCCGTCCACCGTACACCTGAACTCGCATTCTCCCCTTTGCATTTTTCTGCCACCAAATTTAGGCATACCTTTTCTGTTACCCATTATAGTGCCAAGAGCTGGATATGAAATTGTATTTAATAAATTTATGGATGAGAAGAAACGATCAAAACACAATGTAACATCATCTGCCACAATTGAACTTGCTAATTTATTAACGACTCTCTCTCCAAGTGTACCTATGCTGTTTTTTAGTTCTTTTCCGGAGTATATATTAAAATCATAAGTGTACCCGGTAAGAGCATCACATCGCAGCCACATTTTAATGCCCCGCTTAACCGGCTTCAGAGGCTGATACTGCTTCATAGTGCTTCTTCCTTTGAATTTTGTCATTGATTCATCAATGCTGTGGTAACTACTATCTTGTCTACACTTCTGAAATGTTTTTTTCAAACATTCTACTAAATCATCTATGTAGTAAGTTTTGCTACAATCCGTCGGTTTTTTTGGTGAGGCAAAGTACATCTTAGAAGTAATGAACATAAATCGATCACGTGAAATTGCTTCTTTTATTGATTGGTTACCAAGCGATTTATGTTTTGACCAATAATCTTTTATAGAAGGAAGTGAATTGTAACACATAATGAACATACATCCAATAATCACTTCTATTTCACCTGCATTTGTTTTAGTTATTTTTATCTTTTTCTTTTTTGCCTGTTCATTCTCATATATCTGAATACGCTCATTTGTGCACTGTGCAATGTACATGTAGACAGATTTCGGTATAAACTTTTTAAAAACCTCAAGAGCTGTTGATGTTCGCGGTATATGATATCCTATTTTGCAACTACGATAATTACTGAGAGTTCTTTTTGGAATGAACGCTTCGTTGGGTGAATCCCAGATAAAAACATCTGCAGGCGGCACATTAGGGTGGTAACATACAGAATTTTCTTTGTCTTCAGTATCGATGTCACCTGGTTCTCGTTCAAAATTTTCTTCATCATCATTTCCCTCAACTTCAGATACCTCCTCCCTATCATTTGCAACAAATAAACTGCCGGTTCCAGAAGAGAAATCATCCAGCTCGCCATCACTATCAGAATCATTGAATAGAACATTAAGTATTTCTTCATCTTCCATGATTCGAGAAATAATGATAAATATCTGAAAAACAACAAAACATAATGTAGTGTGCAACGTACTGTTGGTACATATATGTACCACTTCTCTAGACGGCTGGTACATTTATGTACCACCTGTAGAAATATATAAAAATAAACAATATTTATAAAAAAAATCTTACCTTCTCTAATTATAACACTAATATTTGTTTTATTTTAATTTATTTTAACAATATTTTCACTTTTAATGTACTTCCCTAATGAGAATTACTCATAAACTAAACAAAATCTGTATCGGCATACACTTTGTAATTGATTCTCTCCGAAAAATAACGGTACCTTGTTGACAAAAATACACCAAAATGAACATGTTTTTTCAGGAATTATAAAAAAACACTTTAAAAACGATTTGGTATAGATTCAAATCAATTTATATGCAATTTCTTAGTTTTAAGAATGTTTAAACTTTTAGTGGTACATACGTTGTACCAGCCGGGTCAAAAGGGTTAATATAAAAAAAAACTCTAATTAAATAATTCCTGTTAAACTAGTAAAGGCTTCGGATTGGCAGGGTAATATTTGACTATTCGATGACACAGATGCGCGATTGTCAAGTTGCTGAGCGAGTGTTTCCATTACCTTTACGTGTGGTGGCCTCCGGAAACTATCCGCTTATACGATAGGCTAAAATTGTAAGTGCGTAAAAACAAACCTTCCATATTGAAAATTGGCGTTAGGTTAAAAAAAATTAGTTATGCAAGACTTAGAACAAGTCTCGGATATGGATGGATTAATTGGAAACAGCCTGGGAACTCGTAAGAATTTTCATTTTAGAATTTGCACCTGGAGCGTTCAATAACTATACAGTCCAGGTGAATCTACCATAGTGAAAAATGATCTCACGCAGTATAAAGCTGACATCATTGCGTTAGACTGGATCCGCAATAATGAGGAAACAACAATGCGATACATACTATAGCTGCCACGTTGCGCTCGGCCACAAAAATTTATGGTTTTATTTATTCTTTATATTTTTTTCATTGTCGTTCGCATTGTCGTGCTCCCAGGAAAAATCGATTAACCCAAATTATTATGTTTCATAAAACTTAAAAGCGTAAATAATTTACCTTTTTACTGACGGCAAAATTTAAAAGATATGCAATTATTAAAATAAAAAATCAGTTAATGACCAATCATCCCCAATCCTTTCCTGTTTGGCTGAAACCCTATTATTACAGACAGTGGAAGAATATAGACTGCAAAACTTAAGAAAAGACATCGTTGCTTATTTTTGTTATTAAGCGTTTCTTTTCAATAATTTTTGTTTTTAATTACAGGTGTATAAAAACTTTTTTTAATTGAAAGGTCTTCAAAACAATAGTAGCTTATGAATTTAAATTTTTGTTAAACTTTAAAAAAAATTATTCCGAATTTGTTTTTAATTTGGTCAAGTATTAAAATATCATTGTACCATAATCATCCAACCAAATATTTTCTATTCTAACATAATAATTTCTTAAATGTGTTTAAGCTAAATTGTTTTTTTTTTGTTTATAATACTTAAAATTATTATAAAAAAGAAGTGGCCACTGGCTACCAGGATTAACAGCCTGAAAAATTTTCATTCAATATGATATTAGCAAAAATAGTTAATTTAAAAAATATCAAAATTCAATTTTCAAAAAATAATAATGAATTTGTATTTCATTAAATTAATATTTTTTATAATTTAGTTTTTAACAATACGAGTAAGTAGGTAGATATTAACGGCGTCGGGACAAAATTACACAAGACAAAATCACATATGGACAAAATAACATATGAACAATATAACATATGAACAAAATTTCATATTCAACAAATCAGGGCTTTAGTCCCGACTTTCGAACCGTCGGACCAATCCGAAATTGTTTTTAAAATTATTTATAATAGAAAAATATAATTTAAACATGTGATATAAAGTTTAGGTCCCCATTCCTTGGACCCCGGACCTATTGTCTTCCTCACATTTAAGGACTATTGTACTGATGACGAAAAAAAAATCAAGGTCTTCGGTCACGACACTTGGACACTGAATCTCTTGTTTTTATAGCCAAACCCCAGCTACTAATTTATTGGAACCCTGTTTTTGCCGACGGCAGGTAAACGCATACGGCACACTAATTTTTTTAAATATGAAATTTTATGCATGTGTGATTTTGTCTCTATGTCGTTTTGTCTTGTGTAATTTTGTCATGTGACCGTTACTAACACGTTTCTTGACCTTAAAAAGCTTAGTGTTAATAAATTAAAAGGAGAGATTTAAAATGAAAAAAATTGTTTGAAGACCCTACATATATAATCCATTTTAGCCATTTATGCTGAGCCACATTAAGAAAAAAAAATTCATTGCCTTAGAAGTATTTTCCTAGAATAGTTTTTTAAACAAAAAACAAATTTTGAAATCGTTTATAATGTAAGTAAAAATAAAATACAGTTTTGTTTTATTTTGATTTTACGTTTTTCTTAATTTCTTCTAGTTGAAAGTTCTTTATATTATTTTATGATATGTATTAGAAGAAAAAAAATTTTTTGACGTTATTTTTTTTTTTAATGAAAATAAAAAATTGAAATGAGAATAAAAAAAGCTTTTAGATTTTAAAATATAAATAAGTTGTTTTTGCAAATAAAATGTTTGTGCTATATATTTTATTCTTTTTAAATTTTCAGGCAGGTCAAAATATAGCTAAAATGATGTTTATATGAATATTGTAAACCAGCAAACTATATGAGCACATGCAGGTATATTAATAAATATATGTAGCTATATAGTATCAGAAATTATATATATTTATGACGATAATATGTATAATTATATATAATTATGTATATATAATTTCTGATAGTATTTTTATAGTATATATTTCATTTGAATAAGGTGTTGTTATTTTAGTGGTGTATTAAGTTATGATTGAATAGTATGGATAATAATTTTGAATTTCAATTTTATTTTTTTAAAGGTTTTTAATCAAAAATATTTATGATATGAAACTTCATTTCACTTCTTCACACAGAATCTTAGTTCACTTAATAGAGTTCAACAACAGGTTATTTTCTATCTTTCACGCTTTTTAGTGCATTTCATATTCCGTTGCAAAGCTATCGTTCCCAAATCTTCTAAAGGTTTGCACGTGCACTGATTCAATTCCATTTCTTACACCTAACAATTATACTAATTTCTCTAACTCCAGTTAGTATTCACAGTTATTTTGTTGGCATTTTTTTCTGGCCTATAAACATTTTGAGACATTTGTTTCACAAATATTTTGCTGCGGGTAATCGTATTTCCAATCATTCTTACGTTTTGCATCCATATAAAAGACACGAGAAAAATATTATTTAATTTTTAGATTACTGTGAGATCTCAAATTTTAGGAAATAATCGGAGAGCTTAAAACTAAATAAGTGACCTATATTTTTCCGAAATATATCATAATATATAGGAAAATACAATGTATTATAGTTTATAAATATTGTCTATATATATATATATATATATATATGTATACATTTGATTGATCTCATTACATCACATTAAATGAAAAATATTTTCTAATATTGTTATTTTTCAGTATTCAATATTAATTTTCCTATTTAATTGATTATTGATGATATTTTATAGCTTCAAACTATATTTCTGACTAAATTTCGATCAAATATCCTTTATATTACAGGATTAATATTTATTCCATGTTTAACAAAATAACAACATTATCTACAAAAATGCTTACAGGATATTCTAATATATTTCGGAACTTTAAGTACTAACTTTTCTATTTAAAAAAAATGCGTTTATTTTTGACTATATTGCATGTATTTTTGAAAGAAAAATTGTTTGAATTATTTCAGTATTATTAAAATAATTCAATTCCAAAATTAGAATAATTCATGAAGCATACAAAATGCACAAATAAATTGTATAACTAATTCTCGGAACCAGAACTCAATATAATATTCAAAAAGGATGTCATTTAACAACTTGACCTTTTTGAAAAACAAAATTCTTTCAAAACAAATTAAAACAATTTTTATTATTACTCACTATTTTATTATTCTCTTCTGTCTTTTTCTTTTCTCTTTATACTGTTATGTAGTATATTTCTGGCGCCAATTTAATTTTCTTCAATTCACATATAAAATTATACAAAACTTACTTGACCCAAATTAAAGTTTCAAGTGTGAGATTTTTTTTATTTTTTTTTTACTTTTTTAATTTTCTCTTAATTGTGAATGAATAAAAATAAAGTAAGCCATCAGCACACTTTCATTTCATATAATTATTTTGAAATTGTGAGAGAGAACATGTTTACTGGTACGTACTACATGAATATGTTATTGACATTTCAAGGTGTTCAATTGTTTTTATATTTATTTGTTTTGACAATTAAGTTCCTAAGAACAGAAAATAAACATCACTTCATAATTCAAAATTCTATTATAGTACTTACAAATGTGTATAACTGTACCAGATTTTCTGAAAAAAAACTTAAAATATTTTTAATTTACAAATATCCTTATTCATAGCCGTAATTAGAATGGAATCATCAAAATAATTTATTGTATAGAACTAAAAAAAAACTGACAGACTGTAGACTGTAATCCTGAAGATTGCCGAGATGTTGATGTTTGTAGGTTTAAATTTTGATAAAACTAAATTAAGTTATTCCTAACTGGCGTATTTCAGTACCGAGCCGGATTGCAATTGTGCTTCCATAGGATTTTTAACACTTTAAATTGTATTTTGTATATACACTTTTCCTAATAAATCTGTCTGCGTGTAACGCAATAATGAATTTACCAAATTTAATTTAGAAAAAAAAAATGTATTATAAGAGGAATGGAATTAACATAAATCAACAATTTAAAATACATTACTCTATACAATAAATTACATTACATAAACCTTTAATAAATATATACTAACCATAATGATTTTGACATACATAAATGTTTTCATCACAATTTTGATTGAATAAATTTTTATTTTCGTTATTTCCATGATGAAAAAGTAAATTAGCATTTTTCTAAAAATTGGAATAAAAAGTTATATAAAAGAAAAAAAACTAAGACTTATTTTACTTCTATAATTTCAAAGCTAAAATATACCAGTGATTCATTTCCTTCCGACTAATTATAGATATTATTTACCTTAAAAGTCAAAAACGAAACATTGTAGCATTGACAAAAAGAATGTATTGCTTCTTCCAAGCAGCTATAATTGGTAAAAACCAAGGATTAAGAAAATTTATAATTATAATTGATTAGCATTTAAGGACCTGCGCAGTAGACACCTTTCCATTTTATCTCCCTTCTTCTTACTCTGAACTCTTAATATGTAAATAAGTTTTATATACGACCGAAATGCGCATACGGGTTAAAAAAAATTCTATTTGGTTTTATAATATTCAAACTTTTAAATAAAATAGCCATTTTGTGTCATTCAACATCTTATTATTTTTATACATAATTAAAGGAAATTTATTCTATTCATTTTTTTTAAGTAACTGTTTCGAATTATTGTTTTATATATTTTGGTCATTTGTAGTCTAATCATATAGTTCTGGTTAAAAATATGTATAATGTATACCTCTTTAATTACAAAAATATTTTATTTTTAGTAATTTTATCCATTAAATGCCACTGACTATAGGGAATATATCGAAAACGAATGGATTTATGAGTCCAAAATAAAACTTAATAACCTCAAAGCTTTTTATTAAACATGTGCTTTATCGTGAGAAGTTTTTGTCAGTACGTAAACTACTGTTTTCTTAAAAACTTTAAGCTTTGCTTCAACTGTAATTATAATTACTCCACAGGGGCCCCTAGTATAAATATTATTGTAGTATAAATTTGAATTAATATGAACGAAACCCTTTGGTTAAAATTATCAAAATATCGAAAGACATCAACAATTTAATTTATACAAAAATATGTAAGCCAATGGTTCCGAAAAGCTTTCGTATCCCATTTTCACCAAATTTTGTAGAAAACACCTGGCGATAGCCGCATTAGGTACTAAAAGAGTAAAATGTCCTTTGAAATTTATACACTTCAAACTGATACTAGAACTGATATTCTTTTTATTCTTAACAATGCTTTTGCGCGAATCGAAGAAGCTTTAATACGGAAGTTTATTCAAATTTAAAAGGCAATTGTAACAAAGTAAAGCTTGACAACTCGTTAAAAAAAAATTAGTACTTTTTCACTCTACATTAATCATGAAATTAAAATCGGGCAACAATAGTATTCTCTTTCATTTCACTTCATCGTTTACAAACTATAATACCACTTAAATACTATTTATCAATACCTTTTTATTGTCTTCCCTTAGATGCACCTGTCGGATAATATCGTCACATTCTACTACTGAGAGATTTAATTTAATTATTTATTTATAATTTATCCGATGCAATCACAATATCCTAAAATTTTTTATCATTTTTTTATAATCATAAATAATCATCTTAGATTTTGTATGCGAATTGGAATGTGATCTTTTCCTAAATTGTTTCTCTGAAGAACCACTTTAAATCTTAACCAGACAAAAATGTAAGCCAATTCGATCATACATGATGAAAAAAAAAATACATGTTTTGTAGATTCTCGAAAAACAAACATTAATGCGATGATACAAAAAGTAAATGATCTGGAAAACAGCTACAATATACGTAAAAAATAATGGTATAAAGTGAAAAAAAAAGAAAAAAAACTAAAACAAAAAATAGTATCCTTGAATACAATGTCGCACAAAAAAAAATAACAAAAATTTTTTCAACATTCAATTCCAAAAAAAAAAAAAAAAAAGCATGACTACGGACCAGAATGTCGAGAGAGATAATTTATAAATGATGACTATTTACTGCTTGAAAACATATCCAACCTTGTATGGTGATTATCCTTACTGATTATCCTTTTAAAAGGATATATAAAAACACAAAAAAGTATTATTAGTTGACATAAATATAGTGCGTTCAATTGAATGCTGACTGAATTCGTATTGTATTGTAATTTTTTGTAGTTCAAGGTCCGGAAATTTTTATATTATTATTGTTTTGTTTTTGTTTTTTTTTTCCATAAATAAAGTGAATTTTTTTTCATGATTGTGTTTTTTTTTCCCCCATTATCTGTCCTGATTTAATTGACTCTTAATATGTAATTTTATTGCTTGCCATTAAATCTCTGAAATCAAAACCGCAACTTTGACTTTTTGATAACATGAAAATATTTTCTACAAAAATTTAATAAAATAATAAATAATATTTTGTAAGAATACGTGTTAATTATTTGTCACTGATATGTCAATTATTTTTCAGTTAATTTCAATTAAATGTAACGTTTTATAAAGAAAATTTATGTCACTTTGTCAATTAGAGTTTATTTTGTAATATATCTGCGATTTTCGGAGACCACTAAATTCAATTTTTAAATATATATAAAATATATGATCCAGATATATGAAATATATTAATCTGGAACAATTTCAGCGCATCAGCTAGATCTAACAAAACCAAAAGATATGCTCAACCCACCATATTTAATATACGAAAATAGATAATATCTAAAAAAAATAACACTGACAGAAAGATAAACAGTTGTAAAATTAAATTTAAAAAACTGTGAAATACAAGGTAAATGTACAATCGAATAATGTTAGACCCGAACCACAAATAAATAATTATATACAGATGTCCTATGCCCATATAAGAAAATTTTGTTTTGTTAGTAAAGCTTACAAAAGAATAAAAACAAAAATAATGAAAGCTTAGAAAAAAATATAAAATCAAAGACAGAAATAAAGAGGGTTCAAGAGAAAATATTTCTGCTAAAAAGTAAATTATAATCACATTTGGCTAAACACTAAAAAGAAAAGAAAAAAAAATATTTCCAAAATCTTCGGTTCATTGGCATATGGCAAAATCTTGTATGCACTATGCGCTTTGAAAATGCAAGTGTTTTTGTTCTTTTCAATTCTTTAATTTGTCTAATCTCATAACTCATCCAACGCCTCTATACTTAAAAAGCCTCGAAACTATTTTTTGATTCGTTAAAAAATTATTTTATTTGTATGGGAAAACGATTATTTACGAAGATTTTCCATACAAATAAAATCTTCTTTTAACGAAGCAAAAATTAGTTTCGAGGCTTGTTATATATAGAGGCGTTGACTTATCAGTATAATATCACAGAGAGAGATAACTCATATACATATACAGATATTGCTAAAGAATATTTGTAAGAAATTTGAAGGTCAAGAAATAATGAATGTGCTAAAAATAAAAGTAATATGCTAATTTTTCAAAATATTCTGTCCCAATATAAATTAACAATATTTATATCGGGACAGAATATTTTGAATGAGTATGACTTTTTTTTACTATTGTTATCATTTTATCGTTTTACACGAATCTAGCCCTTTGAGATTCCTCGATACTTGAGTAAATATTTAATTTACTGTAAAAATATTGTTGATACGCTCAATTTTTCTTATTTTATATTATTTACATTATTATTTAATATATATCATTTCATTACTTATCGCAATTAATAAAATTACTATTATTAAAATTATACAATCAAAAGAAGTTTAAATTTATCCATTAAATTGTTCAATTTATATAACCCATATTACGTTCATTATTATTTACCTTTTATTTTTTTTAGAATTAAGGTACCCAAAATAACAAATACAACACCAAGAAAGCACTTCATATTTTTGGTCTTGTTTATGTTGTACAATGAATAATCACAAATAAATAACTATGTTATACTACATATAATGACTACATATGTATAACTATGTATTTATTTGTGGGATGATAATATTATCTATATATACATATATAATTTGTTTGTACCACACCATGGTTCTTCACGATGGTTTTTTATGTTGTCTTTTGTTATGATTTTGTTCTTATTAAAGCTTTTTGTCAGCTAGAGATATATGGACTAGAGAAAATAATTCAATCATTTTGTTATATGGCCATGCGACATCTTTATGTTATTTATTTGTACCCGAACCTTTAAAAAAATTCAAAACTTATAATTTTAAACTAACTTTTCAATTTTAAAATTAAAATAATTTTTTAAAGAATTTCATGATAGTTGGATAGATTTTAGCCATTTTCTTACAATTGAACAGTACAATATAGAATTTACCAAAAAACAGAAAAAAATGGTTAGGTTGCGTCAAAAAACTATCCAGAAAAATTATGACATTGCAATTTTTAAATTTAACAGCAATATCGAAAAAATCAATTGCTACAAAAGTTAATTACGAAAAAATTCCATTAATGTCAATTAAGAAACTACTAATCTGTGAAATTAGTCCAACAATTGAAATGACATTATTATAGAGCTACAATTTCTTAACACCGAGAAGAACAAATGTTTCATTACATTTAGAATCTTGTTTGAATTTTGAGATTATTTATTTCAGTCTAAAAAAATTATATTACAATTAACGAGACATATATTGGTCCCATTACACCATTTAGGAAATATTCTGTATTCGGTATAAAAAATAACGCATTGGCTAATGGATAAGCACTCAAAACTAATAATGTAACATAAGATCCTGTTTATAAACAGATGTTACGGTTTGTTTGACTGCATGAAAAAACCACATTATTTGCCCAAAAATAGTACAATCGAAATAAAACAAAAATTGTAGAACAAAGTATACTAAAGACTATCGTAAATACACTATGGAACAAAATTAGTATGTATAGCTATATATAGTTTTTTTCTATGATTGTTTTTAAAATTCTACTTTCTGTCTACATTATATTATATCTAGTTATTTAGTTATTATTATTATTTTTGTATTTTGGTGTAACAACAGTGATTTTAAAGTAGATTTTCATTGCTGAATAAATTAACATAAAGAAAAGATATAATAAAAGCCATATTAGTAAATACTTTTAGAAGCTGTTCAGTATTAAAAAAAACGCTATCACAATAAAAAAATTATAAGAAAATAATTTAAACAGGATATTCACAATTTAATAAAATTAACCTATACCTAATTACTAAATTTTAGACTTGAAAAACTTTATGAAAAATGGCTATATAACTAATTACTATGTATTAACATTTAAACTAATTTTTAATTTTTATATTAATTTTATTTGCTAACTCGTATTTACTTTGGTTCACTCATAATTACGAATGAACGTTAAAACTAATTATTAAGCTAACTTAATCTTACTTAATCTAATTATTAAACCTAATATGTATTTAGTATTTGATTCTTATTGAATGTGTTTTCCAACCACAAATAATCTCTTTTAATTTTTTTTGCCTCTATCTGGTATAGACCTGTTGTATTTTAAGTTATCTCTATTTATGTGAACCGGATTATAACCAATGATTTTGCATGTGGCCTTTTACTACATCGATATTATAGTGTAAGGACATGATTGTGGTCTTGAATATAAACATTTTGATCAAGGATATCAAATGATTGTGTGCGATAAATCCCGTGAGCATAGTTTTTTTTATGTGCTTTTCATTGTGGTAAAATGCATGTGATTTTAAACCATTTTTTAGAGTGTTTAGTATTCTATCATAATGTTTTCAAATAAATTTTATTAGAAAATTATATTTGTTTCCTTATATAAATATTTATTAGAGTAATAATATTTTTAGTCGAACTCGGGCTTTCTGGATATATTAGTATAAACTCTTATATATTTTCTTTCGAATTTAGATAATTTTTCCATTAGACTTGCACTGATACCATATTGGTATACTTTATTCAAGTTTTAGCCTAGTTAATGTTTGGTAGCAGACTATTTTATTTCGTGGTCCACCAATATATGAACCAAAAGCCCACTTTTCATTTTCTTAAATTGAAGCATTTTTCTTTTATAGCAAAAACGAGCTAGAAGTTTAGTTATCTTTTTTTTATAAAGATTTCACTAGGTTTATGTACAAATACATACCTATATAGGTTTGTATAATTTAAAATTTTTACCTTACGTAATAATATAAATTCTAGATTCAGCGATTCCATTCATGATAAATTATATACGATTATGAGATTAGATAAGAGTATATGAATTAAAGAAAATTAAACTCTCTGGTATAATATGGAGCACGAAATTCGATGTGTTATCTCAATATTTTCAAATTTACTTAATTCAAGTCAATCTAAGTGTAATATATATAATATACATTTTTTTGTACAACGCGTTTTTGTCAAATTACTTTATGCAGCTGTTTATATAAATTCAAATGTTATTTTTGCTAAGCAACAATATTTTAATATTATTATGTTTAGATTAAAATTTAATGTTCAATGTATAATGTAAAAAAATTTATTCAGGAACAGTAATTAATTTCATTAAAAATATACATTGTAAATTTTCGTTCTTTAAAAAAATTTTATTTCACCCTAATTTTATCTTTTCTTTATCTCGTTTCGGGCTCAAAAAACCGGAAGAAATGAAATAGCATTAATAAATTTTAATTCAATTCATTTTATTTCATCACCTACTAAATACCAATTACTTAAATTATACACGAGTACATTCTTTTCTATAAAAGTTTTCACTAATCCATAATTCAATAACAATTATTAAATTTTGAAAAACAAACAAAAAAGAAAAATAAATAATTTCAAGGACCTAAAGCAATTAATTTTGACCTTAATTTGAACCCAAATTTAACATTCAATTATCAAAATATAAAATCAGTTGTTTCAGTATTAGTAGTAATAGTTATTATTGTTATTATTATAGACTTTTTATTCCAAAATAGTCTCAATTATAAAATAATTGATATAAAATAGGATGAAAAACAATTGAATAAAATTGATTTAATATGCCTAATTTTAAGAATAAAACCTATAAATATGCAAGGATATTTGAGATTAATTAATCAGCCTACACATAATATAGAAACATGAATAATAATCCTGTTTTAGGGCATTATTTTGATAATTTTTGAAATTTTCACTTCCAATATGAAATTATGATAATTACAAATTTATTTCATGCTTTACAATATACAACTAAAAACGATGGAGCACTGAGCTGTTCAGTTTCGATAATCATTGTTTCAATTCACTTTACTTTTATTTATGTAACTGAATATTTTTTTATACCACATTATTTCCAAGTATAGCTTCCACTCTGTTTAATTTAGTAAAAATAAATTTTAATAATATGATTTAGGTATTTTAATATAGCTTTAGGTTATTGATTTGAGTTTATCTGAGTATTTAAAAAATATTTAGAATAATAGAGAATAACTGTAGAGGATATTGATGGTCGGCTTGCTGCTGTATTGGATATTATTCAAAGTAAAACGGTATGGACTTGATAATTTCAATAAAAAAAAACATCGGGCATTGCATTAACGAACCTGTATCTTACAAACGACCTTGTGGAAAAATAGTTAACTCAGAACCGTATAAATTGCATTATAGAAAGTTTAAATAGTTAAAAAAAATCAAATTTTGATGCTTTCAGTGACTTTTATATGTGAATAACCGGAAATATCACAGTGTTTACAAATGTCTGCCATTAGTTTTCAGTGGTATTATGTTAAAATTTCAGACTTTTTTTTTCTTTTCTTTTATGTTATGTTGCAGTAATTTCGATAGAATATCTTTTCGTACAATAAATAAAGGTACAATACTGCGTACTTTAATTAAGTGTTATTATTTATTAATAATTTTTTTTTAGCATATCTACTAATTAAATGTGAAAAACTTTTAATATTGTCAGGAGCCAAACTTTTTTAAATAGCATATGTAGTTCTATTTTATTCAAGTTTTTATCGCATTATACAGGTTTGAAATTATATTAATTTATTTACTCGTCTACCAAGATCTTACAGTATAGCAACAACAACTAACAAAAAAGAAACTATACAGGGTGTTCCAGAGCATGCGTATCAGCTTTTTAAGAGGGGAAAGAGCCGTTATTTTAAAATTATAAAAAAAAATATTATCTAAATCGAGGGTGCTCTATCGATTGGTGATATTTTCAACTTCCGGGAAGGACAGCAAATCGGTTTTTTAAGACCAAAAATCGCCGAAATTGACCAAAATCGAGATTTTCAAATGCGAAGGGGTATTTTTTTGAAACAAATTCGGATTCTACGTCAAAAAATAAGAAACTTTTGTAAAGTAAATTTTTTTTTTCTTTGTTTAAACTTTGTAGGAACCCAAAGATAAAAATACTGAGATAAAAAATATGATAACATGAAAAACAAATTTATTTATAAAAATGATTATCCTTAATTTTGAAAAATGGAAAGTATTGAGCATTTTTGTTTTATTGATATTAATTTTAAAGAAAAATACTAATCATTTAACATAATTTTCTTTTTTTTGTCGTAGAATCTGAATCTGCATTAAGAACTAGCCCTTCCCATTTGAAAATTTCGATTTCGGCCAATTTCGGCGACTCTTGGTCCTAAAAACCCGATTTGCAGTCCTTCCCGAAAGTTGAAAATATCACCAATCGATAGAGCACCCTCGACAAAATAACGACTCCTTCCCCTCTTAAAAAGCTGATATGCATGCTCTGGCACACCCGGTATATAAAAATAAGAAAAAAATAAAAAAGAGTACTTAAAATTATTCAAAAATATCATTAACATATAACGCAAAATCTTATAATACGAAATAGAAAAACATTTAGCATAGCGGAACATCTTGAAACCGGTTATTTTTATAGTATACCTAAATAGTTCAATGATATTGCGTATCCAACAAGGTTTGCGATCTAAGTAGTCTAGCTATATATAAGCCCAAACTTTGTAATATATTGAATGAATCAATATGCGATGTCAAAATATCGCGAGACACACATAACACAGCAAACAAATCTTCTATTAGACAACTTTGTTAAACCTAAAAACTTGCACCTTGCATCTTGCATATAACACGCTTTGAGTCTAAAATCGATAAACAAAACTCAACATTTTATTATGCAACCTTTGTGATTATATAATCTACATGATCTTTGAATCAAAATTTTTGATAAACATAAATCCCCAAATCTTTTACATTATTCAACATATTTTTAATAATTATAATTTATAGAATAGTCAAATGTTATAGGTAACAATTTTCTAAAATACAACTTTATGGAAACTAACTATAGTTTAGTTCTAAACCATTATTTAGAGTTATATATATTTTATCCCAATGAGTACTGGACATAGGTTGCAAAATCTATAAAACATTTTGCTTTCATCGGGAAGAGAACTTGGGACTTGTCAAATGAAAAACAGGCTCTCATCCAGCATGTAATAGATTACCAATTGACAAAAATTTACATATTTAAATTTCAGAGATTGAAATTAATTGAAAATAATATTAAATCAGGCTCAAAATATTGAGTTATCATTTGTTCCCAGTCAATCTAATTTATTTTATATCTATAATTATAATTGACAAGCATTTAGGTACCTGCGCAGTAGACACCTTTTCATTTTATCTCGCTTCTCCTTAATGAACTCAACTTTCATATTAGAAGGGAAACTCTTCATTTACGTAAACCTAATGCAATTTTTTACATAACCACAAAAAAAATTGTCATGATTAGTTGAAACAAATAAAAACTATCATACTATACCTACTTTAGCATTGCCGTATAAATGAGAAAGAAAGAGAACACAGCACATGCTTCTGTAAACTTTTATATACAAATTTTTATTGGGCTGACAAAAGATTTGAAAACGCTTATGAAATTTTTATATGCGGGATTATTTATTAAGTACATAGTGAGAAAAAAAGTTCGGACAATAATTAAAGATTTTATATTGAAATTTTAAACAAAGACAACAGAAAGTAATTTTTTTTATGTTAAAATTTAACTTTTAATAGATACCACGATAAATAGTTTCATTTTAATACGAACAAATTATTATTTACACACATTCTATTTGAATTTTATCTTATTAATTTCGCTACACCTTTTATTTCCTTCATTTCACTTCATTCGTGAACATACAATTCAAATTACTGTTTATTTCTAACAATTTTTTTTTTTAAATGTATGGGTGTGTTAGCAAAATACATATCCGAGTTTGACTTCTTATTGATTAGAAATTCTTTGCTTTCAATAAATCTATTTAAATAATACGTCAAATAAAAACAAAAACACAAGTTCATCTAAAATAAAAAAATATAAAAACAACAAAAACAAAAATAGAGTGTCTATAATTATAATAGCCATGCATTTAAAGGACATGCGCAGTAAGCACCTTTTCATTTTATCTCGCTTCTTCTTAATGAACTCTCAATATGAAAATAAGTTGTATATTTGGCCGAAATGCGCATACGGGTTAAACAAATTTCTATTTGGTTTTATAATATTCAAACTTTTAAGTAAAATAGAGCCATTTTGTGTCATTCAACATCTTATTATTTTTATACTATTCTGTATAATGTTATTATTATGTTCTGTTTAAAATTTTAACTTTGGCTTTAACTTAAATTATAATTACAAAACAGGGGCCCCTAGTCTAAATATATTTGACTTTCAACTCCACAAAACCCATTAGTTTCAGTACATTTAAATCACATCGAAAAAAAACTATCAAATAATAATTTATTACTTTGTCAGAACAACAAAAAAACTTAAACCCAAAATGTTTAAAATTATATTTTTTTGTTAAATAGCTATTATTGCAAACTTTATTTCGGCCTACTGAATTTATAAAATTGAAAACTTTTGACGTGTTTTTAACACTTCGAAAAAATTTAAAATTTTACTATTTTCCTTTTTTTCAAACACATAAAATTTAACTGACATTTTAATAATTAAACTGGCTTCAACAATTCTACTATATCTCTAATTCATATTATACACATCTGAGTTTGGGTTTATTTTATAGGTTTCCCCCATGTGTATATAAATATACATTTTATTTTTACACATCTATTAATTACCTTTGCAAGTGATCCTCGTCGAATGTAAAAAAAAAACAACCAAAAAAAAATCAATTTTCATTTTACAAAATTACCCTCAATTTCACATATCTGTCTACTCTTTTATGGAATAAAATCTGGGTCTTTTCACTCTCAGATACCAAAAACATTTTTCAAACAGGGACAAAATGTATATTCATTTGAAAAAAAATTGTAACTTAAGAAGATGAATGACCTCAAGGGATTAAAATAAATATGTTAACACATTTCTCATCCCTATCAATGATTTTTTTTTTCATTTTCAAAATACATATTTTTTTAATTTCATTTTTTCACCATCTTCACCACCCTACGGGAAGATTATAACTAGGACGTGCAAATTTTCTTGATTCTTTTGTTTCCGTTTTTATGGATAGATACTTTTTCGAATATTATTACTGTTATTTAATAGAAAGCATTTTTTTAATATAAAAGAAATATTATAGAAACTATAAAATAGAGGAGAGGGATTTATTCAAGGATGTGACATTGCACTTCCGCTCATAAGTTCATTGTGAACGTCTATGAGAGTTAATAGAAACAAAATAAGAGAAAAACTATGGGAGACAAAGTAAACAATAACCAAAGTAAACAAAACCAATGCGACATCTGATGGTAAATATCAAAATTGTTAGTTAGAAAATTGACATTTTATATATGAAGCTTTTATAGCAAAGGATAAAGAAAAAGTAGGGAGATGTAGAAAATAACCATTTCTTTGTTAATATTATTTTGATACATTCTCTCATCTGGAAATAAATCACAACAACAAAATTCTAGACAGTGTCTTTATACAAAAAAAAAATAAAATAAAATCAAAAATATATACCTAAGATTAATTTATCACAGAAATACAAAAGAAACAACCGAAACTTTTTCCCACCGATTGAGACAAAAAAAAAAAACCAAAACAAGAAGAAAAAAAGTAACCAATTTATATAATGACAATTTACGAAGAAAATTTGTAACAATTTATCTCTTTATTCTTTCCGGCTATACAAAACACTCTAAATCTCTATACACACTCTTGGGTACTCGAAAATAAAGATATCTTTGGAGTTGAGAAATGACATTAGACAAATTGTCCTTCATTATTTTTATGGTAACGTAATTACTTATGTCATTTTGCAAACAATAACAAAAACAATAACAAAAACAACAACAATAACAACACAAAATTACTGTGTTGAAAAGCTTTGAAGGAAAAAATCAGAATTCAGAAAGCATTTTTTTTTTAATGGAATTTTTTAGAAAATTTTAAAGAGAATATTTTTTAAATTATTTTTATTTTTTTTTATTTAAAAATTACTAATAAATTGTCATCGCTTAAGTTTTAAATTTAGGTTTGTGGTCTGTGGTGGTATAACAACAGTTAAGGGTTGACAAAAAACATTTTTAGAATAATTCTACGAAAAAATATCACAAAAACTTGTAACTTACCTGGGTGAAGGCTAAATACTGGAAAAATTGTTTGAAATATAGAAAAATATTTCGAGAAGTTTTCAAGGAGCAAAAAAAATGCTTACAACAATATACAATGAGTTAATCGAGCTTCAATTACACTTAAATATACAGAAAATTTATCAAAAAGGTCAGTCTTTATTGTTTTCCTAGGTTTCTTCAGCATTCAATTTTAAGGTGAAATTTTGGTTTTTTCAATTTATTGTCTTTAACAATTTTTTTCTTTGAATATTATATTTTATGAAAATTTAATGGAAAACTCTCAGAGATTATAAACAAATGAAACATCCGAGAGGACGGTAGTGAAGTAATGGTAACAAATAAACAAGACCTCGATCGCAAACTGGTTAAAATAGACTTGATCTGCTTAATATCTATAAAGCTTACATATACGATCTAAAATGGAGTATAATTCACATATATGGGTGGGCGTCTCAATGACTGCTCTAAGCTTTTTCTAACAGAGTACAAAAACGCCCTATTCGTCATATAAATAGTGTAAATGTCTTATCACCTCTCGCTCTACTTGATTATCATTGTATCGCTGGACTAGTAACTCTATTTGATATATATCTTGCGGTATTGAGCTAGGAAGAATTAGAATAACTACTTCCGCCTTTTAAGCAATTGCATAGAAAAGCGCGAGAGGCTGCAAATGCTTATCCGTGAAAATAACACGATGGTTCAAGACTGGTTATCAAAATTCATTTATAGAACTTCTATCACCTTCCATTACAAGCATTTCCAAAAAGGGATAGTTTTTATGTGTTTGATTTACAAAAATCAAACACATCAATAACATATTTCGGAACTCCTCGCCGAACCTTTTTTCTTCTTTCTCTTTTTCTTTTCTCTAACTATCCTTTTTCTATTTTTATTCCAAAAACTAACGGTACAAAAGTATAAAGATTTCTCTGACATAAGTTTTGGCTAATAATTTTAATAAAAAAAAGACCTACAAGATTGATATGCGAAACAAACTAGATGAACGAAGCCTATGGGAACGATCAAAAACAGAGAAACAATAATGTAACTGTTAATAACCACAACTAAAAGTCAAGTTTTTTAAAAATCAAAACGAAATTCTACATAAAAAAAGATGAACAAATATAATTTATATATATTATAAGTCATCCTTTTACTGATCGATATAAATATTTATACATAGGACCTGTACTATTCATTTTCTATTGTATTATGTATTGTATACATCTATTGTATACATTTAAATCCTTTTATTTACTTTATCAATGGTTTTGTTACCCACTCTTTCCGATAATGAATTTTTTTTATTTCTATTCATTTTCAAAAGGATACAATAGAAAAGACATAATAAATATCTGACCAGGATGTAAGAGTTCATTTGCTTCAAACGATGAATGCTAGTCATAAATAAATAGTTTAATAGAGTTCGGTTGAAGTAACAAAGCGTTTTGAATCATTATAGCCTTGCTGTTTAAAAGCGTTTAATAAATTTACACTTTGGTGTTTCGAAATAGAGAAGTTTGGAGTTTAAAAGTTTTGACAAATTGAAGCAAAAACGACTTCGTCAAACTTCCACATTGAAGAAGTTTATAGAATATTATCCACACCAACAATAATTTTCTATAAAGGAATCATTTCCTAATGTTTGGGTAGCGTGTAAAAAAAAAAAAAACAATCTGATTTGAAGGTAAGTAAACTACTGAACTACGTCGAAATTTACACCTTCAATAAACAGTGTTATAAATATGCAAACTCTAAAACCAAAATACCGTTACGAGTTCCGGACATTTTTCTATTCATTCCATTTGCATTCTAGACTTGTGTTAAATCTTTCATAATCCTAACATTAATTTTCAATCTGAGTACGCACTTATAATTATTCCACAAAAGTATACAATAAGAGCATGCTAGGCGTATCGGACAAGAGTATATTATATGGGATAGTATCCTAAGTCACGTTTTGCAAGTAATGTAAGCCCCTGTTCAAGAGCTTTACAGTTGCGCATCTGAATTAGATGTCGATCAGTCAGATACAAACAAATTATTCAGTATTCTGCTTTCAAAAATGAGTTTTTAATATGGAAAAACTACTTTGAAGTTGGTATGTTAAGAGTTATCCAACACATTCCACAATAAAATATTTTGAAGTTTTGACCTCCAACATAAAAATTGAAATTAAATTTATTTCTCAGGATTATTATAAAAGTTCATTATATCAAATTTATTTCAGTTATAAAACTTTGTTTCATAAAAACACCAATAAGCTAATTAGCATACTAAAATTACATACCAAAATTTAAATAATTGTTATTAAGTTTCACCGATTTTGTTTTTAGATAGAATTTATTAGATTCAAAAAAAAAAATAAAAAAACAGAAACCTAATTAAAATAAAATTATTATTTATCCAAATTATTTTTTTCAATAGAAATAAGATAACTCAAATTAATTCTCGAAATTGTAATTTTAGAACATCGTAAAAAAACAAAATATTCAAAAACAAATTTTGACCTTGAATATTATATTATAATCGGAAGTTGATAAAATCCTTGGTAAACAAAATAATATCCTTGAAAACGTTTGTTTTTTTTTTTTTTTTTTATAATAATGCCTTGATACGCATTCATTATTTTGATATTTTGAATTATGTTTTTATTAGACCTTGAATTTAAAATAATAATTATCTTGTCATAATCACAGAATTAGAATTGTGTTTATGTTATGATAATAAGAAAATATTTTAGTATTTAAGAAGAGTTTAATTTAAATTATATTTTTGGTTTAAAAACTATATTTAAACTAGGGGCCCCTGTTGAGTAATTATATTTCAAGTTGAAGTCAAATTTAAAGTTTAAAAAAACAAACAGTAATTTACGTACTGACATAGACTTCGCCCCGATATAGCAGAAACCACTCGTGTTTAATAAAACGTTTTGTGGTTAGTAAGTTTTATTTAGGACACATAAATGCACGTCCTTCATATACTGCTTCGTTTCCGATATATTCCCTATAGTAAGTGGCTAAAAGTGGATAAAATTACTAAAAATAAGTTTGGTGGATAAAATTACTAAGAATAAAAAAAATTTTCATTAAAGAGGTATGTATATATACCTACATAATACATAATTTTAATAAAAACTATATTATAAAAAAGATAAAAATAAAGAATTCAAGTGATTTGTTTTTTTGTTGTTTTTATATTTTTTATTTCAGATGTATGTATTTGTTTTTTAGTTTTTATTAGACATATGTACATCGATTCATTTGCAAGTACATCATATAAATTATAAATTTGTTTGCTTTTGTTAATTATTTTAATGAGATTTTAGACAAAATTTTAAGTTTATGCAGTTATTATTCAAAACGGTAAGTCTGATACTAATTCAATATATACCGTTAATTAGGTGTATTAATTCTAAAAAAAAGCAACGAAGAAGATGTTGTTCTAGTTTCAATTTCTTCTGAGCTGTAGTTGATATTCTTTAGACATAATTTTTCTAATCCGATTTTCTTTAACCCTCTATAGCCCAGGTAAATTTAAAGATAGAACCCTCTTCTAGAACAATTTTGTTCCTAAAATACTCCAAGGAATAACCCCTTAAAAACTTTTTGCTGTAAACCAGACCACCCTATATAAAGATGATGAACATAATAGTACAATAAAAATTATACCTACATTGTACCTATATATACACATATTATGTACGTAAAAACAAAAAAATTGATTTGAAATTTTAAATCAAAAATTTTCAATTTACATTTATTATTCTACATGTAATCAACGCTGTATCTTCTACTCCAAATGTACATATACTATATACTATGTATTTACATATGAGTGAAGTAGATTTATGTAGATACGTAATTTCATAAAAGTAAAAAAAATTAATTTTTGTGAAAATTGTAGGTATATAAATATGTATGTACTATGTATGTATTGTAATTCTGAAACAGATTAAGCTCACAATTCTGCAAGAGAATTAATAAAATTTGGGTCTATACTTTCATTGACCCAAATGGTGTTTATTTATAAATTAGGAATATTTTTGGTAAATTGAAAAAATAATATAAAGTTAAAATGCTTGTCAATTATAATTATAGATTATTTTACTCATATAACGTACGAGCTATTTTATTTTAATATTAGTTTTAATAAAACACATTATTAGAAATAAAATATCAGTCCACAGAATTCAAAATAAGTTGTAAATGTAAACGTAGCTTTTAAATTATCTACTTTCATCTTTGAGGTACGTACCAAAAGAAGGTGACATATTTGGATATTTGGATGTATCAAATATATAATAATACAATGATTGGAATTTTGCAATCGCTATAGCAGCCCTTGATTTAAGTATTTTCAATGGCATCTTTAAATCTTCAAATAAACTTATTTTGTAAATAATATTTTTACATTTGAGTTCTAAAGTTGATTCGTATTGTACTATTACTTTTTCTTACATTTGTTTTACTTACTAAATACACTTTTAAATTAAATCTTATATATAATACACAAGATGAACGACATGGTGAGAAAAAAAGCAAGAATAATTGAATAATAAATTATTTATACCATAAAAATATTAAAATTGTAGCAAGTTCTTGGTGCTGAATACTTAAAACATTTAAAATATTTACACCAAATAAATGACGGTTATTCTCAAGTTGAGCGACATCTATACTCTAAAATAAATTTCAATCATGGACAATTTTTAAAAAGGCTTCATAAAAATTCTGTCATTTTAAATAGACACAAAAACTTATAGAAAAAAATACAAAAACAAAAACACAAACAAAAATTGAAAACAAAACAGAAAAACAAAAATTAGATCAGATCATAAAAATGATATAATAATGGTTCGTTCGTTTGCTTCTGCTAGGTATTTCAAAAAAAATATATACATTAAAACACGGTTATAGTCATTCGCTAAATTTCAGTAATATTTCTGACTATAACCATTTTATGACTATAGGCGTAGTTAAAAAAAAAATTGCATCTTTATAAACAAAATCAAATTAAAAAAAATATCTTTCGTATATCAATTTGAAACTTTATTTTATTCATAAATAGCAATTATTCTGTTATGTAATCACAAAATATACATATTTGTAATAATGAACAGCAAAAGACAATATATAAATCAGTTCTTTAATAAAATAATTCACTTTTGACTTATTTCTTTGTTTTATTGAAAAAGTTGGCGTTATATTTTAATGTGACTATAAACCACATCGATTGTATGAACTTATGAAGCTTATTACTTTCTTTTAAAAAAATTGTTGACTATAACAAAATAATTGTGACTACAAACGTTTTTGACTATAAACGAATTAAAATACATAGATCTACTACGTTGGAAGTAATGGGAATTTATTGTGTTGAGTTTTATTGAAATTAGTACTAATTTCATCATAAAGTATTAGATATCATACTTTAATTTCATGCTAAAGTATATATATTCAATAATCAAGCGATTCAGCAAACAACTACAATTATACCAAAACAAATATTTCTTTTTATATAAAATCGTACCTGAAAGAACTACTTCTGTGCAATTGCACAGGGGATTCACTAGTTTAATATAATATCTACTACTTAGTTTCTGCAATTTTTGAATTACATACTCTGTATGAACTATGAACTCTTTCAGCGAAAACAAACACAAAATAAAAAAAATAATCGGTTAAAGGAGTGAAAAATACAAGCTATTCCACTATTAGGAAGACGATTTGTCCACTAGTTAAAATCAATAACAATATATTACCAAAGTGGACTCAGTCATATACTTGAGGCTTCATTTGGATCAAAAATTACATAAAAGAATTACATGAACTTTTCCGAACTTGTACCAGTACCAAATGTACCACATAAATTTCCAGATTAAATTAGGAATTTTACATGGATTATTTCAGAATTTGTACCACATGGAATTTTTCCCACATAGTACCAATAATTTCTCTTTATGAATACTGAAAAGTAGTGGTAGGAGTACCCTTTAAAATTTTGTACCAGCAATATTTCCAACAATTGTTCCTTGTGCTGGAAAAAATACTGAATTACGATCCAATAATATTTTCAATGAGAATTCCAACACTTAATACAATACAAATAAGCAAATACTTGTTTCCAAAGGGAAAATACAATGGATTAAATATTGGTCCAACGATGTACACGTTTAGAAAAACATTATCATACAAAATATACCAATACTATTGACCAATAGGACTTTGTACCAATACTAAATTTGTACCAAACAAGGAAAAGAGGATGAAATAATATTAGAAAAACGTAGGACAAACTATAGGAAAAACCATATGAAAAATTATAGGAATAATACAAGGAAAAGAGGATGAAATAATATTAGAAAAACGTAGGACAAACTATAGGAAAAACCATATGAAAAATTATAAGAATAATACAAGGAAAAGAGAGTGAAATAATATTGGAAAAAACGTAGGAAAATTTATAGGAAAAACCATATGTAAATAATATAATACTTGGTACAAAATATGGAAACATTGTTGGAAAAAAGGTTAGAATTCCTTTAGGAATAATGATAGGAATTTATTACGGAAAAGTAGTAAGAAAACTATGACATCATTAATTTTTATTAGATACATTTAAGGTACATTTTCTGACAAAAATTCGGACATTGGTACATTTTAAAAAAATGACTACTTTTATAAGGAAAAAACATTGGAATTCCAAATAATTCTAATTCAGTTTTTCCGAAAATATGTACCATTCTGTAGCATTGGCACGTGGTAGAATTTCGGAATAAATATTTGGTCAATTACGCTACGCCTATAGTTTTCAAATATATACATAAAGACAAATTGGCAACAAATCACGACTCCACAAATGCCACTGTAGTATCGAACTGTAGAGTTCAACAAGCAACTCCAACAAAGCAATTATAGAATGTTTTGAAGTAAAAGTACTTAAAGCAATCATTAGCGGTATTTTCAAAACTCAGTCATAAGAAATTAATTACATTATATGAGATCAGTAAAATAGGAAATAAATACTTTAATTAAACTTGGAGATATGGGGCCCGGTCAGCAGGAGCCTCTCAAATTAAATACCCATCAGTGCAACAATTTCTGAGACAAACAGGTAGGCAATATAGAACGTTAAAATATTTCTTAACAACGGAGCTTACTCTCCGTTTAAGTTACTCTCCGGAGGTCAAGACTAACCACTTGATGCTGTCAAATAACATGAAAATCTTGGTAGTATATTTTATGAAATTACGCATATTCAGTTAGACCCATCTCGCGAAATCGCGAGAAAATATCTTTGTATTCTGTTAGACACCACAGAATCACAGTCTCGTGAATAATTTCTGTTAGACCTTTGACGAGACTTGATAGCCATTTTTTGTCTCGTCAAAAATTGTAAACTTTAAATTTGATTTTGTGTTTTTTTTTATGGAAAAATTTTATAAATAAATAAATTGAATAGATAAAATAGTTAAGTAAAGATTAATAAACAATTTTTCATTATTTTTTTTTGCATTATTAAAATTATGTTTTTGTTCTGACAAAAAAAAACATTTTTACTATTACTGTTTTACTACCGTACTAAACTAAAAAATATTTAAAACATAAATATATTTAAATTTATTTTTTATTTAAAAAATATTTTAAAACTAAACTCCACTAAAAAAATTTTATAAACCATATTTTGTTTATATACCAATAATTTTGTTTGACAGTAAAAAATGATCAGTACTGCCAACAAATAAAATGTTTTATCGCCCCGCTTACAGTGTCTAACAAAATGCATATTCAGCGAGACGAGACGAGATCAATTTTGTTTTCTCGTCAACGATGGGTCTAAGAGAATATGGGTGATACGCTCATAAGCCAACTTAAAATTATATGCATTATTATAATAATAATTTACCTGATATTTATTAGAATTTTTTTTTTTTGTTAAAATTTTTAAATTTCTATGACTGATTGTAAATAAACGTAGAAGTAATAACAAACAAAAAATTACCCGATATTGTGGTATTAATTATAATATAAAGGTCAACACTCTACTAGCATCTACTTAATAACATTAACCTAAAACACCAAATGACAGTGCGTTGCCGATTTAAAGCATCAACTGATAGCGTTGATAGTTTTAAATAGCTATAATGCGTCCATTTAACTAACTCTTACTAAAAAGTCAAATAAAAAATCCAATTTGTTTGCTATGTTTTTCTATAAAAGAATTTTGTATATACCCCACAATTTTTTGTAAATAAGTAAGTAATAAATTATACAACACTAATGGTCAGCCCATTACTGTATAGTTTTATAAAGAATTTGTGAATTCCAATTTAATTATAATTTTTGTTGTACTTTTAATTTTAAGCAAATATTGTATATATATAATAAATTGATAAAAAATTGAATTGAAAAAAAAAAAAAAAATATCAGTTCCATAATTTAAGTAAATAATGTATGGTAAGAAAATTTTTATCAAAAGTAGAGAAAGTATATTAAAGCTACAATTATACCAAATAAGCGTAATTTTATTTGCTTTGGCTATGCAAAAATATTATATTTTCGAATACAAAACTATAGAATTACTAATATAATATTCACTGAAAAACAAACTATAATATAATGCAAACCTTTGGCAGTCTTGTATATGAATTAAAAAATACTTAGAAATACATATGAACAAATATTTGATTAAAAACTCAAATTTGATAACCACATGTCCATATATTATTAAAAGCAAAGTTTTTACATCAATTATTTTTTCAGTTTAATTCCATTTAATTGCATATCAGCTGCAACTGATTTTTTTTTATTAATGATTGCGACCAATATATCTGTAGAAATCAAATATTGCAAATACAATCTGAAGTTGCGGTTTCACAATGTTACCTTGTATTTAAATGATTAATAAACAGATAGCATCATTTTGTTGTGATTGTCAGATCTTATAATTTTGTGGTTATTGTGACACTTTGTTTACACTCTATTAAGAATAGTAATCATATAAAAAGCAATGTCAATGTCATTTCAATTGTTTCTTTTTTTTATTTCTAATTTTATTTTTTTTACCATTAAATTCAAGATAATTTAATCAAAATTTCTTTATATACAAATTCAATATTTTAATTAAAAAATTTAAATTATATTTTAAATAGAAATTTTCGAAATATCTACACTAATAAAACTGTACACAATAATGTCAAAAATAAATAATGTACATTTAAGCGTCCTCTAATTGGGTAGACGATAATATTTTTCTTGTAAAACATTAATGTCTACATTATTGCTCTTGGGTGACAATTTTGTTTCCAAGAAAAACAAAAATAACAAAAAAATTAAAAATTAAATTACATAAATAATGAAAACAGTTTGTTTTAATTAAATACAAAATGCTGGAGGATTTTCAAAATAATAAATTTTAAATTTTTTATAATATTTCTTAATAAATTTTTCTTCATTTTATACAAAATCTTAATTTGCCTTATTTCAAAAAATATATTTTATTTTTTTATTAACTTTTTTTAGTAATTAAAATGCTAATAAGGATAATCACAATTTTTGCTAGTCTATCTATTTTAATATGAATTAATATCTATTTATCTTAATAACTGTTATACTTTTATTTTTTTTTATTTTTTGTTTAAATTTATTTTATCAAAATGTACAGGGTAATTCAAATTCTAAATCGTCGTTCTGCTATTATACTGTTGTATATCGCAAAATCGAATAAAATGAGTTGAAAATGTCATCTTTATTTATTTTTGATGTTCTATCGATATGTGTAGGCATTGGCCTATGTAACATAGATGGAGGGATATTTCATTGCTACCTTGCTGTAAGCGACACCAAAATTGATGTTTTTATTTTTATTTTGACTTAAATGCCAAAACTGTAAATTAATGTTTTGGGATTCGGGCAATTATTTTGACGTAGGTTGACAAACAACAAATTAAGCATTTGGAAAATTCGATTTAAGCAAACATTAAGATTAATTTTTTAAGCTGTTAACAGTTTATAGTATTTTATGCCTTTATTGAAGCTGGGCTTTTAGTTTTAAGTTCATAGTTCTTAAAATAACTTAATATTTTGCTTAATAAAACGAAGATTGAATTTCAAAACTATTATAAATTTAGAATAAAATTAAAATCAGATTAAAAAATAAAACACTTATTTTGGCGTATAATACAATATTTTTTTATCGTACGTGTATACAGAATGAATGAAAACTGCATCAAAATGACGTATATGGTAAGATGGTTTTAAGTAAAAGGTAATTCTTGTTCCAAATAACTTTGTTTTTATACCTCTAAGAGATAGCTTATGAATCATACTACTACTAAACATTAAAAAAAAATAAAACTTTTTCGGCTCAATTTTGTTTTATTTCGTCTCAAACTTCAAACTTAATTTCCCAAAATTCGATTTTCTGGATATACTACAAAATAATTGGGGAGACGACGAAATGTATTTACATGTGAACATTTCATTGAACTGTTAAAGGATTTGCAAGACAATTTTATTTATTTTATGAAATTTGTTTTTTAAACTATATAAATTCTGTATCTATTCTAAATAGTGTAGGTGTTGGAAGCTCCTGCTAAACCTAATAAAGCAAAATCCGGTATTAAAATAATCTATTAATTCGCAAAATAAATCCAAAATGATAAAATCTAGTAATGATAATACCGCTAAGATAACACCGCTAGAACTAGAAAGATCTTCAGAATTGATACTTAAGATATTTAAATCACTGATTTATGCTAAATTCCATTCAAATACATTTAAGAGAAATATTGGCGAAAAAGTTTTGTAATACTGTAAATAACCAGTTATCAAATTTATTTACTTACTTTTATTAAGCTACTAGGCAAGGAAGCTGAACTCTCACTTCTGTTTTCTTGTGTAATAATTCATTCTTTTTTAGATTTTAAACTTAAATAAAAAATAACGTCAATCTTTTAGCCTTCCACAATACCGCAGTGTTTTTTTTAAGGCCATACAAGAAGCTTTAAATTGAAAGAAATTTAGCATGATATCTTTCAAAAATTATATTCATAGATAGTTAGGCAACAATTAGATTACTACAATCGGTAACCGCGGCAATCGGTTATGGTGAATCGGTGAATGATCCAACAGATCCTGACTACAATCATTGTATCATCATGTCTACCACACTCTTCAGCCACAGTTGAACGTATATTTTCAACCATTTTTTTTAAATAAGACAAAAATTCGGAATAGAATCGGAACAAAAACATTAGAAGGTATCTTGCATGCAAAAAGAAATTTTCAAAATAAAAATTGTTATGAACAATTATTTTCAGAAAAACATTACGATCGCTTTAACATAAATATTTATGATCATTGTAATGAAAAAAATTAAAAATATATAATGATCAATTTAAAAAAAAATTGTATTTGAATATGAACTAATTTAATAATTTGTGATATCTAATTTTTATGTTTGTTAAGTTTCTTTTATTTTTTGTTATTTAATTTTATTTTGTAATTGGAATTTTTGAAAATCAAAAAATATAAACAAATAATACTTAATGTACAGTCATTTTTTCTAAAGTACAGTAAAATTTAGGAAAACGTACGGTAATTTTTTTAAATACACTTAGCAACACTGCAATCATAAGTTATTATAGAGTTAGTTGTCAACATTTCACCTCAAAATTATTCAATCTATTCACCAAAAATGAGAGAAAATAAATCACCACACCACGATCACACCTACACAATCAGCACACCATCCTATTTATACAAATTTCAAGTGAATGCATAGCATGTAAGAAGTTGTAAAAAAAATGTTTATTATTTTTTTTTATACTTATTCATTGATAGTGAAAAATATCAGTATATTTAAATTCCTGTTCTGTTAAAAACGTGAAATATGGCTTTAACTTGAATTATAATTAATAAATAGGGGTCTCTACTGTAATTAAATTGTCAAATATCTCTTTATGTTTACAACTATGCATATGTAAGATTTCAAATTAAAAGTAAATTTGTTGGTGGTTATGAAATCAGGGTTTTTCCAGATTAAACGATATTAGATAAAATAGATTTTGAATTGTGGATTTATGTCAGTTGCACCCGTTCTTGATATTTAAAAATACGTATTCCAATATTTCAAATAGTTTCTTTAATTTTTTTTTTTTTTAATTATTTTTCGATAATACAAAAGATTATCCTTGGATATTGTGATGAGTGAAGCTTCTTGTAAAAGGATTATAAAAATTAATTTATTTGTATCCTTTATTTAATTTTTATTCTCTATTATTATAATATTATAGTTTTTGTTTTATTTTAATAAATTAATTCCAACTTATTATTTTCATAAATCCTTTTTTATATTATTTTGTATATTTGGTTTTTTTATAAATCGAACGAATTAGACCTGGGATTTTCCAAATCGATTTTTTTTTTCTGTAAATAATTATTTTAAATATTTAACTATATTATAATGTAATTTATTTATTTAATATAGCCACGTTATATTTATTTAATTTTATATTAATTAAAATAATAATTGAACACGTGTGGGTTTTAAATTGTGGTTTGACAATTTTCTGGCTCTGTCAACTTAATTATTATAATACCTATACATACAAAATTGATGTTTTGATAAAAATTGATGTTATGAGTTTTATTTAATATTTAATTTAAATTAAGTAAATAACTAGACTGCCGTTATAAAATCATGTATATTAATAATAGGTATAGGTATATAATTAAATATAATAATAAGACTAAACAAACATCAAGTTGATAAGACAAATTTAATTTTTAATCGTTTGTCTGACCTACATTTTTGCCGCTTTACATTTTCTATATTTTTGTGAATATTACAGAAATTTTGAATGTGAACCAGAAATGAAGTGTCGTGAGTTTATAAAAAATTATGAATTTGAGAAAAATTGTATTGTTTCCAAAATATCGTAGCACTCTACTTTTAAGTGGTATTTTTAACGTCTACATATATTTAAAAACTAGCTTTGTAACCCGCCATAAATCACGGAAGCAAAATAAATTCTAACATTTCTTCCTTCATTAGAGTTTTCATTTCAAAATTAAGAAAAATACGTCAATAAATTTATCATACCTTTATTTTTGTATCATAACGTTTTTAATTACCATATAAACAGAATATTTGTAGTAAGGTGCAAAATTTTCTATTCCCTAAGGGTCATTTACTCGATCATTTTAGCGACATCCTTTTTGCCAACATTGAAAATTTATCGTGTAATTCAGAATCAAGTTAATCCTGTTAACATTCAATAACATTCGTTGCGCAAGTTTAGCGTCAAAGTTTATAGCGAACAAATAATATTTTATAATGAGCCACAACTTTGAACGAAAACAATTTTAAAAGCAAAAATAAATAAAACTGTAAATATAAAAACCAATAATATTGTGGGTACATATAATACTTATTTTATTATAAATAAAATAAAAATTCGTGTTCGAGAAAAAATTAATATAAAAAAATTTACTGCAAATAAATAGGTATTTACAAAACTGTTCATAACTTGTGAACCATTGATCGGTTATTTAAAATTCTTCATTTCATTCCAAAAAATTTAATATCGAACTGTTCATGTTAAAATTCAAACATAATTATTATTTATAACATACATTAAAATGAAGAACAACAATCAATATGGCTTAACCGATACCCACTACCCACTATATTAAAAAAAATCCATCACTCTCTATACATACATTTCTACACACTTGAAGAAAACAAATTTACCTAAAAATTATAAATTTACAAAGATAAGAAATAAAAAAAAAATTGTACAAAATTTCATTTAATTTCTTTAAAAATGTATAGGTTGTTATTGTTTTTATGTGTAAATCAGCAGAACAAAAACCTAACCCCATAATACTAAACCCCCCATTATACTAAATATTATATACTATTATAAATTTATATATCATATAGATATATATATATATTTAAAAAAAACAATAAACAAAAAAAAATAAAAATCAATAACAATTTTAAATCATCATCGCATCACATTTCTGGCTGGAGTATATAATATATATACCTATAGTACTATGCAGGCTATGCATACGGTATGGCAAAACTATGATGCTATGATCATTATCATAACAACAACAAAAAACAAAAAAAAATAAAAATCACATTTCTGACTAGAGTATATATACATATAGTACTATAGTACAGGCAATGCATACGGTAGCAAAACTATGATGCTATAATCATTATCATAATAACAACAAAAAATAAAAAAAAAAACAATATGTAGACACATATGCATTTTGTGTATAATTTTAACTAATAAGAATAACCTTTAAGTGCATTTTGTTTTTTTTGTGTTAAATGCTGTTTGCCTTTTGGTTATTATACCATATTAAACTATTGATAAAATTTCTATCAGTCCTTCTTATTATAAATCAAAAAAATTGTTTGTTTTATTTATATTATTATTATTTTTTTTTTGTTTTTATTCTTATTTCCGAAGAAGCCTAACATTAAATTAAAAAAATATATTTCATGCAATAGTATTATTTCCTGCAAAGGTTCAGCATTGCAGACAGGGGTTAAAAAAAGAGTCTCAAAGCAATTTGTATACATATGGCAATTTGTATACATATGGCAATTTGTATATATGTGTATAATAAGATTTTATTTATGTATTTAAAAACAATTTACATATTGTCTTTAATGTTATCTCGTAAAAGCTTAGTAACTCGTTGTTGATTCTGTCCCAGTGGTAAGTCTTGTTGAACAATATCATTTCCTCTTTCAGACTGTATTTCTTGTGGCTCAATCTGAATGTTGTAGTTTATACATATATTGTGAAGAGCAGCATAAACGTTAATAATAGGTGCAACACGTTCAGGATTAAACCGAAGTTTTCTTTCGCTTGATAAGCATCTCCACCTCGCTTTTAAAATACCTATAGTTCGCTCTGCGTTCTAGTTATTCCAGAAGTCATTTAATTAATAAATATGGAATAGAACTGTATTGCTACGAAGGTGTAGAATAGGGTTGTTTGGAAAATTAGAAGATAGGAATAGGCGACTTTTGGTACATATTTTTTTCTAAAAAATATGCATTTAGTTGTAAATGTATTTTAAATATGTGTCAAAATTCCTGATTCATTTCGAACTTGCTCCGGATTTCGACAAGGATTTCGACAATGCTGTCATGTAATTTCTTTAATCTACCGTTGGAACATTTAGTGCAACGTTTCGGTGTAAGCACACAGGGCACTATTCTTGACAAATCAGTACAGCTCCTGGGTTTCGCTGATGACTTCGTGCAGTCGTCGAAGCCTTTACACAGATTCAACAGGAAGCACGTAAAGCGGGTCTTCTTATAAATGAGAATAAAACCAAATATATGCTGTCGATAAATAAAATGTCCTCACAACACCATATAGGACACAACATCACTGTCGGCTCATATAATTTTGAGGTATTTCAGGAATTTATCTACCTTGGAACCAACATCAAGTCCCCCAATCATATCAATGTTGAAATAAGGAGAAGAATTACCCTTGCAAACCGTTGCTACTTCATTTTGTCCAAACAACTGAGCTCAAGTTCCTATCCCAAAATACCAAGGCATCATGCAAAACGCTCATCCTTCCATAGGCATAATACTCTTTTTGTTACTTTTTTTATTACTTTTTATTTTCTAGAATCGAATTTCTAAAGAATAGACATATTTTGACAAAAAGTATGGAATAGATACATTTCGCGCCTAAGTATGAATTTTAATCTCGTTTATATATGGGAAATAACATGATAATATGTTGAAATATGAGGAAGTAAATCAATTTTAATTTAGAATATAAACAAAACCTCATCTTTAGTTTTTTTTTCTTAAAGTGGAAAAGACATCGGTTTGCTGCTAAGCTACACATTTTTTATCTCAGTTTTCGAATGCTACAAAGTTTAAACAAAAAAAAAAAAAAAAAAAAGTACCCCTTTTCATTTGAAAATCTCTATTTCGGCCAATTTCGGCGATTTTTTATCTTAAAAAACCGTGTTTTGGTCCTTTCCGGAAGCTGAAAGTACCACCAATCGATAGAGCACCCTCGATTTAGTTAAAAAAACTTTTTTAAAAATTTTAAAACAACGCCTCCTTCCCTCTTAAAAAGCTGAAAATAAAAAAAAAACGAAAAAAAAATAAATGGCCCATTTTACGAACTGAACCTATGATTCCCTACAGGTTCAAAACCGACCACGGGCTCTAACCAACAGAGCTAATGGGCCATTTTCATTAATTGATCAAAAAGCAATAATAAACCTACGAAACATTTTTTTTTATTTTTTTTTCATATAAATTTAAAAAAAATAAGAAAAATTAAATGGCTGATTGAGGAATCGAACCTAAGAGTTTTTAGTTGTACGAGCACTAACCAACTGACCAAATGGGCCAATTTTAATGTCATTATACATATAACTTTCTGGAGTTATCTGGAAGTTCGGCGGAATATGACAGATGACAGATGACAGATGACAGATGACAGATGAAATATGACAGATGACAGATGACAGATGACAGATGACAGTTGACAGATGACAGATGACAGATGACAGATGACAGATGACAGATGACAGATGACAGATGACAGATGACAGATGACAGATGACAGATGACAGATGACACATGACAGATTACAGATGACACATGACAGATGACAGATGACAGATGACAGTTGACAGATGACAGATGACAGATGACATATGACAGATGACAGATGACAGATGACAGATGACAGATGACAGATGACAGATGACAGATGACAGATGACAGATGACAGATGACAGATGACAGATGACAGATGACAGATGACAGATGACAGATGACAGATGACAGATGACAGATGACAGATGACAGATGACAGATGACAGATGACAGATGACAGATGACAGATGACAGATGACAGATGACAGATAACAGATGACAGATGACATATGACATATGACAGATGACAGGTGACAGGTGACAGATGACAGATGACAGCAAAATACATATGTATGATCCTTTTTGATCTTAAATCAAGAAAACATATGAAGCGAACTAAATACCAACAACTACAACTTGAAATCATGATTCAAAAAAATAATTTTAAAAGGCATCAATTAAATTTGCTGGAAAATAAAAATCAAAATGTCAAATAATATAGATTTCAAAATTTTAATAATAGAAAAAAAATTTTATAAACTTATAGGTTTCAAAAGAAAGAACTTGTTCAAATTTTTTTTTAATTTTATCAAATAATTTATTAAGTGTTATTTCTTGGTAGCTATGTACGTACATTTTTAAAATATTTTGAATTTAAATATTTTTTTATTTTGTCTGTTATAATTGTTTATATTTTTTTAACAAATATTATTTTCAAACAACCATTATTATATACTAGCTTTGTAACCCGCCATAAATGACGGAAGCAAAATAAATTCTAGCATTTCTTTCCTTCATTAGAATTTTCATTCCAAGTTTAAGAAAAATTTGTAACTATTTGCTTACTAATTTATCACACCTTTATTTTTGTATTATAACGCTTTTAATTACCATATAAACAGAATATTTGTAGTAAGGTGCAAAATTTGCTATTCCCTAAGGGTCATTTACTCGATCATTTTAGCGACATCCTTTTTGCCAACATTGAAAATTTATCGTGTAATTCAGAATCAAGTTAATCCTGTTAACATTCAATAACATTCGTTGCGCAAGTTTAGCGTCAAAGTTTATAGCGAACAAATAATATTTTATAATGAGCCACAACTTTGAACGAAAACAATTTTAAAAGCAAAAATAAATAAAACTGTAAATATAAAAAACCAATAATATTGTGGGTACACATAATACTTATTTTATTATAAATAAAATAAAAATTCGTGTTCGAGAAAAAATTAATATAAAAAAATTTACTGCAAATAAATTGGTATTTACAAAACTGAACATAACTTGTGCACCATTGATCGGTTATTTAAAATTTCATTTCATTCCAAAAAATTTATTATCGAACTGTTCATGTTAAAATTCAAACATAATTATTATTTATAACATAGGTACTTAAAAATGAAGAACAACAATCAATATGGCTTAACCGATACCCACTACCCACTGTATTAAAAAAAATTCATCACTCTCTACACATACATTTCTACACACTTGAAGAAAACAAATTTACTACCTAAAAATTATAAATTTACAAAAGAAATGACCTCTCATCGAGTACGCATCGATCGGAGTAATTTATACCTCTAAATATAAAAATAAAAAATAATATAACAACAAAGTGAAATAATAAGTTATGTATAACCGTTAATTATTATTATAAAATAAGAATTAAATTTGTTATTTAAAACAGAAAAACAAAAAAAAAAAAAAAAAAAAAAACAAAACAAATTAATAAACAAAATCAAAAAAAAAAAAAAAAATTAAATTAAAGTGGTAAAATATCAATTTAAATTATTAAAAGGTTGAATAAGTTTATAAGTGCGGTTCATATAGCAATATATGAGCCTGCACAATGACAAGAAACAATGTAGTCATGAATCCTAATAAACATAAAAACACCGCTTTAATAGCGGAAAACGAAAAACTTAGAAAAGAATTAATTAGCTTAAGAAAAGCTATGGCAAAAATCCAATCTAAGTTATCTAAAGACACGAACGAAAATCCCAAATGTTCCAATAAAGAACAAACAAATAAAAAAAATGAAAATCAAAACCAACTTGATATATTATATACACAAACTGACGAAGCAAGTACAGTTGAAATGGAAGTAACCAACAATATTGATGATTTTATCGAACAAATTAAAAAAAAAAATAACAAGAAAAAGGTTGAATTATTACAACACAATAAACAGACAACTAGCAATTCGCAGGTAGAAAAAAATCATGTACAAGACAACACAGATGACGTCAATACAGAAATAAACAATACAAGTAATGTAAGTAAAGGAAAAAAATTACCGCCAATTATTTTATACGATGAAAAACCAGAAAATATAAAAAAAATTTGTAAAGAAAAATTAAATATTAATAATTTTTATATAAAAAGGTTAGGTAAAAATAAGCATTCAATTATTGTAGACAATATTGATAACTATAACTCAATAAAGGTTATGTTAGGTAATTTAAAATATAATTTTTATAGTTTTACGCCAAAAGTAGAGAAATTTAAAACAATGGTTCTAAAAGGTTTAAATGAAAATAATAATTCGGAAGATATTCTAAATTCTCTGAAAATGTTGAATGTAAATGATGTAAATTTCATTAAAGTTTTTCAATTAGAAACAAATAAGTCAAAAAAAAAAGAAAAGAAATTGCCAATTTTTCTAGTACAAATAAAAGCTGATAGTAATATTCTAAATCTTAAAAAAATTAAATATTTGAATCATCAAGTTATATATTGGGAAAATTTAAAAAAAATGGATATTTCGCAATGTAAACGCTGCCAAAGAATTGGTCACACAGCGTTTAATTGTAACATGATATATCGTTGTGTTAAAGGTTGTGTAAACCATGAACCAGGGATGTGTCCCATGAAAAGAGAGGATAACAATCAAGAAAAACTATATTGCGTGCTATGTAAATCGCATGGACATCCGGCATCTTACAGAGGCTGTGAAGTCTTTAACAAACTGAAAAAAACGATACGGGAAAGAAAGGAAATTCAACAAGAGAAAGCTAATGCTAAAATCGAAATGTACAATAACTTAGTATCACCTACAAAACAATTTTCAGATGTGCTTAAAAATAATCTTGGATCGTATACACAAAAAAATACAAACAATAGTTCAATAAATAATGTATGGACAGATATAAAAAACTCATTAGAAGTGTTAACTAATAAATTTAGTAAAATAGAAAACGCCCTAAATCAACAAATTCAAAGGGTAGATTTTCTATATGAAGTAATTTCAAATACAAATAATGACGATTAATACATTTAATGTATCAAAGTTAAAAATAATTGCTATTAATGTAAATTCATTAATAGCAAATTACAAAAGATCATATTTAATTGAATTTGTTAAAGACCATAATCCAGATATTGTTTTAATTGGTGAAACAAAACTTAACTTAAAGCACAAAATATTCTTTGAGAACTATACATTTATCAGAAGAGACAGACCTAATTCTAAGCAAGGAGGTGGGGTCGCGATACTAATTAAAAAAAAATTTACATTTGAACGTATTGGCGAAGTCGTAATAGAAAACTTTAAAATTTTGGAAGCTTGTGCTATTTCTCTTGGTCTTCCAAATAATAATAAACTTAAAATAATAGCAGTTTACGCACCTTACAATAATAACAACATTTTTATAGATGAACTTAACATACTGTTTGATAAACTGAAATTAGATAGAACAAGTAATTATTATATTGTTGGAGGAGACCTAAACGCAAAGCATATATCTTGGCAAAACCAATCTAACAATCCCAGAGGAATTGCTTTATACAAATGGATAGAAAATAATGAATTGTGGTACAGAATTAATTTACACACTACAAGTGAAATAACGTATAAACCAGGTAACTCGTTCTTGGATATATGTTTAGCTGATCATAGATTAAAAATAACAAATTATACAAATAAATTAAAGACGTTACCATATGATAGTGATCATGATGCAGTTTTAATAGAAGTTGCAGCAGATAATTACTCTAACTTCACCTTCGAGGAACACTCAAATTCATATAGATTAAATTTTAAAGCAGCTAACTGGGTAAACATACAAAAAAAAATGGAAAGCAATTACAAACATCACATAGGAAATAATTTAAATTTAGTACCGGATAACATAAATCTTACTAATAATCAAATAGAAAATTTCCTACAACAACTTGACAATATCATTTTAGAAACAATAGATTCAGAAATACCTAAAATAATTCCGAAAAGTGGCTCATATAGATATATGACACCATTACTTAATAAACTTCATAAGCAAAAAAACATTATTTTATCATCTATGAACAACGTATACAGAGTAACTAATAATAAACATGATCTTACTTATATTAGATTAAAATCGGTCTTGAGAAACATAAATACTTTAATAAAAGATCAAATTAGATTAAAAATAAATGAAAATTGGACAGATACTTTAGCCAAAATAGTACCAAATTCAAATATGTTTCCCCAAATTAACAAGTTATTTCGACGTAAGGAACTATCTGAAATAAATACATTAAAAATTGATACGAATGATATGGGAATAATTAATACAGCAGAACTTGAACCAAATGAACTTTATAAGGATAGTGCAGAGAGATATGTAATAACTAATAAGCAGGATATATTAAAGATATTAGGAGCGCAGATTCAAAATACACATATGCCATGTATAAGTACAAATAGCTCAAGACAAAATAATAATATTGAAATGGTAGTTAATCAGTTTATATCAGATAAAATTGCAGATAGCTTAAATAATGTAACAGTGACAGATTTTAAAAACGATTTGAAATCTAACAATTTAAAAGAAATAGATTGCCATAATGAATATTTTATAACATTAGAAAAAACAAGAGATATATTTCGAAATTTGAATAACAAAATATCTTCCGGGCTGGATAAGATCCCAAATATCATTCTGAAACACCTTCCAGAAGAAATTATAAGACAGTACTGTGCTATATTTAATAATATATTAAATAATTGCTATTACCCTAAAAGTTGGAAAAAAGCGAAGGTAATTGTACTAAAAAAACCTAGTAAAGATCCAGTTGACCCAAAAAGTTATAGACCAATTAGTATGCTACCAAATATTAGCAAAGTATTTGAAAAAATAGTTAATAAGTATTTAATAAAACTTACGGTGGAAAAAGATATCTTGGCAGACAATCAATTTGGTTTTAGAGTTAACCAGTCTACCACACATGGAATAACTAAGCTAATTTCAGATGTTTGTTGGCACCTAAATAATGCCAGATGTGTAGGAGCATGCTTAATAGATTTTGAATCAGCATTTAATTCAGTTTGGACAACTGGATTAATATACAAACTTATAACATACAATTACCCAAAGCCGTTAATAAAAATAATTCAAGAAATGATAACGAAAAAATCCTTCATAGTCAATATAGGTGATATTAATTCTAATAAAACATTTCATATACAAAATGGACTACAGCAAGGCACAGTCAATTCACCAATACTCTTTAGTATTTACTTAAGCGCATTATTAGCTCAATTTAACAATAATAATGAACCGCAATTAAGTATAGCATTTGCAGATGACTTAGTGATATATGCAGCTGAAAAAAAAGCCTCACAAACCCAACATATATTACAAAATATGTTCGACGAAGTTTTATCTTATGCTAACTCTTGGAAGTTAAGAGTTAGTTTTAAGAAATGTGAAGTGATATTATTTAGAACAACATTAGATAAAGCAAACCTAGACATAAGAAGGAATTGGAGGAAATTTCATATTCAATTACCGGATAATACCAAACTTACCAACAAAAAAGTAGTAAAATATCTCGGGGTATATTTGCAACACAATCTAAACTACTCGACACATATTAAAAAAAAGGTAACTGACGCTCGTAAAGCATACAGTATAACTCAAAAAGTATTCAATTGTAAGTACATCTCACCAAGAGTAAAAGTCTTAGCTTATCAAAGCATAATCAGACCAGTGTTAACTTATGCATGCCAAATATGGTATAACATTAGTGGATCAACAATGGAAATATATAGAAAGTTTGAAAGAAAATGCCTTAGAGCATGTCTTGGAAAATATAGGAAACCGGAAACAGATTTTTCTCACTACATTAGCAATAAGAAAATATATGATATGGCAAATATTTCAAGAATCGATATTTTTATTATTAATCTCATAAGAAACCATTTTTTAAAAGTCCCAAACATTACACAAAATAGTTTAATAGCTCATTCAGTTTATCCTGACTATCAATACATCTCAAATACATTTAAAACTGGATTTATTCCACCGGAAGCTTTTCTTATTCTAGATAAAGAAAATTTTATACAGAGTACAAGTAATAACATACCGATTATATATCACGCCTTCAGAAGAAGTACAAATAGATCTATAAATTTCGCCCCAAATTTAAACCCAATGGAGTCACTAGAGACTTGGAGATATGAAATGTCTACTTCAAAAAAACATATTGAATTTATTCTTAACAAGGATAAATATTGGTGGTTAAAAAATAGATAAATTGGCAGTTTATTGTAAGTACAAATAAAAGCAAAATATAATGAATTGAAAAGTAAATAAAATATTTTATATATGTTAATTATTATTGTAAGCCAGTAAGATTGGCTATTTTCAGTAGATTTAGTGTAGGTTTAAGTTAGATTTAGGTTAGATTTAAGTTGTTTTATAAAAAAAAATTAATAAATTACTTTTCGGTTTTTTTAGCCTTTTCCGAAATAGAAATAAAATGTAATATAAAAAGTAAACTCTTTAAAATATTAAAAAAATATAAAAATTAATGTTAAAACACAAAATTATCAAAAGAAAAATTATACCTTAGAGAATCCTATTAAAATGGAGCAGTAAGGGTTAAAATCAAAGCTCGTATATCTTTTTTTTAAGTTTTTATTATAATAAATGTATACTGTAAACTTAAATGGCTTATAAAATAAAAACAATTAAAAAAAAAAAAAAATTATAAATTTACAAAGATAAGAAATAAAAAAAAAATAGTACAAAATTTCATTTAATTTCTTTAAAAATTTATAGGTTGTTATTGTTTTTATGTGTAAATCAGCAGAACAAAAACCTAACCCTATAATACATACTAAATGTTATATACGATCATAAACTTATATATCATATTGATATATATATATATATATATATATATATTTAAAAAAAAATAAAAATAAATAACCATTTTAACTCTTCATCGCATCACATTTCTGGTTAGAGTATAATAAGTATATATACCTATAGTACATGCTATGCATACGGTAGCAAAACTATGATGCTATGATCATTATCATAACAACAAAAAAAATCAAAGAAAAAAAAAAATGTGTAGACACAGGTATGCATATTGTGGATAATTTTAAGTAATAAGAGTAACCTTTAAGTGCATTATGTTTATTTTTGTGTTAATGCTGTTTGCCTTTTGGTTATTACACTATATTAAATTATTGATAAAATTTCTATTAGTCCTTCTTATTATAAATCAAAAAAATTGTTTGTTTTATTTATATTATTATTATTTTTTTTTTTGTTTTTATTCTTATTTGCGAAGAAGACTAACATTAAATTAAAAAAATACATTTCATGCAATGGTATTTTTTCCTGCAAATTGGAATGATATTGATTTTTTTTTTTTTGGATATTCTAAAACATCATTTTAATATTGAGAAATTTTAAATCCGATTTCAATTATTCAAGGTCACTACAATTTAAAATTAATTTAATTATCGGTTCATCTTCTAAGATTTTGTAAAAACTTACAGGTATCATCTCCAGATTACAAAACCCAATTGAGAAAAGCGCTTTACTTAAACGAAATATTAGGCTAAAGTAATGAGAAGATGAAAACAATATAAATTTGTTCGAAAAATAAAAAAAATTCTCATATCATCATCCCGCCATATATATTGTTGATATACACATTTCAAGAACTTACTAACAATAACAGCATCATTAATATTACTAACGAAATCAATATAGATAAAGATTAACACTGGAAAATTTTTGTTGCGAAAAACTTCAATATGAAAATATCAAATTGCAATTTTTTTTTTCTTACTCCGCTTGAGAGCATAGGACTAACACTTCTATTTCTGAAGCAATGTATAATTTCATTTTTAATCTCTTTGTAATGTCTAAGTAGGGGATTATACCTACTGTAGAAGACCACTTTGATAATTCTATCTGAATCGTCGTGGTAAGACGACGTCATATATTTCAGCAAGTTGTCGAGCCGATTTTATCCATCTTTGACGTTAAGATGCCTGACGTTACTATGTTTACTGGATACGTCATGTCACATACTTTTGTCAGTTGTTGACAATTGTGCAATTATTATCATTATCAATATTATTTATTATGTTATTTGGTTATTGAAATATATGAGTATTCGTATAGATATTGATATAGGTAATATTTTTAGTTATATAAAGTATTAATTATATTAATTATTTTTTATTGATTATAAATTTTTATATACAATATTTTGCTATTTCTTTTTAGGTATATTTTATACTCCCCACAGGAATCGAACCCGTGATTTCCACATCGTAATTGAAATACACTGTGCTCCAACCGATTAGACCACGATATGATACTTATATGAAATTATCATAGATCCGCAGTTCTTCTTTCATCATAATTTTTGTTGACTCTACAACTCAAAGTAAACTTTAACCTCATTCACAATTTTCCTCCATTCTGCTCTATTTGAAACAATTTTCCTACAGCCGTTAACTCAACTCCAATCTTCAATTGTCCTCAATTTCGTTCATATATTTTGATCTTGGTTTACCTCATACTTTGATATTGTACTGCATGTAATATACTTTTTGGTATCTTTTGATCATTCATCCTCACCACAATATATACTGAAAATCTTAGTCTTTCTTTAGTCCTTAAATCTTAATAAATTTTAAAATACTATGGCCGTCAACTAGTGATTCTAGTTCCTCGTTTGATTTTATTCATTATTACCATCGTTATTTATTTTGGAACCAAATATTTTGCTCAGTATTCTTCCTTTGAATACTTTTAATTTATTTCATCAATAACTGGTTGCAACTGCAATGCAGATCAACTTGCTAGAGAGGGTATTACCTTAGAAATCCTTCCGGAAAGGAGCAATCTTGGTGCACCTACAGCTATCTGTAATATGGTACTTCGCAAAGATGCAGTAAAATCTTCAAATTTCAGATGTTCTAGTAGACCAGTCTGCAAAATCAACAAACAAATCTGGTCTATGGCAAAAATGCCAGAAGACTTTGACTCTCCTTAAAAGATTTTTGCAGTACCTGTAACTCTTTATGAAAAGATGAAACTGTTTAACACATACTTTGTAACAAAAAATAAAAGCCCATTTAGAAACCTTCTTTCTGGACTCATTGGTTGACCTTGAAGGTACTGAAATCTATGACCTACTTCACTTTGTGAAAAGCTCTAAATAGTTCAACGTAGTAGCTTTTTATGCGAGGAAAGTTTCCGTGGTATCGCAATGAGCGTTACTGGTGTGTGTGTTGTAGCCACTCCTCCCTATCTACCGGTTATATTATGATTTTAAACATTCTTAGTTTAATTGTCTTGTTTAAAATTTTAGTTCGGAACCATTTTTGCTCTGCTTGAATTCTATTATTAATTATAGACAAATCTATTTCACTTTGATTGTTTTGTTTCTGTGCGTGCCATCATCTTCATATATTTGGTATTAGTCTCGTTAATTTGTCAAGTAGCTTTTCTCTATGAATTAAAATTATGAACGTAACCCAAGATATTTACCGAAGGATTCATTTGCCTGGTGTGTTCGAGTAATTCGCGAATTCTTCGTCAACTATTTGGTACTGAAAATGACGATCACAGTATTTTTTTTTATTAACAGCTGCTCGCATTTTACCTTACGTACTATTTAGATGGCATAGAATTTTGAGGAAGGAAAAAGGACGATATTAGTTAAGCTGATGTTGTAGTAATTATTTTTTTTTTTTTATTTATTTGTATATATATTTTTATCTCAAAAAGAGCAATATGCTCATATAGAGAGTAGAGCATATATTGTTCTTGGTTGTAATTCACAATTCAGTGTTTTAAGATTAATAAAAAGAATAAAAAGAATAAAGAACTAAGTTATAACAAGATCTAAATTTACAAAAACAAAAATAAAAATTCTGTAGAAGAGAGAGAAAATAATATAGTTACAACAATGCACTCTACTTCAGGCATTCTTACTCAGAGCGCAACTTTCAAAATGTATCTTATTTTTGTATAAACCTTATGGGAATATTTAAAATCAAAGGATCTAATTTGTTAGCAGAGACATTTTTAAAATGAAATATATTTCAAAAAATATAAATTTTTATCTACTTTTCCTATTAAAAACTAATTAAAATTTCATTCAAAAATTTGATTTTAAAAAAAAATCTACTCAACAATCCGACCTAGATCATTTCACAACCAATGAAAAACTTAGAAACTTTTTCTTTCCTTCATCTTTTTTCTCAATTTACATATTAAAAAATCTTTAGTGTTTTAAGTGTTTTTGTAATTTCATCAACAAAATGGAATAAAAGAAAAAAAAATAAATGAAATTTAAGGGTATTGTGCAAACGAAGTCTAAAAGGAGACAGTTTTTATTAGTTTTCGCCTAATTTCGTAAAAAATAGTGAGTAAGAAGGCCTGTAGTATGCACTCGGTTACAATATAATATTTTTTTTATTTATTATTTTTTTTTATATTACAGCTTATTGAATTTTTATGTAAGAAAAAAATAAACCGCTGCAAACAAATTTATTTTATACACAAAAAAAAAAAATTCAACCGTCAAAACCATCTGTTGAAAAAAAATTATTTTTCTTACTACATTTACGTAAAAAATTGTTAAAAAAGTGTTGGCGATATTTTAAAAATATACTTTATCAAAGTATAATATCCCAAATGTTTTGAAAATATCCCCAATTTTTGTGAAAATATCCCCGATAAATGATATTTTCTGTTCTTGTCGTACGCATTGAGCTTTCATATAAAATAATGTCATTTCATGTTATCTCCCTTTTTAGAGCCGATAAAAATCTTAAGATTTTAAATATTAGTCAATGAAATACCAGTTTTTTTGTAAATCGAATCATTTCTGATACCACTGGCAAATCTATTTACTTGAAGCAGATGCGATGTTCTAGTATTGTGTTGCTGTACTTCGTTTTTTGTTCTTAGAATTGTATTTGTATTGATGGTCCCAGTAAGCATTTTATATATTTGTGTGCAGAGTATTTTCTGTATATACAGCTGCAACGGCAACATTTTGTGTGTTTTATGTATTTATTGGGTTGATGTTCTTTGTCTTAGTCCATATATGTTTTTTATTGATTTGTTTTGAATTATTTGTATTTCTTTTAATTTGATTTTGTTCATATTTCCCCATTCCACGCTATTCTCCAATACGCTAAAAAGCAGATTTCTCTTCCATTGAAACTATTGTATCCTGTGTGCTATTCTTCTGAATATACCTGTTATTTTCCTACCTTTTTCAATTTGATTATTTATTTGTGTTTTCCAGCTCAATTCAGCATATACGACTTCTAAATATTTATATTCGTCAGTTTTTTTGAATTTTCATGTTGTTATATAGCAGTTTTAAGGACTCAAAATGTTTAGACTTATATATACCTTGTTTTTTTAATGTTTATAGTCAATTTGTGTTTGCACATCCATTTATATTATTATGGTTAGGTCATAATTCATGTTTATCTCTAAATTCGTATTACTATTAGCGTCATAAATGATTACAAGATCATCAGCATATGGAGACTGTTGCTTCTTGTAGATTTAGTTCAGCAAAACTATTTATGTAGAAATTAAAAAGTATAGGACCTAGCAAATTCCCCTGTATTAATTAACAGGGGATTTGACCTATAGCCATCACGTCGATCCTCTCCAAAGTAATGGAGATCATTATCAACAAAACGCTAATGAAGTATCTTGAATGCAAAGGTATCATTAGTGATAGGCAATATGGTTTTAGATCACAACGTTCCACTGGCGATCTAATGACTTGCCTTAGCGAGAAGCTCAACATTAGCATTCACAACTCTGGCGAATCTACTGCTGTAGCTCTGAATATTTCAAAAGCCTTTGATCGAGTCTGGCACTGCGCTCTTTTATCCAAATGCCAAGCATAGGCTTGGGTTCTGTTTTCATAAAATGGATTGAAAATTCCTGTCTTAATTGACGAATTCATATCCGACAAAAATCACATTAACGCTGGTGTTCCTCAACGATCAGTTCTCTCACCTACTCTCTTTTTGATATTTATCAATGATCTTCTTCAATCAACTTTCAATCCTATCCATAGTTTTGCAGACGACAGCACTCTAGTAGCATCCTTCGATTTTCTTCGGAAATCACATGCTACAATACCAGTTACTGATACTAAACGTAGCATCATGGTCAGCACGCTCAACCATGACCTAGCCATTATTTTCAACTGGGGGAAAAGTAATAGAGTTGAGCTCAAAACCTCCAAAACTCAAAGCTGTCTAGTCTCGCGCAAAACTACCCCATTTAACCCCACCCTATTATTCGGGGGTGTGCGTATTCAGCGAACTGAACACTTGAATATCCTGGGCATGAAGGTCAACAATAAAATGATATGGAATGACCATATCTTTGACATTGCTAAAAATGCCGCGAGATGTTTGGGTTTTTTGAGTCGCTGCAAAACGTATTTTTCTCCCCAGGACATGCTAAATATCTATAAATCATACATACGACCCAGTTGGAATACAATTCACATATATGGACCGGTGCATCACGTTCACGTATCAAGTTCAAAAGCGTGCCATTCGTCTTATTGACAACCCTAATGTGACAGCCTCCCTTGTACCACTTGAAAATCGTCGTGTTATTGGAGCACTTTCCCTATTTTAAAGGTATCTCGTAGGTTTAGGCACTTGTTCAGATGAAATAAAAACTCTAATGCCACCTCTCAAACATTTCCGCCGAGGAACAAGAGAGGCATCAAGTTCGAATGTGGAACCATATTCCAACAAACGTGTTTCCCCAATGCAAAAATATACCTATGTACAATCTACAAAAGTTCAAAAGTAATATTAATAAATTTATTCAAAATGTCCCTACTGATCAAAGGTATATTTTTCTTTCTACAATCCGCAATTAGTCCAAGCTATATATTCGTGTATAAAGGTATCGTTTAAAACCTAGTGTTTGGCTTAACTTAAAAAAAAAAAAAAAAAAAAAAAACGAGTTATTATTTATCTTGAACTTCTATAGGTTATATGCTGTAATATTGTTTGAATGTGGAAACATATCGGAAGCAATATTACTCCAATTTGAGGATTTCCAGATAAATGAACGAGTTTTCCTGTATTTTATGCCATACTTCTACAATGTACGTGTCATTTAAAGAATAGAGCAGGATTTTCATTTAATACCAAATATTAGTTAAATTAAACCATGATTCGACTTGCTACTTCTTTACTAAAGAAGAAGAAAAAAATGATATCCATTAATAAATCTCAACCTTCAATATCTTCCGTATTATTCCATTTTTTGTTATTTTATTAATATTTAACAAGTTTTTGTTATTTTTGTAAATGCATAAACAGTAAAATGAACATTGAGAATGATCGTTTTAATTGTGCAATTACCTTTATTAGTTCCACTAAAAAAATTTATATTATTTTATTAGTATTATTTAATTTTTATTATTAAAGAAGTGTTAAAGGAAATTTATTTGAATTTTCTAAAAAAAACAAAATAAAAAATAACTTTAATTAAACATTACACCTTTTGACTCTTTTCGACTCGTAAAAGATTCATTTAAATTCAATGCTAAAATCGTGCAAAATTTAATTTGTTTAAAAAAAAAATGTAATCCCATCCCGTTTTTCTATTCTATTGTTGAGATTTAAAAGGATTTCCTTAGCTTTAATTTAACATAATATTACAAGTGGGTGGTAATAGTAGTATCTAAGATATTTTTTAACGAAATAAAATTTTTATCGATGTATTTTTATTATTTTATTTCGTTCAGTTTAGTGTTTATTACCTTGTAAATTTCATAATAAAATTATACAAATAAAATGTTTATACAAAATTCTGTACGTGAATCTATCTGAACAAGGTTTATTATTCAAATTTATTTTGGTGGTTTTATAAGGAGGATTAATTTAAAAGGTATTATTGATTTGATTTTCCGTTTATACCGGACCACTAGTAGGATATGATATTGACTATTTTATTTGATATTGGAACTCTCTGATAATAATTTGTATGACCTAAGTTGTCATTATGTCACTTTTGTAATAGATTTCAGTATTCAGAAAATCTTTTCAGACATACGATGTTTTTTATTAAAGGTTCGATACACTCTTATACCCTTAAATTTTTTCTTTTTTATTTGTATTCATTTGAAGGTAGTATTTTTCAGATCTATTGAACTTTCCGGGCTGATTGTTCGAAATTGCAGACCTATGCCGTTAAGCAATATTATTATTCTAATTATGACAATTTCCTAATACTTAAATTTACATTAACAAAGTTAAATTTAACAAAACAAATTCAATATACCCAAGATGTGTATAGTTCTCACCTATAACATCCTTTAACGAATAATTTTTGTGAAAAATAAATGCCACTTTTTCTTATATTAATGACTAGGGGTCCCTATTGGATAATTTTAATTCAAACTAAAGTAAAATTTAATTTTTTTAAAAGGACATGGATTTGCATGAACTGATATAGACTTATTATTACACAAAGCAGAAAATACTTATGTTGTAATGAAAAACTTTTAAATTAGTATGATTTGATTAATGAAACGTAAATAATTCTTCATGTATCTTTTCTTTTATGTCTATTGGGATCAGAAATAATTTGGTTGTTTTAAAAACTATTGTTTTTTCACTGTGAAATCCTAGCTTTCACTACTCAGGTCTTATTTTCAAATTTATCAATTTCGAAAATACAAAAATATTTTCAATGCAGCAAAGCAGCAGTTTCGCATGATTGAAATAAAAACGATATCACATATTCTAGAAATAGGAGATATAAATTGAGAAAGTAGAGTACGATTACTGGCATGCAAATTTTTTTCAATTATTTTTCTATTATAAAAATAGATTGTAGTGACCGTTGCAATATGTTTTTCCTACCTACCTATCTACCTACCTAAACTCAAATTGGTTTCAATATGCAAGCTTTTAGATTAATGTCTAATTTTCTAAATGTCATCTATACATTAAGTAACCTAAATCTCTGAAGCTAAGTGTTCTAATTAGAATAGTGCATTTAATTTCCAATAGACTCAACTAACTTCGAAGAATTATAAAAAAGTACTTTTTAACAAAATTCCAAGACCATAAGAGGACTATGTATACCGGGTGTACCAGGGCATGCGTATCAGCTTTTTAAGAGGGGAAGGAGCCGTCATTTAGAAAAAAGTTTGTTAACTAAATCGAGGGTGCTCTATCGATTGGTGGTATTTTAAACTTTCGGAAAGGACCGCTAATCGGTTTTTTTAGATCAAAAATCGCCGAAATTGGCCGAAATCGAAATTTTCAAATAGGAAGAATCGAGATTTTTCAAATATCAAATTACTCTTGCAAATCCAATACCGTGTTGAACGGTATCAATCGCAATTTGTGAAAATTTAGCAATAGTTGACTGTTTATGCTTTAGCTAAGTAATGAACTTCAATGTACGTATGTATATTGTATGTATACGTTATCAATTCTATATATTTTTAACTAACATCTTTGAGTTTGGCCCAGATTTTATTACTTTCCCCGCATTCGTGTATAATATAGTGATTTGCCATATGTTGTGTAGTGATCACCAACACCAACAAAATCAACACAAAATTGAATGTAGCCCACATTAAATCAAAAATAATTTTAAAAGTTCTCAGACAATGATAAGAAACAATTGACTTACGGATAATTAACTAAACTTAAGAAGCTACGAACAAAACAATCAGAGATAAATACAATCTTAATAAAAAATGTTATGAGAAAAAGCAACAGTGATTTCCTACATAAATGTAATATAGGTAGCTAGCTATGTATATTTTTTTCTGTTTTATCATCTTAAATCCTCTAAAATTACGTAAATATTTCTGTATTTTTTATTTGTCACGTCGATTTGAATTATGAAATAAAATTTGAATGTTGTTCCTTTTTCTTTTATTTCTCTTTTTTTGTTGAAAAATTTATTGGTGAGGTATCTACAATTTTTTATTAAAGGATTTGTTTATATTATCCTGTAACTCTAGAATAATAATTTGAAAATAAAAATTATCTTTTTTAAAAACAAAATATAAAAAAAAAACTTTTACAAATGTTAAGATTAAGATAACTTTAGTATGATATTTTTTTTGTATTTAAATTAGAAATATTTGTTAAGACTTTGTTTTTGTTCATTTACAATAAATTTTATTGCGGGAGCACGTTATGACCTTACTCAATTCATTTTAATTTATAATTTAAATTTGTTTTTTCTTTTATTTTTATTTTTAATTATTTGTCGTTATGTTTTACCACCTCCCAAGTAAATTTCAATTCAGCCCAAGATCGGGGTTTGTAATATAACCAATAACGTTAAAAAAATAACAGAAAATGGTCAAGTGGTTAAACATAGAGAATTACTTTTCCAGTACCTTTGTACCATTAAAAAAGTTAATTAATATCATTTGCGATTTGCCGAACAATATCGTATTCTAAAACCGATTGTCTTCAGCGCTCAGCTACAGATTTTAATTAATAATTGTATTTCAACACTATTATGTAATTGAATTCCGAAACGAAATTGAATATTTGATTTTCAATTTATTATACTAACAGTAAGGAAATAAAATGGGAATTTGATACTACAGTTTCTGTTAGAAAGCCAAATGCTAATCATTTTATTACTGTCAGATTAAGTTTTAGAGCATGCACGTCTTATTACTAGACGAAAGCGAACTAAAGTTGATTGTGCAATATAGGGCGTTTTCGTTTGTTAGTTCAGAACATAGATCTGAGCACGCTCTGACTCAAATGAGCACGCTCTGAGCAGAGCATGTACAGATAAGCTCCGAGCGCTCCGATTTAATAAACAAACACAATTTGAACAAACTGTAACTTATATTTTATTGTTGTTTAAAATTGTCAATAATCGAATTTAAACTTTAATAAACAAAATGTTTCAGTTTTTAATAGTAATTAGAGAAGGTTTAAATTCGATGAAAGTTATTTAGAAGATTACATATCTGATAGTAATGTTGATGTCCAAATAATAAAAAATCAGGATTATGCCGAAAAAATTGTGCCAAGAGTTTGCAATAAAACTTTTAAATCGCAGTTTAGAATAAAAACCGAGGTTTTCAAAATTCTTTGTAATAAAATACTACTACTATTCTAGAAAAATGTTTATTTATCAGATGTATTACGAGGAGCTTTGAGTTCTTACTCCACTTAAACATTAAAATTTAATAATCAAAAAATATTTATTTCAAAAAAGCTTACACTAGAAAATATTTATTTTTAATTAAATATTAATTATTTACCATCTCAGCTTATAATATCGTGGTCCATTAATTCTTAAATTCTAAAAATCACTTCGTTGATATTTATTTTAAAATGGTTTACTTTCAAAAATATTTATTTTTATTTTTACTATTGTACAGTAGCGTCATCTATTTTGTTTTAAAATAAAAATCACGTTTTGACATATAATATTGAAGTCCTCTGTGCTCTGTTAATTTAAATCGAGCGCATTCTGAACGCATCAAAAAATACGCATTTCAAGCTCTGAACGCTCTGAGCAAAAAAAAATACTAATCTTTTTTTGACAGATCGTGCTCTGCTCTGAACTAAAAAACGAAAACGTTTATAGCATCATTCAGTGGGTGGATCTACCATATTCGTAAGGTGGAAGAAAATGTGGAAGAAATCAACGGTACTGAAATTATCCCGATTGGTTCTGCGACCAAATAATTTGAAATTTCAAGGACTAACGTCTTGTCCGAAAGGATCTGGTGAATAAAAGAGATATCTTTGTTTTTAAAAGCAACTGAAATAGTAATTTTTAATTAACTACTTTTTAGCAAAGCTATATCCGACAAGAAAAAGTAACACTTTTCGTATACATCTCTCAAATGTATGAAACAAACATGATATTTCTATAAGACAATCTTGTACTTTATGTATATAACATGTAGACAGACTCTGTGGTATTACTTGCATTTTGTAATAGTGCTTTTTAAGCCGTTATCTAGAAGAGGTTTTCATTTTTAGTACTTTGGAATTAACGGGACCAAAATATTTTTTTTTTTTTGCATTTCGAAATGCGCTTGTTCAGTTAGTTTTAAGTATGAAAACATAATCATATGAGATGAGGATAAAAAGAAGTATGAAGTTAATTAAATTATTTGAAAAATAATTTTTAAAGACTATATTCAAGTTCTTAGCCATTTTGAAGTGACGTTTCGGCCATTTGTAATATGTTATGATCTGTCATTTTTTCTACATTGAATTCAGTAATGTTTACAATTTCATTTAAAACGTCGTGAATTTGCTGATTTTGCCTTGGAACAACTTGAAAACGATAACCATTTTTTTAAGAAAATCATCCTCTCCGATGGCGCTCACTTTCATCTGAGTGTTGCGGTAAATATAAACAAAACTTTCAATTTTGGTGCGAAGAAAATTCACAAATTATTCATGAAAAACCATTACATTCACCTAAATTGACAGTTTGGTGTGGTTTTTGGTCTGGTGGAATCATCGGTTCGTACTTCTTTCGAAATGAAGCTGGTAACACCGTTACTGTCAATGGAGAGAGGTATAAACCGATGACAATACCGGGCTACGTGCCACACAGCAAATGCAACAATTGAATTATTGCGAGAAAAGTTTGAAGATTCGATTATATCAAGAAATTATGATATTCAATCTCCTCCAAGAAATTGTGATTTAATACAACTTCGTTATTTGAAGTCATTGGTCTTTATCAATAAACCAGACTCTCTTCAAGCTTTACAAATCAATCTTGAACGTGCTATTCATGACATACGACTGGATTTAGTGGAAAAAGTGATCGAAAATTGGGTTCATCGAACTCTTTCCGGCAGAAGTTGTGGAGGCCATTTGAATTGACGTTTTATTCAGAACTTAATTGTATCGATTGTACCTCACATTAAATAAACATTTGAATCAATTGGAATTTATTGGAAAACCCCATATTTTAGGTTCCATCAATAGAAGACTATAATTCATTTTTATAAAAAAGCTATCACATTTTTAAAATTACCAATGAATACAAAAAAAACACAAATAGCCTTAAATCTTTTTTATCATTTTAAACATAACTTTCAGAACACTAGAAATAACTTTTTCTTTAATTTATTATTCTGATTTTGGTTTTTAGTTCTATTTTAAATTAAATAATTTATTTATTATCAGACTTTTGTTCACTACTAATTATTTTAATATTTGATTGCAAATATCGATATTTCGGAAACAACATTCTTCCTTCATTAGTGCTTGTCACTAATTAATTTTCTACCACTCTTTTTGCTTTTAATATCCCAATCCCTAACAATTTTATATTTTACCTGTACTCTTGTTAATTAATTTATATTAATTTAAATAACGGTGAATATCCATTTCTTAAATTATTGTTCAATCTATTGTCTACCTGTTCCCTCGAAATTTCTAAACATTTTTACCTATATATAGAGTTTGACGGTACTGATAATCCGTATACGACATCCATGAATATAGGGCTTCATATCCGTATTCGATATCCGACCATAAATACTCGCGGTTATCGAATATAAAAAAATTTATTAAATGCACTTCATCTAGTATCTGAAATAGATTTCAGAAAACTATCTACCCTAATGAATTCAATAAAACCATTAACATTAGCTGTTAAAGCATTAAGGAGACAGGATGCCAATTTATTAACAGCAAAAGGAACGAAAATTTATCGCTTAAAAATTTAGATGAATGTAATGACGAAATCTGTACTACATTCAAATCAAACTAGGGACCCCTGTTGAGTAATTATAATTCAAGTTGAAGCGAAATTTAAAGTTTCATTGTATGTAACTAATAATAATAACTGATTTGTTTGTTTTTGTTTTTTATTTTAATAAGATCTCACATATATAGTATGCATAATATATTTGCTGAATAATAAAATCATATGAGTAAAAAATTTTCAACTGTGTGCGCATTATTGTTTTATATACAACTTATTTATATATTAGGAGTTCATTAAATAGAAGCGAAATAAAATGAAGAGGTGTCTACTGCGCAGGTCCTTAAATGCTTGTCAATTATAATTATAGATATTGAACGACGGATGAGAGAACGAGAAAATACTACCATATACTATCATGTCTCACCAATAACTCTATAAAACCATTCTCAGAAAAACTCTAAAAATTATTTGAAGTTTTAAAAACAATAAAACCATCCTCAACCGATCTGAAAGGACGTTCTCTATCTCCTCCCACTTTTATGGTAAACTACGTATCCGTTTATCGGATTATTTTTTAAATTATTTAGTTTTTCTAAAATATTTTTACATAAATCAAAAAAAATTAATAACATTTTTTAAGTATATTATTTTATTTTATTTTCTTAGTATTTATTGAATTATTTTTGAAATATCCGTATCCGCGGCTAACCGCGGCTTTCGAAGAATGAAGAACTGGTATTCGCGGATATTGAATTACTGGATATTTTGCAAACTCTACCTATATGGCTAATTTGCTTATTTTTGATGATAAATTGGTTTTATAAATTTTATATCTTCAATGATATGGTATAGAGCAGTTCCCGACCTAAAATTAGTATAGTAACTATTATGCTTGCTAATTCGGCTTCCCTACAATGTTCGTGAAATATCACTGTAATCAGTGTTTTTGATTGCCCTTAATATAATTTCGAACAATCTTGGCAGGATATTTTTTATATAATGCCGTTAACTTCTTCCATGTTTGGTTCTTATCTTTTGCTGACTCAAGTATGCTGCTCATTTTGTGGCTCCTATTATAGTTGTTACTAATACTAATTCCATATTATGATTTTTCAAACTTTGCAGTCAAAGTTGAGTGAACAAATTAAAAACCCCATCGTCTTTATCCCATCCAGTGTAAGAAATACTACTGATTTGGATGTACCCTGTATATACTCTATATTATTTTTCCGGTATATTATAAATTATATTTATCAATAAATCACTATCAGATAATATTATCAACAAAAGTTTCCGCTTTTGAAACACTTCACCATACATATTCATACATTATACATACGTACATCCATATATATATACAACGTATATAATAAAAAAAATCAAATTAAAAAGGTAGAAAATTTTAAAGAAATAAATTGTATCCTGTATCCGGAACATTGAATATGATGAATCCTTTTAGTAATTTCTTTTATTTTGCTATACAATTTTTTTTTTAATTTTTTTTTTATTACATAAAACTTACAACCATTGAAGCATTAGAATTTAATGTGAATCTGTGGTATGATATAGACATGTATATAAATGTGGGAATAAACCTGCATAAAATCAGTTGACATAAATTGGTTAATGTTGCATTTTCCTCTATTCTATGTATAGCAATGTCGTAACACAATTACAGACATATACACTTTGATATTAGACAAATGATATTAGTATGTATACTAAATTAAGGATAAGTTATAATTATTGTTGGATTAGCTAATGAGCAGTTTAGGATACAAAGTATATTTCGCTAAGTTATTATTTAAGCCTGTTATAACCAAATATTTTATAATAGTTCTATTATAATTATTGTAAATATATTTTTTGTGATGTAGCATTTTACACTATTTTTATTAATAAAAAATGTGGATAACTTTTCTCTCTCTTTACATTTTATAATAATTTTAGATCAGTTTAAGTTTAGTTTGAAGTCTTTATTGAATTATTTAATTATTGTAAGCTTTTGTACATTGGACTAAGTTCTTAAAATTTAGATTTTTGTTTTTAATATGTACTTATAGAGAATGAAGAATTTTAAACTTAAATTTAAACTAAACATACTAATTTTGTTTTTGACTGAAGCCTTTAATAACAACAACAGTAAAAATGAAAAAACAGTTCATTATGAATGAGAGAATGAGAATTGAGAGAATAAATCAATTTTTTTTTAATGTAAGTATCAGTGTACTGCATGAATCCATTCATATTGTGAATACTTATGAATATACTTACATTTAACAATATACAAACAATACAATACAAATAAAAAAATAAGTGAGAATATCAATTATACTCGTTCTGTATCTTTTATATTGTATTGTATTCTTTGCTAATATAAATAATAATATTTTCAAATATAGTGAATGCGGAAAATGTATTGAATGTATTGAATATTTATTATTAATTATTGTGTTTTTGAACTAATAATTTAGTTTGTTTTCGGTTCTACACATTATCTATATCTTCTAGGCGGTGACTGGTGGAAAGTGTCAAATTCAAGAAATTAAGCAGCTTCCAGCAAAAATTGATTCGGGTCCGAAATTTTTTTTTTATTTGTTTTATTTTTTTAACTTGTTTTTAGTACAATGGCTCTTAAGTACGATGTAAGCAAGAGGTTCGTCGTCCCAAGTTTCGGGACTGAAGACCTTGACATTTTTTTTTTGTCATCAATATAATGGCCCTTAAATATGATGATGACAATAGGCCCAGGGTCCCAGGAATTGGGGCCGAAACTCTATATCACGTGCTTAAATTGTACTTTTGTGAAAAAAAGGTTATTATTATAATTATTATAAGTAATTGTTAAAGAATTTTTGAATAGGTCCGATGGTCTGGAAGTCACGACCAAAGACCTTGAATTTTTTTTTGGTTCGTTCATTACGTATCAAGATAGATATAAAAATTTGTTTTTTTTTGTTCAAGGTCTTCGGTCCTGACTTCCGGACCGTCGGATCTATCCAAAAAAGTTTTAAAAATTATTTATAATTTATTCTTAATAACCTTTTTTAATAAGTAAATCATATTAAGTATGTAGTAGTTCATATTAAGTATGCATTGATTTTTCATAAATCTAAGTAAGTGTAAATTGTTGATTTGTATATGAAACAAATCCAAGTAACTCATACAAAATATTTTATATTATATTATATTGGTATCATGATTTAATGAGTGAGTTACTTTTGTTTTCAAGTGGTATTGAAATTGATATTCAAGAATGCAGTTCTCTGCTAGGTATTATGGAAGTAAGTGTAGGTAGAATTAAAATTTAGTGAGAAAATAATGTTAATGCATTGTGATTATACATCTTAATATTTGCATTGTTGTTGTTGTGTGTTTTGAGCTGTAAAGTGCGTACTTTTTTAAACTGCACCCGAGCTTTACTAGATTAGCAATAGCTTATATCGATAGTGTTTGCACCTAAAGAGGTTCTACCCTTTTTTAACATGTAAATGGAACCGTGCAACTGAAGTGAATTTAGATTAAATATTTCTATTTCCCACATCAAACCTTTTCTAGAGTAAATTATGAGATAAATAACATAAAAGTAGCCCTATAGGGAGTTAAAAATATGGAGCGGTAGTAGACTTCTGATCTTTCTGTCAGATTCTAATTTTAAAATTTCAAACTATACCATCACTTTAGAATACGATATACGAAAAAATTCTAAAGCATTTCAAGCCTCAAGGAGAAAAAGAAAATAAACATGAGCTGCCACTGAAAATATCATACACATTTTAGGAAAAGAAAAACAGTAAACCAAACCATCAAAATTATCATAAAAGATTATAAAAGATCTTAGTATTAACATGGCAAAATCTAGTGCTAACAAGAAATCTTACGTTGAGACTGTAAAAAAAAATCCATTGGTACTAGTTAAACTTAAGACAAATCATACGGCAGAATCTACAAAAACAGAACTAAAAAATCAAATTGACCCAGTAAGCAGAAATGTTAAATTAAACGGAGTGGTAGGCAGAAGAGATGGGACTATTTCAGTTTACTGTGATGATGTGGACTCAGCGAATAATATCAAAAGGCAAGTAGAAAAAAAATCTACTTTAAATAACAAGTACGATGTTCTCATTCCGAAGAATCGACATCCTAAAATCTTCATAGCAGGTATGACAGATCAATATAGTGGTGATGAAATTAGGAGCAAACTATTGGCCCAGAATAAATTTCAGTATAATGATGACGTCAAAGTTATTCGCAACTTCAAGGCTAATAAAGGTAATTTATTTAATGCGGTTATAGAAATACTGAAGATTATAAGAAAGTACTGAGCTATGGAAAATTAAAAATAGGTTGGGATATATGTAAAGTTTACGAGAGCTATGATGATGTTAGAAGATATGGAAAATGTCTTGGGTACAATCATAATTCTAAAAATTGTTCTGCTCTTTCAGTTAATTGTAAAAAATGTGGTGGAGAACATCTACAAACAGCTTGTCCGGCTGTTGAATATAAATGCATTAATTGTGTTAGTACAAATAAATTGTTGAAGCTGGATCTGAATGTTAATCATAGCGTTAACGATAAACAGTGTCCAACCGTAAATAGGAAAATTTCTGTGGAGAAAAAGATACGTGGTTTCATAAATAATCAGCAAATTAATAATGGATAATTCTTTATCCCATTTTCAAATTGTACATCAGAATATTAGAAGTTCGAGAGAAAATTATTTAACACTTTTAGCTTATTTAAGCTGTTTGCCGGTCTGGGCTGATATTAGCTTTATTAGTGAAATTTGGATTTTTGATAATGAAATGGATGATTTCAATATTCCTAATTATTCTTTCATTGCAACATGCAATTCCTCTTATTGTTCCGGAATTTAAAATGTATTACCTCCATTCAATCGTTTCTTTCGTAAGACACGAATGATAGCATATGCTCATCCCTACATCATAGAAATCCCTAGATGACAGAAATCAAGTAATGGAAATTTGTTTACAGCCAGAACATCGCAAATATGCAACCAAATTTAATTTTATGCGTTTCTCAAGCATCAACCATTCTATACTTATATAACCTACATAAATTCATTAACACCTTTGTTCGTAATTTCTCTCTCCCTTTACGCTTTTTTTTTCCAACTACTCTTCCTCAACCTATCCAAGCGTAGCTACCGTCATAAAACGTCTCAACTATTGGACATGTATAAAGAAAGAAAAAAATATACTCAATTATTTGAACCGCGATTTTTAATACTGAACTATTTTAATACTAAAAAGAATCTATACTGAAAATAATTTAATGGATATGTTCAGGATCTGTCACATACTGCTGTTAAATTTAATGTGAGCAAATCTTTCAAATGACGGCAAGATAGAGCTCTATCTTGCCGTCATTTGAAAGATTCATGCTCAATTAATTTAACAGAGTAATGACAGATAGAAATATCATTAAAATTATTTTCAGTATAGATATTTTAGTATTAAAAATAGTTACCGTTTACTAAAAATTACGCCGGTTCGAAACTAATTAGAGATATATTTCTTTTACTACTCTCTTATACCATGTCCAATAGATTGAGAAACGTATGACGGTAGAAAATGGAATAACCGTAAATCTCGGACTGATAATTAGAGAAAAGTTACAAACCAGTTAGTATAGCAAAATGCTAGAGAGTCACTTGGGTCATTCTCAAATCCTATAATCTGAAAATAACCATGATCAAGCCAAGTACAAGACGAAAAGGAAAAAGTAATTGAACAAATAGAACCAGGGAGGAGGGAAGACTCAAAGAGTTTCAGTACTACTGGAAGATCTCAACGGTTCATTAAATATGAAAAAAAACAATACTGATTTCTCTTTTATAAATAATAAATTCAATTTCAAAAACTTGTTATATAATAATAATAGAATATAAAAAATAAATAAAATAATTTTAATCTAACCATAATAATGTCCTTGAACTTGTTCTGTATCAGAATACAATAACATAAATTTTATAAAATACGTGTTTTTATTTTCTATTTATTTATCCCATTTTCCAAAAAAAGCTAACATTGTAATACAAAATAATTTTCAAAATGAATGAAATTGTTTCTTTTTTTGTTTTCTTTTTTGTTTGCTACATATTTTTTAATTCAACATAAATACCAAAATACCGTAATTCTCTTTTTCAATACATTGTTTTCATATAAACAAACACACACGACAACATTTTCATTTGTAGTTGTAACAATTGAATTCATTTTATTTTTTTTTTTATTTTTTTAAAAACCTTCTAAAATAATATGTCTGCAACTTACAACTAAATTCTACCACATTCATTCAGTATACATTTTTGTTTTTTATCCTTTGTTTCATTCAAACTGTATTCTAGACTGAAATCAGAATCTAGAAAATTGGTTCATTTCAAAAACGATATGATGAAATAGAGTAGTCACGTGACACTCGTATTATTTAAGTATCAAAATGTAAGGAACAAATTTTAAAATTCAATCGTCAATAAAATGTAGACGATGTGTGTACTGGCTTAATTATTGATTGTTGTATTGCACCAAACCAGAAATACAGAAAAATAAATGGAAACGATAACAAATTTTAATTTAGGTAAATTAACAAAAAAAAAACGATTTTAGTATCTACTCCACATAATCCTGTAAAAAGCTTTTTAATTAAGCTATCGCTATTGTTTTGTAGGCCAACGAAATGTTTGTAATTTAAATCGAATTGAGGCAAAAAAAATTTTTAATAACTTTTTCAAACCTCAGATAAAAATAGATTATGTGGCAACCAAAGCTCATACAAGAACAAGATTAAATTTTTGTTCTTATTTTTTTTTGCGTGGATTGGTGGGAATTTTCATAGACGCAATGAACCCTGTCACTTCCATTGTGTGCCAGATTTTTACTGATTAAACCACACCCCTCCAATTAAAATTAGTCCGACTGACTAACGATTAGCTTTTTTTTTTGGGTTATTTTCTTAAAGAAAAGGTTTACGAAATTCTATCGTATTAAATCTAGTGGCTAGTTATTTTATCCCTTCTGATATCATTTTGATTATCTAGCAGTTGAATGGTCTCAACGTTAACATGACCCTTTAAACGAGCTGTATGCTTTGCTACATATCCTTTTATTTCATTTTCTATGCAAGGAATTTTTAGACCAAGGGGCATTTACCATGTTGCGCATGACTTTATTTTGGAATTTTTGTACACAAAGTACATGTGTTCGTTTGGCACATCCCCATATTTGTATGCCGTACAACCATATCGGTTTGATTATCTGATTATATGACAATATTTTCTTATGTATAGGTAATTTTGAATTTCGACCTAAGAGGCAGTACACTTCTCTATATTTATAATCAAGCTCAAATTTTAGCCTTGTTTTCTTGTATATTTACCCCATTCAGATTTACCGATGGTTGATTTTCTAATTATTTATTTCTAAAATTTACATGTACTGATTTTAACTCATTGAGTTTAATTTTACATTTCTTTGTCCAGAGGTATAGCTTGTCGCTTGCTCCTTGCAATTTATTTGTAGCCTCGTCAATATTTGATCCTACTGCCATCAATGCAGTATCGTCAGCGAATGTAGATATAGTTATATTTTACATTTGTGGTAAATCATTGGTGTATAGCAAATACAGTATGGGACCCAGAATACTACCTTGAAATTAATGGTTAAATACTAACCAAAGAAAACTGTTGATATTCTGCACTATAATTTTTCATAATAATTGTACGTTTTTAGACACGAATTGAAAACTTGCATCAACCACTAGTGTTTTTGAAAAAAAAAATTGAATATCGGTGTTCATTTCATAAATTTGGAATTGCTTTGAAAACAAGAAAATATTGTGCATCTTTTCTAATGTGGTAGACGCTTAAATAAATAAATCCATTACGTTAAGTTTATTTTCATATATACGTATGTCAATTTATTTGATACATTTTGCGGGTTTGAAAGCCCTTCAAATATTAAGAAAGTAGCAATGTTAACGTAGCAAGGATCATATATAGTACAGTTATTTCTCAAAATCGTTTGAATAGCAGTTTAATAAATTTGCATATGTTGCAAGTCAATGTAGTTTTATTTGTCTCTGAACAAATACATTTTTTTCTGCCGAATATCTAAACAAAGATGTTTACTTAGTCAAAAAGACAAAATAACTTCTTTAGCTATGGTATGTTGAACAAAATGATAAATCTTAAATTTTGGAAAACCAGTTTACAACATTGTTAAAATGGTAAATTATCAAAACGACAATGCAAAAACTTCAGATGTTGAGCTGAAAAAAATTATCGTAAACTCAAAACAAAAGGGAAATGACAGTAGAATTGAGTTGGAATTCGCTTCCCATTGCTAAAAGGCTTGCTCCAACGCACCGATCATTTAATAGACTATGTCTCGGGTATTTTAAGAGGTTATAGATTTTGAAACCACCTGAAATTTTGTTTCCTCATATTTAGAATTTAATATTTAGCTAAGTATTAAATATTTTATTTCAGCTCTAGTTTTATTATAATTTGTAAGTTTAGTTTAATTTGCTGTTATTTTTTAGATTTGCTTCGTTTTAGTATTTTTATCATATTTTATACATTTACTTAGATTAAAAATTGTACAAAATAAAGTAAATAAAAATAAATAAATAGACTCGTAGATTTTCAATATTTATATTGTTCATTATATGTTATATTTTCACATTTTCTACAAGAGATTTTCACTCTTATGAGCTAAAATCACAAGGTATAAATATTTTGTGATGAACAAGTTAACGAATTTGAATTATATTAAAAATATTCAAAAAATTATATAAATTAGCGATATAAAATAAATAAAATATAAATACCGAGATTGGTTGTGGTGGGACTTAAAGAAAATTATATTCAACTGATTTAAAGAGCATAAAGCCTGGGCATATAGCTTTGATCCATTGTGATACTCAGACTGTGATTCAATTTATAAAGCTCATTAAGTTTAGCATTATAATGTACTATTCCCATACTACATAGTAGTCTTTAGCGCCACCTATTATCTAGTAGAAGAGATATCTAACGCAATTTGAACCCTAAATAAAAAAAAACCTAAGACAATAACGAATTTACAATTCAAATTCGATTTTTACACCTTCATTAATTTCGTTTTTTAAATCAAATAAAATAATGTTTTTTATTAAAAACAGAAAATAAATTTACACAATTAATTCTTTAACAAAATTTCATAACACTCTGTACTATAGACAAAATCTATTTATTTCCGTATCCTTTATTAAATTCTCATATGGAGAAAATTTACGATTTAAAATATACAAAAACAAGAAAGAAAAAAAAACATTATGATGCGAATGCAGTGGAATATATTCCTTTTGAAATTGAAGAGATTGAATGTAAAATAAACTCATATAATGAGATGTGATGTGAATAACCCCACAATTTACACATTATACCTAACTCTTTCCAACTTTCATATAATATAAAAACATATTATATTGTATTTTAGTTTTAAATGTTTTTATTAAAGGATATGGAAAGAATATGAAATGTTATTCTAGAATTATCCTAATACAACGATATTATGTATATGTATATGTAAAAAGTAACATAAAAAATAGCAAAAATATTAAAAACAATGTTATACAATATATAACAATTATACCAGAACCATATAACAATTCTACAATGTATACATTGTTAAGATGTATAAAACAAAAAACAAATAAAATTTTCTGAAACAAAAAAAAAACACAGGAAAACAGAATATAAAAAAAAGTATAGAAAAAAAAAAACATTTTTTGTTTTTTATCCAATTTTTTGTAATGCATCGCCAATAGTGTTGTATTCGTTAAGTATGAATTATTTTACTTTATTATATTTTAAGAACACAGACATTGGTGTTTATCATATTTTATTATGTTCGTCAAGTCATTTGATTACAGGTCACATTACATACTAAAAAATATATTTTGGCAAAAACACAATAATATATTAACCTTTTCTAAGTTTATGGATCCGTATGTATTCTAAAAATATAAGATACTGTTGTGAAGAAAGAAAAATTTATTTAATCAAACTTTTACAATTGATGTTCTGAAGTTGGCAGTAGATTGAATGATAAAAATTACTATTTCAGATTATTGAAAAAAAAAATTAAAATTAAATTATGCTTGAGTGTCCCATGTTTCAATTTGATTTTACTAAAGTTGCAGTAAGTTATAGTAATGTCAGTTTGTTTGTTTTTTTCAACAATATTTATGTATGTTGTACTTTTACGATATAGTAAGTCCAGATGAAAATCCCACGCATGACAAAATAAAGTCATTGGCTCTTCTGAGGGAGATATTGTTTCGGCGTAGGACCATAGGACCATAGAACCATAAGTGCAGATGATGTTCTGCCTTTTAAATATAAATGCAGTAATTGGATATAGTCATAATAGGGGTATTCAATTAATGGCTGAGTACGTAGTACGTAGTAGTTAAAGTACGTAGACAATTATAAACTTGACAACAACTTGCAAAATTTTCCACATTTACGAACTGTTCATATTTTTTTAAATATTTTTATACCTGGTACAAATACGCCTTTATATAAAATTATTGTAGTATTGGATAAGAGAAGAAGGGATGGGGTGGATGGCATAATATAATAAAATTTAAATAAAGTTTTAAAATTAAAAAAAAACAAAAAATATATTTAGAAAAGGAAAACAAACACAATAAAAAAATGGAAGAGTGTTTAAACAAAATGTGAACTAAAACACTGTTAATTTAAATTTAAAAATTTAATTTTTTTAAATTATATTTGAAATTTGTTTTTCATATGAGATAAATAAAAAAAAATTATGATAATTCGCTTTATAGCTTTGTAAATATTTACAGAATTGCACGTTTACCAGTTTTTTAAAAGTATATTTATATTATAACTTTACAGAACCACAATGTCGTTTAAAAATCATATTTTTAACATTAAATTTGTACTCAAGCACATTTATATAAAAACAGGTTTATTGAAAATAACTTTTATGTATGTAAAGTCACACACAATGTCAATCTACGCGGCTCATTGTGTCTTTTGAAGATTCCCACCAGCCTGCGTATAAAAACAAAATTATGTAAAGCAAATATTTTCAAATCGATAATCCCGAGTTACTTTCATCTAATATGTCCCAATCATATTAGGGTAAATATATGAAGCTTTCAATCATATAGAAAATAAAATATTATATTTTATATTATGTATTTGCATAATATTATCCTTTTGTAATGTAGATATTTGTAAATTAGTTTGTTAATTAATATGCAACTTGGACCATATTCCAAGGATAGCTGGAATTTCCAGCTATCCAAAAGTATGTCTCTTTAGTGGCGCATCTTATCCTTTAAGGACGAAAAGGACATTTGAAAATATCCTTACCGTTTTGGTATTTTTATATAAAAACCGTTACATCTGTAGATCTATTAGATATATATATCTATATATTCAGTTATATATTCTAAAAAGATAATCGTCTGGAGTATATTTTAACATTTATTTGATGACAATTGGTGCTGCCGTTGTGGAGATATTGTAGTTTAAAGTAGAAAATTTTTGAAAAAAAAAACAAATTCTACATTGAACTACAATATCTCCACAACGGCAACACCAATCATCATCAAATAAGTGTTAAAATATGCTCCAGATCGTTATCTTTCTAAAGTATGTAAATGGTTATATAATATAATATCTCAACATATATAATGGTTTTTATACAAAACATCAAAACAACAAGGATACTTTCAAATGTCCTTTTCGTCCTTAAAGGATAACATGCGCCACTGAAGACATATATTTTTGGAAAGCTACATGGTCATTAGGTCCTACGCCAATATAACATCTCCCTCAGAATCCCCAAGTCAGTTATTCAATTAAAATATAGAATTAGAGTAGCAACAGTAGAAAATTAGCTTTGTGAACAAATCGATTTAACAATCGATATGAATAGTTATAACTTATAACCATGTGACAACTAATCAGAAGTGTTTGCGTTAAAATTTCGGTTAGAAAAAATTTATAGTAATTCTTCGAAATTAATTCGGAATATACATTCAAATAAACTAGAAATATTATATTATTAAAGCGAAGTCTAAAATAGATGTATATTTCTACATTTAAAATAGTGTTGATATCAAAAATGCAATGCAATCCAAAAGAGACTGGCTTAATTTACTTACTTACTTTCTGAACGCTACATATCTCTACAGAGAATGAAAGAGGATTAAAAAAATTTGACCAATATTGTATTTTCCTTAAGAAAGACTTTTCAATAGTAGCTGTTCAAGGAACACATTTATTCGTATTATCCAGCTAGAGCTTACTACTAACTACTGAAGACTAACTACTACTGTAGTTTGTACAACATGAACAACATTAAAACAAGATTTTTTAAAAATCTATTAGCATTTAGTTTGTATTTTCCATGCCACAATTCGCATGACCCATGTGAATTAGCACAAATGTTTCTGGGGCTACTTATTAATACAATATATCGAGAGCGATAGTAAACAGGACCAAAAATAGGATCAATAAAAGTTCACGCAATTTATAAATTAATTTACCAGTTAGTAAGTTTTTGTACAATGAATTTATTTTACAAAAAATCTAAATTTATAAAAAATCTAAATCTAAAATTATATTCAAGTAATTACTATTAAATTTTTCATTATCCAGTTTTACATTGCTGCGTTGTTTTTGATTGTTATTTGTAAATTAGTTTTGAGCGTGTAAATATTTTGTAAGAAAATATTATTTTCCAGATTTTGCTCCAACAGAAAGTGCTGATGTACAGTCTACGATATTAGTATTGGTGGCATGTGTCTTATACATAACTCACATCCTGTATAAGCTCAACTTTCACTATCGCAACTTCAAAAATCTGCATATAAAACAACTAAATGCATATAAAACAGAACAGAACCTCTTGAACATTTTTTTTGCATCTTTTCACCTTTAGGTAGAGTCTGACTACTAACTTTAAATAGATCTCTTTAACAATATCAATTCATCGCAAGAACTGACTCTAGTACCAAGCTTAAGCGAATAATCCCTAGAAATAATCAACACGAAACAGATGGATCACTGGAATTGTGGCATGACAAAAACCAAACTAAGTGCTAATAGAGTTATGACTTTTCAGAAGCAACTAGAAGAGTTATTTCCACCTACCTTCCTATTGTATTTTATATAGCATATGATATGTGTAGTGAATACGCTCATAAAGTGAATACCTTCATAAGTAGTTGGTATAAGTAGTATATAGCTTAGTGCTATCCACCACATGTGATTAAATTAGTTTTTATAGTGCCAAATTATTTACTTACTTACTTGTTGGGCGCTACAGACCTTGAAGGTCCTGGTCCTTGCCGCAAAATTGTCCTCCACTAACTTTGGTCACGAGCGGAGTCTCTCCAGTTGGTGATTTGAAGTTTTTTAATATCTACCCATACTTCATCTCTACATGAAAGGTGCGGCCTCTCTCGACGACGCGTTTCCTGATGGGGTTTGGATTCGACGAGTTTCCTAGGCAATGAAGACGTTTTCGTTTCTGACTTTTTTGCTAGGTCCATGTCGTTGAACAACCGGTATAGTTCGGCATTGTGTCTTCTCCTCCAAGCCTTTTCGTCAGACATAGGACCATAAATTCGAAAAATTGTGCCAAATAATGCACAATAAATATATATTGAATAACTTTCACCTGAAGATAGTAAGCAATAAAAATGTACGTGCTATTGAGAATTTATTCAGTTTTCGTCGATTCAAACCGAACGATAAACGTACAGTACACTTGTTTTATTTGTTTTTAATCTCTCTGCTGCCCTTCTCCAAAGAATACTAATTGGGATCACCAGCTTTTACAACAATATAATTATTATTCAAATATTTCTATTGAGAGTAAAATTGTTATTCAATTAATTTTCCATATTTATTATAAAATATTCAATAGACAAATTTTTATAATGTATTGCAAAACAAATATTTCTTTTCACTTTAATGATTACATTTTATAAATTAAATTCTTTCAAATTTAAAAATATTTTTTTCAATTAAAACTTTTTATATTTTTATGAATTGTAATATTTTTTTTATCTTTTTTTTTTTGTTGTTGTTTATTTACTCTCAATACCAAAATATTTCACAATGACAATACATGAATACCTAAAATATGAAAATCAACTTCAAAAGTACCATTTTGAAATAAATAAAATTTCATATAAATTTCCATTTCCAATCATCTTAGTTTTATTTTTAAATTTTAGACATTCTTATCATCCAACAATTCAAAATTTAATTTTCATATGCATTTCTAAGTATTCAGATTCCATAGCAAACAACAAAAAAAAATTTTTATTTTTTATTTCAATTAAAAACAAAATTTAAAAAGAAAACTGAAAAATGGAAAATAAATAAAAAAAAAAAAAAAACATAAGTTTACAATGAAATTGTCTGAGCCTTTTGGCAAATACCATCTCCTCCAGTCGTCTTTTATTCAAATTTAGAGAAAAATTTTTCTCTAAAAATAATTTTATTTAAATTTTTTGTTTTTTGAAAATTTTAAGAAAATTCATTGAAATTTTTTATCAAATTGTGTTTAGAGTTGTTGAAATACCAGTGCCAGCAAAACACCAGTAAATCACTTTTGTTTATAACTTTTTTTAAATTTAATATACTGGTATATATTTAATTTTAGTATGGCCACAAACAAAATTTGATTGAAGTGTCAAAAACTAAGCAAATTAATTACTAAATGAATATCGCTACCAAACAAAAGATTTAATTTTGAAATATTTAACTGTGGCCTGCTATCGTATTTGCTTTGTTTTTAAAAAAAAGCTTTTTATAGATGTAACGGAAAAATAATAATCGCACACTGGTGAATATTTGTTGTAAAAGTGGTGTATTTTTGTTTAGATGTCTGAATGATCTCTCTTTCACAATTTACATGCTTTTAAACTTAAAATTACCTTTTTTTTTAAATTGTCCTTAAAAAACGAGGACAAATAGCTCCTTTTTTGTTACATTTAATTAGTCAATATCAGATTTTTCTTACTTTATTGTTACGCTTATTTCTTTTTACTTCTTTGAAAAAGCGCTAAAATGAATTTTTAGGTACAAAATTGGTACTGGTACTGGAAAAACGCAAGTGCTAAGCCGTGGTTAATACAAATTGTGTGTGAAATAATGGTATATGAACAACTTAGATTCTATTTTTATGTCGGATGGAATAAGATTTAACGATACAAAGAACATTTTGAATTCGTACAAATTCTGAAAAAAAGAACATTGAATTTTGCTTTGTCAAATTTTTACAAAATTTTATGATAAAAATTTTTCAAAATTATATTTCCTAAACTCTAGCATAATACACATATCCATGTATATGAATATAGCAACATATACATATACATATACAATACATATCTATATGATAATGAATGTTTTGGGTAAATTTTATGAAACATAACTGTTATTTATTATTAAATCAAAATGTAATCAATAACAAAGGTTTTAATTTTTTATTCAAGGTCAACATAATTTATTTTTATTTGAAATTATTTTTCGGTCAAAATTCTAAAATAAAAGGTATTTTTTTTTAGAATTTATTCACGGCCACAATTTTTGTATTAATAATTTTTGCGTTTGATCTATTTCAAAATAGATTTTTTTAATTCTTTGGAATCAACTTTTCTAAATAGGTTTCAAATTTTTCACATTTGCATTTTATCCATATGGTGGGGAAATCTTTCCAAACACACCTTTACTTTCTATTGCGAATGAAATTCAAAACTATTAAAACTAATGTTTTATATTTTTTTATAGCTTATATCTTATTTCTCTTATTTATTACAAAGCGCCCTCAAGAGGTTACTATTTTGATTTTTGTTACATTATTAATGGCAGTAGAGGGCAATGCATTTAGTATTCCTTAAGAATTATCTCTGTTTAATGTACTTTTAATATTTTGTTTCATTAGTTTCACCTGTCGATGATCTGTATGAAGATCACTGTTGAAACAGTACCAGAAAGCATTAAATACTTTCCTCTACATACACAAATGTAGTAATCATATTATGTCCAAAATAGTTGTTTGATAATTTAGTTGTGTAAAACAAATAAGTTTTTGGGGATCGCTGATCAGATAGATATCAGTGCTTTTCTATAATTTATCTCAGTTACTGGTATTTTGCATTCCTTTATCAATATCATACGTATTTTATTAGGCAGTTTTGTATCTAGCATAAAGGTAAAATGTTATTTTACTGTATAAGTGCTTCCAAGTCATTTAGAAGTATCGAGTTAGCTATATTAGTTTTTTTGTTAGCTAGTTAGCTATATTTGTTAATGGGATGAACACCCTAAATGTTTTTACATTATTAATAGACAATTCAAACAACAGTTTTTTCTTTTAAAATTTATGTTAATGTATGTGCTGTAACTTAAATGTTGCAGAATAATAACTTCGACCACATAATAGCATAGTTGCATTTTATTTTCAGTGATAACCAAAACTCTCAATTGTTTTTTATAATTTACTTTATCCCAATCACTTTGAGGGTATTATACCATACCAGGTTAAAAAAAAACCATAACGCATTTTTATTTTTCCTTTGTCTTGAATCGACCCTGTGACCTTTCAGTTGAAAAACAGGCGCTCTACCTACTGCGCCACCCAGCGTGTGATTTAAGTGTGCTTTTATATGAATTCCTAACTTGTATGATCTATTGGCTACTAGTTATGTTATCGGCATATATAGCCTCCCAAATCGATGACTAAAAACATAGAGCAGATGTGAGCATACTGTACTGCGAAATGCTAGCCTTTTGTTCTAGAATATGTCATTACATGTTTAACACGAATGAAGGTACGAAATTCCAAGATATCCGTTTGGTTACAATTTATTTAGCTTACAGGCATTATGAAAGATATACTAAGAGATGTACAATATGGGTGACTTCCAAAATGTGGTATAAAAAGTTTTAATATGGTTAAAATATAGTTATACTACTGTTTAAATCTTTTATAATCAATTCATCGTAATATACCGGATGTTCCAGAGAATGCGTATCAGCTTTTTCAGAGGGGAAGGAGCCGTTATATTAGAATTTAAAAAAAAATTATTAATTAAATCGAGGGTGCTCTATAATATTGGTGATATTTTCAATTTCCGGAAAAGACCGGAAAAGAGTTTTTCAAAAATCGCCGAAATTAGCTGAAATCTAGATTTTCAAATGGAATGGGGTACTTTGTTATACAAATTTGGATTCTACGGCAAAAAATAAGAATCCACTTTACAGAAGTTTCTAAGTTTTGTCGTAGAATCCGAATTTGCAAAAAAAAATAGCTTTTCCCATTTAAAAATCTCGATTTCGGCCAATTTCGGCGATTTTTGGGTTTAAAAAACCTTTTTTCGACCCTTCCTAGAAGTTTAAAATATCACCAATCAATAAAACACCCTCAATTTAGTTAATAAATTTTTTTTAAACTTTAAAATAACAACTTCTTCTTTTCTTAAAAAGCTGATACAGAGCATGTGTAAGCTGAGCAGAGCTACATAACCATTTTGACAATATAAATAATAATTGTGTTGTGTTTTTGTAATATAAATCTATAATAATCTGACTTTTTGTTTTTCTTTCGATAAATTTACTTTTAGTTTATCTTTCAGTACAGCCAAATTAATATTACCAGATCTTTATAGGTGCCAATACATATTTTCGGTGGAAAAAAACATTTGATTAACATATTTATTGCTATACGAGTTGGCAATAAACTTATTGATTCCGCCGAAAATATATGCGTATTTTAAACATTTTGGAATAGTATACAAAGTCAAAAGCTTTGAAATACATTTTTGAAGTTGCAAAATTGGAAATTTTTCGGTTTCACTGCTTTTTGAAAGTCAGTGCATATTTTTTATTTTAAAACGCAAAATAATATTTTCCTCCACATCTGATATTGAATCACTATGCAAAATTAAATATTTTGTAACGTTTATTTTTTAATGGTAAATATTTTCACTAAATAATAAAATTAAATTTCATATAATTTTCTTTCATATTGATTTCTAACTTTTTATTGAAACTGATCTATGGTGCATGTAAAACTGAGTAAGTAATAGGATAAGTTTTGGCAAAGAAAACACATTTAACAAAAAAAAAAAATTGATGTAAGCATAAAACTTTAATACTATTAGTAATATTCCTTACAAAGTTTTTCTATTCAGTTTAAAGTTTTCTTAATTTTTTCTTCTAACACCTGCACACATGCACCTCAGAACATATTAGTTCAAATGACAGCAAATAAAAAAGAAAAACTATTTCTTAAACTTATATACTTTGTTGCTGAAAACCAACCACCCACTCTTCTTAAACTAATTTTAAATAGATCAAAATATAATGCAATGTGATGTGTGCATTCAAAGGGAAAGATGTTTAAATTTTGAAAATTAAAAGATGTGACACTTTGGTAATGTTTTCTTCTTGTTTGTTTTGAAAGTGGTTAAATTTTTCAAGAAATTTAGTTAAAGTTGCATAGATTTCAATTTTAAAAAGTTTTCCTTTTCTTTAATGTTTGAACAAGACCTAGATGCTAAATTATGTGTAATAAATATTTTTGATATTAATCTAGTGAGTCTAATTTTAGTTTATTTGATTTGAAAAGGATTAATTATGTCAATGACTTAAATAAGGATTTGTTTGCATATAAGAGAATAAATACCAGATTAGAATTATATGAGATAGGATCAAATCAAGCAATACACGTGACAAATCTAGAAGATTACAAAAGAACGAAGAAAATGTTGTGAAGAAAATGAAAACCAATTAAGGGTTTTTATAATGATGATGATTGATGATGAATTATGATTTGATATCAATGATTTTGGTTATTTAATAAGTTCAACTTCTCATTTTTTTTTAAATCCAAATTGACAATTTTAAATTTACTCCTCTAAAGATTTGCAAGGCATAGGTAAGGTAATAGTTATTTTTCGTTCGTATATAGGTTATTAGTAAATAAAAGTGTTTTAGTTACAACTATCAACACAGACTTAATTTTTCTAAATAACCCCAACTCTTTAATAAAACAGCAGATCAATGTAGAAATAAATAAATACTGGAAAAAACGTCTCCAAAACATATCACCTAGTAAAAGTTCAAACATGTTCCCGGAAATAAACAAAATTTTCCGGAAAAATAATTACAACAATATTTCTAAACTGCATATAGATCAAAACGATATACAACTATTACTAGAAAATAATATTGATATTAAAAAATTGCAACGATCTAGTACCAACCAATATGTACTAAACGACCAAACTCAAATTTACAACACCATGGGTTCATACCTAACAAAAATTCATAAAACTGCTCCATCAACAAATAACAGATTCCATACAAAAGTTTTAAATACAATTCAGCAATTTAAAAGCTACACCGAATATTTGAGAGCCAGCAATATTACAATCTGCAATTTTTCTAATTTAAACAAGTCCTCAAACCAAAACACTGTAAATAGCATATTCACAAATCAGCCTGAGCTTGTGTTAAAAAATAAAGTTTCTTCGGGTGACGATAGCATAACAAATATAATACTTAAGAACAATGAAGTTCATTTATAATTTCCAAATATGTTATACTTTTTAATAATGCAATTAACAACTCGTATTTTCCGCAAATATGGAAAACATCAAAACTAGTATTGCTAAAAAAACCTGGTAAAGACCCAAATAACGTCAGTAACTACAGACCAATTAGCTTAATGCCAAACATAAGCAAAGTACTTGAAACACTTATTAACGACAAATCAACTAAATTTACACTAACGAAACAAATAATGTCTGAAAACCAATTCGGCTTAAGGTACAAGCATGGAGCGATCCACGCCATTACAAAGTTGACCTCAGATATTTGTTGGTTTATTAACAAAAAGTTATAGCACTTACTATAAAGATAATAGCAATTATTATAAAGAAAAAATTAGAAGAAGTACTAGAACCAATACTACGGAAAGAGCAGGCAAGTTTCAGACCAAATCGAAGCTGTGTTGACCAGGCAAATACTTTACGGGTCATAGTTGAACAATCAGTAGAATGGAATGCCCCACTATATCTACTATTCATAGATTTTAAGAAAGCATTCGACACAGTCAAGAGATGCGCAATATGCAGAACACTTACGAAGAAGGGAGTTCCTGAAAAAATCATCAACATCATCAAAGCGATGTATAAAGATGCAGAGACAACAGTTCAACACAGAGGTAACATCAATGATCCATTCTACACCAATATAGGAGTTAGACAAGGATATCCACTATCCCCACTTCTCTTCAATACAATACTAGACGACATTCTAAGAAAAGTTTGCACTGGAATAAACGGAATAGAATGGGATCTCTTCGGCAACTTAGAAGACTTAGATTACGCAGATGATGTATGCCTCATATCAAGGAATCAAAGGGACCTACAGAACAAAGTCAACAGATTACAGGAAGAAGCAAAGAAATCGGGACTGGAATTAAATATCGAGAAAACCAAGGCAATGAGGACAAACAACAGTGACAGTGAGCCAATAACAGTGAGTGGACAACAGATAGAATACGTAGAAGAATTCAACTACCTGGGGAGCATCATAACATCAAAAGGAGGTACAACAGAAGATGTCAACAGCCGTATAAATAGGGCAAGAAGAACATTTGGGAGCCTAATGAAGATATGGCGGAGCAACCAAATATCGAGAACAACAAAGCTAACAGAGCATGTGTTAAGTCAACATTAATATATGGCAGTGAAACATGGCTCACTGCGGTCAGAATCAAACAGAAGCTACAAGTATTCATCAACCAGTGCTTGAGAATTATATGTAGAATATTCTGGCGGGCAAGAATTAGCAACGAGGATTTATGGATGATAACTGGAGAAGAACCGATCAACAGACAGATAAATAGGAAAAATGGAAATGGATAGGTCATACACTAAGGAAATCAGAAAGTGATATAGCAAGAAGAGCTCTAGAGTGGAATCCACAAGGACAAAAGAGACCCGGCAGACCATACAACACATGGAGACGCACAATCGATCAAGAATTAACAATCAACAATTATACCTGGAACGATATTAAGGAAGTAGTACTCAACAGAGAGGAATGGAGGTTCACTATCGAAGCCCTATGCTACCACGCAGAGTAATAGGAGAAAAAAAAAAAATTAACAAAAAGTTTGGGGTGGGAGTATGCCTGATAGATTTGGAAAAAGTTTTTAACACGATTTGGTTAGATGGGCTAATATACAAACTTTTAAAGTTTAAAGTACCAAAATACCTCGTAGCAATTATAATTGATATGATTCACAAAAAAACCAAATGATAGTCATAAAAAAATGTTCACGATAGATAATGGCCTATTACAAGGTACAGTTAATGCACCAATACTGTTTTCATTATATTTATCAGAATTATTGTCCTCACTAGACCGGGTTAGAGGAAATAATTATGCATTGTCCTTTGCCGATGACATCATATTCTATTCTGCCGATAGTTCAGTAGATTACATCAAAGGCAAAGTACAAAAGATGTTTAATATTACTCGGTCATCATCATATCAACAAATGCGAGACAATTTTGTTTCGTAATACGGTTGATAAAACTAGTGTAGATATCAAAAAACACTGGAAAGAATTTGAAGTCCGCAGGAAACGTTATCTTAACTAATAAAAAAGTACGTAAATACCTAGCAGTACAACTACGTCGTAACTTAAATTATATTGAGCAAGTCAAATGTAGTATATTAAAAGGTAACAAAGCTTTCATGGCTTCAAAAAAACTTTTTTACAACAAAACTATTAGTAAAAGAGTTAAAATTATATGTTACCAAACATTAATAAGACCAACGCTTGTATATGGTGCACCAATATTATACAACATCAGTACGAGCTTAATCCGAAAATTTAAAAGAAAGTGCATAAGAGTTTATACTAATATATATATATAGAAAAGTCCAATTCCGAATACAAGCATTACTACTCTATTAAATACTTGTACAAGGAAGCAAACATAATTAAAACCAATACTTTTATTATAAAATTAATTCGAAGACATTATGATAAAACACAAAACACTCCGGAAAATGGTTTAATATCGTATATATTCTATATCGTATATCAAAAAGACCTTGCTCACGGACTTCATAGCTCCTGAGCATTTTATCTATTTAGATAAACACGGTTATATTCAAAATCGTAATCATTTCCCTCTCTTATGCCATTATTATAATAGACGGGCTACATGTAAAATTTTTGATTATAACCCGGGCAATATTAACGGAGAGAATTCAAGATTTGAAGTGTCCATACCAGATAAGGACAAGTTGATTAAAGCAAACTATTGGTGGTTGGAAAACTCTAATTATAATTAGCACAAAGTATAATACATTATTTTATTTTAATCAGGTTAAGCAGTTTTAGTTAGATAAAGATAGTTTAAGTTAGGCTATGTTTTTAATAAATAGTTATTGGTATAAGACAAAAACACTTTGTAAATTTTGTACATAGTATAAAAAATTACTAGAACAGAGCGTAAAATTAACATAAAAACGAAAATATTGCTTAGATGTTAATAAAATTAGAAATAAGTATCTGTTTTTGTAAATTTTTGTAGGCAAAACTAGTGTAAGAATGTAAAAATAGTGGGAAAAAATAAAAGTTTTATAAAAAAAAAAAAAACAGTCACAACTATAGGTGGTAAAAAAGTAAGTCTCATGTTATTCTATATCGTTTCCCTACAACACAAACTTCACTTATTTCAGCAAGTTACAATAAATCCATATAAAAATGTCCAAAATAAATAAACTCAAAATATATGCTCCACTTTTTAAGTTTACAACAATCGCAAGAATATGTTTGAAATCTGAAAGTATTAATTATTAAGCCTCTCACAGAATTATTCGTTCTGCTCATAACTAAACATTTAAAATTCAATATATATAATGTTACATACAACTCCCACCGAGCTATAGATCATTAATAATGTATTATTAAATATTTATAATTTAATTTTAATTTAAATACTTACAAGCATTATTTACAAAAAAAAAAGCAGAACAAAAAAAAATACAGTACATTTGTTTTTTTTTTTTAATTTATTCCCTTAAGGTAATTTCAACAGATTAAATTTTAAATAAAAATCGCCTCCACTTAAAAACTCAATTTTTCTTTATAATAAATATCTAATTGTGCTTTGCTTTTCAATATCCAAAATATACACAAAAATTATATATTTTTGCTTATAATATCCTTAACATATAATTAAATAAAGACATTCTTTTGTATAGTAGTACTTTTTCTAACTATCTCTTTCTCTTTTACTCACCTTGTTCTTTATTTTTTTTTTGCTCAATATTATGATGATAACATGTGAATTAATAACTTAGAAATTTTTTTTGAATTTTTGTAAAGGAATTATTAAAAAACAAAAACTAAAACAAATTTTAATTTTACACACCATACTAACACAAATAAAGAAATAATTTAACTATAGAATTCCCATGGATATAAAAATTTTCTATTTTTTTGTAACAAAATCGAAAATAAAGAAAACCTACTCAAAACGTTTGTCTATCTCTAAGAGTAAGCAAATATTGAAAATAATATCCTTAAGGAACTGCCTACATATATGCAAATCAAGTTCTGGTTTACAATTCTGTTCAATTTTATTTTCTTGGTATTTGTTTTTTTTTTTTGTGCAGGAGTAGTACATTTTTTTACAATATTCTGTTTATAAATTTTATAGAAAATCTTATAGTTCTCATTTTTATATTTTTCGTTTGTTATTATTATTGTTATTGAAAGCTTAACCTAAAGAAGATAAAAAAAACGAGGGACAGAATAAAAGAGAGATATATGAAGTAAAATTTCTAAGTCAAGAGGAAAATAATACTGTAAGGATGGATAAACATACAAAGAGGCTAACAAATTTATTTTGATTTTTTTTTTTTGTTTATTGTGATGTGGATACGTCTATGTTAAATTTTTATTATTATATTTTCAAGGATTTTTGTTTTACAAAAAAAGTAAAACCAGGGTGTATACAACATAGTAATAGTACCTATATACAAGTATAGTAATACCTATCTATACTATTCTAAATAAAAATCAAATAAAAAATAATTAAATTTGCTAAATTGTACCGTAAGTGGAATTGTCATTTATCAGAAAAAGCAAATTAGCCGAAATTCTAGGAAGTCTTGAGATGAGATTAAGAGATTTGGTAAAAAGTTCGGCTAATTTGCTTTTTCCGTAATTACAATCATAACTTGCTATGAAAACATTATATCAAGCTGCGATTCTAAAGTTTATTTTTGTAGTTTTAGTACGCTTAAATTGAAGGCAAATATTTCTAAAAAAAAATTTTTTTTTTCCTTATTTTATTTTCGACTTTTTAGTGAAAATATTTTTTTAATGAAAAATAATATATTTTCAAAGAACAACACATATAATCAAATGGCACTAAAATTCACTCTAACGCAATTTGGTTATTATTGCTCATACTTCAAATGTATAATTATATTTTATATTACTGTAACAAATTTTATAAAAATATATGTATTTTTAAAAAATGTTTGGAGATTTTTGATTAGATACCTTTGAATTTTTTAATTTACGTATTAAAATATTACGCACTTTATAAAAAGAAAACCTGTTAAATACAAAAAATATTTGACGTAAAATCGTAGATTTAAATCTGTGGAAAAGTCTAAAATGTAAACACTCATCCGACTTTATCTACGATAAAATTCGATTTTGTCCGAGGTGTATACGCTGCCTAAGCATAAATTGGCATATAAAAGTATAATATATACATGCATAAATCGAAATTGAACTTTTTTTACATGCGAGAAGAGTAATTTGTAACTGAGTGATAGATAATTGATACTTGATTGGTTCAAATTTTGTTTTCTTCCATAAATAATGTTTGCATTTAATTTTCAATTAAACTAAGCCATATGATTATGTATGTAACAAATGCAAGCCCTATATGACACATATACGTACATTTGCATATACTTAGACAGAGAAAGCGAAATAATAAAAGAAAGAGATTAATAAAAGAAACCAAATTAAAAACACAAAAAAATATAATGAAAATATAATTGAATAGTAATAGAAAATGATTGAAATATAATGATAATGATTTGTATTGCACACATTTATTTTGTATTCCTTTTTTGTTTTTTTTTTTTACTTCTTTACACCATAGAAATGTCAATAAATATAGTGAATTTAAAGAGAAACCAAATTTTAACTTAATCAAATATCCATATTCCATTAGTAGTACACAGATATGTAAATTTCACCTTAGTTGAATGCAAAGAATATCTATAATCTATATTAACAAGAATACGCACTCCCATTTTACGACAACCTATTTTTTAAGAAATATCAAACCGAGCAAAATACCATTAGTTAAAAGAGTTAAAATTTACATTTACTTATCGTATACCAAATTTATTATGAGAGAGAAAAGGTACAAAACAGATGTTTGCCTTTTGCTTTATACTGTAAAATAATTTTGCGTTCTCATTATTCTCCTTTGGATTTGTTTACGTTCCCTCCCATTATTTATATGAGGCAGGCTGGCAAAAAATGTTAGTTCTAATTTAGTTTGTTCCCTTACACGATGATTAATTCTGATCTTTTATAATTTTAATATTTTCGTTTTAAACATTATTATTTTCGTATATACCTATTAAAAATATTAAATTATAATTACATTACAATAATATAAAATATTATTAATATTTTTGTCAGTAATAATTTGGAGTTACAAACATTATTATTTTTTATTAATTATATTAGTAAACCTAAATATTTATTATATTGGTATACGATTATAAAATAATACTGAGTACAACATCTATTTACAAATCACAGAATTTAAAGAATATGATAACGCTGTTTTAGTTAGGTCTTCTAAAAATCTTATGCATAGTTGATACAATTTAGAAAATAATATTGTTAAATATTTCAACGAAAATTTTTGTCGAAAATATTTTTCAAAATTATAAACTTTATTTATTTAATTTCAGGAAACTTTTTTTGTTACTCTCTTTTGTTTACTATATTTTTTCTTTTTCTTACACGTAAAATTCTTATTATCGTCTATTTCTGACAATGTTTATCAAATTTGCATATGAATTTGTGTGCAAACAAATGAATACATACATGAGTTCTTACTCTTTTTATGGATATACTTTGGTTAAATGGTTATTGAAATGGGTATTTTGTTGAATTGAAGCAAATTGAAACAAACATATAAAGTCCAAGGCAAGTTAATTAAGGCAAATATAAAAATATAATAAAGCGACAGCATAAAATGCCATTGTAGCTGAAATGCTTAAAAATGCAGGTGAGATGCTTATCTTCAAATTATGTAGCTTAATATGTACAGTATGTAATATAGAAATCCTACTAAGCAAATGGGAAAAAGTCATCATTGTCTGCATCAACAAAAAGGGCAATAAATTTGACTAACTATAGCTGCATTACTCTATTAAATACGGAGTAAAAAACTCTTTCCAATATTATAAATAACAAACTGATATATATAGCTGAAAACATCGTAGGAGAAAATCAAAGTGGATTTAGATCAAATAGATCCACTATCGATAAAATATTTCTACTAAGGCATAGCATGGAAAAATGTTACGAGTTCAACAAAAACTTCCACCTATTAATGATTGATTTTTCGCTAAGCTTTCGACTCAATAAAAAAGAGAAAGGGCGCAAAATATATTTCATAGCATGAAAATATCACTAAAAATGACAAATTTAATTATGCACACACCAAATGCAAGGTAGCAGTGCAAAGCAAAATAACAGATGAATTCAAAATAAAAGCAGTAGATAAATATAATATATATAAATTTTTAGATGGAAGAGGGTACATATTTATTAGATCATTAATAATAAGAGGGTATGCTGACGATATTGCAATTGTAGCCATATCCCTTGACGAAAAGATATATTTCTGATTCTAAAAAAAGAAACTGCTTCAGAAGTTTAAAGCTGCTTTAGAATTAAAAGTTAACAAGAATAAGACCAAATACATGAGAATGGCGCACACAGAAACAAGACGAGTAAATAAATATAACAATAAATTACTTCATACACCTTTTGGGTTGCTTTAATAAATAATAAAAGTGAAATAGATTTGATTAATTAATAATAGAATTTCAGCACCACAAAAATGCTTCGAAGCATACAAAGACTTTTCCAGGTCTAAAATTTTTAACATGACAATTAAATTAAGAATTTGCAAGACCATAATTCAATTGGTCTTAACCTACATCTGTGGAAGCCTGGACAATGATAATTATAGACGACAATAAAATAAAACTATTGTAAAGACGAATATTGAGAAAAATATTTGGATACTAGAATACTAGAGCAAGGGATAAACCAAGATCAAGATGGCTGGACGAAATCGAAGAAAACTGCCGAAAAATTTCATTCAACAGATGGAAGACAGTTGCACAAGATAGAACAAAATGAAGGAAATTTGTAAACAACGATAAAATTCAACCAGCAGATGTAGAATCAATAGATCATGATAGATGTCAAATTAATTTTAAATCTAAATAAATTTAAAAACAAAATAGTGGTGAAGTTCAAAACTTCTTTTGTTTTCAAGATTAAATATATCCAATAGGTTTAGTTGTGATGAAATTCTTTCTAAGCCATTAAAAAACTGTTTGTAATGTTACTTAATTGATTTTACTAGCAGAACACAGTTCTATACAATAAACCAAATTGATTAAACACTGACAAGAAATTTTTTTTCTCTATGGTACGTTCTCTATTTTTTATTGATCCCATACGTCTAAGCATCTAACAGAAAGTTTCTATATTCTTTTCACAAAATTTTGAGGATTATTTTTCTATATTTTTTGTTTTTATCAGAAATTAATTGAATAATAGTTCATTGTTCTAGATATTCCAGTATATCTTTGCATTATAAATCAGTGTCGAAATTTATTATTACGACTAGAAGAGACCTGTAATAATTTTGTGTGCTAAACTCAACCTATTAATAAAAAAATATTTTAAATACCCAAAGTAGGTACCATGAATTACAAATATATTATGTAGGCTCTTGAATATGCTTTGTTTAAGAGAAATGTTTTAGACTTTTAGATTCATGCAACTTTTCAAATTACTGAGACTGCATATTTTAATGGTCAAAGTTTGTAGCTTTTAGGTCAAATACCTAATACAGTATATTGAAAAAAAAAACAAAGGTATGCTTACACAATGTCGAAGTAGAAAAAAATCCCTTTTATATAAACTCTACAACTTTAAATAAATCTTAGTGTTGCTCTAAGTTCTACAGCCAATACAATACTTTGTTCACCATATTGGACTGCACCACAAAAATAAATTTCTTGATCTTTTTCTAAGTACTCACACCAATGAACATACCTAAATATCAAACAGTAGAGAATATTCCTTTTAAATTTTAAAATAAATTTTGAAAGGAATGTCAGGCGCAATCTCTTTAGGGATTTATGTTGCTTGTTTTCATTCAAAAAATTTGAATTAGATAAACTTCTTTCTACTTTTTTGTTATATTATAGAAATTTTATCGCAATATCTTTAAGATGTTACAACACATACAAATAAAAACAAAAAAGGATATAACAGTCCTTAAAAAGTAATATTTCAATTTATAATAAACTCACACTCAACAACAACAACAACAAAACCAATAGACAATTTTTTTCTTTGTCCTTTTTTGTTTCCCTTTTTAAGAATATCCTTAAAAGATTCAATATTCTACATATAGTATCTTGCATATTTATCTGGTATTTTGCAAAATATATATACTGGTACAAATTTAAAATAGATCGGAAATTTTAAATTGTTTTAATTTTTTTTAAATTTTACAGCAGACCTGTGCAAATATTTTCAAATATTTTGAATTGTTTTAAAGCTTAGTAAAAATCTATGAATCCGTTGAATGAAGTAATTTAAAAATGATTGCCTTTTAAGTTTAAATCAAACTGTTAGACACAAACTATTTTTTGGGTAACCTACCATACATGAATAGCTATATTACTTATTTATGCAACATCTGCACACCTTCCAATGCCATATAGATCTATCACAGTAGAATAAAATGTTTATAGCTTTGACTTACAACTATTTATGAAAATAAAATATATTTCAGGATTTGTCCTATGTCCTATTGAAAAGGACCTTTACTCAAAAGAAATAAATATGTCATTTCAATTTGCAGTGGCAACTATCTGACAGCTAACTGATAAATCCAACCAAGGGTCACTAAACAATCATCATTGTCGTGCGACCCCATCCATGGGGCATAGGGCGGATCATTAAACAATCACCACATAATATCACTCGAAACCTAATATTTAAGTTATAAGTTGATTTTCAAATATTCGATAGCCTGATTTTCTTTTGAATAACAAATTTTTATGATTCATATAACTTTTTAAAGTTAGTAGAAGGCAGTAATATTTTAAACATTTTTTATTTATTTATTTTATTCACTATTTTATCATTACAATTTATAATTTCATTTTTTAAAAAAGACTAGTAACACAACTCAAAATTTAAATTTTTAAAAATAGTAAATAGACTAGAAACTTAAAACAAATATAATAAAATAGAATAAAATAACAATCAAATACTAAAATAGCATGTTTTGATTGCATTGCATTAATATTTGTGCAGCTAAACTGAAAGCAAAGCTAGAATACAGTGATATAGTGGATGACCGATATTGTACCTTATGTCCCATATATAACAGAAAGCATTTTCTCCTTCTGCTACGATTTGACTTCTGTCATGATTGCCAAATTGAAACTCACCCATAAATAAAACAATATTAAAAATTTAATAAAATAAGCACTTTAACTATACAAAATTTTCTCACTGTCACAATTTCGAAATCAAAATTGAAAAGTCCAAACTGCTTTCAATGCACACTCTATTTCCAATGTGGAATCCGACCCCTGTATTCCAAAACTAAATGATAATAAAATTTAAGAGATAACATTTATAAAATACTAATCATCAACAGTAATAAAAACATCTTGAAATTTCAAATTTGTTAGTTAAAGATTATTAAAACAATGATGAATAAACAACATTTCAGTGATCAAGATAAACGGGTAGAGTTAAAATTTGACAGAAATATTGAAAAAAGTGGTTCGAAACGAGACACGTTTCAAAATAAAATTTAAAAGCGAAGAATGAATTAAAGAGTTAAATAATTGTAGTTTTCACATTTCTGTAACAAATATAAAAAAGGACGAAACAAATTAAATAGAAGTCAATTTGTATATATAAGACATCGAAATGAAATGTGGTACGTATGCTGTAACAAATATAAAAAAGGACGAAACAAATTAAATAGAAGTCAATTTGTATATATAAGACATCGAAATGAAATGTGGTACGTATGCTGTAGGTTACATATCTACCTATATTCTAAAACAAATTATCAACATTTTTTTTTATAATTTTGGGTTCATGCCTTGGATCTAAAATTCCAAGGAAGATTTATATTTGATTGTTGATGATAGTCTGGATTTATATACACATACATTTATAATGTACATAATAATATTATATATTGTTATTCGTGCTCGTAGAATTTATTTAAATTTATGTATATATACAATATTGATGTTAGATACATAATATACATATATTTTGTTATTTTGTTTAATTTTATATGTTTTTGTTTTGTTTTAACTCGATTTAATGTTTGCTTTTGATGTTTGTCTGTTTATTTTTGTTTATTTACTTTTTTATTTGATTGTTTATTTGTTCGTTTTCTTTTTTTTTTTTTTTTTTGATTTTGTGTGTATGTGTTCCAACCAAAATGCTACACTTTAAATTATTTTTAGCACTCTCCATATTTTCTATGCAAATTTACATAATGGTGTAAATTTGAAATAATATTTAAGGAGGCACATACGGTACATATGAATATAATGAAAATAAGGGGATTGATTACAAACAAAAACAAAAAAAAAACAGAACAACTAAAATGAAAAATCTTATCCAGAATAATCTTGGGGAATCCCGTTTCTTTTTAAAATTGAAATGAATCCCAACTATTGTACAAATAAAAACTGGTAGTCTAAATTTGAATAAAATAAATTATCATCAGTTGGAAAAACTAGACTGATTTGATTTTAAAAAAAAAAAAATAAATAAAAATAAATGTTAAATTAATTTTTTTTCTATTTAATAATTTTAGATTGGAGATTATTTCAGCACATTCAAATCGTTGTAAGTTTCAAATTTATTAACCAAAAATTAATATTTTTATTTTTTACCGAACATAATTTAAATTATTAACAATAGTGAATTACAAGCACCAGCTGCCAGGGTTATAAGTAGAGACAAAAAAATAAATAAGATGTTTTTACCGTTTTAGAAAACGAAATAATTTATTTGTACAGTAGAGTCCACTTAAGAGCACCTCGCTTAAAAGCATAAACCCTTTTAAGTGCATTATTTTTCGAAACCAATTTTTTTGCTTTATTTTTTCATATGATTCAATTCGTTTAAAAGCAAATCGTTTAAACGCAAAATATCTTTAAATGCATAAATTTATGTATAATATTTTATAAATTTATATACTTTTTGCGTTGTTTAATAGCACGTGACGCCAAATTTACTGTGTTGAGACAACCCAACATAATGCGGGCAGCTTTAGAATTAATAAAAAAAAGTAAATACATACATGTACGTATACATACATGTATACTATGTATATTTACAAAAAGTTTAGTAATTTTTGCAGTGTTGGATATCATACATACTATCTACAAATACATATAATATACATAATCTCATACTTTTATTTACAACATAGCATCTATACATAATTAAAATTGATCTAAAAAAAAATTTCAGGACTTATTCATTTAAAAGCACAACTTGCTTAAGTACACAAATTTGCCTGTTATCTTCGATGTGCTCTTAAGCCACTTCGGCTGTAATAGTGATATGGCATTAGCATTGTGCACAAATTTGGCTGTTATCTTCGATGTGCTCTTAAGCGAGTTCTGCTGTAATAGTGATACAACTTGATTTGGTGTTGTATCTCCTGACATTTATGAATCTCTAATTATATTTGCCTATTACTGAAATATAAGCAAATCAATAAATTAATAAGTATGCTACTTACCTGGTGTAACTAAATATGGTCCTTTTTACATTTATCTATTTCCCTATCTAGAAGACAGTGTTAATGTAATATACATTAGCAAAACATTATGCAAGATAATGATTAACTCTGGTGTATGGGGAAGTTTTGCTTTCATATTTTTTGTTATATCCTGTTTGTTAGTCGTAAGTCAAATATTTCAACCAAATTTTTGTGGAATGGACATTTTTTTCAGTAATCTTAATTTTGTTAAAATATATAGTATTCGAGATTCAAATCAACACAATCCCTCCCCATCTATATTATATAATCCACACCAAATAATTTTATTTTTGGTAGTCAAGTCAGCAGTTAAGAAATACTTTTAGATAAGGTTTTGATACTTAAACAATGGAATTAAAAAGAAATTAAAGTGCAAATCAAGGCTTAGGATTCTAAAAAATAAATATACGTTTCCATTTGAATTGAAATATTTGTCATAGTTTAAACTAATGTAAGAACTATAGTTTCCAATTAAATTAAATTTCTAAACATACAAATATTTTTAATTTTAATTCACTTTTTTCTTGTGTATTGCTTATGAGTTTACATTTCCTAGATAGAGTGCTTTTGCACCTGCTTTTAGACCTGCTTTTCAACTTATAGGTCTCAGGTTCGATTCACGTTGAAGCCAAAACAATGCTCTATGGATTTTTTGACCTGGACCAGTACCTTTTGTGATTGGTATAAAAATAATGAGAAAAAATAATTTAGAATATAATTTGGTAACCACTTAAGTAAAATGAAACTGTTCTATTTAAGAAGGCTTAGTTCCTGACAATAGCAGTAGTTTTCCACATTTACTGAGTTGAAAAGCCAGTAATTTGATAAGTAAATGTTCGAAAAACATGGTATCGGCGTATCGGTAAAAATCGGCGGGAACTTCAAAAAGAAGAAAAAATATTTTCGTATTTCACAATTTTACCTAGTAACAAATTTTCATATTGTATTATATTTTTTACGAAGCACTTCGAAAATAATCTTACATGTTTCAGGTATAATACGACCTAAGGCTTGAGCTGATATGACCATTGAAAATTTTAAGTCTTCATAGTTTCGGCCAGTTGCCAAAAATCTTAAAGTAGCTATAAGCCGTTCTTCTGCCGATATGCTTTCTCTCATTTGTTTATTTTATTTTAGGATGTACGGTTTGACCAAATTTAAAAGAGTATCAAATATTTTCGCATCCATTCCCAAATAATTATATAAATCTTCTGGATTATTTTGCCTTAACTCCTTAATAATTTCACGTCACTATAATTTTTTCTATTTTTAAGCACTGTTTTTGTCAAATTTTACATTTCTTTTTTGAATTTTCAAATTTGATATATTTTAAATAAATTAAAACTAGAGGTACTTTAATTGCACTCATGATTAAAATAACCAGAAAACTGTTAGATTTGAATTTGAAGTCTTCAAATCTTAACACACGCCACACGCTACTCCAAAATTTTAATTACAATAACAATTTGTATGCATGAACTTAAAGCTTTAAAACGAACTGTATTCGCGCAGGCAAGAGTGTATAGTGTATGGGTAAACAACACACCACGCAAGATTGCAGGAAAAACTCACACTTCCGCGTACAAGTTTGCGCGCGAGTAAGAATTTGTGGTGTATGGCCTGCTATAGTTTTCAGAGATATTTGAAATTCTGTTATGACGTAGATTTAATTTAAAATTTAGTTCGAAACTCTCTCGAAGCTGTATCGTTGTTGCATTCTGATCAATTTGGTTATAAGTTAACTTAAACCTATTCTTCAGTTAGATGTAAAAAGTAATAAAATTTCATATAAACTCGTTCTGTAACTTTATATTTGGCGAGTAATTTGTAAATATGAATTTTGTATATCAATAAAAAAATAGTTCGGTTAACAAAAACTTGTATATTTGAAAAATATGTTTTCAAAATCCTGAACTAAAATAAAATTCTAAAAATGACAATATTCTTTCCGTCCAAAATTTCTATTGTACCTATATTCAGTTTTAAAAAAATATCTTAAAATATTTTCAAGTTAACAAATTTTTTTATTTTTTTGAAAAAAATTCCAATTTAGAAGGTGTAAAATTGAACATTCATCATTTTGAAACAAAAGTTCATTCTGGAAATGATGTTTTCCATACTGAAAACTTATAACTTTCAATTTGATAAGGAATTTGTCAATCCGGATTTTATTTATCAATACGAAAAATATTAGTCAACATTGTAAAAATACTATTGAATCATAGAATTTTTTTTCTCAATTAAAAAATTATTTTATCAATCAAGCTCACACGATTTGACCAATTTGAAAAAATGTGATTAATATGATAAATAATTTTCTCTTTTACAAAAAAAAATTTGTTGAGCTTTGAAATATTTTCAATATGATTGGTAAATTTCTTTCAGTGTTATACCTAATTTAGCACGAAAAAGTGATTCTATCTAAATTACTTTAAGGAACATAAGCAAAAAAACCAAATCATTAACCCTTAATCGCACCACTTTTATGTTACATACACTCTGAAATAACTACAGTGCAATTTTTATAAAAAGTTAAAATTTTTAATCAGGATTCGACACTATTTTCAATTAAATTTATAAATAATATATTTTTTTCATCATATCCTGTAGGAAAGCATATTTAACATAAGACTTCTAGATTTCTTCTAAATTAGCATTCACACTGACAGAAAATTTATTGAATTTTTTTACAAAGTTATGTCTTCCGCGTAAATTACATCCTATACAAGAGAAAAGAGCCTAACAATACATCGCCGAAGAGTTCTTGTAAAACAATTAAATTTCTTTTCATTATTATTTTATTATAAATTAAAATATTTTCACATTAAATTTCCTCATGAATCTGAAAATTTTATTTTCTACCAACTTATTGAAACTTGAAAAAATTCAATTCCAAAATGTTTTCTAAATTCAAAAATATTTTACTCAATACAAAATTGATACGCATGGCTTACCAATATTATTTTCATTCATTAAAATTTCTAAACACATTATTCAACACTGTTATACATTCATATGTGCATTCATTACACTTAAAATACAATATCAAGATATGGGAAGCTAAATAATAATTCCTAAAACATTTTAAATTTGTCTCCTGTGAAGCATTTTAACAACAATGAATGCTTTCTTTCACAGGAACAATCAAAAACTAGAAAATTATTATAATCCTCTTAGTTTCGGTTTATACCCACACTCATCCTGGTGGGTGTCTTAAACAACTGAAAACATAAAAAAAAACAAATATTAATAATTTATCATTCAAAACAAATACAAAAATTAAAAAAAAAAAAAAAAACAAACAACAAAATATTTTGTTTGTTAAGGATGCAAGATTCTGAAAATTATACAATACAATATTTTGGTTTTATTTTAAAGGTAAAGATTTAATAGGAGGAGGAAGAAGATTTTTCTTATAATTTCTAAGGATGCATAAATCACCATTTCTAATTTTAGTAAAATTATTACGACACTATACGAATTTATTGCATCGCTATAAAGTTGCATCGTTAAACATTAAATGCTAAAATCTACCCACTAAATATAAATTTAGAATTCACCACGAAAATAAAATTTTACCGCAAAAATAAATTTATTATAATTCACCTCTAAAAATAAACAGATAAGGAATACATAGATATTACGTTACGTTACATTACGTTATATAGTTAGTATGTATTAAATTAGACAGAAGAGAGAGACAGAGAGAAAGTAATAAATTTCGATCGTTTGTAGATGCAAAAATGAAAATTAGAACTTTATTCTGTTACTTTAGCAGAATTTTGCAAAATTTATTTTTAAATAAGAAATTATACTATTTAAGTATTTCAGTAATATAGATGTTAATGCCCAGTTTAAATATAAATAAAAAAATATGTCAATCTTCCTGAAGGAAGTTTGTATATTTTGATTAATTGGGATGCAGCAATGCAATTACAAATTAAACTAGTAACTAAACGTTGGGAATATTAAAAAAAAGCATCCGGGTAATTACAACTAGTTATTAATAAAGTAAAATTTAATAAATTAAAATTGAAAATGACTTAGCAATTAACAAAAAACATTTAGTTCCTGGACATTGTATTGCTAACGATTTTGGAAAATTTCTATCCATCGTTGCCTGCTATTGAAGTGCCCCTCAAAATTTATTGAATCATCATCTCTTCAATTCGATGATCCTCTTAAGTATAGCTATTGTCCTGTCTGGACAATTATATCATATGTATTACCATATATGCGAGATAACTCTGATATATTCGAAATGTGATGTTTAGAGCTGTTGTTTTATTATTATTTTTTGTTATTTCCGGTTTATAAGTCGTACGTTAGTATATCAACCCAGTTTTAATAGACCAATGTGTTTATAGATATATTATATATAAAAAATATAGTATTTGATGTTCTAATCAATATTTGATTGCCATTGCCCAATCTATATTATATAATCCACATCTGATCATTTGATTTTTGGTAGTCAAATCAGCAGTTCAGAAATAATTTAGGTAACGATTATGTTTCCTTCCACAATAGATAAATGAGGCGGAGTTCAGTAATTGTTATATTATCTCTCTGTCAAAACATATCAAGTACCTTCCGCTTTTACTAAAAATACTTTATATTGCTTTTCTATATCCAACTATACTCAAGAATCGAAAAGGTCCTTTAACCGAAATTTTTGATATTCATACAAAACAAAAAAAAAAATAATTTTCTTCTTTTACAAATTAACCTAAAGCAATTACATCGAAAATTTTAAATTTGATAACTTTGAAAAGTTAAACGGGAAAAAATTATTGTAGTAGAACCATGGTAAAAGAAAATTTACCAAAAAAAAATATCACCATAACTAAAATAACATAACCCAGTAGGGTAAAATAATTTTAAATTTAAAAAGGTAAACTGACAAAAGAGTTATTATTATTAAAATAATTTATTTTGTTTTTATATTTTTATTCGGGTTGGCGCAAAACTTAACATTCTAATAGAAAACATTTTTAAAGAAAAACAAAAACCAAAAAACTGAACCCAAATCACTTGGGATACTTCTTGTTTATTCTATTTATAGTCAATTTCGTTGATATTAACCTATAATGTTAAGTTATATCCTGTCATAGTAATAATAATAATAATAATATCCTTGAATATTATTCACAAAATTTATATATAAATGTACTGTACGTGGTTATGATCCCAACAGCGGTTAAACGAATTGCTGTGATAGTTAGCTGCCAAATTGTACATTTTGCATGTTTTTATGTTTTGGTTTGAACAAGGATAAAGAAAAATAATAATTTGTTTCGTTTTTGATTACTTAAAAACCGTTATCCTTCTTTAGTATTACTTTACTTACTTGGTTATTTTATGAAATTATGGCTTACAAACAAAATATCTTACTGGTCATAGACTATTTAATGATTAAAAATTTATTTCTAATATTTAAAGAACTTTAAACTTTGTTTTGTTTTTTTATAAATAGTCAAGGAGGTTTTTATATAGAATAGAAATTGCAGTTGGTGATATTTTATACAGAATGATACGATTTGAGATAGAAAAGTAGGGACAATTTAAGTAAATATGCTTAAGGTTTGGAGAAACATTTCTAGTAAAGGAGTTAAATTTTAACTTTAATTTGTATTTAATAATACTCTCCTGGCTGTAACAAATATTATTGAGTGGTCGAACTACCTTAAATTTTGATTAAACAAAATGGCAATTAAAACATGAAAGAACAAATAAGTAATGGTGTCTATTACTAAAAACAACACTTCAATTGCTGTGAAATATTTAATACTTTGTACTTAATATAAAAGCATATAATATGTTTAAAATCGATTTTTTTTTTTTTTTTTTTTTAACATCAAATATTACACCGAAAAAAAAAATTATTTATAAAAACGGTGGTTATTTCCTTATTTAACTAACTTAATTTTTAATGGATTTTTTATTAATTTACGTTCTGATTTGTACTTTTAATATTTTTTTTATAATTTATACCAAAAGTTACCACTTAACTTATGTATTTTTAATCTTTACTAACTATTTATTTTTGGTAAAATTTTACTAAAACTCAAATTAATTCTCAAAAAAAAAAATCTTATAAACTAAAATGAAACTTAACTTATCCTAAACTTAAGACTACTTTATACCGGGTGTTCCAGACCATGCAAAAATTGGTTAACTAAATCGAGGGTGCTCTATCGATTGGTGGTATTTTCAACTTCCGGAAAGGACCGCAAATCGGTTTTTTTTAGACGAAAAATTGCCGAAATTGGCCGAAATCGAGATTTTCAAATAAAAAAAGGTACTTTTTTATGCAAATTCGGATTTTACATAAAAAAATAAGAAACTTTTGTAAAGTAAATTTTTTGTTTTTTTTTTGTTTTTTTTTTGTTTTTTTTTTTTTTTTTTTTTTTGGCTTAAATTTTGTAGGAACCCAAAACTGAGATAAAAAATATGATAACATGAAAAGCAAATTAATTTATAAAAATGATTATCATTTATTTTAGTTTACCAAAGGAAAATATTGAGCCTTTTTGTTTTATTGTTATTAATTTTGAAGAAAAATAATAAGAAAACAAAAAAAAAAATCATTTAACATAATTTCCTTATTTTTTGTCTTAGAATCTGAATTTGCGTTAAAAAGTACCCTTTCCCATTTAAAAATCTCGATTTCGGCCAATTTCGGCGATTTTTGATCTTAAAAAACTGATTTGCAGTCCTTTCCGAAAGTTGAAAATACCACCAATCAATAGACTATCCTCGATTTAGTTAACAAACTTTTTTCTAAATTTTAAAATAACGGCTCCTTCCCCTCTTAAAAAGCTCATACGCATGGTCTGAAACACCCGGTATAGTTACTCTATCATAATCTATTTAATGGAGCTTCCTTCAACTACCAGTGATCAACTTTTATCTTTTGTCCCTATCCGGGATGAATATATCAAATTTTAATTGATCCTGAATTAAATTTTGAGGATTAAAATCGATAATTTTACATGTAGCCCGTCTATTATAATGAAATACCATTCCATTCTTATCTAAATAAATAAAGGACTCTGGGTACACAAAACCTTTCTGTAGGCTACATTTTATGTATTCATCATTTATGATAATATACATGTGATATTAAGCAATTTGCTGTATTTCTCATTGATCTATCGAAATGCCTACGAATCAGATTGATAAAAAAATTATCGAATCTTTTTATATTAGCTAATTTATATATAGACTTGTTGGAATAATATTTTTTAAAGTGTGGTTGCGGTGTTTCATTTTTCCCCAGACAAACTCTAATGCATTTCCGTTCCATTTTCCTAATTTTTTCCATATTACTAGCACTTATATCATACCAAATGGGTGCTACCTAAGCCAGCACTGGCCTTATAAGTGTTTGATAGGCTATCAATTTTACTCTGGGCTGGATTCTTTTATTGTAAAACAACCCTGTCGCTGCCATTAGAGCTTTGATGCTTTTCAAAATTGCATTATCAACTTGATAAGTGAAATTCAGGTTGTAACTTAGCAAAATTCCCAAGTACTTGACTTGTTTCCTGTTCACAATGTTTTCATTATTTAGAGTTTTTATATTGAATTTTCTCCAATTCTTTTTTAAATTGTGGTTTACTTTGCCTATAACATCTCGGAATAAAATTGTTTCGCATTTATATTAAAGTTTATTCTTAAACACCAGATCTTGCAGTATTTTATCAGAATATTAAACTTCTTTGCAGTTTTATTTTGAATTTTTCTTACTGATTTATTTACAGAATAATATCGTCTGTTTAAAATCGAAAAAACTAAATAAAATTGCATCTACCGATTTCATATAAGCAATAAGAACAAAACTCAAATTTTTGTAGATATGAGATTTATAGTTCTTTAGACAAAACTATTGACATATATGGTTCTGCATTTCTCTATACTTTGTCTTTTGTTACACAAGCTTTTTGCTATTTTACACGACTCTTTAAATTTGAGAGTTTTTTGTTTGCCTCTAAAGTATCAGTCTTATTCTAAAACAATTAAATTCAAAGCTAAACTCGTGTAAAAAGCAAATTTAATTATCATTTTTTATTTTTTTTTATTTAAATTGAATCAAAAATAAACGAAAAATAAAAATTGAACTTTTAACAATTATGAAATTTTTTTTGTAATTCATATACCAAATCAAGTGACGTATTGTATACTTTGAAAAAAATAAAATACTGTGTCACGCAATGAGTGAAATTTATTGCATAAATTTATATCTAAGAGCTTCTATTAACTTTCACCATACTAGTACAAGCTTTCAACATAAGATACATATAGCCACCGAGAACAAAAATGTTTAATTGCGTCAAATCCAAAAATAAGATACAAATTGATGTTTATGACAAGACTATCAGAAAGTCAATTCAACTACCTTAGTACCGAAAATTAATTATTAAATAAGCTTTATATCTACTACTGCTGTCTTTAAAAATTTAACTGTCTCTATTGACAGTTGCAGTAGATTAATATATTTTTTTTAATAACTGTCGTCTTGAAAGTATTTTAGATTTTTTAATTATTTCAAATACAGAAATTTTAAAGTTGCAAATTTTTTGAACTTCAATTTTATGATTTAAAAGATGTAGGTCAGTGTCCACGAAAAAGCTGACCGAAAAAGACATATTGACAGAATACGACAACATAAGATGTATATGCGATATTCGAATAAAAACAAATCCATCGATAACTAAGAAGATAAAGTAAAACCACTCTGTTGCAAAAAATTACAATATAGGAGGCATCATTGCTAGCAGAGAGTGGTATCAAAATAAAAAGAAAAAATAAACCTTTCTCGCTGACGTTTTCTGTCATAATGTTAAGGTTAATGCCATTCAAAATTGAAATGTTAACGAATTTATTGGTTTTTTTTATATTTTATAGAAAAATTTAACTTGTCCCACTCACTATGCATAATCTTTAATTTTCACTTTAAACATTTTTTGTTCCCTAAATCACAAAAAATAAATTCACTTCCACTTTTCACAATATTATGGTTATAAATCCTTCAGTTTAATCCAATGATTCATATCATTTCATTTTTCACCTTTTTAATTTAAAATTCTCCATTTTAAGTATGTCAACTTTTCACTACCATCCAACTGTACATTAATATATACATATATATATACTACAAATGACACACATATTTTGAATACTCAACCATTTTTTACAAAGTTATCAAAAAATAAATCTATCCCGAAATCATAAAATTTTTAAAGCAAATGTAATTGAATTTTAGGAAAACAGATGGTGTGTCATCTTCAAAATATCTATGTGTGAATATGTTTGTTTGTGCAGCTTTTACAGAATTGTGGTAAAGATATGTAAAAAAAAAACAAACATCCCTTAAAATATTTTAAAATAGAATAGAAAATTTTTTGATATACCTTTATCAAGATTAGTGAATGTTTTTTCTATTCGTATTCGTAGCCCTAACGCCTAAAGGTGAAAATCATATTTATGTTATAAATTTTATAATAAAACAAAAATAGTATATTTACAGTTCATAACCATCAGACAGGTTAAAAAAAAATTCTTCTAAATATTTCAAACAAATAAATTTATTTATTAAATATGTTAACTTAACTGACATATACTTTAAAAAATCATATAAATTTAAACCTATATACAGTAAGGAATGAAATTTAACCAAAATACGATGTAAAACTATAGATATTATATTTTTCGCACTACATACATAAATTCTAAATAGATGAATTTTGTTCTTCTTTATAGTGATTTAATGTGATCTGGTGGTTTTTTCTATGTATCGAAATTCATAATAATTACTTTTTAACAACATTCTTCAACCAGTTAAATCTTGTATTATACAAAAGGTATTCTTCTAAAAAAGTCTATATTTTAATTAAAACATTTTAGTATCAGAATTTACGTAATATAAATAAGAAAAGATTCATGTTTCGAGAAGAATCATTGAATATAAGTGTTTTTAGGTTTGCATTCTCATCGTCGTTATCATTAATCCTGGTCACTCTGCATGGGGAAATTATAGGGTCAGTATAGTTCACATATTGTGGTTTTAAGGACAGTCTTCAGTTGTTTCAGTAACCATTATTTTCACAAAGGAATATATATTAAATAATAGTGAATAGTCTACTGTTGCTATGCCTTTTAGTCTCACTTGTGGTTTTTATCATTTAGTATAGAAGAAACACTTTTTATCTCCCAGGGGATTGGAATTCGTACTTGCCACTCATTGGATTGCATTTTTCTACCATTTGACCGATTGTGATACAACAGTCACCGTCTAGTTATAGTCGTTCTGATAAATCGGAAATCTCTAGAACATTGAAATATCACTTTAAAATGTTTCTATATCAAATAAAATACTCAAACTATTATCACAAGAGTATAATTTGTGTCGTTCTTTGGAGTTGAATTTTGTATTAAAATATTTTGTACTATTTTGCTTATATACGAATATATTTTTTTCCATTTGATTAAATGCAAATTTCAAAATCATATAAGAGAAACTGTTCTTAAGCTTGTAACAATGTGTTTATATAGCAACATTTATGTATAATTAAAACTTTACTTAACTCTATAAGACTACTGGTGCCTTGAGACTTTTTAATAATTACTAAGTTTTTTTTTTAAATCAGTCTAAAACAAAGAATTTTTCTACAACAGCAAAATTTTAAAAATTGCATTTTATTATCTTAAAAATGTTGCTGGAAATAGTAAGAACAAATTTTGTCTAGAAACAATTTTTTGTTAGTAGGCAAGTTAGTTTTGAAAATTTTTTGAAAATTAAATGAATGTTGTTTTTAGGTATTGTATTAAATTACTGTAATATTTTCCCGAACAATGGGAGCTATCCAGCATACCGAGTGTAATCAGAAGAATATCCTGAGTGTAATCAGAAAATTAGGTATCCTTAAGGACTCAGAGACTTAATAAAAAAACCGGGTTATCACAATAAGCCCATTTGCGGCTGCGGTGATGTAGGATCTGGATCCCTCTCGTAAGAAATTAAATCTGATCTAATCTAATCTAATATTTTTTCCAATTATACTAATTAGATAATTGTTCATTTTAGTTTGTTGAAATTATTTTTAAAAAAAACTGTACAAACAACCAAAACATTTTGAAATTATTTTAAGATTTAAATGAAAGCCACCTTTACTAAATCTGGTTCAGGAATAACACTTGTGCTTCAATAAAAAACTTTTAAGATCATATTTGCGGACACACCTTCCGTCGTTAGAGAATTAACAATAACATTTATCATAATCCAAATTAATTTTTCTACAAATACTTACTAAACTTATTTTCCTTTGCAACAAACAAATCCAGTGTCCTGGTTGTCAGGAAAAAGGTAAGCAGACATAGATATTTTTTAAAGCATATGCCAACCCATAATGGCATATATAGTAACTACATGAGATTTCACTTTTCAGATTTCCACCCGTAAAACATCTACAAATGCTCATAACTATTTCTTGCATTTTTGTTTGCTTAAAAACTATCTTTTGGAACGTGTAAATCATATAACAGATTTACGAGTTATCTTAGATTGTAAATTGAATTTTTATCTTCAATATGACACTATGATCTCTAAAGCTAAAAAAATACTAGGTTTTATAAAAAGAAGGGCAAAAGAATTCAACAACATCTGGGTAACTAAAAGCTTATTCTGCTCACTAGTTCTATATTAGAATACGGATGTATTATCTGGGATCCTGCTTTCTCACTTCATAGTATTAGGATTGAATCTATCCAAAGGCAATATTTGTTATTTATTTTAAGGAATCTCTACGACCCAAGAGATTTTCATAATCTCCCATCACATAATGATAGACTACAGAATATTAATATGCTTAGCTTAGCGTCCCGCAGAATTATGCTATCAACCTGTTTCACATTTAATGTTTTTTAACTGGTGATATCGATGTGTATTACATTAAAGACAATATTGAAACTAATAATGAAACCAGAGGCCAACAAGACACACCAAATTTTTGGTTGAATATAGCCACAGAACAGAATACCTTAATAATGAACATATCAATAGATGCAGTATCTTATTTAATCAATTTAGCCACCTCTTTTCATACACAACTTCAAAAAATTATTTTAAGTCAAGTATACACAGAGCTTTACCACAATACTCACTTCACACTACATGACCTTAATATACAGAAACACTAACCTTGATAATCTTAAGAAATTACAATAATTTTAATATTATGCATTTTAAAATTATTGTTAATTAATTAATTGTAAAAATGATAACAAATTAGTTAAGTTTATAAAAATAATTTTTTTTTTTCATTATATTTTTTTTTGCTATTTTTATATTAAAATTTTTGTACATTGTTTTGTAAATGCCTTGTTTGACTAAAATAAATAAATAAATAAATAAATAAAAACATAAGAAAATACTTTTTATAAAATCAACAACAAAAATAAATGACATAATTATGCCGTATTCGTTTTGAATGGAATTTAGTATAAGAAATCTATGTTTAATGAAAATTTAACAAATTGTCAGATTCAACTAAATTGCCGCAAATGTCGATTGTAATCACTTACATATATTTTTAATATACGAAATATCACATATACGTCATGAGTCATGACATATGCGAATCTACATCATTATAATTAGCGCATAGCATTGAAACAATTTTTTTCTATGCTTTTGTTTTTACTTATAGCATTTAAACATGTTAACTTAGAGTAGCAGCAAACGTAACAATATATTACAATCAACTTTCCCTCTAAGCTGCGCACGTGATTTTTTTTGAATTACGCATTAGAAATTTGCTTGTTAATATTTTAATATGCAAAAAAAAGTCCCAAGAAATTTTTTTTAAATAAAAAATTCAAAAATTCAAATAAATAATTCCTTAGTTGCAAATTGTTATGAATTTATAAAACCATTTCTAGACCATTTCTGTTAAAGATAACATCAACATTTTAATAGATAATGTTGTTCTTGCCATTAAAATGAATGTTTCAATGAACTCAGTCCAAGAAATAAACAATCATTTTGCAAAATATGTAGAGATTCCAGAAAATTGGAGGAATAAAAATTATGCTTTTGAATTCGTTGAGTGTATCAACCGCCCGTTATCCAACAAGAAATATTAAATGAAATAAGAATGACACCACTCCATTGCTTCCTTCCATTGCAATTCCATAAAAACACTTTAATTTTACTGCTTTAATTTTAATTACAAAACTAGATAATACAATAGCTTAGCTTAACTGCATTAATTTTTTCTTGTATAATACGATAGCTTAGCATTGTCTGGCAAATAGAGAAGATTTGAGAATCGATGATGCCTGGAAGGGTATACCTCTTATTTCCCAGAGGTAGAAGATTTCCCAAGTATATACCATGTTCCATTGTTCATCTATTAAAACACATAATTTTGAAGAAATGGCAAGTCTAATGGATTGTGAAGTTTTTATGTCTTAATAGAATATCGCAAAGAAAATATTGATAGTTCCAATTCAGTTGATCCAACCGCAAAATATTGCTTAACAGCTTTAGAAAATAATGTAAATCGTATAACATTGATTGCATTAATTGGTGTTTTAACCAAAAATTACCAAAATATTTACAAAAAAGAAGGCGCATCAATATTCTAAATCGATGATCACAAAATTAAGAAGACCGTATCTTGGTGATATAATTTATTGGAGTGAAGATGCGAAAAAAATTCTTGAAGATGAAGGTAATAATAATATGAATAGGTCATCGGGGATAGTTTTATTTGTTGAAAAGTTATGCTACCGTTTGTATAAAAGATTTCCTGATGCTGAAATGGACCTTTAGATTGCTTTAATCAAAACGCTATTGTCAACACATCTGATTTTAATTATAGCAATGAAAACTTAAAAACATTATTTTTGAAATATGGAAAACTTATACCAAACATGGATAATAAAATAATAATGGATGAGTATAAAGACTTAAAATATTTATTTAAGGAAAAATTCAAAAACAATAGTCGTAATTTCAATGATCTACTTCAATTCTCACATCTCCTGGATTTATTCCTAACTACCCATCCAGAGAAATATTCAATCTCTACAAACTCTCCGCTAGGTGGTTCCGACCACTGTCTTGTAAGCACAAGCTTCGAAGTAGGCACAACAACCAGTTCTTCTAATTCTCCCAAAAGACTAGTTTGGCATTATCACCAAGCTGACTGGGAAGGCTTCAACAACTTTTTGAATGCATCGAACTGGTCGTTGTGTTTCCAATATAAAAATGTCGACTTTGCTGCAGAGGTGATTACCAAAAGGATTCTATTAGGAATGAAAACCTTCATTCCAAATAGCCTTAAAAGTATAAAACGAAATCCCTCAGGCTGGTTTAATGACCTCTGCAGCAAAGCTCTGAAATCCAAAGAAGAAGCTTATAAAAAATACAAGAATAATAAAACTGTCAAAACATATGAGAGTTATAAAGTGGTTAGGAATAAATGTAAAAAAATTATCAATCAGCAAAAATTCCTGGTTGAGACGAGAAATCTTTAATCTCCCTAACAGCAGCAGGTCCTTCTGGACGTTTGCTAAAAGCGTTGAGCAAAATTTTTGCAAATCTTCATTTCCACCTATGATTGATAATAGTACAAATATATCAGATTCTGTTGGAAAAGCTAACCTTTTTGCAATATTATTTGCAGCTAATTCCACACTCCCTAATACAGCCCAAAATCCGCCAACAATCCCTGTTGTTAATTCTTCGCTTGGAAGGATATACTTCAGAACAAGAGAGCTGTAGTAAAAGTCTTGAAGAATCTTGATATAAAAAAATCTACCGGTCCCGGTGGTATACCTGCGATTGTGCTGCGACACATTGCCTTCGCCATTTCAAAACCTCTGCGCAACTTATTCTATTTGTCCTTTTCTTCAGGAACTTACCCGTCCCATTGGAAAGTTGCCCAAGTTTATCCTATTCCTAAAAAAGGTGACAAAAGCAATCCTTCGAACTATAGGCCCATAGCTATTACTTCCATTATTTCCAAAACGATGGAAATCTTAATCAATCAAAAGTTGAAGAAATATCTTGATAGTAGAGGTATAATTCACGATAGTCAATACGGCTTATGAGCATATTTTCGATATTGCGAAAAGCGCCGCCAAATGTTTGGGCTTTTTAAGTCGCTGCAAAGCTTATTTTTCATCTCGAGACCTCTTAAAAATCAATAAAGCATATATACGACCCAAGCTCGAGTATAACTCACATTTATGGGCAGGTGCACCAAAAACTGCTTTAAATTTTTTGGACAAAGTTCAAAACCGCGCCATTCGTCTTATAGGCGACATAACGTGACCTCATCCCTTATACCACTTGGTCATCGTCGTATTGTGGGAGCACTTTCTCTATTTTATAGATATCTACTTGGTGTTGGCACTTGTTCCGAGGAATTAAAGTCACTTCTTGCTCCTCTCAAGCAATTCTGTCGCATAGCACGAGAGGCATCAAGTGCACACCCGTTCACAGTGGAAATTCCGAGATGGTTTAAGTCCGGCTATGGAAATTCTTTTATAGTAAGAACATCTCGATTGTGGATTCGCGTCCCAATCGAAGCATTCCCAATGAGAGAAGGATTTTTTATTTATGACTTACAGAGGTTTAAGACGAATATTAACAACATTGTTCGTTCTTTCCCACAAAACTTTTCTTCTTCCTTTTTCTTTCCTTTCCTTTAACTATCCTTTCCTTTTTCACATGGTCAACGGTACGCAAGTGTTAAAAAGTTCCAAACCTAAGTTTTGGCTATAATATAAAAAAACAAAAAAAAAAATTGGTTCTTCGTGAAGTTAATTTTCAAAATATAAGAATTTTGTTTGATATCTTTGGAACCTTTCAAGCGTCGAGTGCTGATTGTGAAAGAGGATTTAGCCTGATGAATTTGATTAAAACAAAATTTAGAAATAGGTTGGAGGTAAATAATTTGGGTATGACTTAATAAGAATAAAGTCATACTTAATGGCGGAAAGTATTATTAACTTGGATTAAGTATACCATTACTGGAAGAAAAGCAAAGATAGGAGAGAAAAAGAATAATATAATATGTAATTAATAAAAAAAATTCAAAAACAATAAAAAACTGCAATAAAAAACTTTACTTTTTAAATAAAATATCAAATTTACCAAATTTTTGTTTAATTTTTTAAACATAACGCAATTTATTTTTCTTTTGCTCAGCTAAATAAAAAATTAGAGGGAATATTGATTACAATGTTTATATGTACATACCTTTCTAAACTTTATTTTACTCTTTTTACTTCATTGTATTTTAAATTTTTCGTCAATTTACGGACAAAAACCAAAACTCTTATAGTGAAATTTGAAATTTATTCAATAAAAAAGAAATACTTTTATTATTTCTTTATTTACCACAATTCAAATTATAACAAATGTGAGCACTATAGCTGACATAGCTATCGGCTTACAATAGAAAAATAAAAATTTACAATTATATTAAATCCCCCTTTTTACATCTAAGAACTATTTTGGTTTGATTATATATACATATATGTATTGTCATTGGAACATATAAAAAAAAACTTTTAAAAATATAAACATTAATATTAAATCTAAATACCCCCATTTCCATTTATTTCTTTGACTTTTAGCAAAGAAAACTTTTTTTTTTATGTTAAAAAAAAATTCTCATTAAGGAAGAGAAAGCCTTTCAAATCAAATAAGCAACAAATTCAAAACATAAAAGAAGAAAACCAAAAAAAAAAAAAAATAAAACAAATATCCTTAATTGATTCTAAAAGTTTTCCGCATTATATACAAACATACATACTTTTTGATTGTTTACAAAACACAATAAAAACAAAAATAAAAACATGTCAACTGATAAGTAAAACAAAACAAAAAAAAAAAAAACACAGAAAACCAGGGCATTCATCTCCCGGAATTCATTTTATACCAATAAGACATCTATTATATTTCTATATTTTATATTTATTACTCTTATAGTGTATACCATTATAAAATAATCGATTTATAAAAAGAAGAATTTCTATACAACACGTGCCTTAACTCACTTTAAACTTATCCAAAAATACCATACAAAAATAAGTGGTAAAATTTTCACAGGACTTGAAAACTCGATGTAGCTACGGTGGTAATATTTTGCTTAATAATTTCTCTTCTCTCAGCTGTACATTGTCTCCTCAATAATAATTTATTTTACGATAAAAAGAAAATTTATGCTTTTATATATACGATAAAAAATATTTACATAATTTTTGTAGCATTGTAGTCTTGTCGCTTAAAAAAATATAATGAGAGAGAGAGAGAGAGAAAGTTAAAAGAATAAAAAGTTTGAATTTAAAAGGGAATTGAAAAAGAAAATATTAAAAATGTGGAGCAGAATATCCTCGACTATAATATTTCTTTTACAAAAATCGCAGAGTACAGTATTTAAGTAAGTGTTGTTCTTTTTGATATACAGTCCCGCAAATATTTGATTAATTTAGTCCTCTTTTAGTTTTCTTCTCTTATTAACCATGAACAAGTGCAACTGAGCAGTTTAGCAAAGGTAATAATATTAGCCAGTTATTTTGCATGAGCAGAATGTTTTATTACCAGCTGTGTTTGCATGAGATCGATATGGACATTTAGAATAACTAATATCAACGCGGATATCAATTTCATGTAATTGGAGGCAGTTAAAATTAAAGGCATTAATCTAAATCGATCAAAATCAGTAATTTATTCGTGTCCTACCTTTACCTACTACATCGAAAAACATAAATCAGTTGAAATTTGCTAATTGCAATGATGCATTCCAAAACGAAATCCATGATACATTAATCATTATTCAAAAGTGTTTTAAAGTAAGAGCTTATTAAAATTTCGGAGCATGTTTCGTTTACACCATTATTCAGTAAGTATTTAAATAGTGTTAGACTACCTATACAACTCCTGATTTTTATTTTTATTGATTTTATAACTTTTATTATAAGATGTCATTAGAACATCTGTGAGTTATAAAAATCGACCAAAATTTCACCGTAAAATGTATTATAATTATAAAATAAATTTATGTAATTATTAAAATTTCCATAGCATTTTGCTTTTAATAAACGGAACAATTTCGATTTATTAATATTCAACATTTTATTCAACATAGATATAAATTTATATCGGAGAATGTTATAGATTTTTGCATTGACATCTCATTTTACTATTCTTACATTAGGATGACCAAAATGATATGATCTTTACTTACTCAATTAATCGGCGCCAAAATCTTTATACGTCTTTAATCTGATTGGTCTAGCCTAGGTGATAGTCTTTCATTGTTGTCGATCTCGGTTTATATCTTCTTTTCCAGTTGGACCAGTTTCCAGTTACAACAAATTTATGTTTTCTTACCTAGCTTTAACTAATTGCTTGAGAATACATAACCTTTTCAAAATTCGATGCATTTTAGAAATACATAGTTTAAACAAAATATAATATTTACACAAACAAATAAGCAAGAATATATTTTATACTGTTTACAACAATATTTTTATGGCACAATCACCGTCTCTAACATAAAATCATATAATAGTGAACACATAGTGATCTCTAAATATGGCATTTCTTCGAAACATTTAAAAATGAAAATGATGATCACAGTTATGATCTACGCTGTAGTAGAGTATACACACACAGTCATCAAACAAAAATTTGAAATAGCTTTTAAGCTTTCACCTGTACACTCTTGGTGAAATTTTATAAATATTTTTAAACAAATAAAAGACTGTTGTTAATTTCACAAATTTATTCTACTCCGACACGTGTTTCGCCCTTTCGGTCATAATCATGGATCATAAAATCGTAAACACGTGTGGGAATAAAATAAATTTGTGAATTTAACAACAGTCTTTTATTTTTTTAAAAAAAATTTGCAAAATTAAAATCAAATGCCTAAGACTAAATAGTGAATAAAAGTCTGAAAGACTACGTCCTGACTTAGAATATCGAAATGACAGCTGAAAACTACAAATTTACAGAAAATACAGATATTATTTAATCTAAGAAAAACTTTCAAAAATTTAGTTCCGATTCAAAGCTAAAGTTTATTATAGTATATATTAGTGTCGCTCAGCAATACTAAAGTAATTTTAAATTTATTTTATTTATATTGTAATAATTTTGAACACGTTCTTCAATTAAAATATTTAATTATGACAGTTCACTATTAACTTCACATACACATAAAATACATTATGTTCCAGTTTAAATTGTATTCTTAACATTTTGTTTTTTGTTTTAAATTTCAGTTTTCATTGGTAAGGTCAAGTGATGGTGTGGTGGTTCGTTACGTACATTCGGTTGTTAAAGGAAATTAAGTAGCTTTTTGAAATGAACTTAATAATAATTTTTAAAGATATCATATTCATATACGTAATATAATAAATCTATGTACATAAATAGAAATATATATATATATATATATATTTTGTTTTTGTTTCAATACAATTCTAATTATAGGTGTATACTTTTATTTATAGGTGGTTGTTTATTGTTTTAAATATAAATATTTTTGTGGGTTAACGAAATGCTTTATTTTTATTTTTCATTATATAATATTATAATAATAAATTTAACATGGAAGTAGATATTTAATAATATAACGGAAAATATATTGATGTGTTAATTATTATCCTTAATTTCAATATCATGTGATTAGAAGTAATTTATATTTTTATATTTTTGTGTATGAATTTTTTGTTTCGTGTAATTTAATTAAAGGATATAAAAATATCATCAATATCATTAATTTTGAAAATATCGAATGTTATATCTAGGCCCGTTAAATATTCGAAATGATGATAATTAATTGAATTTCATTAGAAAGAAAATAAAAATAAACAATAAAAAAATGAAATGAAAAAAACAATGTATTGAATTTACTCAAACCACATGAATATAATATTATAGATTTCTAATTATAAATATGAGACAGAAAATATATATATATATATATATATATATTTTTTTTTTTGTTTTGAAGTACAATAATAAAAATATAAAAAAAACTATTATATTAATTAAATTATACTACAAAAAAGGGTGAATTTAAGTATTAAAATCTAATATTAATACAATAAAAATTGAAATAGGGGGAGAAAAAAAACAATAATTATTTTATGATTATTTAATTATTTAAATAAAAATAGTCTGGTCACGTCACGTTATATTTTAGAATATTTTGTTTTTTTTTTTTTCTGAGAAAACTAATTAAAACTTACAAAAAGTAAATTTGATGCTGCATGTGATATGAGATGGCAAAATAATATCTGAAATATATTAATGAGATATAATAAGACGTACAACAGTAATTATTATTATTCCAATAAGAATGACCTAATATTTGTATAATCGTGGGAATTGTCAATATGAACTATACAAAAACTAGAACAAAAACTAGATCTAATGACTTACAATAAAATATTTGATAAAAAAAATAAATCGATTTTTTTAAATAACTTTTATTTTTTTAAAAAACCTGCAGTTTATTGTTTATTATTAATTGGATTTAGTTTTAGTGATATTTTGAATTATATTTAGATCGGATATAATATTTACAATCAAAATAAATAATTTTTTTTATAGTGGGGGGTATAACTATTTAATTATATTTCATTGCAAATATTCAAAATTCCGACTTAGCAAAGATGTCTTTTGTCAGTCTTTGCAACCTTCGTAAACAAAAATTTGATTTTACATAATTGAATACATAGTCAAAAATATTTTTGTTCGAAAGTCATTAGTTTAGAATCTTTTCAGAATGAAAGTTGATAAAACAAATTGTAAATAAACAACAACCGTAACAAACAACAACATTGCAACACGTTTTTATTACTGTTATTTATCTCTATTCTAAATTAATTGAATTATCTTTCAACTATATCAATATTAAGAACTACTATAGTCAGGGGTGGCTCTACCATATAGGCAGCATAGGCGGTTGCAATTATTTGTACAACGCACAATTATTTAAATAAATTTTAACGCTTGTTAATATTTTAGAATGCATACGCAATTCTTTTTTCGCAATATGTATTTGTATTTTTTTTTTTTTTTACACTCTACAGTAACTTAGACCTTTTCGTGCTTAATTAAGTACGGTACTGCAATTTTACACTACAATCTACAATATTTTGAGTATTTATTTAACAAATTACTGGCTTATCAACTCATTAAATGTGGAAAACTACTGCTATTGTCAGGAACTAAGCCTTCTTAAATAGAACAGTTTCATTTATTTAATTTATTTAATTTGTTTAATTATACTCTCAATTATTTTTTGCCATTTATTATACACCAATGACAAAGGGTACTGGACTAGGTCGAAAAATCCATAAACCATTTTTTTTTGCTTCATCGGGAATCGAACCTGGGACCTTTCGGTTGAAAGGCAGGCGCTCTACCTACTGCGCCACCCAGCGTTAGAACGGAACAAAGGAATCAAATATTTCTATTTATATTTTTATGTTTTTGTGAAGAGTAGAAATATTGGCAAAACATTACAAAAAAAAAATATTGAAAGGAAAGGAAAATGGAGTTGAGAAAATAATATTGAACATCAATTCTAGAGCTTTTTTTGTGCCTTGGAATTTAATTTTTTTTGATGTCGTACAATGTATATATACATTTTGGCGCGTTATGTAAAGTCGCTGACTTTAAAACCATTGCCTACTTCCACACGGGTCAACTTTCATCACTTTTTTCCTTTCCTTTCATTCCCCCTTTTCTATAAACTAATTTTGCTAATAGAAAGAGAGGAATGAAACGAAAGGAAAAAAGTGATGAAAGTTGACCCGTGTTGAAATTAAGTAACACAAGATGGGAAAGCCGAATTGATGCTTTGAAGCCTCTTCGTTACGAACTAGGAAACATATATGAAGTCGTTACTCCTTATAGATATTTCTGATGATAAAAGTCTTATTCGCACTGCTGGGACAGCAACACGTTCAGAAGCACAAGGATTATCCATTAGAATTTCAAAATTTAAATTTATTGTTCAACTTATAAATATGGCATAAGATATTGTTTGAAATTAATATTACTAGCAAAATACTACAAGAAAAAAATTTAAATATTTATTCTGCTACCCAACAATTACAGAAGACGAAATTGTTTTTAGAGAATTTAAGGAGTGATATCGGATTTGCCAATATGTTAGTAGATGCTTCTGAACTTGCGAAAGAAATTAACTTTCCAACAGATTTTGAATCAGAACCAGTTCGTATTCGATTAAAAAAGAAACAATCTTCATATGAAGGGCAAGATTCTTTCATCTCAGCAAAGGTTTTAAGTGAATTTTTATTTTGCAATCCTTGCTCCGTCACTCCGTCAGTGATAGATTTGAGCAAATGCAAAATCTTGAGTCAGTTTTTGAATTCATTTTTGACATTTATAGCCTACAAAATGTACAGCATCTATATATGCATCATGTGGTAAACGTAATGAGTCTGCATTAAGTCATGGCTGATTTCGCCAAATAAAAGGTGCGAAAAGTTAAACTGTTGTGAGTTATGTAAAAATGTAAATTACAGTATGTTAAATATATTATTTACAAATGAATTCTAATTATTGTTATTATTTACATAGATAAAAATAACAAAGTTAAAAGTAATCTAATCAGGAAAACGAGGTGGATAATCAAATAAGAAAAAAAAAACTTAAAAAAATATATATCATTTTAAATATTATATCATTTTACTTTTTTAATAATAAATAAATAATATGTATTAATTTTTTTACCCTAAATTCGCTAAGAACAATTTCATAGAGCAAGATTATGTTCTTTACGTATCTATTTTCATTAGTATGGAAGGCACCACTAGAAAGATTGCCTAGGGCGCGAGAAAAAAAAACATATTTTTGAGCCACCGCTGACTATAGTTTTATTAAAAGCTCGAAATAATTTATCGACCTATCTATGTGAAGAAACTTAACTTCATGTTATGATAATAGACGGTTTTGATTTGAGCGTACCGAATTGGCTGCTCAATATGCTGCAAATATACTTCTACTGTCAAATTCTTTCTACCTTTTCTACAAAAATTTATTAATTTTAAATATCATAAGCTTCAAAAGTATTCCTAATACAAGCTTTGTGATTTATTCAATAAATACGACTTATTGGGTTGAAGATAGTTTTTTGTAAAGGTAAAAAAATTAACCTTCCTTGTACCATATATCAAATCTTTTCGATCATTAAGTTGAAGTAGTTATGTCAAATTATTTCTGACAGACCCTGTACCTCATTGTACAGTTGTAAAAAATTTCAAAAATAAAAATAACGCGTAAAGACACATATAGACCTAATTTATTCCTTAAATATGTTTTTTTTTATGTTTATATGTTTGTAAAACATAAAATTTTTGATTAATAACAAAAAATTTTTCTATTTGGCTTTTATTAAGTATTTTGCAATATTTTGAATTATTAATATTAAATTAATTGTTTTGATGCGCAACGTATTGGCTTAATTTAATTTTTATTCAATTTTTATATCTTAAATTATAATAATGGATTTTTTTTTTACCATTATTATCATTATTTATGAATGCTATGATTTTATATTTAAATTTTTTTTGAAAAATTTATAATTTTACATAGAGTTTACATTGTTGTATTAAAATGCCTATTAAATAGTTCCATTAACTTAAACTACCCTAAAATGTTCCTTTAAATATTTAATCCAGGAAACGGCAGATTTTTTTTTACTTAATTCATATTTAACATAAAGTTATGCCGTATCGTAAATCATAAAAATTAATAACAAATACTAAAGAAATATTGCACCATTGTAGCACTAGAAGTACTTAATAGTGCACAATTATCTGAATCTTAAATCTTACATCTCTGTATGGAACAAAAAAAAATCCACTAACAGCTAATAGTTTTTTGCGGACTATACTTACAAAAGGCTTCATTAAAGAGGAAATAAAAGTCAATTCGAAATTTTGACATCGAATGAATTTGTATACCAAATTTATTCACAAAATATGGTTCTTATTTGAGTTTAGACAATCATTACATATAACTATAAAATACTTTTAATAAAAAGAACAAGTTCGATTTATTAATATTCAATATTTGAATATTGATACATAGATATAAATTTATACCATTTTAATTATATAATATTGACCTAACCAGCAGTAGTTTGAATATATCCATTTATATATTATTATTTTATTTATAGTATTATTACATAGTATTTATTATCAAATTAAATAACGTACATGAAATAATTTTATTTTCCCTAACTACAATTTTTGAAAAAAACTGAAGCACAGTGAATTTTTGGAATGTGATTTCTATACACTCAACTCAAATAACCGAAATCTGGTTTGAATTTATTTTTTTTTTTCAAATTGTGGTCAAGCGATACTTTTTTTTTAACTGTCAGCTGATAATCTAACATTATTTATTATTAGATCTACTTACAGCAAGATGAAAATACAAAATTGGGGTTAGTTGCGTTTAAAAATTTGAATTTAGTTAATATGATCCAACTCAAGTCTTAAACAAATAATAGTAGTACATCTGATGAGGTCTATCACACAATACCAGCATTTATTCTGGTATGCTACTTTTTTTTGGATATTTATTAGGTAATATGTAAAGAATACTCGTTTGTTAGAAAAAAATGTATGAATCAATAAACAAAACTATTAACAACTACAAATAAGCTTACATAACTTCTTATTAACAATCTCTATTTTTGTTGTTCAACCATATTTTTTTTTTTAAAAGGAAGCAAAAACAAAACAGAAACTTCCAATTTGTTCCGGTTTTTATTCATACATTTTTTACTATTTCACATCATCGTATATCCTTTTGAAAATATCGAACTATAAAAAAAAAATTAAAACAATATATATATATGGTACTTTACAGTGTTGTCCCAGTTGTTGTTATTGTTGGGCTTTCTTGTTTCCATTAAATTCAATGTTCAAATCATTTAGATCATTTCATTTAAAGTGTGTTTATTTTATTGTTTTCAATTTTGGTTTCAATTCCAGAAACATCATATCCTTATGTAAGGATAATTATATTTTATATTTATTTCTTATCGTGTAGAATCTTTGCTAAAAATAAAAAGGAAATGTTTTGTTTTTTACATTTTTTTTTTTGAAGTTTCCATACGTAAAGAAAGAAAAAAAGTACCTTTTGTTTATTTACAGATAACAAGATTTTTTTCTTTATTTTTTTTTTTTTATTGTTATTTGTATTTTCCTTTTTTGTTGAACACAAAGAAAAAAGTCATCAGAGATGAATATTGATTAGAATATTCAAAATTGACTGACAATTTAGCATGTACATAAGAAATGATGAATGTAAAAGAGAGAATATTATATTGGATATAAATTGTTAAGTGGGACAATAATATTTTTTTTCTTAATTGTACAGAATTTTGTTAACATTAACTAAACTTTTTAGTCGAAGCTTGGATTCCATATTTTTTATTTCGATATCTTAAAATTAATATTTAATAGATTCAAGATTGATATTGAAAAGATATTTCGTTACTATCTAGACTATAATAGACTATAACAGACTCAAGATATGGAAGTAAAAAACATTGCTTTATTATCAAAATGATATCACAATTTGGTTAGACCTTTTCTAAGGCAATAATTTTTTTGCCAAAATTTTTTGTAAATTTTATATGAAAATAATAGTATTTTTTGTTTAGATAAGAAAAAGTAGAATTTAAAAAGTTTATTAATGTACTAATAAAATCTTTGAACAATTAATAATATTTATTGATTTGTTATTTGTAAATTAACTTTAATAAATGTAATGTCATTCTATTCGTTACGAAATACGTTAGACAAAGTAAACCGAGACATTCGTCATAATTGGAGACAGCTTTCGTTACGAGCGCTAGACGGGACTAGAATTTATAGCCAAAAAAATGTTAAATACCTGGGGGTTACTTTACATCAAAACTTAAGATTTGGTGATTATATTAGAGATCAGATTATTAAAGCAAATAAAGCATTTAGGGCGGCAAAACATAATCCTTACTCTAGGTTACTTTCAAACAAAGTTAAGACTTCCTCTTACACGTCATTAATTAGACCAGTATTGACTAATGGATCGCCAATTTGGTATAATATTAGTGCATCGCTAATGAAAAAGCTAAGGAGTTTCAAAAGAAAAATGCCTTAGACTGTGCCTAAATAAGAATCGAAAACCAAACACTAATTACCAACATTATTACGCAAACAAATTTATTTATAACCTATCTAAAATTAATAGAATTGAAATTTTTATAATTAAACTAAATAGAGAACATTTCAATAGAGTTTTAAATATTACAAACAACACATTAATTTATCATGTTTACTATAACAATATTGAATACATGCAATCTACACTCGAGAGTGGGTTCATACAACCGGAAGCATTTTACTTCCTTGATTCCAAAGGGTACAATCTGATTGTAATGTTCCTATTATTATATCATATAAGCAGGAGAGCAAATATAACTAAATACACATTTATTCATAATTTGACATAAATTTAACTACAAAAGATGAGATTTGTAACAAAAACTATTGGTGGTTAGGTGAAGAGATAAATCATCCTTAGGGATACAATATACAATAGGTTGATAAGAGAATATCGGCTTTCGTTTCTCTCATCAGTCTTTAGTGTTAAGATTCTAGTATTAAGTTAGTTTGTAGTTTTTTGAAATAAATATAAATTACTTAATTTGTTTTTTTATAAATGTTTTTACAAAATTTTAAATTGAAATCAATACATATATGTATAAAATAATTAAGCATTTAATTAAATATTATTACAAGTAGAAATAAGCTTTTGAGTATCCTACAGGGATTATTAAAACAATTAATAATATAGTGTAGTTTCTTTTTAAGTTTATTTTTAAAACTTGTAACGATCTTTAAAATAATAAAAATAAATAAATAAAAAAAAAAAAAAATTGATTTGTTATTTGTTAAATTTCAAATGCAATATTTTAGTGGTATATTGACAAAAACCGATAAGTGCATGTAGAACGATAATTACACAAATCCAATTTAAGCCATTTTCAGCGTCGGCTTTTTATAATTTTTCGATTTTCAAATAAAGCTTTATTTAAAGACAGTTATTTAATTTTAGAGCTTTAACAAAGAAAATTATTTAATTTTAAAAATTAAATCATGAAATTGGCGGGTTTTATTAGTGCACTACTAGAATTTGACGATATTTCAAAGTAAGCATGTAGAAAATCTAATCTAATGATTCGTGTGTTTCCGTGTTTCTATTGTTCGTATCATAACAAATAGATGAAAGTTAACGTCTTCCAGGAAGAGACAACATTGCAAAATACATAATATTAAGGATAAGAATTAATTTTATTCAATATATTATTAACTAGAGATCTGCGGCACTTTCGCCCCTTCTACATCGTGATGCCGATAAAGCATCTGCTGTAGTAAGCCTACTCGGACTTTTTGATTTTTTTACAAAAGTTTTTATAAATAATTTAGGAGGGTCAAAATTTCCATTCTTGGAACCTATTCCGGAGAAAACGTTTTAAGAAAAGGACAAAAAATCGACTGAAAACCATACTGGAGAAAAACCATTGTTGTTGATTTAAAATTCTACAGTCAGAATTTTTGTAAGAATTTAAGCATTTCTAATGATAAGTTAGAAAAAGTAGGAGTATCTTGGTACATTGATTGATGAAAGTTTGAAATGGAATACACATATAAGAGTACTAAGTGGTAAATTATCATCAACTGCAAAAATTTTTAAACTCTTACACAGTGAAATCAAACAGCCTGTTTATTATGCTGTTTATAATTTCATAGTCATCTTAGTTACGGTGTTAAACTGTGAGGTACTAATTCAAAAAATTATATTGAAAATATTCAAGTAATACAAAACAAAGCTATAAAAAATTTAAATTATTATAAATGGAGAAAAAGAACAGATTTTATACAGATGTAATACAATAAACTGGATATACAATTAAAACAAGAAAATTCAACAAATTTAAAAAAAAATTAATAGAATCATTTATAGTAATCATCAATATTTAATTTCTAATGAGACACACCAATTATTGTAAAAAAATTTTCTTCGTTTTTCATTTTTTATTCTTTCACTAAACAAATTTTAATTTCAGTAAAAATTTTGCAATTTTTTCATTATGCCTGTTACATTCATTTTTAAATTTTTATTTTTTATTTTTATAGTTTTATAATTTTAATTTTTCATTATATATTCTTTGTAACTATATTTTTATAATTTTAATTATCATATTGTTATATTAAAGACCTAAATGGAAAAGTTATATAGTCTGTAATTAGATAACTCTCTTTAGACATTGTTTTTGAAATAAATAAATAAATAAAGAACAAAATATGGATCACTTTCCAATTAAAAAAATTATTATTTATTATTATTTACAACTTAAAGTTCCAATAAATAATAATAACAACTTTTCAACACAAAAATTAATGATTTTAAATATTTTTTTGAATTTAATATAATATATATGTTATGTATTTCTTTTACATTAATACTTTCAATAATTAGGTTTGTTCAATAAACTGTTCTAGAACGCTCTAGAACGATCTAGATTATAATACTTTTTTGTGCAAATTCAGTTTGAAGAAAGTAAGGTTTATTGGCATTCTGGGCTGGCAGCTTTATTATTAGTACGTGCTGCCAATCCTGTATTGTGATAAGCGATAGTCACCACTGCGATAGTCAAAGATGATAGAGTCAAATATTTTTGGTATTCTGTAACGCGATCACTTGAATATTTTAAGAAAACGGCAGTATTTTAGAAAATACAATTTGGAAATTTAATTTAATTATTTATTAAAACTGAAATATAAAAAACATAACATAAACTGCTTAAAACAACTAAAATTTTCTTTATTTTTATCATGAGTGACATCAAATAAGCTGTCACCCTAAAATCACAATACGCGACTATAACTATGATATTTGGTTTATTATATTCAGAAAATCAAAATTCAGACAAAAATTTTTTCTAAATTTTTGTTCGAATTTTTCTAATTTTGCTAAGTGCTGCATACGTTGCTAAAAATTTGATTTATTTTGAAACATTGCGTACAATGATTGCACAGTGATACAGTGTAGTTTCAGGAGAAGTTTCGTTTTATTGTTATTAAATTGCAAAATTTTAATTTTAATTCATTTTTTTTTGTTTTTGTAGGGGGCTGCCGCATTAAGCCCTTACTCCGTACTATTGAAATCTTGATTTTGCAGGCAGCAGAAAGATGTAGATGGCAGGAAAAAACAAAATTTGAAAATTATTACATTTTCTTTTTGTTATTGTCGGGGCTGCCACTTCCAAACCCCCGCTCCATATTATTGAAACCCGAATATAGCTGACGACAGGAAAAAAAAATTTAATATGTAGTAAAATCCGGTCTAACCAATCTTATTTCATACATTTTTTTTTGTTTTTTTTTGTCCTTGCTCCGCTTGGAAGCATAGGACTTCCACTTTGATAACTCTATCTGCGCCTACGTGGTAAGACGACGTCATATTTTTCTGCAAGTTGTCGCTGCGATTTTATCCATCTTTGACGTTAAGATGCCTGACGTTTCGATGTTTACTGGGTACGTCATGTCCCACACTTTTGTCAGTTGTTGACAATAATTGTGTAATTATTATTAGTGTTTGTCCAATATTATTTATTGTGTTATTTTGTTATTGTGTTGTATGAGAAATATGAGTATTGATATAGATATTGATATAGGTAATATTTTTAGTTATATAAAGTATTAGTTATATTAATTATTTTTATTGATTATAAATTTTATATATAATATTTTTGATATTTTTTTTAGTTATATTTTATACCCGCCACACCGGAATCGAACCCGTGACTACCACATCGTAATTGAGACACATTTCTATGCTCCAACCGATTTAGCCACGGAAGGGATACTTAATCATTACATGGATTTCATACATACATATAAATGAGGTGTATAACATGTAATTTGTATGCTTGGATTTATTCTAAACAATTTCGTGTTTTGTTGAAATAATTGAGAAAAGAATAATAATTAAAAATTACTTTTTTTCTTATTTTAAAAATTAATATTATAAATTTTATAATATGATAACAAAGTATAATAAGGAAAAAAAAATTTGACTCAACAGAAAATTTGAACTAACCAACTGAGCTAATAACCGCTTAAAATTATTTCATCAAAATGCAAACATAAAATAATATTTTGATCCACACAAAATTCAATAAAATAAAATGAGTATCTATTCTATACCCAAATGGGACATGTACAAGTACAATACAAACGCATACAATCAGAGTACTCGTAAATAGGATATTGTATATATATATTATATATGATGAATACTCATAGCGTATTCTACTCTAATATTGTTATTGTATTTTGTGTAAACCAATACATGCAGGCTTTTTGAAAGCATTTTATATAAATATTAATTAATTAAATTTACATTTTTTTGTTTAATAAATTTAATGAATTAAATCGACTATAAATAAATGAGTATATTATATGAAGCTATGGTTTCAATAATGACGTGTCTTTAATTTTCTACACTTCACTTGCCTAATAATTTGCACAACTGATTCATATTAAAGTTTTAACCAGATTTTATTCTCCTTTTTTCTATTTCTTCATAGCACTCTGGCCTTTAATTTATATGAAATTCATGATTTTCTCAACATCCAGATAATAAATAACTTATCCACAAATGGTTTGGTCTGCAAACGGAAAATTAAAAATTCGTTAACATCAGTTATTTTATAAATTTCAAATAAAAAAAATTAATATCGAAAACAAAGATAAAATTCAAGAATTTGTCCAAGTACTATAAACTAATAGTGCCACCACAAGACTAGATCAAAGACTAAATAATGACGTACGATTATAATTTAATCTATACAATTGCATTGGATTTGGGTATATTGATAACAGTAACAAAAAAGATATTTTATTTCGATTACAATTTTAATATTTTTCTTCTAAGACGAAACATGATTTGTTTTTTATTTTTTAATTTTCCACTAAGTTTACTTCTCTTCACTTGCAAAATAACATAAAAATCAAGGGAAACCCTAAATAAAACCAGATATACCAAATGTATAAAAAAAAATACTTCTTGCCAGTTTTCTCCTGTCTTCTGATTCTTCTACTTAATCCTAATATTTTAAAAAGGTAAATAAAGGATAAAAAATCGTATTTTAGAATAAATATACACGACTAAACATTGTTAAAATTTTCATCTCGCATGTTTTTGAATGTGGTTTTAAGAAAATACATGGAAAACAAAAAAAAAAATACAAATTCTGGAAAATCAATATACAATAATAACAAAAAAAAAACTCTAGTAAATAATTCTAATATGGTGGTTTGAATAGCATGTAGGACTAGGAATACATGATGAAAATAAACAAAAATAAAATATTTACATGTACATTTAGATTTTTGTACCATCGCTGAAATCACAAATGTTTATGTGGTTTTCATTTACAGGTCTGCAATAGAATAAAAGAAAATTTTTCTCAACTAAATTTCTTTAAAATGGCTGTTCTCTTCCGGTCACGTTCAAAAAAATACGGTTATTTACAAAAGAGCATAGATACACATAGATTCATTTTTGGATTGTAATATTTGAATTTGATTTTTTTTTCATTGTCTTATTATGGAAGAAATTATAATAATAAAAGAAGCTCAGGTTCTTTTAATTTATCTGAAAAATTAAAAAAAAGGGCTAACTTTTTTTAGCGAAGTATCAACGTAAATTTTCATTTATTTCAGCTATAAAAAAGCCCTTAAGTTGAAAAAAGTCAGTCGAGTAACGGATATCCAAAAATCCATTAACCGTTGGCAAGCACGAACTCAAATTCCATGGCAGATAAAATTTGTATCCATTACTATTGATTTAAGATCCCAATAGAACTATGATTGTGCTATGATCCCAATAGGATAGCGGAAAACAAGAAAATTTTGCAAAAAAATTAAAATTACCAGCATATTTAAAGAGTTATTAACAGTTTAAAAAGCCCTAAAACTTGTTCTAAAGCAACAAAAAAAAAATAGACTGAAAGTGTTTGTCGTATCCAAATTTTTATACTTAAAAGTAATCAAACTGTAGTAATACTAACATGCAATTCATATAGTAAAATGATTCCAAAGCCTGGAAAAGCTCTAAAAAAATTTAGCTCTTACCGGTCGTCTCATTCTTGCTAAGGTATTTGAAAAAAATTATAATACACAAAATTATTACGAAAATAAAAAAGAGTCCCTTACTTTAGTAGGTTGTAGTATGTGAACATCCTGCTTATCAAATTGCAGCACATATCAGAAAAGATTTTGAAAATAATTAATTTTGATCTGTTTTATTTCTTGACATGTCACAGGCGTTTCACAAAGTCTGGCACGACGGTTTAAAATTTAAAATACAAAAACATCCACCTTTTGAAATATACCAGTTACTGATATCATATCTCTTCAATAGAAAAAAAAATAAATACCGAGTATCACAAGGATGCGCTCCATGGTTCACTTTTGTATTTAATTTCCACATCTTATTTACCAGAAAATTATTAACTAATAACATCTACATTTGCAGATGACGCCACAAGCTCACACAAAAAACCTCAAGTTGCACCCAGAGACCGGCTACAAGAGCATGTCCATAACATTGAAAACTGGCTAAAAAAAAGTAGCAAATTAAAAGAAATTTGCAACTTAGTTCCAGCGGGTTGAATTTTCAGTCTGCGTGTTTGCCGAATAATTAAAAGTTTTGGAATAAGCAATTTGGGTGATTTGGAAGTCTTGAGTGATATGGCTTGAAGGTGACTGCTTCTTTTACAGATTGAATCTTTAGATCTTCTTGCATTCTGTCGTTTTTTACAAACTAGGGGGCGTTTACAACGGATCGCAGTACTTTTGACGGAAAACGTTCAATTATTTCAATGTTTGAATTAATTGTAGTACCCCATAGCTCTAAACCGTATGTCCATATTGGTTTCAATATTGATTGATATATCATTAATTTGTTATAATTTAATAGCTTACAATAACGCCATATAAGCCAGTAGAGTTGGTTGAACTTTATTCTGAGTTGTTTGTAAGTTCTCCAAGTAAGTCGGCGGTCTAAATGCGTACCCAAGTACTTTAAGAACAATGCATACCCAATTCGCCCGTAGCAGTGATGAATTGAATCTGCAGGACAGATACCTTTACGATATGTAAACGAATTGTGCAAAGATTTTGATGCCTTTATTCTCCATTCTATAAACCAATTTTGAATTTTAAAATAATTTCTTGCAATATTTTAGACGCTATCATCGAATTTGTATAGAATGCCAAAATAGCAGTATCATCAGCAAAAGTACCTGCAATCATTTTTTATGATATTGGGAAATCGGCTGGGTAAATTACATAAAGCTTTAGTCCTAATGTCTATTAAGTCTAATAACCGTTCGCAAGCACGAACACAAATTCTATGGTAGATAAAATTTTTCTCTACTACTATTTATTTAAGATCCCACCAAGAGAACACTTCCCTATGGCACACCTAATTGTAAGTTAAAAACTTTATACTGGTTAATAGGTAAATATGCAAAAATGGAATTAGACTACAAAGCAATGATATACAATTCCATAATAATACCTGGTCATACCAATTCCAGATATGGAGAAGTATTTCTAACTCCAATGGAGATAATACAAAGAATGAAATCAAAAACCTTAAGAGTTATAACTAATGTCCCATGGTGTGCAAAAAATAGAAACTTACACAAAGACTTAAACATATCAAACAGTAAAGAAAAAGATTAATTATTAGATCACAAATAACTATACGATCAGACTCACGCATCATCTAAATTCATTGGAAAGAAGTTTACTGAATATTCCAACAAGCGGCACACTAAAAAAGGATTTCTTAGCTCTACAAAAAAAAAATTGTCTTATCACAAAAGTAAGACAATTAGTACAAGAAAACTTCAATAAATTCAGAGATGAAAAAAAAATATAGTATTAAAGACAGAATACGGACGGAAAGTAATTTTAATTCTAAGAACTATATAACAAATACATAATAGACAACAATGAAGTAACCTCAACAACTCATGTAAATTTAAGGCTAATGGGGGGTGATTAGATAAAGAAAAAATAACAGAAATTAGAAGAAATTAAATTCAATTCAATTTATCAATTTATTCAAAAAAAAAACTAATATAGAGCTGGATTTATTATATTGATTAGATTTAATGCGTGCACTATATAAGTAAAGAGATAGTGGTCACTAGCGCAATGATATTATTGTTGGAAATTATTATTATAATTTTATAAATTATCAGCCCCTAATACCAAAGAGTTAAAAGAAATAGATAATGCCATAGTACCTTACATCTATAATTATAATTTACAAGCATTTAAGGACCTGAGCAGTAGACACCTTTTCATTTTACTTCGCTTCTCTTTACTGAACTCCTAATATATAAATAAGTTGTATATAAAACAATAATGCTCACACAGTTAAAAATGTTTTACTCATATGGTTTTATTATTCAGCAAATACATTATGCATATGTGAGTTCTAATTAAAATAAAAACAAAAACAAACAAATCAGTTATTATTATTAATTGCAAGGATTGCATTATACATATATAAAATAAAAACAAAAAAACAAATACATCTAAATTAAAAAATATAAAAACATCAAAAACACAAATCACTTGAATTCTTCATTTTTTATCTTTTTAAGCAACTGTTTCGAAATTTTGGTTATTTGTAGTAATAATATAGTTTTTATTAAAATTATATATTATGTAGGTATATATATACATACCTCTTTAATGACAAAATTTTTTATTTTTAGTAATTTTATCCCCAAAATACCACTTACTATAGGGAATATATCGGAAACGAAACAGTATATGAGGGACGTGTATTTATATGTCTTAAATAAAACTTACTAAACACAAAACTTTTTATTAAACTCGAGTGGTTTCTGCTATGTCGTGAGAAGTCTATGCCAGTACCTAAATTACTGTTGTTTTTTAAAACTTTAAATTTGGCTTCACCTTGAATTATAATTACTCAAAATTTGTACTAGTGCCCCTAGTACAAATTATAATGAAGTACATAATTTTATTTTGACAATAAACAAACAAAACCATGCACCAAAATATCTAACAATACACTTTAAAAATACACTTACATAACATCAACATAACACTTTTAATTCTACATCAAATTAACAGTGTAGTTTGAAAAAGTTATTCCACCTACTTCTTTTTTTTTTTTAAATTTATGAAAGCAATCAAAATACAGATTAATATGTTTTTTATTCTTTTCCCAATTATAACAATAAAATGAAAATAATGCTATTTGTTTCAGTTTATTTGCTCCAAGTTCCAGTCAAATAAATACGAAATTCAATTATCCATATCTACTGTTCAAAATTTAAATTTTAAATTATTTCCGTTCAACTCTACCTTAAACAGAAAATTCTCTACATGATAGCATTTTGTAGGCCACGAATGTGTAATAAGAACCCGAAATTTTCTTTTGAAATTTATTTTTTCCAGATTTTACCCCGATTTGGGTAATTTTTCGCTGGTTAAGTATTTTCGCTGCCATCTTTGGCTGACAGGTTTCTTGTATTAACAAATAAACAACCAAATTGAAATAACAATTCAGTGAAAGCTTACTGTAAGAAAACCGCTCATACTTCTTCAAAATGTTCTATAAAAACCGGCCGCCTTTTTTTGATTACTTTACGGTACCAACTACTGTACAATATAACAAATCTTGTTGCTAAATTAAATTGTTTATACTCATAAATATTTTCGCCATTATTTTTCTTCTACTATGATTCAACGCCCGATATCTGAAACAAATTCATGTATTGTTTGGGGTACTATCAACTTCAAGTTGATCAAAGATTTACGGTAACCCCACAAAAAAAATGTAACTTTGTTAAATTCCATGACTTTTACGGCAAGTTTACATTATTAAAATGTGAAACAATGCGACTTGCAAAATTCACGTAAAACAGCCAATTTTTTTATTGATCCACATGCAAATCGTTGATTGCCGAAAACCCCCCATTGTTGATTGTTGATCGGTATCATAATAAAGGGAGTAAAATATAAGATATACACTTTTTTTTTTTGGTTTATACGCAGGCTGGTGGGAATCTTTAAAAGACACAATGAGCCCCGTAGCTTGACATTGCGTGTGGGATTCTTACCCCCTAAACCACACCCTTCCTATATTGCGATCTACAGTACTAATGAGCAATTTTTCCTTGTCCTTATTTTAATTTTCAATGTAAACTACATACAGAGATGTCTATCTAACTTTTCCTTTGACATATTCACCCACACCCTTACAGACCCATCGCATCAACAACGAAAAACCTACCAGCTCTTCAAATGTAATTCTGGAAAACTTGTGAATATCCTAGTTTCGTTGGTAGTCAACATAACGAAATTCTTCACAAATATCGGAAAAACAAAACTATTTAAACGTGGGAGCGGGTCAAGCCCCAATAGAATGTGGGTAATTATTTCTGCACTAACCCAAAAGGTTTTACTCTTTTGAAACGTGTGGCTATATTTCTATTGTCCAGGAGCTGGACTACCTCGACATTTACATGGTGCTGGAGCCTTTTTTCTTTATCTAAATTATACATGATATTAAGGATAAGCATTAGTTTTTATCCATTGTTTAATTAATAAAATTTTATATATTTTTTTAAAATAATAATAATAACTCAATTAATTATAAACCAAAGAGTATATTACACAGGATAATTATTCTTATTTTAGTGATTAGCTACCATCAAAACCCGACTTAGGAATGACATGAACCAGTCAAAAAACTCAATGTACTAAAAGCAGTAGATATACAATTTTTAGAGCCCAAAGTTTAGTTTTTCTCTGCTTACATTTTAATTAGCAATAGGAAATTATTCAACTTTTTTTGCGTTGCTTAGATAATATTTCGACTTGTAATAAAAACACCTTCAACTATTTCAAACCAATCTTTACCAGACTAACTATGAATTTCTTAACTTTTAGCTTTGGGATTTAGCAAATCCCATAATTAATCATGAATGTTCTAATTTCGATCACGACAGGCAAATCATGATATCCAATTAAAAAATCGAAATGTTTAATTTTCGTCTTCTGCAAAGTATAAATTTTAGCCTATATAAATTTATTTGGAAATTTTTGCCGTAATTTCTTTAGAGAATTATTTTGTACAACCCCGAATTTATATCTAAATCTATATAGGAAATCTTTTGTAGTCTCTGAATCTATCCAATTTACTATCGAAATAATAAAAAAAATTAAATTTCGTTCTATATTTTATAAATAGCACTAAAACGATTTTATTTTTGATTTCTGGGTGGACTTAATCAAGAGCGGATACTTGCGAAACAAAAAAAAAAATTAACAATACAAAAAATTGTACAACACCATTATTTAAACATACAATACTGCATTTGTATAGTATGTGTACTGTTATTTATAGTATGTATTATATTGCAAGTCTAATTTTTGAAGAAGAATGAGATTTTTGCTAATATTTGAGACTGTTTGAGTTCAATTAGAGTAACGAAGTAACTATAATAATAAAGAAAATTAGAAATTTCCTATTTTGTTTTCATCTTTTTTTTATAAAAATTTTATTTTCAAAGTATAGATATTTTCACAAGGATATTTGATAAGAGTATATTCGTTATATATATATATTTTTTATATTAATTTTACTGTTTGTTTAATAAATTTTTAATTTTATAGAATTTAATATCCCGTTGAATTATAATTCAATTAGTTTTGCTTAACTTATTCTTTAATTTGATATCGCAATGGAAATAAAATTAATATTGATTGCATGTAGAGTTTTTCAAGTTGGATCCATAAAGGTACATTATAAGTTCAAATTAAAAATTAATTCTTAAGTTTAAGATTATTTTTTATATGCATGGATTAGTGTAGATCTTGTATAATGAACAAGGAGTACTGGGTGTTATGTCCAGAAAAGTAACTGAGCAATACTTTTTGTTTTTCACTGATAACTCGATTTCATGCAGCACCCAGATAGTTTATTTTATTGCTGAATGTTGAGCCTTAAGACAATTACCCCAAAGTGTATATGTATTCACATCTTTTCAAAATAGAACTATCTTTAGAAGAAAATAAATATTTTTTAAGCTATAGAAGTTTAGGTATAAAAATCTATGTTCTTTATTAGTGTTAATCTAATAACAAATTTTGTTCACAGTATACATTTGTATACAATTTAGTATTTCAAAAGAAAACTTCATTTAAAAATGTGATAGCTTAAAGCGACTTAAAGCAATTTCTAAAAAAACAATATAATGGATATAATTGTGCTTGTGCTAGGTGACTTTAAATATGGACTATTAATTATCCCCTTATTGTTATTGGTACATTTAATTTTGCTACCAAAAATTTGTCATAACTTTAAAAAAAGGAAGTTTTTTTTTACTTTTTAGTTATAATCTAAGACATCAGAAATATTTGAAGTTACTAGTCTTTAAATAAAAGGCTACAAGTTTTAATTTTTTAATGCATTTAACTAAATATTATTAAAGCCTTATTATTATCATTATTAAATCTGTCAACAAATTTTTAAACAAAAACATAAAGACAGAAAAAAAAACAAATAATATTTCATTTTCTATTTTTCAAGTAAAATACATGAAGAATATCAAAAAAAATATTTTGATTTATGCATATGAATATAAAATAACAAAAAATAATAATTATTGTGTCGAAATTGCATATGTATTTATGCGAAATTTTAGTTTGAAAACTGGTTTCAATTAATCTATAATTTTATTTCAATAAACATTAAATTTAGCATAAATTAACTAACTTTATAATAAATTATCAAAATGTATATTGGTTTAATGTAGTTATCCAATTAGAATAAGTTTCTTTTAGATTTTAACTACATTACCCTTTTTAAGGATGTTAATAATTTTGAGAATTAAAATTTCCGCCTAAACTTAGACAATATTTTAAAAAGAAACATTTTCATTCTTATTTGAGTAATGAATTATGACGTAATATTCTTCTCATATAAAATTACGCATATAAATTGACCTCTGGCTCTAGGGCCATTTGCGGGTCCAAACTTGACATAAACCATTCTCATAAGCCATAAAGCTTACATTCAAATTTTCGTAAAAATTGGCGCAGTTGTTCTTCCGGAAAATGGTTAAGATAAGATTACTTTCGCTCAAAATTTCGTATCTGTAATATAAAACTAACCATGACGTAATCCGAACATGTTTTGACAGCTACATCTAAAGCATTTGTCATGCTACATGTTTTTTTTTATATTTTGTTCGATAATTTGCAAAAATTGATTACGATTTTCGTAACTGTTCTAATTTTTCTATGTCATTATCCATTTTATTATTATTATCGCACACAACTAAGCTAATCATTCTGTTCAACTCATACTGTGGTAACTATAAATTCAAACAACAGAGTAAATAATTCGTATAAATAAGCTAGGTTATAATATACTCATGATAGCCATTATCATATGCCACATTCATTATGTTATAACATTAGAATCTTATTTATACACCTTATGCAATTTTGGAACCGTTTGAACTGTATTAAGGCTAAAATCTTTAATCTCTCAATAACTCTTAATGGGATTCTGATTGATCAGAAATATTTGAAGTTACTAGCCTTTAAATAAAAGGTTACAATATTTTATTTTAACAAAAATATAAGAGTTTTTAGTGCTTTGTGCCACTGCCTTAACTTATGCTAATAAAAATTATTTTAATACTTTTACAGATATTAATCATGATTTGGAATTTCTTAGGAGGTGGTTTAAACAACATAAATTGGTAATTAATGCCAAAACTAAATTTATGCTATTTAATATTACGGGAACGATTTGTGATGATTTGACTTTTATATATGATTCTCCATCTTGTCTTAAACTAAATCTTGTAAAATTTTGTGAACATGATGTGCCTTTAGCTATTTATGATGAAATATAAAGTAAGCTGTACAGAACATTGTTACAAAATTGAGCGTGTTGATTGTTTTAAATATCTAGGTATTACTTTGGATGTAAGGCTAAGTTGGAAAGAATATTCCTCATATTTAACAAATTATTTAAATAGTGTAGTTAGGCAGCTTTATCAACTCAGCCTTTACTGTAATCATACGATTTTAAAATTGGCTTATAATGCTAAAGTCTATCATTGCTGATCAAACAAAGCATGCTATACGAATTATTTATAAAGTTAATCGTAGGACTCTATATAAGTTTTATTATACTCAGAAATCTAGGATTACTTCTTCTAAAACATATTTTTACAAAGTTCTTAAAACATTTCTTAACAATTCGGGGTATAATACTACAAGGTTATATGGGACATACAATTTACGTTCCAACACTAGAAATCTAGCTTTTATTCCTATGATTTATAAATCACACTTTTTTCATTTCTATAATGATGCTGCACCTCGTTTATTCAATAAATTACCAAATTATCTTCGTTGCGAAAAGTTGGAATCAAATTTCTTAAAGGAATCAAATTATCACGTTATTGAAAACCTTTTAAATATATTAATTTAAATTTTTTGTTTTTTAATTGTATAATCTGCTTTTGACATTGATATTACTGTACATTTCAATTACATTTTGGTATATAAGCATTATTTCTTCTTTATAATTATTCCAATTTTGTTTTGTTTTTAATTTTCTCCATCTTATTAAATATGTTATTTCTTTTAAAGGTTCTTTTGTCACTTATCTTTGATTAACAAATTGAACCTAACTTTTTAATTTAGTCAACTAGGCTAGTTTTAAATTTTTATTTTATTATATTTAATATTTTTTGTTTTTATAAATTTTTAAGTTTAGTCTTAAATATTTAATGTAAATTAGCTTTTGGTTTTGATGAAATAAAGTCTTTTATTATTATTATTATATACAACAAATCCAAATCCGCAATGTTATATGAGAAATATGAGGTATACGAAACAGTTAGTCTTTAAATTGTTAAAACGCTTTTAATGAATTTTCTCAAATTTTAAAATACAGATCTATTAATTCAATTTCAATTTTCAATTAATTTATTTCCTTAAATACACATTTTTTTTTTTTAAATACACAGATTTTTACAGAGTTTAGAGATATTCTCTTTACAGCTGAAATATTTTAAATTTTAAATAAATGGTACATTCTCATATTAATATTAAATTTTTAAGGGAAAACAGGATAGTAAAAACCTTATCCAAATAATTTTTTTTTTTTTTTTTTTTTCCCCTTTTTTAGATAAAACTTACATTTAATTAAACTTAAAACCAAAAAAACAAAAAAAAAAAACTAACCTAACTACTACTAAGATATATATTTATTTTAATTTATTATCTACATGTATTTACAAATTAACATACAAGTTTTGTATCATAATATTGTTTGAATATTGCAATTTATTATTTAATTTCTCTTTTATAATATTAATATTTTCGTCAACCATATTCACATTGGTCTTATCGTGCAACTTTTTCGTTGAAAAATAAAATGGTAAGTTCATCATTAGTTTTAGTATTTTGTTTTGTGAAATTTGTAATTTATTTCTATGTGTTTTAGCACAAGTGGCCCAGATTGGTGCTCCATATGTTAAAATTGGGAAAAAAATAGTTTTTAGTATTATTATTTTATTTTCTAAAGATAGGAATGACCTCCGATTTATAAATGGGTATAGTATTTTTATGGTCATGTCAATTTTGTCAATTGTTTTATATACATGATATTGAAACGTTAACTTTTTATCTAGGTGCAAGCCTAAGTATCTTACGGTGTCCACCCACTTTATTTCGGTATTGTTAAGAAAGAGATTGGATTGTGGCAACAAGGAGGCTTTTCTCTTTTTTGTAGAAAATATAGCATTTGTTTTTTCTGAATTTAATTTTATTTTCCATTTGTAATAATAGTCATTTAGGTTATTTAGGTACATCTGCAAATTTTATATAACGATTTGCGGGGAGGAGTTCGAAGTATATATAGCAGTATCATCTTCGTAAATTGAGATAGAGCTGTTCTCTATTAAAGGAATGTCGTGAGTATAAATATTATATAAAACAGGACTTAATACAGAGCCTTGTGGGACACCTGCTGCTATAGGTCTTAGTTCTGATGTAATGTTATTAATGGAAACGCAGAAATTTCTATTGCTCAGGAAGTTTTGTATGATTTTGATTAAAAATATTGGAAGACCGATTACATTAAGCTTATGTATTAGACCCTTATGCCATACTGTGTCGAAAGCAGCCTCAATATCTAATACTAGCATACCAATTGACTTGCCTTGACTAAGACTATTTTTTATAAAATTTACTCTAAGAAGAGGATGTAGTGTGCTATGTTCCGCTCTGAAGCCAAACTGAACATTAGGTAAAACGTTTTTGCGGTCAAGAAAGTGAACTATTTTATCTTTTATTACTCTTTCGAAGATTTTTGAGAATGTTTTTAATAAACTTATAGGGCGATAACTATCCGGATGATTAGGTGGTTTGTTTGGTTTTAATATTGGAATTATTTTCGCGATTTTCCAATCATCTGGGAAATGTCCAATTTCTAGGCATTTGTTGAAAATACTTACTAAGTAGTCAATTACTTTCCTAGGAAGTTTTTTAATACAAATGTTTGAGATTTCATCCAAACCTGGAGAATTATTCCTTTTTAATGTTTTTATGATATTTTTAGCTTCGCAATTTTTGATTAGCTCTGAGTTTTTTAAAGAGTAGTTAATAGTTTCAATCTGTCTATTATACGAGTCTACTAAATTTGTTGTATAACTATCGGAAAACAAATCAGTGAGTTGATGTTTTTTTTCTAATTGTTTGATTATCAGATTAGCCTTTTCAAGATGTGTCAGGTACATTTCATTGTTAAAACTAAGTGGTGGCATCACTTGATGTTTATTTTTAATAACTTTTATTATTTTCCAAAAGGGTTTTGAAGCTTTGTTGAGTTGTTTTAGTTTTCCATTCCATTTTTTATTGCGAAAAAGAGTAATCTCTTCATTAATTTTTTCATTTAAAAAACTTATTTGAGCTTTGTAGATAAGTAAATGATTTCTTATCCATTTCCTTCTGATAACATTTCTTTGTTTAATTAGACTAGTTATGTTATCTGGCAACCTCGTTGAATGAAAGTTTTTACATGTTCTTGGAACAGCAATATTTATTGCTTCATGAATTTTATTGTTCAGCAATGCTATCATATTATCTATATCATTTTTTGTTAAGTTATAGTTAATTGATAAAGAGTTGCCAGGATTATTTAATTCTTTAGTTAAGAATTTTTGGAACACATTCCAATTAGCCTTAGAATAATCTAAATGGGTGTGTTCGTTCGTGATCTATTAATAGAAAATGATTATTTTCATATTATATTTTTGATAAAATGATTTGACTGATTAGTTCTTTTATCAGAATGCTTTGATAATATCCTAATTTAAATTATTGCTTAAATGCCAGCTCAATATTATATTTTCTGTTCGTAAAAGCAGCCATAATTGAGCAAAAAAATGTTATTCAAATTTAAATTTTTGCTCTATATAAAAGGATTAAAAATTAATATTAAAGCTATGTTATGAGATACTAAATGAGAACTCCTTAAAAATATTTTGAAATTTACATTTTCATACACCATTTTTACACCATTATTATCCACTTTCACATCCACATTATTATCCACAATTTTATATCACGAAATAATGTGGATGTGGATGTATATTTCATCATCCACATTATTATCCACAATTTTATATCACGAAATTATATTAACTCAGAATCAACCAATTATATTCAACAAATTTACAATTTCTCGAAACACTTCAAATAAATACAATTTTGTTCTTTTATCATTTCCAATTCTTTAAACATGTCGGTTAGAAATAAAACACAAACAAAAAATCCTTTCAGTTTTTTTTTTCTCCAATATTCTAAAAAACTCATATATAGAAATTACGTACATTCATTTTGTTCTAATGGCACATATAACAATAATGTTTGGTTGTATTTTTATTTTTTTATTTTGTCATTATGTCGTATTAGTCCTAAGGATAACACTGATTTTATTAAAATATCCTTGTATCTTGAACACTTTTATTTCATTTCATTTAGGCGTGTAGAGAATAGATCACAACCAAGTTTTTGTTTTTTTTATTGATGTTACATAGATACTTTGAAATTTGTATTTCTTAAATGCCTACACATGTACAATGGGCAAATATTATTGGCTTGGAATGAATATTGTCCTTTTTATTGTTTCATTTAGATTTTCAATTACAGTAAGAATAAACAAAATACCTAATTCAAATTTAACATGATTTCATAAAATTGATATGAAAACAATGATCATTTTTATTGTTGTATAAATAAAAATGAATTGAATTTTTGTATATCTTCAATTATTCTTGTTTAGAATTTTAGAGAATATTTAAATACATTCTAAAGCGAAACATAAACGGGTTAATTCGAAAAGTAAATTTCCACAAGAATAGAATTAAAAACACATCTTTAAAGGTGGATAAATTCTTAGATACTTTACGCCGGTGGACAAGAAGATGAAATTGTTAATTATATCCTAAAATATCGTTAACAGTCAACATAAAGCCAACATATAACCATTCAAATGAGAATGGAGTACCATTGACAGGATTCTGAGATTATTTAATGGTATCTAAATCAATTTCACAATTTTTAATGCAACACTTTGTTATTTATTTTTAATCGTCCAAATTCCACTTGTTCATGACTTGAACACTTGATCAGATTGTGAAAAATCTTTCATATTAAATAGAATTGGACAAGAGTAAAGTATTTACTACATTAACATAGCCAAATATTAACATTATTCTTTAAAAAACCAAAGCACTTCGATTTTTGAATTTGGACTTAAAAATCAAGATCTTCCCAACATTACCTATTCAAAGGAGTAGAAAGTTAGTTGATAATATTATTTCAATAAGTTTTACTGCTGGTTTGTAATCATATCTGTCACAATTTCATTTTGCAAATTTAACTGAATTTTTCTTGAGAGTTGGAGATACAAAATTGCAATCATCATTTCTGTGGTATTCCTGGTAGTTCATGACCAGTGGGAATTTAGAATATATTTTATGGATGACTTCTGCAACTGTATGATGAATGTATGTAAAATATTACATGGTTTTGATGAATATGATGCGCGAAATAGTTGCTGCAAACACCCCCCTACCTATAAATCAGCTAAATGGCTTCTTAATGAATTCAAGACAATTCGAAGACTAGAATACGATATCAGTCAAAAATTCTATAAAATTCATTAAAAGAGTACAATTTTTTAAAAATTTCAAGGAAACAGATGTATTAGTCTCATTCGATGTCAAAGCCTTATTCCCCAGTATTCCAGTTCATGAGGCACTTATCGACTTAGAAATTTTGGTATCTAAACAAGAATCAAGTCAACAATAAAATCAAAAAGTTAAACATACATGAAACTAACAAAATTATGCATGACAGAGGATTACTTCACTTTCAGAGGAAAAATTTATAAAGGCCAAACCGGAGTCGCAATGGGGAATTCACTGTCTCCATTTATAAGTGAAATATTCATGCAAAAAATAGAAGATAAACTATACACAAAGAAGGAAATTTACCAAAATATTGAATAAGGTATGTAGACGACGTGTTCTCCATCATCCTATATAGATCCTGAACAACCTTAACAATATTCACGAAAACATAAAATTAACAGCAGAAATTGAAGAGAATCATCAACTACCTTTCTTAGAAATTTTAATATCTAAGAGAGATACTGAAATAAAGTTCGCAATCTACAGGAAGCCGATGAATACCCAAAGAGTAACTTATAGTACATCATATCATAACTTCCAACAAAAGATGGCTCCATTTCATTCAATGATCCGTAGACTAGTGACAATTTCTATGAAAAAGGATAAATATAATGATGAAAAAAATTATATTATCGACACAGCTGCAAAAAATGGATACTCCAGCACAACAATTACAAGAATTATCAACAAGAAAAGCAGGTATATGAAAAGGGATGATATGACCACATTGTTCCAAAAAAGGAACGGATAAAGGAAGACACCAAAAGAATTTCCATCACATATGATGATGAAATAACGAAGTCATTAGGGAAAAAATTAAAAGAACACAACATAATGTCATAAGTACTAGTAGGCGGCATCAATTGAAAACATTACTAGACTCTGCGAAAGGCAAAAAAATAAAAACAAAGAGAAGCGGAGTCTACAAAATATCATGCAACAAATGTGAGAAGATATATATTGGACAGACAACAAAGAAATTAGCAACAGTAAGATTTCAAGAACATCTAAACGAAGCAAAAATTGCTAAGAAGACATGTAAAATATCCAATTTCAAATCTCCTGTAGCAGAATACATGGGGAGGAGCATGACATCAACATAGATGACCTAAAGGTAATCAAAGAAATCAACAAAAACAGAAAACTAGATGTTTTCTAAAGTCTGGAAATCATAAAACAACCGTTAGGTACCCTTCTAAATAGTGATCACGATAATGGGTACACGTGGCTATTAAAATTCATAAGAAAATAAAAATATAAATCCTTTCTTTATCTTTATCAGAAATAAGTAAATTTAAAATTTAATTTAATTTTTGTAATTTTGATTGCCCATAAAAAAAAAAGTATATTTAACTAATATAGCTCTTAATTAAATTTTCTTACGCCAATACACTGAAGTGAAGAAGGCAACATATTATTGCCGAAATATCGATATTTGTAAAAATATACAAATAAAGATTTTAGTAAAATAAAAAGAATTATGCGTTTTTATTTCTTTTTAATATATTTTTAGTTATTTCAATTTTTATTTGTCATAATAATTCATCGTAATGGATTTTTTGAATTTTAATCTACGGTGTTCTATATATACCTGTTCCAAGTTCGATAATGTGTTACTTCCAAATACTAATAAGGCTTTTTTCGTCTACATTTTTATTTCAGCCTACATCAATTCTCTAAATTCAGTTTGTACTACACACAAATCTTGAAAGGCTATAACTTGCTCCATCGGTTGATTTTCGACTACCAATTCGACATTTTTATCTTACTGATATTACCATAATACGGAATCTTGTTGTCGCTTATCATCTTTTCAGGTTGCACCTACTTTGTTTTCTCTGTAATTATTTCGATTTTTATATTTTAACAAAACATAGGTTTTTCTGTTTTCTTGTCATTCTTTATTAGCTTTATCTTTACTTTAAGTTTTACTTTATTTTCTCTATTCGACTTTTAAATGATGTTCATTAGTTGGATACGTTTCTCGTTCATGACAGTTAACGCTTCATTCAACTGTACATTATATAACATCTAGATTAAACACTTTAGCCTCATTACAAGGGTCCAGCGTTAGAGTCCATCTCTGACAAAATAAGTAAATGAAATATTCATAAATCGATTTTGTATTTTCAATCTTCTTTAATTTTAGATTTTCATTCCTTACACTCCTGTTGTCCTTTTCTTTTCGATTTAAATTTTTAATAACAAATACAGTTATAAAATAGATAGAATAACATAATGTAAATGTATTTATTTAAAGATGATGTGTAATAAGAAAACTAAATTAGGGTTTTGTTAATGTTAACAAAACAAAATAAAGAAACGATAATGAGTTTTTTTTTTTTTAATTTTCTTTGGTATATAAATAGAATGTAACAAGTGTTCAGTATTTACAAGATCATACCAAAAACATAATATAAATATAATAGAATATAATATTATAAAAAAATATGTTTATTGAATAATATCTATATATAGATGTATGTATATTAACTTTCTTATTTACAAATAAATCTTATCTATTTATTTTTTCTATTTTATAATGAACTAGATTAGATCTACTAAACTGTATATATATATAATAACTGATGGTATGAATTGTTATATTGCCTCTATTATCATTATGAGAAAATCATTAAATTATATATGAAATATAAATCAAGCAATGAATTTCTATAGTAAAACAAACTGACATTCAACGTGAATGAAATACTTTCTATTGGCAAATTCTTAGGCTTTTCAATAAAAGATTTAAATTTCATGTGGTGCATCAGGCTAGAATTTAATAACATAAAAGCATATTAAAATTATTGTTTTTGAACTTAGCTGTCAACATTCTTATGACCCCAAACAAATGTAACGAAAAATTGTGTTTTATTTCGTAGTATAAATAAATTAAACTGAATAGAACTAACGGTATATTTCTCCATTTATACCCAAACTATTTTTAAAATAGATTAAGCTTCTAAACCGCGAAAATATAAGTCACTATCAATATATATAATATGATCTTAGACGCTCTCAGACCATGTAGGTCCTAAGCAATGTGATATAATGTGATCACAAAACCTAAAAACTTACAAAAGAAAAATTAGTTCTAAATAATTATTGTGTACTGTATATTATCCGAAAAGCTCTTTCTAGAAAATTTACAATTACAACATAACATTAATACTGGTTTTTTTTTTTTGTTGTTAATTTCTTCGTGTCCATGTTGTAGTCATATCATTGTATAATAAATGATAATATTATAAAATAATAATTTACTTCATGGCTAATCTCAAACAATTCAGTCACATGCTTATTTGTACACAGACAGAAGCCTTTGAATCGACTACACTAATTAATTAATTAAATTTTATCTTTAATCCTCTTTTATCAATATAAATTATAACCCTAGAACTCAGTAGAAACACAAAAACGTCCAATCTAATTAAATTAAGTGAAATTTTACAATTTTCATTTTCTTTTCCAATTTGGATAATTGAAAATATTGATTAGTTTCAGAGCAGACTCTTTGTTACATTTCTTTATATTCTTTAAATTCTTTGATTATAAATAAATTCAATACAACTACGTATCTACTAAAATACATTAAATCATTTACGAATTACTATTGAAATATAGCTATACATAGAATCATTTGACCTTTTTGCTGACCGACTCGGTTAAATATGATAATTTAATAAATATTTCGAAAATAAATCTGAATGTCATTAACATTCTAAAAATATTATAATTTCATTTTATTATAATAAATTTACACGCTACTAAATTTTCAAAGACCAATTAAATGTGGAAAATATTCCAAAAGGATATTTTATTAGGATATTTATATTACATAATATACTAGGGGCCCCTGTTGAGTAATTATAATTCTAGTTGAAGTCAAATCTAAAGTTTTGAAAAAAAATGTAACTTACGTACTGACATAGACTTCTCACGAAATCACAAACCATTCATGTTTAATAAAAAGTTTTGGGGTTAGTAAGTTTTATTTTGGGCACATAAGTACACCTCTCTCATATACGGATTCGTTTCCGATATATTCCCTATAGTCAGTGGCATTTAATGGATAAAATTATTGAAATGTTTTCAACCCGTATACTCATTTCTGTTGCATATGCAACTTATTTACATATTAAGTAAGAGTTCATTAAGGAGAACAGAGATAAAATGAAAAGGTGTCTACTGCGCAAGTCCCTATATGCTAGTCTATTATAATTATAGATAACTAAGTTAAAAATTTATTTCTTCGAATTTTTACATTTCGTTAAGACTTCGCTACATTGTGTTAAAATGGTGATACGTCCTCTTTCCAACATAAAATTTAAAAATTCAACAGATAACTTTAGCTCATCATTATAATCTAGAAAAAAATTTCAATATCCAAAAATTTCTTGATTGGTTTTTGAAAAATACAAAGTTCTAAGCAGACAGAGAATTTACAGATTTAAACACCAAAATATTAATAACAGGCATTTTTAAACTGAAACAATAATTACAATTGACAATACAAAATCCCTGCATATCTGTGTGCTTTCGTGACATGCCATATAATGAAAAAACTAAGAAAATCCTAAGCAATCTTAAAACCTATATATTATTAAACCAATATTTACATAATATAGTACAGGACTAGTATAGTACAGGAGTGAAGCGGCAGCTATTAAATAGACAAGCTACCGAAATGAGATCACTTTCTGGGAAAATAAATTCTCAGAGATTCTGACAGAAATGCGGATACCTGATGGTCAATATAGAAGTTTTGGGGAGACCAAAAGAAACATGACTGGACTGAACCAACACGGAAAAATAAAAAGATAATACTGATTTCGGGATTACGTTTGCAATATAGGTTACCACATAACGGAAAAAAATGGAAGATCTTGCAAATGAAGTTGAGAGAGTTGCTAATAGAGGAATGTCAAAACTCTTTACAAGATTACGGAACAAATTGCCAAACGTAACAGTAAAGAGCATCAAACAATCTCTTGGACGACAGTGGAAGGCTGTTGATATCTATGGATGATCAACTGCAAATATGGCAGGAGCATTTCTTCAGATTGTTAAACGAGCAGTTCGTAAATCAAAATGTATCCACAAGCTCTCCTATGCCAACAAGGCGCAGATCATTTAGGGGTATATCGATGTGGGAGCCCCAAGTATAACCGAGATAAAATCAGCAATTCTTCTTTTAAAAAACAACAAAGCAGTAGAAGTAGATGAGATACTCGCCAAATTCCTAAAAGCTGATCCAGATGTATCAGCCGATAAAAACGTGGAGAGCAACTGTCTTAGTCGAATTAAGTACCCAGCAAAGAACGTGGCCACAATTGAAAAGGTTAGCCGCAGATAGGAGCCGTGGGGATATGCCCCACGGATGGGGTTGCAGAACAATGATGATGATGATGACTATTTTGGAGAAATACCATTTGTATTCTATTAGAAGTGCAGAAACAGTAACTGAAATTCTTGGAACAAAAAAAAAAGAAACACGACTGGAAATCTACATACAAATCATCAAATATCAACTATAAAAGAACCGAACAAATGACCAGTGATTGTTACGACGTCTTTCAAATAGATAAAAAGCCGAAATTTCCCAGTTCCAGGAAGACACAAATTATGTTCTTAATAGACAGTACACAGTCCTAAGGAAATATTAGAAAAACAAGACCATGATCCTACAAAAAGAAAATTAATATTTTATTTTTACCTTAACAAAAGAACTGACGAATCTATAATATAAGGACAGAAAATTATAATGTAAAATATTTTTGAAAAACTTAAAACCAAAAAATATACATATTTATAAAACAATGACCTAGAAACAAATAACTACCCTAAAAAAACAAAAATATCAAAACATTAATTTTTTTGTCTCCATTTTCCAGTTCCCATAAGAAGAGAAGAAAAACAAAGAAAAATTTTCACTCAATGAAAATTTTTAATTTTTTTAAATAAAGAAGTTGGATCACAACCGTTCAGTCTCTAAAAATTAATGATAACGAAAACATGTTTTTTATTACTATAATGGATTTGATATTTAAATGTCATAGCAAGTCATAATATTTTATTGCTTATTTCTTTCTATCCTAAAAATAGATAGAGTGGGAGGTAGGGGACAAAACTAAAACAAAAATTTTTAATTCATTACTAATAATTTTATGTTGAGATTTTTCGTTGTAAAATAAAATGGTATACTAACACACACACACGCCAATAACAAAAATACAACCATTCAGTTAAATTGGTTTTCTTCATGGCATGGTGAATTTGAATTTGTGGTCATTCAGGAAAAAAATAAATAAATTTTAACAAAAACCATAAGGATAAAACAATTTTTATGTGGAAAATATCACCATTTCATTTCTAACATTTTTATTGCTATTTAATGAGACTTAATGTCTAAGAACTATACTCTCTCATCAGATTCTATTCATGTTTGATACTTTTGTATCAAAAGTGAAAATTCTGAAATGAAATGGAAAGACTTGTAGTTTGAGATATGTAATTGAAAAGTATAATACTAGGGAACGAAAATATAAAAGTGTTGGAACACTCAAAACAATATATTTCAATCGAATAATCCAAGTATTGGAAATTGAAAGTGTTTTAAGAGAATATAAAATCAAATTTTGAAACAAAAAAGAATAAAAATGATAGTATAAAAATAGACATTTTCGCTTGGCCAAGCTGGGGACTTTAAATCATCGAATTTTATTGAAAATGTTGATCAAAAATAAATTAAAAAAACATTATTTAAGAAACACTCTATGATCAGTCCAACAAAAAATAGTCTGATTTCCCAGAAAGCTCATGATATTTTTTGGTTTTCGTAAATTAACTCCCAAAATTCGGTATTAAAATCCTTCAAAAAACATTTTTTCTTGCTTTGCTATCATTATAATTGTACTCAAAAACCGATGAAAACAAAAAGTTCAGCATATGAGGAGCCATGACTGAAGCTTTTTATGGTAAATAATTTAAATGACATTTTGCTGATTGGGTGTTTCTGAATAGTTATAACAAATAAATTTTAAAAAGTTATAGAAATTTTTTTAGAACGTGAAAAAAATATATGGGAAGTTATGTATGGAAATATTTTTTTAAGGTCGCGGTTCCGACTCTCATTAAGCCTAAACATCATTGGGTTAAAAATAGCTTCAAAAATTTTTAATATTTGTTTATTTATCTTTTTAAATAATGAATTCGTTTTATTTTCATTTCCAAAATTTTGTTTACTAGCCTTTATGACTTCTTCAATTATTGTCCACATTAAAGTTTTAGGATAAATTATTTTTTAATAAAAATTTATTTAAAAAAAAAGTATATGTACCTTCCTCCAATTTCAAAATTTTAAAAAAATACAGCAGTTTCACATTCATTTGTCAACGTTATATCATTTCGGAATACGGTTGATAAAGTCCCCTTAGATGTTCGGAAATATTGAAAACATTTCTCTTTACGAGCGCCTAATGGGTATATCATCAAAGGGCAAAAACAGTTCAATATTTACAAATACATCTGCACCAAAATTAGAGGTTTAACGTTCATACAAACAAAAACTATTTTACTCAAAAACACTTTCACAAAAAGTATAAATGTGTTCATAGGCAACCTTAATAAGACCAATATTAACATACGCTTCGGTATAACATTAGTGCATGATCATTGTTGAAAATCCATTTCCAAATTCCAAATTTTCGATAGGAAGTACATAAGACTATGTTTAAATAAAAATTGCAAATTTGATACGAATTACCAATAATATTACTCAGATAGATTTATACATAGATTAGCCAATATTAACAGAATCAACATATTTACTATAATAATAAATAGAAAAAATTTAGATGGGCTTTCCAAAATATAGCATAATTAGTCATATATATATATGTATATTTTTTTTAAATGTGTTTTATTTTTATTATTTTTTTTTCTTCTTATAGATATTTGTGCAAAAAAAAAACACTTAAACCAAATTATTGTATTTCTTGTTTTCATCCTTAATGACCTACTAAGAAAGGTATTCTAAGATTTTAAATTTCTTAAATTTATTAATTTATTTAATCAGCTGTTAGGTGCCTATTACACATCATTATTTTCATCAATATTTTCGTCCATATATTGACAATATATTGATCAAAAGAATGATGACCGATGACACATCAATCATGCACTCATCAATCTTTTTATCAATATTGAAAATATAATTTCTGGAGGAATGTTTTTGACTTCAGTTTAAATTGAATTTTTCAAGTAAATATTTTGGCTAATTATATCTAGCTTAAAACTACCCTCACTTACCTTATATTTATCCTAACTACTTTTATATACTATGTTTTCCTGCTTTAACTCATTTTTCTGTTCTTCTATTCTTTCCACCAATATTTGTAAATATTTATTAAATCTCTATTCGTTACATACCTATCGTACCTAAATATTTCACTATTATCTTAAGATTTGGTTGATATTCTATTTTTTTGCCCGTAGCTCTCTTAAATACACGGTATATTATGGTCTTCATTTTGAATATATTTATTTTTATCCAGGTAAATCCATCCTTCTGGAGGTATATAACCGGAGCTCATTATCTTCTCAATGTACCTATCATCTGGATATATTGAGTGAGCAATCAAACTATTTTCTGTCACCGACTCTACCCTGGATGTTAATGTTTGCATATTAGATTAATTATGAATTGGTCGATTTTTTTTATCTAGCTAACCTCATATAGCGTTTTGTTCGATATATAGTGTTTGTATTCTGTTTCCGATTTTCTGAATGTACTTGTGCAATGCCTTATACACTTTCTCTCAAACTTTCTCAATACATGATGAACTTATATTATAATATATTGGGCAAGCATATGTAAGAATAGGCCTATGATTTTTACTTTGTTATTTATTTCTTTTGCATAGAACAGCTTCTTGGAGGCCCAAAAGGCTTTCCTAGCTTTTTATAATTGGATGGAAATATGTTTTTTATAGTTTAAATTTTGTGTTAAATTTATTGCCAAATAACTTACACATTTTTGGTTCGTAATTTTTATATTGTTTCTAGTTCTTATGTGGAACTTTTGCCAGTTTTTTCTAACATCAGTGTTAGCTTTATCTAGGCTTGTTCTGAATAATATAACTTAACTTTTGCTATAATTAATTCTTAGTTTCGAAGTAAAAATAGCTTTGTGCTTCATTATAATTTTCTTGTAGCTGTACTTGCATTTTTGATACATATTTATTTACATTATAAATAATAAGATCATCCGCAAAGGCCAAGCTCCTTGTTAGAGACTGGGTTTGCTTAAATTTATTTAATGGATCAGCAATATATAAATCAAAGAGCGTGGAGATTAATTTGGTACATTCCATAATTAGTCACATTTACTACAAAAATTACAATTATATAGCTTCTTCGTTCCAAAGTGATTCTTTTTAAACGCAAAAGGGTTAATTTTTCATATTAGCAATCCAATAAAATCCAATAACAACCAATTAATATATAATCCAAATAGTATTGATAACAACTTACAATTTGATGTATATACAACATATAAAAAAAAATTATTGGTGGTTATAAGAAGATTAGGAGAATTGAAGGGAACCTTAATCTACCCATTTTCGCTGCTTCTCCTCCTGAGTTGATTACTGAGATTTTAGAGTAGAAATAAGTTTAGATTAGTTTTTTAAAACTAGATATTTTTTCACAAAATTCAAATAAAATTAAATAAAAAATCTAGTATATCTTAACAGTAGAGCTAAGTTTTTGAGTGTCCTGTAAAATATTAATCCTAAGATAATTTATTTTGTTTATTTTAGTAAATACTAGTGAATCCCTTTTGCAATTGCACAGAAGTAGTTCTTTCAAACTCAATTTTATATAAAAAAAATATTTTTTTTGGTATATTTGTTTTCTGAATCGCTTGATTATTGAATATTTGTACTCTATAATGAAATCAAAGTATAATACCTAATACTTTATGACGAAATTAATACCAATTTCAATATAACTTAACACAGTAAAATCCCATTACTCTCAACGTAGTAGATCGATGTATTTTAATTCGTTTCTAATCAAAAACGTTTGTAGTCACAATTCTGTTATAGCAATAATCAAAAATTTGTTTGAAAGAAAATATTAAACTTCATAAGTATTAAACTTCATAAACATCAACGTAGTAGATCGATAAATCAGTGTTTTCGCATAAGATATTAAAGTGGGTCTCAGGGTTTTATTGTATAGAATATATTCTGAAGCATATTTAAACAATTAACTCATTAGATTTGATTCTTCATATAATCAAAAAATATTCATCAAATATTCGTCACACATCAAACATATCCATTATTTTAAACGGACTAAGATAGTGTAGTGGTTAAGTTATCTACTATGTTATGTAATAGCAAAAGGATAATTTCGAGTTCGAATCCTGCTTATGTCATGAATGTATGTCCATACATCCAAAGTTTTCCAATTATTCTAATTAATTTGGAATACATGTTCGTTGTCATTTAAAATAAAGTGGAACTTTGCTATTATGAAGGCAAAGTTTTACTTTACAATAGATGTAGTTTTCCACATTTAAATAGGCTGCTATACCAATATCATGTTATTTATTGTTTATGCCATGTCTTGTAGATATTATTGTAAATACGAAGCCATTGAAGCAGTTAGGATGTTAATCGTTCAGTGTCGAAATTATAAAAATAAACAATCTGATCATTTTAATATGCTTGTATTTTATTTATCCCATATTTTTTTACTTCTTTAGTATTATTACATTTAGTATTACAATTTTTTTGTACTTTTGTATTACCTATGTACCACAGAGCATTAACAATTCATTTTTGAATATTTGACACCCCATAATTCAATGCCGTAAAATATACAATATTGTATATGAGTTATTACCTATATTTTTCATTTTTGGTTTTTGGAATGTGTAACTATTTTAAATTTTTAAGTATTCACCATCGTTTTCTATATTTTTTTTTTTTGTTGCAACTTACTATTCTATTTGCTATTCAACTATTTTTGCTTTGCTCTTTTACTCATCACGTCGTTCATCTTAGAAAAAAACTTAAAATAAATATTTATTTTTTTCTTGTTATGGGTCATTTTTTGAAACTTTCACAATGTAGGAAAGATCATCGTCGTTATACTTTAAACTAAAAAAAAAAAACAAATGATTTTGCTCATTAATTTAAGAAGCTCCAAATTTAATTACACATTATCAAATATTGATATTGACTTCATCAATGCCATCTAAATGTTATGTTATTCTCTTTAAAAGAAATTATTCAGATTTTATTAGATATGTAAATATTTGGCAAAATAAAAATCTGGTAATTATGACTGAATAAATTAGACTGTCCAAAACAGCTTAAATCAGAGAATCAATATTGTTTTTCATTTCATTCTTCTAAATTTTTCTTTTTATTTATCCTTAAAAAAAATGGTCTTTTAAATTCTAATGGTTGAAATAATTTCAATGATTACGATTTCAGTACTCCGAATTTTCTCATGGAATAAAACAATAAAAAAAAAATACTTATAAATTTTAAATTATCCATCTTCTTTCTATCAACCGCGTTAAAATACGTAGTTATCTCTAACTACTACTACTACTATACATTCAATGTATTTGTTTTTCCCTTCTTTTAAATTTTCGAACAAAAAAAACATTTGCCGTCTTTAAAAACCTACCAAGTTTTCATACTTATTTTCTATTGTTTTTCTTCTTTTGTTAAATGCTTTCAGTCTAAATATTTTTTGAATACAAAATTTAAAAATCAAGGAAAAATAAACAAACGAAAAAATAATTAAGAATTCGTGAATATTGTTTTCGCACATTGTAGGGAAAATTGGTTTTTTTATTTTGTTTTTTTTTTTTTATAAATAGTTTAAATAATGAACAAAACTAGCAGTTTAATACAAGAACTGGAAATAAACCGAGTTCAATATTTTTGAATTTCTTTCGTTTCATTTTGCTTTATCTTTTCATCGCTGTTTTAAAATTAGTTTTGACAATCAAATTTGATTTTAGTAATATAGTTATTTACTTTATTTATTTAAAAGCCGAATTTTCTTTTGCAAATAACTTATGTTTATTGTGTAAATATCGATATTTCGGAAGCAAATTACGGCATTCATCAGTGTTTGCCACTGATTTGTATTAATAAATTATTAGTGAAAATAAATTCTAGTTTTAATTCATAAATTAAGTTCAATATAATTGAAAGAGCCCGGATTGTCGAAAATTTTTAAATAGATGGGACAATTGCCTAAGCATGTCAGAATGGATAAAAATTATGAAAGCAGTCAAAGCTGTACTAGACATAAATTTAATATCAACATTTTTTCTTTCCGAAGATTTATATTTGAATTCTATGAACAATGGGGGTGTGAAACAAGAAATATATGAATGAGATAAGTGAAATTGAAATTGAAATTAAAATGCGAAGACGATAAAAATATCCCTAAATTATACCCTATATAATTATATTCATTCTATTTTGTATCTGTAATGAAACTATATGCAAAACAAAGCTTGAAAGAAATATTAGAACCAGAAAACAGAGAACAGCAACAACGCCAAACTCTTATATTAAGAAAAATACATAGCCAGCAATGAAATCCAATTTTTTATCGAGAAAAATGAAATGCAAAAGTATGCACATTGAGCGTATACAAGTGTGAGATTTAGATAATGATTATAAATGACGAGAGTATATTAAAAACGTCAAATTTATCGTCTCCCAATCTATCCGCTTAAAAAATAAATAATACAGCGGAAAATTTAATAAACAACTGCATACTCTGCAAATAACCATTATATAAATTAATTTTATTATATAAATCAAGATAGAAGACGATGAAAGGATTTTATTTTCGCCATATGCCCCCGGATGAGGTTACACGAAAAATCAAACACCAAAGTAAGACAGCATGGGATAGGTGTAATATAATGCTATAATACATAAAAAAAAATAATGTTGAGAAGCACTGGTATATGATAAATGTGAAGAAAAACTGTAAAACAATATGTTAAGAATAATCAAGGTCATCAGTTGTAAAACTGATGCTAAAATAAAATCAGATGATATTAAGGAACTATAACTAGCACATTTAATATAAAATACCAAAATATAGTTATGAAAGAATACCAGAGAACAGACATTGCAATTTCAGCAAATCCAGACGAATAAGTTTTAAAGGCATATCAAGAAAGAGATGAAAAGATAAAGCACACTGAGCCGAAAAAAATTCAAAAATAATAAATTGAATGACGACTGCATGGGCCAAGAATATATCGAATATAAGCCTAAAATTTAAAAATTAAAAATTCGGTTTTTCAAAATCGAAATCGAATTTTATGCTAGAGTTGAACATTTTCATTTTATTTTTCAATCTAGTCATTTTATAATCTGTAAATAATGAGGGAATTCCCATATTAACCACAATCGAATAAATACAGATTTTTCTAATCTAAGCCTGTTTTCAATGTTTTCTTTTACTTCTCCTGTCGCAATAATTCCCCGCTAGTTAAAATTTGATTGATACATTTTCGATGTTATCTGTACTTATTTATCCATTATTTTTTGTGTTTAGTTTAATCATCTCATTACAAAACCTTATTCTTAGTCTTGTGAAAAATTGTGATAAGACTTCTACAGAATTAAAATATCCAAAAACGGCTACCAATCACAAAAAAAAACATCACAAGGACCATCACAAAGGAAAGAAAAAACAAAATCATAATGTAGAGACCAAACAAATAATCCATATTGTTAGGAGTAGGAGAAACATCTAAATGATTAGTAGTTATAGTTTGATATAGGGTTTTCCAATAAGAGTGATATGATTTCTTTTTAACAAAACACACTAATTGTTAAGCAAATTCAAATGTTTTTAATTTAATATGAAGTAAAATCGATACAATTAAGTTCTGAATAAAACGTCATTCAAATGGCCTCCGAAACTTCTTCTGCATGAACGAATTCGATGAACCCAATTTTCGAGCACTTTTTCCACAAAATTGATTTGTATGTCATGAATAGCTCGTTCAAGATTGACTTGTAAAGCTTGAAGAGAGTCTGGTTTATTGCTAAAGACCAATGACTTCAAATAACCCCACAAAAAACAGTCTAATGGTGTTAATTCACAACTTCTTGGAGGCCATTCAATATCACAATTTCTTGAAATAATCGAGTCTCCAAACTTTTCTCGTTGTACTTGCTGTATGGCACGTTGCACCGTCTTGTTGGAACCAAATGTTGGCATGGTCAACTTCTTCCTATTTCGGCTATAAAAAGATGGTTATCATCGATTTATACCGCTCTCAATTGACAGTAACGGTGTTACCAGCTTCATTTCGAAAGCAGTACGAACCGATGATTTCACCAGATCAAAAACCACACCAAACTGTCAATTTAGGTGAATTTAATGGTTTTTCATGAATAATTTGTGGATCTTCTTCGCACCAGAATCGACAGTTTTGTTTATTTACCACACCACTCAGATGAAAGTGAGTTAAAAAATCGTTATCGTTTTCAAGTTGCTCCAAGAAAAAATGAGCAAACTCACCACGTTTGTACTGAAATTGGAAACATTACTGAATTCAATGAAAACAAAATGACAGATCATGACATATTACAAATGCCGAAACTTTACTCCAAAATCATATCATCCCTATTGGAAAACCCCTTATATAATTGTAAATTAGCTTTTAAGTTTATAGTAACAAGTAATCGTAAAAAATTTAAGACATAATAAATTAAACTTAAATCATGATGTGGAATTTTTTTGTTTTTTTAATGATAGAACTTTCGATACAAACAGCTATTATTTGGCAAATGTTCATTGACATTTGTTGAAAGACTTAGATTCAAAAACATTCAAAAATTGTATTTTAAAAATCTATATTCTATATACTTCGGAAAATATAAGATCTTCACAATCTTGCAAGTAAGCAAATTAATAATCATCGAGTTATATATTTCGTAGAACATCAACGCATACAGAAGAAAATATCGGTGAAAAATAAAATTGTGTTTATAAATTGATGTTTATTGCAGGTTTTATTATTTTTTGAAAAATGTGCTCTTCTCTAAAAAATTAAAGCTATGGAATGTTACAGTGACATCGGAACTGTATCCAAAAAATTTTAACCGATACAATATACATACAAATACAATATGTTAAATTTTCTGAACTGATAATATTGTGTTGGGGACACAATGTACTTTGCTTACAATCCCGATCACTCTAAACACATTGTCTCTGAAATAAACATCAAATCAAATGTCAAAATATTATACTCTTGTGGATACCTATTTTGTGATAAATTTTTAAAATATTTGAATTGAATATATTTTTGAAAGCTTATATAGGGAGATTTAATATGGACAATTTTGTAAAAAAAAATTTTCTTTTTTTTTTTTAAAGATTTTTCTTTGTGAGTCTATTTTCTATTAAAATTAAAGTGAATTAAAATAAAAAAAAAAAAACATTTTCAAATTTATTTTTGAAACACGAAGTAAAATTTATACTTATTCTTCTTTAATTTTTAAACTTATTGTTTGATTAATAAAAAAACTCAACATAACTGTACCAATCTATACTGTGTATCAACAAATTTTCGAATACATAATTTAACAACTTGTGTCGTAAAAATGAGTCGCGAATACACTGTAAAATTAATTACCGATCATGAGACAATATAAACAATTTTTTTTTGACACTTAAGATCATACGTCAATATGTTGGCGAAGTTGTCGATACATTTACGATGTCACGGTTACTGTTATACTTATAACTTATTATTATTGTTTTGAAATTAGTTTGAGATTTAGCTGAAATATTATTAATTTCAGAAATTTGATACCACATCCAATACAGCAACCAAATTCCATAACAAAATTGACCTTTCAAAATCGTATGACTTCACAATGTTTTCTACGACGACATTTCAAGTCACTGGTAAACTTGAAAGTACTAAAACATTGAAAATCAGTTTAAAAACTTCAAAAAACCCTTCCAAAATTGTACGAATCAAATGATTTATTAGAACTAGTCATGGTGGATTATAGTTTTGAATAAATGTCTAATGAAATAACATGTAGAACATTTGAATGCTAAACTTATAATTTGTATGTATTTTATTTAAATTTGAAGTACTATCAGTTGAAAAAACTGTTACTTTTATGTTTGCTTTTATTACCATCGAATATCTATCCTCTAAGATATTTTTTTGGAAATACCGGTATTTTAGAAAAAGAAAGTGCTACTGGGAATTTCCGTTTGTAACAAGGTACTTATAACAGAGTAAGGTACTTACAACAACAACAGTATATCTATTTCAGTGAAATAAAAAAAAAATTAAATAAAATATATATATTTTGGAAAGATTATTTATTGAACTTTCAACTTTTGAAATAATATGGAAGAGTTTAAATTTTTATGTGCCGTTCATGTAAAATTTTATATAATACTATACATTTTGTATGAATAAAAAAAATATTAACATATATCTTGGCCAACAACGAAGACAAAAAATTAAATTGCCGAAAAATTGTTTTTCTGAACTTTTCTTTATATATTCAATATCCACTAAAAAAAATTAGGCACTGATCTCTGATTTCATTAAGATCGGCCAAATAATGAAATTTTTACACAAAAGTAAAAAAGTAAATATTAACATACTTTAATTCTGCCCAAGGGAAGCTTAATAAAAAGAGTTATACAGATGTGAAGCGAATTTTGCAACTAAGATATAATCGCTATAAATTTTCATTGATATTCTGTTAGAATCACAAAATTCATACATCCATCGCTATTCACCATCACTATTGTTTTTTTCTAAATATTATTATGAATTTTTATTGTATAGAGATGGATTTACATTTTAATCTTATCATAATTCTAAATTAATATCAATTTGTTTTAATAATTCTGTTTTTAGTATTGTTAGCCATAATATAATATCAATTTTCTTAGTAAAATCACTTTCTACCTTTTAATATATATGTGCATATAGTATATATATATTAATTATATATTTTTATAAAATGATATCACTTGTTTGATTCTAATTTTAAAATAAATATTTTAAATGCTTCTCTTAATTTATTGCCTTCTTCTAATTCAAATTTATTCACACATGCTTTTCAAAATAACAAAATATTTTAACAATTCATAAGGAAAATGTTAAGGAAATTAATTCTTATTATAATCCTTATATGTAAATTTATTTCAAGGATTTTCATTTTGTTGTTTACCATAAAATTTAAAATAAATATAATATGTATACTCGTACATACATACTACATACATAAAATAGAAAAGCAAATCCAATTGTTTGATATCAATAAATAACAATACAATTATGTTGACATAATAGTAAAATAAAGGTATTAAATAATTACTATTGCTAGGTAGGTGTGTCAGTAATATAATCAAGATGATATATGTAGCAGTATTTGAGTATTTTCTACATATCAATATTTGCATCTCTGTATATAGTTTGTGCTTTCAATTCAACAAGAAATTAATTAAAAATACAAGTAGCTATCTATATACGTATATTTAAATAGATTTGAATACATTTTCTACACTAACAACAATATAATGCAAAATTTATTATACACTACGATTGATTGAAATTCAATAAAACTAAATAAAAGCGTTTATTTTATTTTGAAGATTAAATATTTTTCCTTAATTAAAGGATATCAGCTTGTTGTATTCTAATTTGAGATATTCATATTATCATTATTATCTAGCAGATCATTATTGTGATTTTTTGCAAACGTACTTATTTATTTTAAAAATATATGGCTAAATATATATGGCTAAAACTAAAGGGCAAATATAGGAAATGATTCATTACAAATGTGGAAAACGCAACTAAATTTTCGAATAGCAAATTGATAGTTTCTTAGCAGGATATACCACCTCAAGCCAAAGCAACTTTGGCCGCAAATCAGAAATTGTATTGATTGTTCTTTTTTCAAATCATAAGAATGAAAGTTGTAACCATCAAATCCATCGACATTAAATAATTTTTCATCAAAAATAAAAAATTTTTCATCAAAAATAAAAATGTTTACAAGACAAGAGGACTTAGAGCTTTAAACCAGAATCCAGGAAAGGTAATTTTAAAGGTAATTTTGTGGGACAGAAATAGGGTTCTCCGTTCACTGAACACGTTTGTGTCTATGTTTTTTTTTTTTTTTTTTTTTCTCTTATTACTCCGCGTGGTAGCATTGGGCTTCAATAGTGAACCTCCATTCCTCTCTGTTGAGTACTACTTCCTTAATATCGTCCCAGGTATAATTTGTTGATTTTTAATTCTTGATCGATTGTACGTCTCCATATGTTGTATGGTCTGCCGGGTCTCCTTTGTTCTTGTGGATTCCATTCTAGAGCTCTTCTTGCTATATCACTTTCTGATTTCCTTAATGTATGACCTATCCATTTCCATTTTTCCTATTTATCTGTCTGTTGATCGGTTTTTCTCGAGTTATCATCCATAAATCCTCGTTGCTAAATCTTGCCGGCCAGAATATTCTGCATATAATTCTCAAGCACTTGTTGATAAATACTTGTAGCTTCTGTTTGATTCTGACCGAAGTGAGCCATGTTTCACTGCCATATATTAATGTCGACTTAACACATGCTCTGAATATTGTTAGCTTTGTTATTCTCGATATTTGGTTGCTCCGTCATATCTTCATTAGGCTCCCAAATGTTCTTCTTGCCCTATTTATACGGCTGTTGACATCTTCTGTTGTACCTCCTCTTGATGTTATGATGCTCCCCAGGTAGTTGGTTCTTCTACGTATTCTATCTGTTGTCCACTCACTGTTATTGGCTCACTATCACTGTTGTTTGTCCTCATTGCCTTGGTTTTCTCGATATTCAATTCCAGTCCCGATTTCTTTGCCTCTTTCTGTAATCTGTTGACTTTGTTCTGTCTTTGTTGTGTCTATGTATACATCATTAATTGATTTTATTATACTTTACATTTTAAATATCTCAAATGTTTAAAACTTAAACTATAGGTGTTCGTATTTGAACTTATTTTAGCCTTGTACTTGATATTTTCTTAAAAGAAGAAAAGTAAATTTCCCATCTAATCAAAAAATTTTTCATTATTATCTTCAATTTTTTGTATTACTAAATTTAGGACTTTGTTATAATCAATTGCCCACAGTAGTGGATTTAAAATGATAGTTAGCGGTTTGATAGTATTCCAGAACTCTATGTCTCTATTTTTACCCTTTTTGATTGTTACGTTTTTACATTTTTTAATCAGAACATTGACCTACATGGTGCAGAGGTTATATTCTTTAACTCACTACTAATCAAAAGATGGCGGGTTCGAATATCGCTCAGCGCAAGGATATACAAAAACAAATTATGTCATAAATGTCATTTTATATTATTTGTTTTATTTATATAAAAATGTAAAACCGTAGTTTTAACAATAATAGCTATCATTTTTATATATTTTTAATCTACTTTTAACTTAATCTACATTGAAAACATACTCGTAATAAGAAAAAATTCAGTTAATTCGATGTCTCAGCATTTTAGGAAATATAAAATTTTAAAAATTATTATTATTAATTCAGAATTGAAGCCGAAATCTCCAATATGGATGTTGTTGTCCATATCAAAAGCTGCTTCCGTTGCATAGTGCATATAAAATTTACAAATTCTACTCGTGTTTACTGCATAAATTTTGATCTAATCTGGGAAAGTTATTATGTAATATAACAGTAGATAACGGTAGAATTGCGTACTTTCCAGGAAAATAGTGATATACATTTTGGTGCTCGAAAAGCTAATAATAAAAATAAGGAAATTGTTTCAAAAAGCATTTTAATAAAAAAATCTATTTTTTGGTTTTTATTTAATTCGTATAAAAAAAATGTTTCTTGTGTCTAATGAAAATTTATGAGAAAATCGTGTCTCTCACAGTTCAAATTCCTCTTAACTTATTTTCTTTTAATGAATAATAACAAAAGAGGAAAGAAGTGGTAAAGAAAAAAATATTTTTTTTTTTTAAGAAATACGGAAATATTCTTTTTTTCCACCTTTTATGATACTTTTTTTGTAATTTGTTATTCGCTTCCCTTTTTTTTGTTGTCTTTTATTTGGGAAGAAATAAATAATCCAATTCTGTATAAATTAATATATTCTTTCAGCACATTGGTATGGCCAATATTAATATTATTTCCAATACTTTTTCCATAGAAGAATAGTACTGATCTTGAATTTTAAATTTATAGGTAATATGAATTGAATTTGGTTCAAGATGATGAAAATAAATTCAATATAAATTTTGTTAGTTGAAGTTGAAAGCTATTTTATTTTAATAAACTTTAAAAGTCCTTGAGACAGAATTTCTCAAGATTGTTGAGACTGAATTTAATTTTTATAAAGTCATCTATATTATAATGATATATATATATATATTCACGAAATACGAGTATATTAAAGAAACTTGGAATAAAAACAATTCTATTAAAAACAAAAAAGAAAGGTTAAAATGAAAATGTTTAACGTTTGTTAAGTTTCATTTTTTAAATTCGTTTGAATTTCAAAGATTTTTCAATAAAAAATTTTATTGCAAATTTATTTAAAGAAAATATGAGTTTTCACAGATAAATAAAAATTTTTGGGTTGTTGCAATAATATTAAGAACTAGTTTTGAAACACTTTTTGCCATTTTGCCATGCCATGTTTGAAACAATTTTGGCCATGTGTCACATCTATTTATAAAGATTTTTAATACTTAGGACACATTGAAATATGTTTTGTCATGTTTTTATGCATAAGTTTCACCCCCATATTATCCGACGATCAGACATTGACTGTAAGTCAATGAGCTTGAGACGGTGGGAATAAGAAAAATTACTTAAAACGAAAAGTAAAAATTTACACTGGACCGATTCAATCCGATTAACGTCACTCAAGTAATGTGCAAACTCATACTTTAGTCGAGTGGTATATTCACGGGTTGATTAGATTTCCCTTGATTCTTATTTATAATTTGTCTTAAACATCTCATTTCAGTTTTTTTTAAATTTTTCTTGATTGCAGTCGATTTACAATAATTTTAATATTAATTTTGTATATATTTGATACGGAATTATACTAAATTGACTTGTTTATACTAATTTGACCAATTTAACAAGAAAATTTAAATATTTTTAATCTTTCTACTTCAAGAAAAAAATTTTATTTGAAATTTTATTTGAACTTACTTTTATTAGTCTTATTAGCATCCTAATCACTCAAAATCTTTTGTGCATCTTCTTTCGAATCCCAGAATTATATAAGTTCAGTTTTTGACAAAGTGTATTACCTCTATTTCGACAAAGGATCAATAATATGGTATATGGATGGCTCCAAGAAAATGAATTGAGTAGGATCGGGATATATGGAAAAAGTCTCAAGGCCCTATCTATTCAAGCCTCGATTCTACAAACACAGTTTTCCAAGCCATAGTACATGCTAAAGAACTCTGTGTGCGAGAGAATTTAAAAATAAATTACAAAAAACGTAAAAACTACATTCTCTCGGACAGCAAAGCAACCATACTAGTTATTAATTCATATACCATCACAACAAAGTTAGTATGGGAGTGTGTAGAAATACTCAAAACACTGAAATAATGTCACACACAATAATGTAGGTACCGGGACATTTTGGCATAGCAGAAAATGAAGCTGCAGATTATCTAACAAGGAAAGCATCGGATACATCCTTCATAGGGCTAAGTCCGTTCTGTGGGATTCCCTTGAGCACAGTGAAAATGAAATTAATAACCTGGAAATCGTCAAGCAAAAATGTTCATGACTTAACGCTTGCTCAAAACAACAAAAATTTTTCTTGGCCTCAATAGGAATCAGATACGTATTTTGGCAGTGATAATAACAGACAACTGCCAACTAAAGAAACACTTTTTTAAAATGGGTCTAATAGACAACAACCTGTACAGAATATGCGAAATAGAGGAAGAATCTATTGAAAATCTGATCTGTGAATGCGAAGGGCACACTCGCAGCAGACTTCGTCAATTGGGAACAGCGTTCTCCGAACAATGGAAGCTACCCAGCATACCATTGAAGAGCATCCTGAATGTTATCACAAAACCAGGTAACAAATTAAATAAATATTCTATTTAAAAAGGCTTAAATCCTGACAATAACAGTAGTTTTCCACATTTAATGAGTAGATAAGCCAGTAATTTGTTAAAATAAATACTCAAATTATTGTAGATATTGTAGTGTAAAATTGCAGTACCGTACTTAAAGAAGTACGAAAAGGTGACTCTACATAAGTTACTGTCAAGAGTGTAAAAAACAAACCCCATTTGCGGTTGCGGTGATATAGAGGACAGACCCCTTCCGGAATAGTTTAAATCTAATCTAATCACCTCTATTAATTTTATGTAATATAGCAAAGTTAACCTACCGATTCGTAATAGCAAAACAACCACAATAAAAAATGAACATATTAATTTTACAGGTTTTCTACTTGAAAATTGTGCATTACATTTTAAATACACCAGAAAGAAAATCGAATTTAGAAAACATAAAAATTAAATTCTATGTCTATAATAAAATTATAAATTCCTAATTAATTTCAAAAAACAAAAACTGGTTCACAAAATTTCAGTATAGAGAGTGAAAGAATTCCCAAAAACCGATATGATACCTAATAATACAAAATAAATTCAATTATCAACCTAATTGTTGTAATTTTTATTTTCTCTTATTTCTATGCTGCTCTTATTTGACTTCTATTATTATTCATTTATTTCATAAAAATAACTCTAGCCTGAACAATTTTATTCTCAATTTCTTTTATACCATTAGCAGCGCAGCCCAATTTAAAATTATTATATTTCTATAATAAAAAGAAATTAAATTTGGCAAATATCCAACCACTAAAGATTATTACATCGTAATTACATTTAAGGCGATATATGACACGTGTCTATAGTCTAATAAATGTTTCAGAACACAAAATGTAAATACAAAAGAAAAATTCTAGATCAAAAAAGTGAAAATGAGAAGTGAAATGTATAGAAAAATTTAAATAGAGAAAAAACGTAATTTATTATAATCGCGAAAATTTCTTTAATTGATTTTTCGTATTTAACGAATCCATAAAAGTTCAAGTTAAATTAATTATTATAAATAAAAGTATTACACGAGCAGAACATTTGAAGAGAATCTTACATAAATGGATGGAATAAAACCAACATTCTAATATACAAAAGGTTGTTATATGAGTTTTACAACAAAATCCAGGCAAATATAATTGAGAAGAATAGAAAAATTTTTTAGTCAAAACTGGGCTAATATACAAGAGGTTAGGAGAGTGTGATATTATCTATGTACTATTTTACTCGCAAATTTTCGAGACGAAAATTGCTCCACAATAAGAATTTTCTTCCACACCAGAAACAATAAAAAAAAAATGTATTCCTACTTGTAAATTTTCCGCGACTAGAATAAAGAGCGGTAAGTTTAGTCCGTTCATTTATTTCTTACTAACAAAAAAAAAAATGTAATTGAAACTCATTAGTGTTCATTACCAGATTTGTGTCGCAAAAAATTAAAAACATGTTTTGATGATAGGGTTTTGATTAAATTCTTTCTCTGTGACCAAACTAGTTTGCAAAAATATTATTTCATAAAATAGATTCTTAAACCTTGTTCTTTAGCGGTCAAAGTAAATTTTGTATAATTTGTTGAAATAATCGAATATTTTGCTCTCAACTTTACTAAATCTGTTTATAATACAGATCCGCGTAAGTTATGTATAATATAAATGCATATATATATATGCTCACGGAATAGCTGTAAGTTATTCAATAACCGTTAATTGAGATTTATAATTTGTGGTATTGGTTTTTATATTTAAAATAGAGTAGTTGTAATTCAGAAGGCCAGCAGTTAAGATCGTGACTTTAAATAATAATATGTAAATATAATATTTAAAACTAATTAATGTTTTATTTTGTTTATTTCTAATTAATTTCAATACAATGGCAATATGTATATTTAATAATACAAAACATATATTTAAGTAAAAATATATAAGTCGTATTTCGTTTATACCGGGTATATGCATATGCATCAGCTTTTTAGGGGGGGAAGTAGCCATTATTTTGAAATTGAAAAAAAGATTGTTAACTAAATCGAGAGTGGTATTTCAATTTCCGGAAAGGACCGCAAATTGGTTTTTTAAGACCAAAAACCGCCGAAACTGGCCGAAATCGAGATTTTTAAATGGAAAGGGGTACTTTTTCTTTTTTTTTTCTTCATTAATTCAAAAGTAAAAGTAATTGAGATTACAAATAAAAATTTAAATTTCGATCTTAGCCATAGGCCGTATGATCTTCAAAATATTTTTGAATAATAAATAATTAAAACTAAAATTAGCATTAAAAAAAAATAAAAAAAAATATATACAGAAAATAAAAAGAAATACCTTTCCATTCGTACCAAAATTGAAAAAATTTAAATTTTAAGCTTACATTTAAAATCTTAAGTTTTATCATACACATTAGTTTTTTAGTTTAGACTAAATTAACTTATTAAATATATGAAAGATGAGAAAGGAAAAAAAAACTAATATGTACAAAGAAAAATTTAAAAGAAAAATATAATAAAATGAATTATTAACATTAACTCAAGTATAGAAATTCAAAAATCTTAAAATTAAAATTTCATAAACTCATAAGTAAATTAAATTAAATTTGACTCAAAATATACTTCTTTATTTCCATTTTAAAAACATATACGTTATTAATATTTTTTAATTCTCATGGTAATTCATTATATATTTTTAAACAGTTATAAAGATAATTGCTTTTCTGGTTATTTGTTTTGAAAAGAATTAAATAAAAATTTGACTTATTCCTAGTGTTGTGGTGGTGGATATCTACCATTCTATTCAGTATGAAATTATGCTTTATATAATTGTTGACTATTTTAAATGCAATCATATACAATTCTTTTTTGCATATGGTTTTAAAACTTAAATATTGTTCATTGTACAATTGTTCGCTAGGAAACAAGACAAGGGTACCTAAAAATTATTTTAATTGCTTTTTTGTGAAGAACATTTAAGCGGGTTAGTGTAGTTTGAGGTGCCCTGCTCCATATTGGATTAAGATACACTATATTTGAGAAAACATAAGAACAATAAACCGAATATAACATGCTGGCAGAAAAATAATTTCGAAGTCTCTTTAATATAAATATGTAGGGAGAAATTTTTTTGATTATGTGCTCCACATGATCTTTCCATTTTTGTTTTCCATCAATTACTAGACCAAGGTAGTTAAATTACTTTACTATGTCGATAGCATTACCATTGAAAAGTAAAGTTGAGTTATTTATCTTCCTATTTTCAAAAACCATAATTTTCGTTTTCTTGAGGTTCAACGAGAGACGATGTTTGACAAGCCATTCGTCTATTATTTTGAGATCTTTCTCAATTGCAATTCTCAATTCAAGTTCATCACTTTCAGCGTACCTCAAAACCGCGTCATCTGCGTAAAGCTGTACAGAACCTATTAAGTTTCATTTTGTTAGATCATTAATATATATTTTAAAGAATTCGTGTCCTAAAATAAATCCTCGGGGAACTCCCTTTTTCACGATTTTTGTAGAACTGTGTATTTTGCCGATGGCTGACGATTAAACAGATATGACTGGAAAAACTGTATTTGGCTATTGGTAAAATTCATTAACTATTAATTTTTTTAGTAAGATATCATGATCTACGCAGTCAAAGGCTTTTTGCAAGTCTAAGAAGACACACGCAACATATTTCCCGTCATCAGAGTTTTTCGAGATGAAATTGGTCAGACTTAGACAAGCAGCAGTTGTATTGGAGTTAAGTTCAAAATCATATTGTTCTTCATGGATTATATTATTATGTCTCAAGAAGTTTGTAAGTCGGGCTTTGATTATGGTTTCGAAAATTTTTGAAAGCGCTGTAAGTACGGAATAAGGTCTATAATTGGAGCATAATTTTTTGCTGCCGCTTTTGAAAATTGGAGATACTATTGACTTTTTTAAAGAGTTAGGGAAACACGAAGTATCAAAAGACATATTTACAAACTTGACTAAATTCAGATTCTACGACAAACATGCTCTGGAACACCCGGTATACTTTCAGACTTTGTAGTGTCTATTTAACAAAGCGTGATAAATACTTACCCATCCCATGAAAAATAAGTGTTTGTCACACTTTGTTAAATATAATAAATAAATGTATCAAAATTATTTATCAAATTAGTATTAGTGCATTTAGATTAAGAAATGAAATCATAATAAAATTCAACTCGTTCACTTACAATACGTAATATTGTTAGTGAACGAATGTCCATATGTAAAACCAAATGTAAAACAAAATAAAACTTAAATATTAAAATATTATAAAATAAGAAAAAAAACTTGTTATATTAATTTTCAACATAGTGAAATCAATAAAAAATGTGACCCGCTTTAACTAATTCAGTGTTTTGTACTCGACTGAGGAAAGAAATCTAAAATTGTCTTATTTATTTTTGTTGGACAAGACGTAGCAATTAAACCTTTTCGGCAATTGATTGGATTGCTTTCTAAGGACATAACACAGGTAGAGAGTTGTTTATTTACATTGTTATTATTCAAAAAATAATTTTTAATCAACAGGTACGGGTGTTTTGAATACAAAAGTGAGTCACTCTTTGTCTAAATATCGATGTTTTCAACTGAGTACAGTTTCCGCGAAACTCTGATGTGATTTACTGTTTTTACATATGTCATCTTTGGAGATATTATGACTCTCTTCGATTATGTTTTCTGCTACTGTGGATCTGAGCTATCTGAGCTCCTGAGTAATTTTTTTTTCCCCGATTTGTTCTGCTGATGCTTTCAGATGTTCCTTGAATTGGATTTCCTGGATTCTTCCAGATTTACTTCAATAAACTTTGTTGTAATGACTGCAAGTGACCTTGTCTTTAATATGAACATTTTGGTAATTTTATAATTATTTCATTCTGAATTGAACTAATTTTCAAGAAGGTAATTAAAGTTGCAAGAAGGTTGCAAACTCTAGGGAATACTAGAGGATGTAGGCACAAACATCAGAGGCTATGGAAGGACTTAGAAGAGGAGCAAAAAGAGTTCTTCATGCCAACAGATGACATCACTACATACGTATCTCTGAAGAAGAGATATGAAGTAGAAATCCCGACAAGAGAGACCTGGTGTGGTTCAGAAGAGCAGGCCAGGTCCTTAAATACCTCGGACATTTTCACTGATGGATCCCTTACGGTTCTAGCCGCGAGAGCTGGAGTGTTCTTTGAAAAAGAGCAACTTGAACTCCAGTTTCCTCTTGGCAAACACTGCACAGTCTTCCAGGCTGAAGTCTTTGCCATAAACGCAGCAGTGAATATAATAAAAGAGCAAAGATGGTCTAACAAAGTCATTAGAATCTTTAGTGACAGTCAGGCTGCCTTAAAAGCTCTTGAAAGTAACCTCACCAAATCTAGATTGGTGGGAGAATGTTCGGAAGCCCTAAACCTCATAGAGCTCCGAAACAAGGTACAACTGATCTGGATACCGGGTCATAGTGGCTTGACTGGAAATGAGAAGGCTGACGAACTAGCCAGATCATCGGCGGGAAACATTTATGGCCCGGAACCAGCAGTTGGTATATCTATTGGTAATATTAAACTATCAATAGAAAACACCCTGAAAAGGGAAGCAAATATTCTTTGGGAGCGTATGGAAGGCCACAGGGTCTCCAAAATATATGCACCAAGAATAAACACCAAAATAACCCGCTTCCTGCTAACTCTTAATAGAGGAGACTGTAGGAAGATGGTGGGCATACTTACTGGTCATAACCACATGAATAAACACATGTGTAGACTAGCACTAAGTGACGACTCAACCTGTAGACACTGTCTGGAAGAGGAAGAAACCTCCACACACGTTGTAAAAGAGTGCTTAGCTCTTTCAAGGCTGAGACTCAGGCTGCTGGAAACGCACTACATAACCTCAGAAAACTTCTGCAGGATAAATCCCCCAAACTTATTGGCCTTTATCAAAAGGGTCGACTAAGTTGAAGGGTGGAGGACGGCATAAAGGGCTAAATAGCCTACATGCCGGCTCTGACATATTAGGGCCACCTCCGTAGAAGAAAAAAAAAAAAAACTAATTTTCGTTACCAAATGAGTGTCGAAATCTAAATTCACTTCTAACCAGATGCGTATTTTACAAAGAGCACCATACAAAATCCTTAAAATTTAAATTTTTCAAATTTTTTACATTGACTTTATTTTAGTACTGAGACATAACTTTTAAAATATTAAAACAAGCAAAACAGTTGAAAAAAGGAAACAATATAATATAATTGTCCACCTACGTAAACTTAAACATTATTGTTCAAAAAAGTATTTTTAAACCAATTGCACAAATATCTGAATACAAGCATAAATTTTACAATGAATTATCAATCATCCAACGATACTTACTTACTACTAAAAAATATGAACTTCCGTTATAAAACCGTAGTGAATTGGTTCAACTACCATCGAATTGGTTCAATTATCTTAACAATAAAATTTTTTTATAAAAATAAAATAATGTTTCTTTTTTTTTTTTTTTTTTTTTTAATTGTTATCAATAATCCTTGAGTATCCTTTTTGAATTTTTTTTTAAAAAAAAAGTTCTTAAACTTTTTTTTTTTTCATATTTATTTTGAGAAGCTGGAGAAGTAATAGACAATTATTTAAAAAAACAAGAGTCCACATTTTTTTAGTCTGATAATACTTGGGGCATTAATTCGCGGAGTCTAGTTTTTTATATTTCTATTCTTATATATTTCAGCTGTTTCAATATATTTTAAATCAAATCTTGGAGGATATGTTAAGGTGTACCCCAGCTTAATTTTATTTTGTATACAGAAATTGTTTATTTTACAAACAGCTGTTGTCATTATTTATAGATTTATAGCAACACTAGGCCAACCCATGATAGAGTTAAAGCAAGCTTTTATACATCTATCTATTTTCAAAAATCAGGTTAACATTTGTGACTTCTTTGAACAGATACCACACTTTGATCTTAGCCATAAGGCCGAGAAGCGATTTTTAGGTCCAGTTATTGCTCTCATTACTTTTAGTTAAAGTATTTATATAAATTTAAAATTTGATTCGAAGACTGAATCTAATAATTGTCATTATTTATATGTTCAAATTGTTTTAAATATTGCTTTATTATGTTTTTAACTGACACTTGACAAACAATATTAATGGTTAAAATTTAGTAGCTTAGTTCTAATATTTGTGTTTATGTCAGTTCAACAGCAATGCAAAATATATAAAACGTATTTGGATCTGTTAACTGTTGAATCTATTTAGGACATTGAGACTCACGATGATATTAAGCATATTTTCTGCGACTATTACGGCCAGGTGAAAACTAACAGAACATTACGAAAATTTACGAATTTATCAAAAACAAGATTAAAGTGGTTTAGTAGGATATATTTGATAACCCGAGAATATTAATTCTTGATATCCACATCTTTATCACAGCTAAAGGTTTAGTTAGGAAATAGGTTATTGTTTAGATTATATTTCAGGGGACAGTTATGTCTACATTTTATACTAAATAAGTATAATTGAATTATGTAGTATGTTCGGACTTCTATTTGCAAAAGATCTTCGATGTTAAAAATAACTTTGAGCTTGTCTTTTATGTTTGCTAAAATATTAAAATAAGTACAATAACTGCTTCGGAAACAGTTTAGATAGATTACGATAGATTAGTATAAATGTTAAAATATTAAGAAGTAGTGTGGTGCATACGAGGAAGTTTTAAAGATAACAAGTGTTTATTATTAAATATTTCAAATAATTTAAGTAGAGTGAGGCTTAACCATGAATAATTCCATCGAAAGGGGTCTTCCTGTCAAATATTTTTTTTTTTGTTTATTTCCCAATGAAACATTACATTCTGTTTCTGAAAGAGACATTCAGTAGTTTGTATGACATTTTTTATGCAGATAAATTGCACTGACTTGCGGAAGAGATAACCACCCATGTTGCCAACATTATACTCCATTGTATTTTTTGGCCCTCATTTGATAGTTCATATTGCCTACTGGGTAGCTGCATGAAGCTAGCACGCTTAAGGCGACTTACATCACTTGTAGCCAACAAGCAGCTTGCCAGTCTGTTTGGATGTGCATCTAATCTTATCTGGTACTTTCTGCTTATATATCTAATCTCCTTCTTAATGGTTCTCACCTGCAAATCACGATGTGTGATATCATTATTGATAAACCAAGGCGCGCACCAACTATCAATCTTAATAGCTTTGACTGAAAACGCTGTAATATTGCAATTTTTGAGTTGATGCCTACTCCCCACAGTTGGATTCCGTAGATCCATATCGGTTTCAAGACAGCTTTATAAATCAGCAGTTTGTTTTCCAGTGACAACGACGAGTTGCGGCCAATCATCCAATACAATTTGCTTAGCTTCAAGCCTAGTTGCTTTCTTTTGTTATGAATATGGATTTTCCATGTGAGTCTCCTGTCCAAGTGCATGCCCAAATACTTGACAGCCTCTTTTTGAGGTACTACTTCGTTATTTGGTACAACCGTTGGACAAGTTTTCTTTTTCAAGTTGCTCCATTCACCCTGATTCTCCACTTTTTTAGCCATTGCTGAACTTAGTTTATGCTGTGTTGCAGAATCTCTGAAGCATGCACTGGGATACTATGTGAGTATTTTCCACTGGGATGGGAAGCAGCAACATCTTAGAACAGCATTCATAATATACACCAATATTTTATAACCGTCTTCCGGCAAATCTTTCAATATGTTACCACTAATTAGATCATAACCTGAGGCAAATATGAGCTTATAACTTTATCATGAATATCTCAGAAATTAGATTTATGGAAAATTGAAAAATTGAATCTCCTAAAGTGTCAACCGATCAATGATGAATTATCCCATAACCTAGCTGTAGTAAACTTTTTTAGGTTTGCGACATATTTTATGTGGTAGCGTCTATAGCCATTAAGTCACGGCTTAACACTAAGATGCTAATGGGGTTTCAGGACAAATAATAATAATAATAAAATGTTATGATTTCCAACAATTAATTGAAAAATAAAACATAAATTAATTTGAGAACCATTGATGTTATTGAATATAATATTCAGTAACCCTGACTACTAGAGATTCAGACCAATATTTTGTTCTTGGCAAATTCTTAACATTTGGTTTGGTATAAATTTGTAATAACATGTACAAATAATAGATAAGGTTTTTTTTTAGTAAACAATGGTTTTGATTTTATATTTTGAATTCAAAACTTATTTATTTTTGTCCTGTGAATTTTCTAACTTTTTTTTTTAAATATTTTTTTTCTTTTATTTGGTTTTACTCAAGAAAAGTAAATCATATTTCATATTTTTTTTTTAATTTTTAAAAAGAAAATTATTTTTCTAGTTTTCATTACTAGGGTTTTATTTTTTCTTTTTCATTATTCTTGTCCATCATACAAACTATATTCTGCTATTGAAAGTTCTTTCATTATCAAATAACAATAATAAAATGAAGTTTTATTTTTAAATTTAATCTTTTATTTTCCTTTATATTTTTTTACAGTTCATACAATTGGCATATAACAAGAGGATAAACAGGTAGACAAGGAACATCAGGCATATATAATACAGTACATAGTAAAAAAAAAACAACAACATTACATCCATCGAAGTTACATCCAGTACCCAGAGGGCAAATTTATTTAATATTAATTGTCTATTTCAATATCTAAGGTAAATTTAAAAAGATTTTTTTTACATGAAATTTAATTTATGTGGCAAAGAAAGAATAATAATTGTGATTGCTCTTTAAAAGGAAATAAAATTCAATATCAAAATATAATATTGATGTCTGGATGGATACACAACAAAATTTGTAACTGGAATTGAAACTTGCACAAATCAAACAATTTTTAGATCCGGAGATCAGAAAAATATTACCAGTAGAACACAATTTATTTTAATTACAAATTAAGGCTGCAAATTGTTGTATTTTTATCCATTCGTAAAATGGATGAACGAAAATGCTTCAGGCAGTAGAATCGGCGAATCAAAGCACGAAGACATTGGGGCAGTGAGGTGATGTATTGACGATTGAAACAATATTTCGTATATTCAGCTAGAAAAAAGCCGCCTATGACCGACATTGATAAGTCAGGCCCAGGACCTTACATATGGTCTGTTTCGCCACCTAAGTAAGTAAGTAAAGTAAAATGGATACGCAAAAGTAAATTTGGAACATTTATAAAAAATCGGTTTTATCATTTCAAGAGTAGAGTAAATATTCACTAGAATAGTAAAATAATGAAATATTCAACGAACATTGTTCAAATTTAGAATTACATTTTTTTTTTACAACATTTTTCACTCTGATATTAAAAGTTTGTGTATACCGCCGCAGTAAAATTAAACACAAAAGTTTTACGAATTTAAAATTAGTTTTATTTACTAATAAAATTTTAAAAATGATAGGTAAAAGCAGAAAGCAAAGTTTTATTTCATTTATAATGGTTTTATCAACTTAACAAAAAAACAGAAATTTCCAAATAAGATGCAAGTATTTGTTACACTTCTAAAGATATTAAATCGATGCACATAAAGGTTTTTCTTTTTATAACTGTTTAAAATCTTGATTAGATCAAGAGCTATAATTAAATTTTACTAAACATATCTATAAAATTTTCAAAAGACCAATTTAATTTCTTAATTCCAAATGAGCTTATCGGAACCTGCCAACAATAGATAATAACAATATCCTGAATTGTTTGTAACAACAAAAGATGGCAACAACAGTTTCTTTGTACAAAATTTAAAGAAAAATATACGAACCTCTAACAAACTATTGTCTAAATATTTAAATCTGTAAAGAATTGAAAAAAGTACGGTACAAATATTTGAACCATTTCACAACCGATTTTCATTATTATTCTTTTAAATAATAGATATTAAAAAGGAGAAATGCGCAATCAATGCCAATGCAATTGCAAATTTTTCTGATTTTCAATTTGAAATTCATCTGTCATCAATTCTATTCAATAATTCATCATTGTTTTAAGTGTAGAACTCGAATTTTCACATAATAATTTTCACTTTGGTATTTATTCCTAATAAAATTTTTTTTTAAACCCATTTTTCTACGAATGGAGTATTTCTTCAGGATTCCAATTTACTTTTTGAACTGTTTTTTTTTTTGACAAAAACTATCAATGAAATTATCTTGTTATTTATTTATTTTTATTATTTTTATCATTTCGTTTTTTTTTTTTTTGTTTTTAATTAGAATAAGTTTTTAGTTTTGCTTTTTCTATTCTGTTTTTTTGTTTTTTTCTCATTTAATTTTTTTTTATATTTTTTCTCACGTTATATCTTTATTTTTTTTTTTATATTAAAGCTATTATTCTATTTTCTTAACTTGTAATCTTTTACTAATTTAACTTAACCTAAATTGTAATAAATAAATAATATGTATTGTAACTTTTTGATTTAAGCTCGGAATAAAGTAAGAATAAAAAAAATAAAATAAGAAACATAGAAAGATAAATACAGGGCCAACTGCCAAAAAGTAAAAAGTCCAAAAACATATGAATATATTGTATAACATATAGATTGTTTTGTGTCGCTACTGTGCAGATTTTTTTCTATGAGGTTTATGAACACAAAATTATCTGCAGATGAGCAGAAAAAATCTACACAGATTTTTGTGTTCAGAAACTTCAGAAAAAGTTTTTAACTTAAGAGTTTTTTATTTAGTTGCATTAAAAAGAAAACCATTACAAATTTTTAAAATTTCGTTTTACACCTTTCCTCACTTTTTTTCCTCTTCCCGGAAATGAGCTCCATCTGAAACTTCACCGAAATTAAGTTTTTCACTTCTGTGTCTTAACCAAATTCAATTCAATTTCAATTCAATTTATTTAATTTTTAATGTTAGTACACATAAGACGATTAGTCTTTATAAGTGTATACAAATAAAAATTATTAAAAGATAATATTAATTTAAATACATACTTAACTTAAAACTAAACCAGTCAAATAATTTACATATAATAAAGCAATTAATTCAATTAGACTAAATTACACAAACTTAAAAAGAACACAAAAAAAAGAAAAACAATAAAAATATTTAATTCAAAAGTAAGTTCAATTCAAAGTAACTTATTAAAAGTATGTAAGTAAAAACATGATAAAAAAATCTATAATTATAATAGACAAGCATTTCAGGACCTGCGCAGTAGACATAATCTCATTTTAAATATTTTATCTTTATTAATTTTATCCATTAAATGTCACTGACTATAGGGAATATATCGGAAAAGAATCAGTATATGGGTCAGTATATATGGATCAGTATATATCAGTTTAATACCCAAGTAAACATTTACCTAGACCTTACATTCTTTCCTCCTTCAACTATAAAAAATAAAACAATATATTGTTGCTATATTAACTATTAACTAAGGTTCTATAGCTTAAAGTATTCCCAAGACAGCTCACTAAACTTGTTAAGAGATAATTCACAACTGATAGTACTTGACAGTGCATTCAATATCTTACAAAGAACGATATATGTGTAAGTCTGCCATTGTGACGGGGAACAATTAAATTCACACCCCAGGGTGATCTTCCACATATCAACTTATTGTGTAAGTATATAGGTGTGGCTTTAGAAATTATTTTCTTCATATAGTACATATATATTTGTACTTCAAGAAATGTGTGGAGAACATACGTAAATACCAAAATATTTCACATTATATTAATATTTATTAAAATATTTTAGCATTTATTAAAAATAATAATTATTAACAATAAATTCAATCTTAATATGTACTTACAAAACATGTTGCGAGCCGTTACATAATTACATAATATGAAGTAAGCAGAGTATTAATATAACATTTTAAAAATATAAACCATATCTAGTTTTAGTTTTAAAAATTTTTCGAATCTTTAGACCAATATTAATTATATTTTCAAAGATTTTATTTTAAGAATCAAATTCCTTTTATTTTGTCTAAGTTTTTATTAATTTCTTATTTTATAATGTTGAAATAAAATTAAACAAAAAAAAAATTATTTTTTAAACTCATTGCAGCAGAATTGCATAAATTTCAAGCATACCAAATTCAATGTGAACCCCCATATTAGTTAACTGAGTCATAAGGAGGAACAAATATCATGTAACATAGTTTCCTGTAATAAAGTAGATAATTATATTTCCAATACAAGAACGCCAGAACGAGATGAAGCCTTATTGAATGGATATTTCAGTTGAAAGAAAAAACAATGTCAAGGAGATTTCTACAAGAATTTCGAATTATTTTAAAACTTTTAAATTTGTATTCATTTAACAATAATTTTTTAATTTTTTTAAAAGCAAATTTTATTTTTTATATATTAAACAAATTTTTAATTTCTATACAATAAATAAATAAAATTAATTTTTTTGTTTCACTTTTTGTCATCTTTAACCCTTTAATTCGGTAAAATACAACCAAAATATATTGCAACAAATTCTTGATTATTATTATTATTATTTTATTTATTGCCTAGATCTCTGTAAAATTAAAAGTAATGCAATGTATGTAAATGTAAATATTTGGATAAATAAATGAATTGAATTGAATTTAATGTATTTGTACAGTATGTTATTTTCATACATTTTAAATCTATATTTCAAGAGCTTATATTACTATAATATTTACCTTTGATTTGAAATTACGTAAACTAACCTGACTTAAATATTTAGAATAAATTTTATTTGCAAAGGACAAAATGTCAAGTAAAAACCTTTAATTAATTATTTTATGCTAATATAAAACCTAATGTAAACCTAACCTAAATCTTAACTAACGTCTATTAACTTAAATGATCTTAATACTAAATCTTAATATACTATATCACTCTTATAAGCGGATTTTCGGAATTGTAAAACACAAATTCTATTTTACATAACTAGAGATTTGATCCACAATATTTTTATTTTTCTTTTTACAATAAATACAGTTTCTCTGGCCAATAGTTTATCAGAAGAATAAATTTTTGAAATAAAAATTCACTTGTTGCAACAGTTATAAAAAAAAAAAAAAAGGGAAAACACAAAAAACAATTCGACAAAAAATGTAACCTCAATTTGATGTCATAATTTACAAGGTTTCATTATTTTTAATTTTAACTAATTGATATTATGATTTTGTAAACAACAATTGTTTCGGACAGTTTATCCCGGAAATGTAAACAGATAAGGGTTATAATATACATGACATATTTAATTGTTGTTCATTAGTTCGAGCAACAAAAAATATAAAGCCAATTTGAATAAATAAAAATTTTTAAATTATTAAAAAAATTAATATTAAATTTACAAAAAAAAACAATTTTATTTTTTTCCAATTGGTTTGAGGGTTTTCTGCAGAAGTTTTCTAAGGTTATGTAGTGGGTTTCCAACAGTTTGAGTCTCAGTCTTGAATGACTTAGTCAGTCTCTTACAACATGTGTGGAGGTTTCTTCCTCTTCCAGACAGTGTCTAGTATAGGTACGCTAGACTACACATGTGCTTATTCATGTGGTTATTTGCAATAAGTATGGCCACCATCTTCCTGCAACTATTGAGAGTTAGCCGGAACCTTATTATTTTGATTTTTATTTTAGTGCATATGTTTTGGAGACTCTGTAGCCTTAAATATGCTCCCAGAGAAGGTTTGTGTTCCCCTTTTTTTTTTTAATATAAATTTTATTTTTCCCACTATTTTTAAATTTATTTCTAATTTTATTAACATCTAAGCAATTTTTTCGTTTTTATGTTAATTATACGCAAAATTTCAGGAATTTTTTATATTATGTAAAAAACTTTACAAAATTTTTTTTGACTTTGAATTATATTATTGGAAAAGTAGGAAGTAAAAACCAATAGTTATTTATTAAAAACCTAGCCTAACTTAGTCTATCTTAATCTAACTAAAACTGCTTAACCTAATTAAAAAAATAATGTATATTATACTATGTGCTAATTATAATCAGAGTTTTCCAACAATCAAAAGTTTGCTTTAATTAGTTTGTCTTTATCTGTCTTTATATAATGTTGCCCGGGTTATATGGCAGTAATGGTATAATAGACGGTATAGTATAGTATACGGTTTTAAATATAACCTTTTTTTATCTAAATAGATAAAATACTCAGGAGCCATGAAGCCCGCGAGCAAGATCTTTTTGATGTACTCCTCATTGTGGTAGAATATAATATGCGATATTAAACCATTTTCCGGAGTGTTTTGTGCTTTATCATAATATCTTCGAATTAATTTTATATTAAAATTATCGATTCTATAATTATGTTTGCTCCCTTGTACAAGTATTTATTAGACTAGTAATGCTTGTATTCGGAATTGGGCTTTCTATATATATTAGTACAAACTCTTATGCACTTTCTTTCAAATTTTCGCAGAGTTTCCATTAAGCTCGCACTGATGTTGTACCACATTGGTACACCATATACAAGCGTTGGTCTTATTAACGTTTGGTAACATATAATTTTAACTCTTTTACTAATAGTTTTGTTGTAAAAAAATTTTTTTGAAGCCATGAAAGCTTTGTTACCTTTCAATATACTATATTTGACTTGCTCAATATAATTTAAGTTACGATGTAATTGTACTACTAGGTATTTAACTACTTTTTTATTAGTTAAGATTTTCTGCGGATTTGATTTCAAATTCAAATTTTATTTTTAATTTTAAAAAAATTGTCTCGCATTTGTTGATGTTAATTTTCAGCAGCCAAACTTTGCAATAGCACCGAGTAATATTAAACATTTTTTGTACTTTTTCGTTTGATGTAATCTACTGAACTACCAGCAGAAAAGAATATGATGTCATCGGCAAAGGCCAATGCATAATTATTTCCTCTAACCCGGTCTAGTGAGGACAATAATTCTGATAAATACATTGAGAACAGTATGGATGCATTAACTGTACCTTGTAAGAGGCCATTAATTATCTATCGTGAAAATTTTTTTTTGATTATCATTTGGGTTTTTTATAAAAAATTTATTTTTGTAAATCATATCAATTATGATTGCTACTAGGTATTTTGGTACTTTAAATTTTAAAAGTTTATATATTACCCCATCTAACCATACTGTGTTAAAAGCTTTTTCCAAATCTATCAGGTTTGTTTCCCTCTTAATTATGTGTTTTTTATCGATAGTTTAATATTACCAATAGATATACCAACTGCCAGTACCGGGCCATAAATGTAGCCCGCCCATGATCTTCCTAGTTCGTCAGCTTCCTCATTTCCAGACAGGTTAATATTAGCCGGTATCCAGATCAGTTTTACCTTATTTCGGAGCCATATGAGGTTTAGCACTTTCTAACGTTCTCCCAGCAATCTAGATTTGATGAGGTTACTTTTAAGAGCTTTAAAGGCAGCCTGACTGTCACTAAAGATTCTAATGACTTTATTAGACCATAATTTTGCTCTTTTATTATATTCACTGCAGCGTTTTCTAAATTCTAAGATTAAAAATACTTTAATTTATTTTTATTTATTTCAATCGATGATTTGAATTTAATATTCGCTTTAAAAATCAACTTATCACCACCTCTTATGAACTTCAAAAGTTCCCAAACAAAAAACAAAAATGTTAATTGAGCTGCTCTGGAAATTTTCATGATTTTTTTCTTTAAATCTTCAAAACACTCAGTTTTATAAAAAAAATTATTGCTGACTGAGAAAATTTTAGAATTAAATTTTATTTCCATAAATGTTTTAACGTTAAATCAATAATTGTAATTATAAAATTGTAAATTTTATAAAAATAAAATCAATTTAGAATAACAAAAATGTTATAAAAAAAAAATAATGAAATACTTGAAAATATTTTGAAAAACGAAACAGAGTATATGAAAGATGCAATTGAAAATATTTCGCAAATTCAAAAATTTTTCTTTTATTAAAAAAATGAAAAATTTAATTTCTTATTAAAAGACCTTAAATTAAAAACATTCTTTCTGATTTTCATGATAATGTAACTCAATTAACTTCTTTTGATAAATAAATGCTTGACAGGATAGCTGATATTGCAAGTCCGTTCATATAAAATTCAACAGAAAAAATTTTGTTTGTGTTTTCTATTTTTTTTTTTTTTGTTTTCAACATAACAGCAATTTATTTGTTTCCATTGGATGACAAATTTTACAACAAAAAGGATCATATTTTAAAATTTAATTCTTTTTTTGACAAAATACATAAAATACTTTAACTTCAATTATACATCTAAAATACTTTCATAGTATATACATCATAGATCTATTTAACGACAACATGTGTTCAACGATTACAATATTTTACAAGCCAGAGATATAAATGTTGTAAAAAAAAAAAATAAATAGAAATAATTTCATTATAAAGAAAAGAAAAACTTAATTGTAACTGCATAAAATTTAGTTACTGAATTTTAGTAACATTTTCCTAATAAACGTACAGACAACTACAGAAACTGGGAAAATTTGTCATATCATCAGACTAAGCATATTATTCCAATTTTTGACGATAACAAAACGACAATTAGGTAAAAACACATGTTTATACCCTACGATAAATTTGCCCTTGGTATATAATTAACAGGTAATTTTCGAACTCAACAGAATGTAAAGTATTGTTGCTGAATTTCTGACCATATATAAATATGTTTAATTATGTTTAACTAAATTTAATTATTTCTATTGTATATATTGATATTTAATAGCTATAAGTTTGTATTTTATTTTATAATTTTTAAATTTTTTGCGTTACATTTTTCTTTACTTTATTACTTTAATACTGAATTTTTAATTTTTATTTTTGTATTCCTGTAATTGTATTTTGTATTTTGTATTACTTTTAGCTCTGAATTATCAACCTAATATTGTTTAATTATATAATTTAATTATTTCTACTCATATTATTTCATTCATCACATATTCTCAGGAATATCAGAATGATCTTACATTTATGTAATTTTACCATTATTGTTTTGGAAATTTTTTAATTTAATTTATGATAATGTACTAAGGTATGTAATATGTAAAATGGTATAATAAATAAATGAATTTTAAAAACTAACTAACTACTAAACTACTAATTACTAAACTATTAAACATATACAATAAAATTACATTAGACCAGTGTTGTTCCTTTACGCGTAAATTTTAATTGTCTACACTTTGAAGTAGGCTTTAGTGTAAAACAAGCAATTTACTGTAGACAACGTAAACTATACTGTATAGAATAAAAACAATTTCAACTATGATGTAAGTAAACAATAATTATTTTTCCATTTCGCTTAATTTCAAGAACTTTATTTAAAAAAAATCAGCCACCGTATTTAAATAAGGTTCCTAAAGTGGGAAAACCCTGTCATCAACTTGGCTTAATAAAGCATATAAAAATGTATCATGTCGTCAGCTAAGATTATTATGAGTTAAGAAACACTTTTATTTATTGATGGGTGGAAAAATTGTTCAATCAATAATAAAACGATTGATTCAATGTTGCATATACACTGCCATCAGAGATCAAGCTTTTTTTACATGCTTAACAGTACATGCGAAACAGCTGAGAAATTATTTGAAATTGTTGTGGAGTCTGTTGATATTGCAAAGGATCTGGATTCATACCGCTGTTTATGATATTGTTTTAAAAATTGATTGTGAGCACTTCATAGTAACTGTAACAGGCTACGCCGGCAATCTATTTGCAAAAGATGTTTTGAATAAAAAATTAATGGATTAAATGACATCTATTTTAAAAGAATTTAAACAAGTTGATTTTGAAAATTTTGTGGGTTGATTAAGGTAGAATTGGTATTAAACCATGTGATCTTGGAATGGTCGAATCAATATATAAAAAATTTGATAAATTCGTAGAACATAATGTTAAAGAAAATATAAAGCTTTTTATACCAATTATGTGAATTTATTAATATTTGTCAATCGTAGGAGTGTTTCAACAAACTGAGGATCTGCATGATTCGGATTAAATTTATGTTACACATTTTATAATAAATATATAAAATCACACTTGTAACTCGCCATAAATGACGGAAGCTAAAAAAAATTCTAGCTTTTTCTTTACTTCATTAGAGTTTTCATTTTAAATTTATGTGATTGTGGGTCCCTGGTTCCACAATATTTATTTGCTCTTCTTTGTTTACTTTTATTTATTTTTAATATTTCATGCACTTTAAGTAGCGAAATTTATTTATTTTATGTTAAAAAAAACAAATAAAAGCAATTTGTGTATGTATTGGAGCGTTCCGTCGAATCGACAGATATATGTAGGAAACTATAAATTATATAATAATATAATTATGCTTTTTTTTGTAAAAAAAAAACCAGTATTTTCATTTAATTTAATTGTAATTCATTATTATTTAATTGTAAACATTGTCTACGCAATGAAGTAGACATAATTATATTGTCTACAAAGTATTGTCGACGTGTAGAAAATAACGTAATCTACATAATGTAGTTTACACGGCACAACACTGCATTAGACTGACTTTGATATAGAATGCAACCAATATGAATATTTTTCTAGCCCATATCGCAACTTATTCATTTATTAAAGAAGTTTGCGTTGAAATAGACAGGATTTCAGATAAGTGACAGGTAAGTTCAAATACTTGTAACTGAAAAATCCCATATGGAAAACTGTTTGCAAATGTTTTTTTTTTTGAGCAGAGCTAAATTTAAAATATTCAAGAAAATATTAGGTATGTTCAACTCTTAGAAGTGATTGGGTCTGGCTAGATTTGAATAACTGAGCCACTATATCTTTGATAACTTATAAGTAATTTTTATTATATTTTCATATAACCAACAGATACATCAAGCCATAAGAATAGTAAAAAAGTACATCGGTTGCAGAAAACAGCTTAGCTTAGTTGCCAACAAAAATCAGTTTGTGGTAAAATAAAACATTATCATTATACTTGCCAAATTAATTAACTACAAAAAGATTCTTTAATTCCAAACAACACGAACCATATAATAAGTGAATTATTTGAGAAAAAATGCAATCTTTTGTTAAAATTCTTTTAAGTTATTTCTATAGATTTCTATATATTATTATAGTTCTTATAAGTCATTTAAGTAACTCTTTTAAGTAACTTTAAATAATACAATATAAATTATTATTTTATAAAAAAAAAAATAGTTGAAGAAAAATACATTACCCTTATTAAATTTAATTAAACCAGTTACAAAATAAATAAAAATAAAATCAAAACCCTAATGTCATCCTCACAAGTTTACCAAAACCAGTAAAAAAAAAATGTTTGTACGAATTTTACAAAATTTCAATTTTTCCATGGTTGTTCTAATTTTTTAATTATAAATGGCAAAAAGTTAGTTATTTTTCAAAGGACAATATCATATAAAGAAAAGAAGAACCGTTAAAATAAGTTAATTAAAAAAATTATTTTCCTTTGTGAACACTTAGAAAATTATCACATGACTGAGTGATTATAAAATTACCTTTGGTCATTTTTTATTTTACTTTTAATTATTTTATTTTGTAAAAAGAATAACAGTTATTTAAGCTAAACAGGTAATGAAGCTTTTAATTAAATTTAATATAAAAAAAATACGTCATGTTATCGTGTAAACTAAAAATTACCTGTAAGTAATTTTTAATACAGTAATAATTATTCTGATACATGGAGTATAAAACTAGTAAAACAAAACTGTCGAATAGAAATTCTAACATAAAAATATTAAAAACATGTGAATTAATTTTAAAGTTCACACTAGCGTAAATGTTAGTTGTTTTGAAGAAATTTAATCGAGGAACACCAAAGGCTGCAAATTGTATGGTAGAAATACCAAGATAATTCAAAACTAGTTGTGAAAATGTTCTCCAAACCGCATTGTTGAATCACACTACGCTTTAAGGATCCCCAAAAAGAACGATTTTTACAAATTTGATTTGCGAAAATTCAAAATTAATATTAACGAACTGTAACTACTCTTTCCTTTTTTTTCAAGGTAACACAGTAAAAGGGTTTCTGTAACCCAAATTTTGGCTGGCAATATAATAAAACATAAAATAATTCCAGTAAATAAACTCTAAAGTACCCAGGAGGTATACTCTAGAATACCTTCTTTGTTTGTCTATGGTTTCAACTTCGGACAGCTTTTGACATCTGGGTACATAATTTCTAAATAATATAAGAGATAGGACATTTCATAAAATAAAAGTCAATAAAAATAGGATAACTCAATAGCAGAGGTACAATCTAAAACTATTATATGTATTCAACTTTAGGTCCATAAAATCTTGCTAGAGCAGTATAACCTACTAACAAAAGTCATGCGTAGAACACTTATGCCATTTATTTAAATATTAAATATTTATTTTGTTATAAAATAGACACCCTTTTTTAGCAAAAGTTATTCTTTATCGTAAGAGTAAAATTTGTACAATTATTGTTAGAGTCGAGTCTTGTACTAATTTTTCAATTATCCCTAAGACTTTTTCCAGTACAAAACACTGAAGAAGTCTGCAAGTAGTAGACGAAATACGCATATCTGTTTGATTACCATATTTAGTAAAGTTAAATGGAATATTCCACTATTTTAAACCAAAATTTCCCCTTTAATTTTATTAAATATACTAATCAAACAAATCTAATCTACAATCAGATATTAAAGTCAGTCTGAGCATACTGTATTCAAATATGGAGTTGTGCTAAACAACTACATATTCAAATTATCGAAACGTTCCAAAATAAAGTATTGCAAAACATTGTTAATATGCCCCCTGGTTTTTTCACAATGCTGATATTCATAGAAGCTTCGGGATCCCTTTCGTAAAAGACGAAATAAAAAAATTAGCTATAGGCCATAAAACTCGTCTTTCTCAACATGTCAATGTCGAGGTTTCACGTTTAGAAGACTTAAAACTTTATTAGAAAAACGGAAACGGACGGAACCGTTCGAACTGTGTTTGAAAAAAATCTTTTATTTCTCAATAGTTCCTAATGGGATTTTAATTGATTAAAGATATCTGAAATAATAGAGCCAAAATTGTATTATTGGTAAGTTTTAAAGGTTAGTTTCATTTTTAAGAAAAGGACAGTAGTTCTTAGTGCATTAAAGTCAGCACAGTATTTCACTTCGTTCTTCCCCGGCACATAGAACAGAAGCAGAAGACTCTTTTTCAGATGATTTTTTTTATCTGGAAAAAAAAAAAATTAACTTTAATTATTTACAATCTATATTAAGTATAAATGTAATAAGCTAATATTTATTATGTAATTTATGTATTTTGACTGGTAACAGTCCGATCCATCGGACAACCTTGGCCAACCAAGGGCAACCTTGGATGAATTTACTATACCATTGGTTACCATATCTTTCTTGTTTCTGATGTCTTATAAATCACAAGGAATTCTGCGTATTAGTCTAATTAGTCTGACCTCCAGCTGTCATTAGGTTGAGGGCTAAATTATTTGAATGAGCTTTGAGACTGAAGCTGGTCCTATATTTAGCTATTACACTCGTGACAGATTCAATATTTAGGCCGTGTTCGATGACTTTATTTCACACAAATCAAGGGGAGTTTACGAATAACCTTCACATCCTACTTTCAAGTTTTTGTATGATGTTGATGTTAGTTTTTGTTGCAAAGCTGAATTTCACAAGTCCAAATATGTTTTATTATGACTTTATCAATTAATATCTTATGATAACTGTGTATTCTACATACTTCTAAAGTACATACAAAGTAAAGCCAGTACATACTTCTAAATTTGATAGTAAACTATTTCATTTAGCTTAGTCTAAATATTTTACATCATTTTTTTGTAGGATGATTTTATTATTTAAAATGCGTTGAGGACTTTGATAATTAAAGAAAAAATCCGCTACACCTGCAATCTAAATAAAATGTTTAAAAAAATCATAAGATACATTGAGGAATGGAAATCCAAGCACCAACATAAGAAAAATTTTTTAAGTCAGAAATTGGAGGAGATGGAAAGTGAAAATGGACTTGGCACGTTCCTAGAACGCAAAATAACATGCATTGTAAAAATTTTAATTTAAGGCAGGCCAAACAATACTACACCTTTAAATATAATTTCCCACAAAGGGCAAAAAAAAACCTAAAATGAAGATATAGCAAAAAAATCAATCAAAAAAGTGCGGTAGTCATCAAAAAATTATAACAATTGAACATAAACATGCAAAACAACACAATTTAGGCTAGAGAAGAAAAACCAAAAATTAAAATTAATTAATCGATAACAATGACAGGCTATATTGAAAAATGTCTCACAAATAACAAAAAAAATATATTTTCGCAATTGGAAAATATTTGTAATGTATAATAAACAAAATTAATTTAAAATGGTTACGTTTATCCAAATATTTAATTGTAATGAATGAATAATTCCAATTGAATGTATTTAATTCTTTCTTTTATTCATAAATACATATTATACAAAACAATGTTACATTATAAATAAAAAAAAACCCATTATCAAAAATCACATTTTTTAATAAAAAAATTTTAATTATGAAATTTTTCATTTCTTATTCTAATAAATAAAGTCTTATAAAAATGTCATGAATTGGATTGGATTAATAATTATGTAATGAAATGGATTTTTAATTATATTTCCAAAATAATGCAAATTTACAAATGCCAAAATGGAAATGAATAATTTATAATTATTATATTAAAATTAAATTTCTAGCTTCTTTCTGAATATAACTGCAAAGCAGTTTTGTTCTATTCGCAATATTTTCGTATAAATTAAAATCTTAATAAAAAAATGTGTTCAGTAATATGTTTTGTAATTCTAATATAATTGTAAATATTCTGTTATAAATGTAACCAAATTTTTAGATTAATTTAAAGATTAATCATTTGACTTCATTGATTACCAACCAAACCAAAAACTTTTTAACTTTGCAGGACCTTTGATTATTTGATTCAGTGTGGGTATTAGTATTCAATGCAACGGCAGCTAGGTAATATTTTTGTATCTTTATCGTTAATTAAGACATCATATCTGAGACTAAGAATTATTATAGGGTTTTCGTTTGGTAAGTTATCAGGTAATTGCGGCAAATCTGAGTTAGCAGATGAAACTTTCAATATTTCACTCTTAATTGATAGTATTTGTTCAACCAAATGATTATGAAAATATTATAGATCAAATTAGATAGCTTCTATAGCATTACGGTTATTAGTATACACATTACTGTATCTAAACTACCATTATCATATACACTATAACAACAATTTATACCATTATTACTAGATCCAAAGGTCATAATGTTTATTGCTGTTATGGTTATCATCACAATATCGCAGTTAATTTTTAGTATAATTTCTACATCATAACCAGCTAAAATTACTCTTAAAAATCAAATAAAAATCAATTCATTATTCCTTTACAGTTTCGGTTTTCATTATTTTTTCTATAACTTTATATAATAAATAGTATTCTATTTATTATATTTAATAATCTAAACTTTCAGGACAACACAGTAGTTCAGAACAGGTAATTGGGAAAATAAAAATTAATAAATTTTATTATAAAAAAGTTCTTGCAAGTACTTAGTTTTCAAAAATAAATGACAGTAATATATTATTTAAATACTTAAAAACTTAAAAATTGCATTACTTAATAGGTTTTCGTTTTTTATAATTTAAAATTTTAATTGTTTTTTGATTTAATTTATTATATATTCTTAAAACTTTTAAGTAAATTTATTTGTTAGAAAATTACTTTTTAAATTTTAATTTCTATCCATTTCTATGTATTTTCGTAGATAGATAGACAGGATGAATTCCCAACACATGCATGTATTGAATGTACATACTTTAAAATTTTATTTGATTTTTAATTTGAAAAAAAAAAAATAACAAAAATTAATAAACTTAAAACGAAAAAAAAAAAGATATTCTTTTAAAGTCTCTTCTGTTGCCACAAAGAACTTCCATCTGCTTGACTTTTGAAGAGAAGTGCATTTCTTAAAATAAAATACATAAAATATTGAATTTATTTTTTATATTATTGTGACAATTTTAAAATGATTGTATGTCAGAATGGTCGAATATAAAAGTATCAGTTAAGTGGAAATAAATAAAAGTCTGGGACATTCCTGTTTTTTTTTTTTTTTTTACAAATAATATACAGTTCACAACAAAATTATTTGCACAATGAAAATAATTTGAATAAGAAACTGTTATTTTTAATCACTGTCACTACCTGTAACTGTTCCTCTTATAAACATTAATAAGAATAAATAACACTGAACGCAAATTAACTGGATATAAAGTTTTTATTAATTTGTTTTAGCGATGTGCTAATACTTAATTTAAATGAAGCTATTTTATTAAGTATCACAAATTGCAAATTAACTAAAATTGATTTTGGTAAATTTCCTTAATTAAAATTAAATTTATGTTCATCAATATATTTTTGAAAAAAAATGGCATAAATACTCAAAATATCCAAAAATATTTTTAGTATTCAATAAAAAATATATTTAAAAAATGGTCAGTACCCAAAAATTTTATATTATATATTGATAAAATATTATATACATATTATCAACATTATTAAGCATCTTTTTCTTTTTCTAAAATTTTGCATTTCTCAAAATTTGGAATGTTTTATATACTCTCTAAACCAAATTCGACTAGAATGAGGATTATTGTAACTAGAATGAGCAACTAGATTGAAGCAACTAGGTTATCCAGTCAAAATCTAGTTATGGAATTTTGTCTAGATTACTAGTTATGAGATAAAACTTAAAATCTAATATCTATCTAGCTAGAAAATCTACGTTTATAAAAGATGTAACTAGAATACAGTAAAATAATTTTAAACTAGAAATCAGTGTAACAAACTAGTATCTAGTTAATTCATTTAAATAATAAATCCAGTTACAAAAACTAGTTGTAACAGTTAAAACTACTTCATTTTGAAACTAGAAATCGGCTTGATACACTAGTACCTAGGGAAATAATTTAATCTCATAATCTAGTTTCCGTAACTAGGTGTATCAAATGAAACTACTAGAAAAGAAATAAAATTTTTAGAACTAGAAATCAGTTTAACAAACTAGATTAAGTTTAGTCAAATTCATTTATTTATAATATATTTATAAATGTATAATGTTATAAATTCTTTATTATTATTTTTATTTAACTAAGTAACAAAAGAATGTGCTTATTTAATAAAATTGCACTGACTTATAAATTAATCAAAAAATACTAAACAAATCATATCAAACATTCAATACATATTTTATTTAAAAAAATGCAAATTCCAAAATCAAATTAATAATATTATTTAACAAAATTATAAAAAATGGAAACTTTATTCTTAAAATTATAATACAATGTTGAATTGAAACATAGTGTTTTATACTTTAATTAATAATGTATATTTTGTTTTTCAATATCGATATTTTGGAATCAACATACTTCTTTAATCAGCATTAATATTACTTTTAAAATATCGATATTTACAAAATATACATATATAATATATATATATATATACATAATTTCCTTTCATTATCTTTTTTATCTTTTATTCGATACACCCTTAAAAACATATTTAATTATAAAAGGATGGTGTTTTGTTACAAAGACAGTACGAAAAAAGTTAATTTCAGTATAATTACTAGATTCTATATAAGATTTGCTAGATTCTGGTATATCTTTGCTAGATTCTAGTGTATTTAACTAGAATCCAAAATTTAAATTTTGTTGTAAGACTTTTTGTTTTACTGGATTTCAGTTTTAAAATTTAATTTCTAGAAACTAGTTTAATATAGTTATGCCAACTTGAACCAGAAGCAATAACGCAAACTAGAAACAAGTACTTATAAAATATTTATTGAAAATTTTACTAGAAATATAGCTGCATTAACTTTTTTTCTCTCCGTATCTAGTTTGGAATTTTAAAATCTATTTAGAGCAAATGATAAATCCATTAAAATTGAGATAACTAGATTAAAACTAGGGAATCTAGCCAAATTTGATTTAGAGAGTATGTACATTAAAAAGAACAAATAATTTAAAATCATAGTTTTTAAAAATATATTTTTCCAGTTACCAAAATAACAATAAATATTATTATTTTACTTTTCCCAAATATTATTGATAATTTAATTTTAAGTAGCTAGCAGGGATGGCAAATAGGATTTTTTCTAAGTGCCAAAATAAAATAAATTGAAATGCCATTTTTTTTTCGCGTGCTAAAAATAATAATTTTATTGATTACATATAGAGTACAGATGGAGTACAATATCAGCGTTAATTTGGTAAAATTTATTCAAGAAATGAAAAAATAAATTATAAATTTTAATAAAATATAATTAAATTTTGTTAGAAGTCTTTGCTTCATGTTACTTGCAAGATTTTTAATATCAGGCTTGTATGTTGTCGATTGTAAGGTAATGCATACAGCTGAGTCTTCATCTGTCAATCTGTTACTACTATTTGACATTACATGATTTAATACAGAAAAAATTTTTCACAAGAGTAAGTAGAAGAGAAAATGGTTAACAATGCTTTTGCTAATATTTAAACAGAAGCAAAAGCATCTGGCATACTATTCCACACTTCTAATATTGAATTTTCAATGCGGCTTCTAACTCACCAATGCGGTTTCTGACTCCGTGGCATTTCAATTCTGACTCTCCATCCTGTAACATTCGATTAAGTTCCAATTTTTCAATATGTTTTCGCATATCCACAAATTTCTGTCCAAATTGCCCAAATTGGATTGGTCCGTCTGCATTTCTAAATTTTTTAATTCCATCCAGTCAATAAGAATGTTATCGAAATCCTGTATGTCGAATAAATCCGGATAATTTACAATCTTCAATAGTTATCAATTCTTTTGAAATCTTTAAATCTATTTGAAAAGTTATTCTTTAATAAGATCGAGAGTTTTAAAAAATTCGTAGGTGAAATTTCAATCAGTTTTTTCGAAAATTGTTCATTCATCCAAAAAAAATTTAAGTTTTGGAAAATTATTTAGTTAATATCTCTAGCAAAAATATCTAATTTAATTTCAAACCCCTTTATTAGTCCAAACATAACTTCAATTGTATTTCCACGCCTTTGCAATTTTCTATTAAGAACATTTAAATGTAGTTTTTATAAAAACTTGTTTTCTATCGTTAGAGTAAAATTTTTGTAGAATAGTTGAAAATAGTCGAATATTTTCCTTTTAATTTTACTGATATGCTTATCATACAGATACGCGTATTTCGTCTGCAAACTTTTGCTTCAGAAGTTTTTGTTTTTTTATTGGTAGCAAATATTATTTTTTTTTGTATTTAACACCAATTTTATTGTAATTAATAAACCACACTAGAAGAACTTTAATTTAACATTAAAATCTCATATTAAATAAATCACCATACATACTACATATATATATACAACTTAATGCAGAGTCAACAAAATGAAAAGTTTTTTTTTAAATAAAATGTAACTACTCTAGTCGTTGAGCAAACGTGTATTGGAGAAATATTTTTAAAAAATTAGAAATATATTTTAAATAATAGTTTATTAGAACTTTTATTATTGGTATAGCTTAAATTTCTTGGCGTGCCGGGAAAATTTTCTTGGGTGCCAACTTTGGCATCCGTGCCATATAATTTCCAACGCTAACTGGCTAAGTATCAATGCTTTTGATTTTAGTAAATATTTTGTAATTTTATGAGTTTATTGTGGCATATCATTTTTGATACTGTGGATACATCCATTCACCTACCCTTTCAAATAAACTTTCAATCCAATCCATAGATTTGCTAATCACACCACTGTAATAGCATCATATTATTTTCTTAAAAAAAATAATGCTACAGCTTCTCCAGTCAACTTCAAAAGAACAATGATGGCCAATGCCCTCAATCATGAATTAAGCAAAATTACCGACTAGGGTAAAGAAAACAGAGTCAAGTTTAACACTTCAAAAACTAAAAGCTGTCTTGTTACTAACAGCATTCGAACCCATCCTGCCAATATTTCAAATTAAAGATATACAGCGACTCAAATACCTGAACTTTCTCGGAATGCGAGTGAATCTAAATATGCTCCCGAATGAGTATATTTTCGATATTGCGAAAAGTGTCGCCAAATAATTGAGCTTTTTGAATCGTTGCAAAACTTATTTTTCACCTCGTGATCTGTCAAAAATCTATAAAGCATATTATATGACCTGACGTAAAGTGTAACTTACATTTATAGCCAGGTGCCCCAAAACTACTTTAAATTTTTTGGACATATAGGCGACATAAATGTGAACTCATCTCTCATACCACTTGTCATCGTCGAATTGCTGGAGCAATTACTCTATTTTATATATATATCTACTTGGCTCTTGTTTCGAGGAATTAAAATAACTGTTTCTTCCTCTCAAGCAATTTCATCGCATAACAGAAGAGGTAGGTAGCAAGTGAACACCTTTTCACAATGGAAATTCTGAGATAGTTTCAGTTCGCTTATGGAAATTCTTTTAAAGTTAGAACATCTCAATTGTGGAATCGCGTCGTAATCGAAGCATTCCCAATAAAAGAAGGGAATGTTATTTATGATTTACAGAGGTTTTGGACGAGTATTAACAACATTGTTCGCTCTTTCCCACAAAACTTTTCTTCTTTCTTTTTCTTTCTTTTGCTTTAACTATCTTTTATTTTTTCAATTAGACAACGGTGCGCAAGTACTCAAAGGTTCACAACCTAAGTTTTGGCTAAATATAAAAAGAGGACTCATTTAAGAGATGATATAAATAGTTTTGTTACTCTAAATGAAAACAATTTCGTAACATATTTATTGTTGTAACCTTCTAACTGTAAATATTTTATAAGATTTTCCTTCAGCAAACTGCATTACTATGATTAATAATACATGGTTCAATTTTGAGTTCGATTCAATATTATTCTGTCATAGTTTTTTACATTTAATTATTATAAAAAGTAAATTATTTTTTACGCGCAAATAATTTTGTCATTGACTGTATCTGATCGAATATTGTATTGATGGGGACTCTTTAAAACTTAAAAATTTTATTTTAAAAGTGAATTGGAAATATTTTTCAAATACTTTTATTTCAAGATGAAGCTAAAAGCATCTTGTTTTTTTTTTTGGAAAATTGAATTTTTGGGAGTATTTAAGTTCAATGTTGGAACATATAAATTTAAACCGTTCCGTTTCAACATTAAATATTTTTTTTTTAATTATTCTAACGAATAAAATGTGTATTATATTATATCCGAGTTTGTATTTTGATAGAAGACTCATGTAATCACCTTATTTAAAATGAAATAAGCATGGACTAAATATCCTATTCAAAAGTTTGTGTTTCATTTTTTAAATTTTTTAATCTAATTATTTGTAAGCGGCCTAATTCAGTCAAGTGGTTTCAAGGGTATTTGACATTGTGGCAATGTTTTAACTAAGACTGGTTCTACTCCTACTGGTCCACCTTCTCAATTGTTATCATGATCAGTGAACAAGATTGATTTTGGAAAACCATCCAGAATCTGAAATTGTTTCAGCCGGGGACTTTAACGTCCATAATATCAATTGGCTCAAATAATTTAGTCGCAATACTCCCGAAGGCACGCAATTTGAACTTTTTTATAATATTCATAATTTTTCTCAATTTGTTAAAAATCAAACAAGAACCACGGACTAGATTGGCGATCAAATGAATCTCTTAGACCAATTTCTTGCCTCTCATCCAGAGAAATATTCCACCTCCGTTAATTCTGGACTTGGCAAATCTGACTATAGTCTTGTAAATGTCAGTTTCTTTACAACCACATTGACCAAGCAAAATATACCTCCCAAAAGATTGATCTGACATTATAATCGAGCCAACTGGAATGGTCTATACAATTTTTCCTACAAGCTTTGATTGGTCTTTCTGTTTCCAACATAAAAGTGTCGACTTTGCTACCGACGTTCCTAGCAAAACGATTCAGATATATATAAAATATTTTATTCCCAACTCGTTAATAAGTGTAAAAACATCATCCACCAACCAACGTTGTGGTTCAACGACGTCTATAGGAAAGCTATTAAAGAAAAAGAAGTGCCATTTACAAATCTCAAAACTAATGAGTCAGAGGTCATGGAAGAATTACAACATCGTCAGGAATAAATGTAAAAATGTCATTAACCAGAAGAAGTTCTTAGATACTCAAAGGTTGAGACAAAAAATCTTATATTTCCCTAACACTAGCAGAACCTTTTGGTCCTTTGATAAAAACATCATGCATAATTTTTTGCAAATCTTCATTTCCGCCACTAATAGACAAGGACAAAATAATATCAGATTCGGTTGGAAAATCAAATTTATTCGCTAAATTGTTTTCTGCTAATTTCACACTTCTCCCAACGACTAAAATCAACCTTCAGTTCCTATAAGTAACTTCTTCTTCGGAAAAGTCTACTTCAGAACTCGTGCCGTTGTTAAAGTACTTAAGAATCTGAATATCAGGATGTCTACCGGTCCCGATGGCATCCCTGCTATGGTTCTAAGACAAACAGCCTTCGATATTTCAAAACCATTGAGCAACTTATTCCATTTATCCCACTCTACAGGTATAGAAGATTGGGCATATTAACCCAATTCCCAAAAAGCGATCCCTCTAACTACAGACTTATAACTATAATATAAACCCCGCTCCAAAGTGATTGAGATATTAATTAACAAAAAGCTGATCAAATACCTAGACCAAGGATAATGTCCACGATAGCAATATGGATTTAGATCCCACCGGTCCACTGGTGATTTAATGACATATCTTAACGAGAGAAGCTAAATTAGTATCTGCTAAATTAATATCGAACACAGTTCGGATGGTGAAAATATTATGGCTCTGGACATTTCTAAAGCTTTCGATCGAGTGAAATATTAACAAAATGTTCAGCTATAAGTCTAGGTTCTTCTTCTCTCAAATGGATAGAAAGTTTCCTTCCGAATCGTACGATTCAAGTCTTCATTGATTGATTTAAGTTCTATCAATTTCCAATAAGCGCTATAGTGTTCCCAAGGTTCCCAAATAACTTCTCTCACCTACTGCAATCCTTATATTTATAAATGATTTTCTCCAAACCACTTTCAATCCAATCCACAGCTTTGCAGATGACAACACACCTTCCACGATTTTCATAAGAAACCTGCAGATACATCTATCACTGTATCAACCAAAAGTAATGTCATGAGTAAAAAATTAAACAAAAAAATGCAAAAAGGACAAAAAGGTGTTCATTAGATTTTTGTATAATAAGTGGTTTTAAAGTATTTGACAGTTCATTTTCATTGTCCAAAACTGTTCTGTCCGATTCTGTTCTAGATCTACTAAGCAAACTTAATATTTCATAAGCATAATATTTACATCATCAGCCTTGCAACTATTTAACCAGAAATGACACATAACACTTCCGAAATATTAATAAAATATGATTGGTGAAAGATTATTTAACTTTTGATAAATAAACAGATATAGGAATGTGTATGGCATCAAATATCAATGTATTCTAACTGTGGTAAATTGTCAGTTATTTAAATCATAAAAAAAAATAAAAATGAAGTTACAAAATTACATAAATACCTCCAGAGTCTAGGCCAATTTTTTGCATTAAGTACTCGTATAAATTTAATTTTAAACTCGAAAAATAAGAGCTGAAGTGGTAAAAAAAAGTCATATGATAATCCATAGGATATATTCAACTTCCGTTTTCATTTTAGCCGATTTTAATTTTTGTTTTATCTTCAAACAAATAAAGGGAACGGTTGATTTTAGTTATATCACTGCGAACGATATAAATGAACTTGACAGTAAAATAGTAAAACAATGATGTGAATGAAATATTTATGGGTTTATAAGGGTCACACAAACCTGAAAGATCGCAATAATAGTCTTAGTCAGCTTAAAACTGTGATGGCAACTTAAAAATACTCATCTAATTCTGCCCTATAAATCTCTCTAGTTATGATGTTGATTATTTAACATTTCGAAGAATTCCCATATACCAAAATAGTAAATATTTTTTTTAATTGCCCCAAAACTATACTTCAAAATTATCATATTAAAGTTATCAAATCATATAAATTATTCCACAAAAATGTGGCAAACTGAATATTTTAAATAAAAATCATTTTGGCTTTATTATGACTTACTGAATTTTATATAATAAAAAAGAGCAAAAATTTCAAGTTTTATTCATTTTAAGTGCAATTCAATTTTAGAATTATATTTTCATATTTTAAATTCACACTGATTCAATTTACTTCTAAATACACTTACAAAATATACAACCTACATCGAGTAAAAAGCAATTCTTTGAAACCGTAATTCAATTTGCATTCATTACATGCGTTGCATAACACTAACAAAATAAAACTGTTAGTAGCACACTGTTATTGAAAAAAAGTATGAGTGTTATGTTATCTCTCTTTTATTTTGACTTTAAAGTGACTGATGTTAAATCAAATGCAGTACAGAGTTTACGTTGCTTAAAAAACAACAGTAAAACAGATAAAAACAGAACCAAATACAAACAACGTCAATTGTATGCATTATAATGTATGTATATGAGTATGTGAATAAAAAAAATATTCTTTAAAAAAAATTTAGCTTCATAAATGTAGGAACGAGCTTATGAGGAGTTTTGATGTGCTTTTTAAGATCAGTAAATCAGGAACTTTAGGTGAAGGCTTTGGATCTATAATTGAAATCTCATTTGTATGAGTATTGAATAGTACAACGACCAGGCTTGTTTTTTTGGTCAATGTGCAGTAATTTCACAGATTTATACCTATTGTAATCGAAAGTGTCCCTATTAATCTATTTATCAAATGAATATCATAAATAAATTAACATCAGATGAATGAAAGCCAGTATTGGTCTCTTAAACCACCCTATAGTAAATTAGCGATTACTTCTCGATGTTTGAACTAAAAAATTAGCTAAATAAATAACATTAGTATGTCAAACTAAAATTATTAATTATATTAATATTTTTTTGATTCCTCAAATAGACCCCATTAATTGATTAATTTTTATATAATAATAACGATGTACATTTATATTATTTTGTATCTTAAACTACTACTCATTTTACATTGCAGCACACAGAACTTTAAGAAGTAAAAAGAATATTTCCGCCCCACTAAATTGAAAATGATGACTTAGTTATTTTCCGTCGATTGAATAGTACAACGTACAATGATTCATCGAAAGTTATTTAATTTAAAGTGAAAAACTTTTAAAAATCAATAAGCATTACGGAGGGTTTGATCTTTACCACTTATTGGAATATAGGTTATTATTTAAGGTAAATCTTAAGTATTACTTAAACTTTACTATAACTGTTCGAGATTTATATAATATTCTAAATTTGCTTTGTAAGAAGCCACGGGTCATGTTGTTAGCAAAAACAGTACCAACCAGTTTGATTAAACATAAATTCATAAACCTAGTAAATTTGCTAGTTTGAAGAGTTATATTTTTATTTATAAAGAAGATTTTTAGGAGAAATATATAACAGAGTAAGCAAATATCGATACCATAGTGCACACATATGCTAAGTAGCAAAAATGAAATTTTACAGGAGAGCGTTTTGAAAGTTCACAGCAACCCAAAAATGCAATGCAATGCTGTAGATGGACAAAACGTCTTTCATTTTGTTGCATATTATGTACTCTATCGTATTTAATTAAAATGTTAATGTTATATTATTTTGTTAGTTGAAAATTTAGGTAGTTACGAACGTAAATATGTACTTAGCATGTTTTACACTTAACTAAATGTACTTAGCATAATTGTGCGCAAAACAAAACAAACAAAATATCAAGTTCTGTTGTTATAAAATAACATAAAATAAAACTTCAAGTGCGTTTTTACTCAAATAAAAATATAAAGAAAAAAAAAACAGAATTCAATTTTAGGAACTTTAAAAGAAATAATTCACATCCAATAACTTTATAAAAAGTACAAAAATTAAGTAAATTTTAGAAATTTAATACAATCTTAAAGTTAAATAAAATAAGGTAAAAAAAATTATTTTTTTTTGAAATATTTGCCTTCAATTTAAGCGTACTAAAACTACAAAAATAAACTTTAGAATCGCAGCTTGATATAATGTTTTCATAGCAAGTTATGATTGTAATTACGGAAAAAGCAAATTAGCCGAAATTCTAGGAAGTCTTGAGATGAAATTAAGAGATTTGGTAAAAAGTTCGGCTAATTTGCTTTTTCCGTAATTACAATCATAACTTGCTATGAAAACATTATATCAAGCTGCGATTCTAAAGTTTATTATATTTTATATTACAGTAAGAAATTTTATGAAAATATGTATATTTTTAAAAAAATTTTGGAGATTTTTGATTAGATACCTTTGAATTTTTTAATTTACGTATTAAAATGTTTTCACCAATAAAAAATTAGGCACTTTATAAAAAGAAACCCTGTTAAATACAAAAAATATTTGACGTAAAATCGTAGATTAAATCTGAGAAAAAGTCTGAAATGTAAACACTCATCCGACTTTATCTACGATAAAATTCGATTTTGTCCGAGGTGTATACGCTGCCTAAGCATAAATTGGCATATAAAAGTATAATATATAAATGCATAAATCGAAATTGAACTTTTTTTACATGCGAGAAGAGTGATTTCTAACTGAGTGATAGATAACTGATAGGTTCAAATTTTGTTTTCTTCCATAAATAATGTTTGCATTTTATTTTCAATTAAACTAAGCCATATGATTATGTATGTAACAAATGCAAGCCCTATATGACACATGTACGTACATTTGCATATACTTAGTCAGAGAAAGAGAAATAATAAAAGAAAGAGATTAATATGAGAAACCAAATTAAAAACACAAAAAAATATAATGAAAATATAATTGAATAGTAATAGAAAATGATTGAAATATAATGATAATGATTTGTATTGCACACATTTATTTTGTATTCCTTTTTTGTTTTTTTTTTTTGCTTCTTTACACCATAGAAATGTCAATAAATATAGTGAATTTAAAGAGAAACCAAATTTTAACTTAATCAAATATCCATATTCCATTAGTAGTACACAGATATGTAAATTTCACCTTAGTTGAATGCAAAGAATATCTCTAATCTATCGATATTAACAAGAATTATCCCATTTTAAGTAAACCTAATTTTAAAGAAATACCAAACCGAGAAAATATCATTAGTTAAAAGAGATAAAATTTACATTTACTTATCGTATACCAAATTTATTATGAGAGAGAAAAGGTACAAAACAGATGTTTGCCTTTTCCTTCATACTGTAAAATAATTTGGCGTTCTCATTATTCTCCTTTGGATTTGTTTACGTTCCCTCCCATTATTTATATGAGGCAGGCTGGCAAAAAATGTTAGTTCTAATTTTGTTCCCTTATACGATGATTAATTCTGATCTTTTAATTTTAATATTTTCGTTTTAAACATTATTATTTTCGTATATAGCTATTAAAAATATTAAATTATAATTACATTACAATAATATAAAATATTATTAATATTTTTGTCAGTAATAATTTGGAGTTACAAACATTATTATTTTTTATTAATTATATTAGTAAACCTAAATATTTATTATATTGGTATACGATTATAAAATAATACTGAGGACAAATCACAGAATTTCAGAATTTACAAATCACAGAATTTAAAGAATATGATAACGCTGTTTTAGTTAGGTCTCCTAAAAATCTTATGCATAGTTGATACAATTTAGAAAATAATATTGTTAAATATTTCAACGAACATTTTTGTCGAAAATATTTTTCAAAATTATAAATTTTATTTATATAATTTCAGCCAACTTTTTTTGTTACTCTCTTTTGTTTACTATGTTTTTTCTTTTTCTTACACGTAAAATTCTTATTATCGTCTATTTCTGACAATGTTTATCAAATTTGTGTGCAAACAAATGAATACATACATTAGTTCATACTCTTTTTATGGATATACTTTGGTTAAATGGTTATTGAAATGGGTATTTTGTTGAATTGAAGCAAATTGAAACAAACATATAAAGTCCAAGGCAAGTTAATTAAGGCAAATATAATAAGTAGGTAGGATTTGCTTATCCTTTCTTACTCTTTCTATCGTAGCATGTATTAAATCTGCTTCCAAATACGAATGTCCAGTTTGCATGTATTTAAGATCTACAATTTGTAAATTATGTATAGAGGATACAGCATACATTATTCATGTACAAATATTTCCGTTCCTGCTCTGCACACCACAACTATCGTATGTCGCACAATTTCAGGTAATTGACACAAATACTTATAAATAAACAGCTCGTTACTTCATTAATTCCCTTCATGCCATTACATTCATCCCACATAAAACAATATACATCTTTATATGAAACATCAAAAATTGTGAAATTATAAACATTTAATTTTCTTTTGTAGTAAAGCTGGTTATCACCCGCTTGCATATCAAAACTAATACTTCTAAAATTGAATTCCTTTATCTTCTATTCATTTTTGTGTGTCATTTTCTTTCATTTTCATTGACTCTATTTTTCTCTTTTTATGTAAATTACAATCTTCCTATAATGGAAGGTAACGATTTCTTATCATTACATTGTGGACATTGTAATTTCGGAATAAAAAAGCTCAGCTTCGAGTCATAACTATGAAAAACATTTCGATATAAAGAAAGAGAAGCCCGTTTTATATTTTTTTCTTTGCAAAAGAACAATAAAGTTGGTGGAACAAAGCAATGTTTTAATCAGGATTCAAATACATTTTATTTGATTTTATACGGAAATAATGGGACTCTACTCCAAGAAATTAGTTCATATGCTGCTTTATTAAAGCAACATCGTTTACATGTGTTTTGTTTGGAGGTTCTTTTCCTTTTCTGCGATATTTTGAATAAAACATTAGTTATATCATTGTATTTAAAGGTAACTGTTTTGTTAAGACCCAGATAGGTTAAGTGCTCTTAGCATATCTGTGTATTTAAGGTCTAAAAAAATTGTACTTAACGGTACCTGTTATTATAAAAGCCAGATGAGGTAAGCGCACTTAGCATATCTTTGCATTTTAGGTTTGACATAACATGTAGTTATCCTGTTTGTGAACTCATTATAACAGCATCTAAACAGCAACTAAAAAAATAACATCTGGGCAAACTAAAAACTGTACTTAAGTCAATTTGAAAAAAAAATCACTTAGCATAAATGTGAACTATCGATATATTCATTTGTGTCTCCACAATTATATCAGCGCGAATTATACGACATCATTGCCCAATTGCATATGTTTGGTTGCATAGAAATTATACAAAGAAGAAACTAAATATATTATTGTAAGTATGATACCAATATCTAATACAATTCTGGTTCCACTTGAAATACATCTAGATTGAGTTAAGAAAATCAAATATGGATGTCAGTGGAAAATGGGGATGTCAGTTAAAAGAGCATTCATTGCTCTTAAAGGTATTAACCTTCAAGAGATTAAAATTAGGATAGAAAAGGTTAGACCGCTGTTCATAAAAATAAGAAAGTGATTTGTACTCACAACCTAAGCTGGAAACTACGAATCAGAAGGTTAGAATACTATATCTTCTCAACATTTTCCTGTCATTTTTTTATATTAAGTTGAATCCTGGATATATATACAAGCCTCACTGAAAAAATTAGAGGTCTAACAAAATGTCCTGTTACTAGAGGATTGTAAAAATTGAGTTGAAGGAAACCGAAACCCCGGAACAGGATGGTTATTATGATTGAATAAAACCATAAAATCATTATTTTGAACTGAAATTAACAAAGTAAAAATTATCATAATGATAGCAAACATCCACAATGAATAGAAAGGAAGAATATAAGTTATTTTGTTCTTTTTTATTCTAATTTCAAATGCATTTCTAATATAGCTTTGCTCATGCAATGGTTGTGTACTTATTAGCAATTCATTCAATGTACCTTAATATGCCTAAACATTGTATTATTATTGTAGTCACTATATTCAATATAGAATTTTCACTCTCTAATCGTTTAAAAATGCATCAGCCGATTGAACACCACTGTTATAGTATAGTAAGAAAACAAAACTATTTATTTACGAATTCATAAAATGAAAAATTATTCTCTGATTATTCTTGATATCCTTGATTACTCTGAATATTCTTGTCGCTTCTAAATGGCTATATTTCACACAATTGAATTTACTTATTTTTCACTAACATGAAATAACAATTTTTGTTTTTGGTTTTTTTTTTACAGATTCTATCAACTCTCTCTACATAGAATGATGCAGAATGGGGTAAATTAAAACCAAAAATTATGCAAATTTTATTATGCAATTATAATGCAGAAAAAATGAAAATTTTAAAGAAATATTTTAAAATAATTTTTATTCACAATGTAAACAAATTTTGGCAAATACAAAGTGATTTCTAAATGATGCATATATGAAATGTTATCAATTTAATTAATAAATTAAACAATAATTAATTATTTTAGAATTTTTGTGATTAAATGAGATTTCTATCGCCAAATTTGATATTGCTATAAACATTTTGATTTTTATTTATTTAACATGGTTTTTACTTCGACAGAACATATTATATTAAAATTAGAACTACACAGAGAAGGTAACCTTCCACATTTTTAACCAATTTAACATTTTTTTTCGGTCCATTTCACTTCTTTCAAATGAAGGAAAAATTATAGAAAGGTTTATTTCATATAAAATTGACGACTTTTTTAAAGTAAAAACCATAGTACCAAACAATCAATTTTGTTTTCAAGCTGACCATTCTACTTTAGACGCACTCCTTAAAATGCATTCAGATCGTAGAGAATTTACGAAAAACAATGTTCAGTAGCACTAAAATTAGATGTGAAGAAAGCCTTTGACTCCGTTTGAAGCACAGGACTGCAATCTAATACTTCTAATACTATTTACATAAATTGCTTTCAAAAAACCTGCATGTATTGGTTTACACTACACACAATAATAATATTAGAGTAGAATACGCATTCTCTGAGTATTCATATAATATATATATATATAATTTCAATATATACATACGCTGATTGTGTGTGTTTGTATACACACTACTCATTTATAGATACTCATTTTATTTTATTGATTTTTGTGTTGATCAAAATATTATTTTATGTTTGCATTTTGATGAAACAATTTTAATCGGTTATTATCTCACTTGTTTAAAGCGTCATGTTAATATAACAAAGTTTGTGTCAGTTCGATTCTACTTTGAGTCTAATTATTTTTTTACAACTATTTTTTTTTTGTTATTTTGATATAAAATTTATCATACTAATATTTAAAAGCAAATAAAAAATTTTAATAAAAAAAAGTAATTTTATTACAACAAAACACAAAATCGTTTAGAATAAATCCAAGTATACAAATTATGTATACATGTATATATATATATATATTATATTCCTCATTTTAAGTATGTTTGTATGAAATAAAAGTAATTAGTCCGGATTTTACAACATTTAGAGACGTTTAAGAACAATTTTATTTTCCTGTCGTCAGCTAAAGTCGGGTCTCAATAATATAGAGCTAGGGTTTGTAAATTGTAAATAAAAATAATAAAAATAAATGAATTTTCATATTTTGTTTTTTCCTGCCATCTACATTTTTCTACGGTCAGCAAAATCAGGATTTCAATAATACGGGAACAAAAACAAAAACATGGATTAATATTTAAATTTTGCAACTTAATTACAATAAAACTAAACTTCCCCTAAAACTAAACTGTATCACTGTGTAATCATTGTACGCAATGTTTAAAAATAAATCAAATTTTTTACAACATATGCAAAACTTAGCAACATTAGAAAAATTCTACCAAAAATTAAGAAAAAAATCAGATTTTAATTTTTCATTGACGGTAATAATTCAGAAATAATTAAAGTAAGTTCAGAGCAGTCTCCCCAGGTTAAATAAATGGTCCTAAATTATACAGCATATATCTACATGATATGCCTTCCACGCTTAGTGAGTGATGGTAGGCGGTAGGAAACATTCAAATCTATCCTCTGTGCAGATGATACTATCGTTTACTCTTTTGCAGAAAACCCACAAGTAGCAAAACGCGACATTGAAAAACACCTCGCAAACATATTTCATTTCACCACAAAATGGAAAATCAGTATAAATGTAAACAAATCGGAATTTGCCTGCATAAAAAATGCAAGCGGAAAAGGTCCAACCAATGCTGTACAGCAAAGCTGCTTAGCAAATTAAATACTTAGGAATTCACTTCAAAAACTTACTCAATGTCAACAACCACATTAAATTAATACAAAAACAAACAGCGGGCGCTTATGCACTTCTTAGATCTGTATTAAGTCAGCACTCTATGAACACAAACCAAACTTCTCATATTATATACAAACAGCTTTTACGAACAATTCTAACATACAGGTTCCTAATATGATTCACATGCTCATGTCCACATATGCAAAAAAAAATTTTAAGGAATTGTCTAAATAGATTTTATGATATTACGGACTGTCAATATGTCCTATATGAAAATTTAAAAAAATGCAATATATGCTGAATAATGCAAAAAAAACGGTCGACAGAATGTATAACAAAATTAGTATTAATTCTAATTATTAACTTTCCCCTTTAGTTCTAGTTAGTATAAATAATGCAAATCTTTTTGAAATAAGTCAATCTAGTCTTCAAAAAATCACCATAGAGGCTAATCAACTGCAATAAGTTATAGCCGTATAGGTTTACACGTAGTCATATTTTAAGTTCTAGTTTAGTTGTATTTTTAAGTAGCTTGGATTAGGGTAAGTGCTATAATAAAAATAAAAACGAACCGGGTGCAATTGAGCAAATATAAAATGAAAATATTTGAAATAAGAATAAAAATAACCGAATATCCTCCAAAGGTTTTAATCAGAAATTAGCAGGGGTATCAAACCTAAACTTATAGTTTGTTAGATTAAATTATAGATAAGTATTTGTAAATATTTGATACAGGTAATGAAATGAAATGAAAAAATTTATTCCACACGTTTCCTACCAATGTAATCATCATCAGTGAACATTCCCCTTTTTGTTCTCAGTTTGGTAACAAATCACTATAGTGCTGCCGAAATTTTTTTATCTCTTTGGTACAAATTTTAACACTGTTGGTTTTTACGTATACCTGTGGACTAGAGTAAGAATGATCATTAGTGATATGTTGTATCTGTAAATTTCTAAAATTTGTGTTGATGATCACTTAAAGGGTTTCCTTTTTTCTAACTTACTCACCTATCTGGCTTACACTGTGCTGTTGAGGGTAAAATGCTCCAAATTGATTTTTTACCATCATATTTTAATCAAAATTGGATTGTCTTTTCACTAATAATTTTAAGAATTAAAGAAAGCAACAAATTCTTTCTAATATGCTTGCGACACAAAACAGCCAAAAATCAAATAAGAACTTTGAATAAGGACGTAATATGCCAGTAATACTGACTTCGTATAAACAGGTTAACATTAATCGATGACTAAACAAGTGTTGCAACTGTCCAGTCAATCAAGTGCTCGTTTTACTTTTTCATAATAGTTGTCGCTAGCTTATATTCCATAAATCGAAAACGTGTTAAACTAAAATTGAAAAGGCTTTGGTCTTCCGAATTAGGAGTTTGATAGACGAGTCTGACGGAGCCGTTCCTATGAGGATGATGTAAATAAATGTAAAGCCAGCCAATTGTTGTAATACTGTACAATAATTATGACTAGCTATAATGGTTTTAAAATAATTTCAAGTTCGTGCAATCTTCAATAAATTTTTATAAACACTTTCGTTTGTTTGATTTTTCTTGTGACAATTTTTTATTGCCGAGTTCAAATACACAAAATTTTTATTGCCGAGTTTTTGCTATAATTCAATAGTAAATTCCGTATTAAATTATATAAATATTATATCTTTAGTTCACACAAGTGAGAGAAAGTAGTTTACACAAGTAAGAGAAAGTCCGCAGCTTCACAGGATAAACTTTTTTTTTTTTTTATAATAATAATTTTTCATTTACACAAAACAATAAATAATATTTTTATCTGGTTAGAGTTCGTTGTTAAATAGAAAAAAATAATACTCTCTACACTCTAGAGTATTATGTTCTCATTTCAAACTTTCTCTTAACAACTCTTTTTGTTTTTTTTACATCATATTCCGCAAACGATTAAGTAAGTTAGAGTGAGAAATAAAATAAAAACTTAAAACTAAGGGCAGGATAAATTTACTCTGAGAAGTTTATTATAAACTTATTTTTTAGTTTTTTTTTTTTATTTATTTTTAAGTTAATCCTTTCTTTATAGATGTTATAATTTTTTTTTTTTTGTATTTATTATTTAACAATAGTAATCCTATTATATGCTTTCCATAATAAAAATAATTTTTTAAAACTTCTTTTAAAGCTTTTCTTAAAACAATTAATTTTTTAAAGTGTGGCATTACTTGTCAACACAATATATTCGTTCCGTGTATATGAGGAAAATGGATAATTTTGAGTGGATTTTTCTATTTGTACATAGAAAATAAATTAATAGTTGAAAGGTGATAGAAATTTAGAATGAAGAAATTGAGCTTTTTATTAAAAGAATGAATTTTAAATAGATTAAATAGCCACATATACCAATGACACATGGATTATAAAATATGAGCTATCATGAAAACTTTGTATACACAAAAGGGCATAAATAATTTATTATCTCTACAACAGCTTAATGTTAAATTCAAACATTTAAAAAATGTTACTAAAAAGTCTTTTGTTATTATACTTAACTATTTTGAGCACATTCCCAACAATTTGGTTAAACTTAGCAATTAATGGAAAAAGAAACAATTATTTGATTAAACAATAAGAATGTTATAGCAATATTATAATCGCATTATTCCCATAAAAACATCATTACAAGTCCTTTAGTTCACATCAGGAGTCTTATAGGAGTGTTATAGCAATATTAATCGTATTATTCCCATAAAAAAATCATTACAAGACCTTTAGTGGACATCGGGAGTTTTATAGGAGTGTTATAGCAATATTATAATCGAATTATTCCCATAAAAACATCATTACAAGACATTTAGTGCACATCGGGAGTCTTATGGGAGTGTTATAGCAATAATTGTGATTTTATAATAATAAAATATTACGTTGGAAGTTATTAATGCGGTTTTATTAAAAATAAAATTCACGGAATTGAAAAATTCAGGTTAACAGTCTTCAGGCACTGGACACCAGTTACCGGTTGCTTATACACTTTTATTTACAAAAATTTAAAAAACTAATTCTGTGTTTTAGGGCCCACCGTCAGACAAACATTGAGCAGACACTGAATCCGGCAACATATAAATATGCATATAATGTACGTATATACAATGTAAACATAAATTGGAAAACAAAATTTTTCTGTGCTATTTGTTACTTTGTTGTTATAATTAATTCGCATACAAAAATAAAAAAAGAAGAAATAAACAGTTAATATTTCACCAAAAAGCGATTTATTGAACTGTCCTTATTAAGCTCTACTGAACTTTTAAACTTCTATATTTTGTTCGTGACTTAAACTATGTTATCCGGCTTAAAAATAAAAAATTTACACCTAATTTGAACCTGAAAACTGCTTTAAATGTATTTGAAAAAAGCCTTAAGCTTGATTTATTTTTATGGGGAGTTCTATGTAAGCACGACGTCTTAAGATCTATTGTACTTCCCTAATTCTGCACATACTTAATATTTAAATAATTGTTTTATAAATGTTCTGCGAAACATTTACCACTTAAATATGTATTGTTCTTTAAAAGTTATGCTAATGGTGTATTTTGCTCTATTCAATTCTAAGCTGCAATATGGAATTAGTTGCTGGTGTGGTTCTTATTTTAATAAAATTCAACCTCTTCTCATCGCTCAAAAACACTGTATAAGGATCATTTTTAAAAAAAATAGACTATTGCCTAGTTTTCCTTTATTTAAAAAGTTGGATATTCTACCACTTAGACATTTATATCTGTTTAAAACGTTGAAATTTTTTTTCAATAGGTCGGGCTATCTCGCTCACCGTTTTGTTATTAGATATCATCTAAGAATTAATAATTTATACCTTGCAAATGTTCCAAGAGCCCGTACCTCTCATTTTTGCTACTTTTATGATTATATAGCTCCAAAAATTTTTAATATGTTGCCTTATTCTTTAAGATCGGACAGATCACCTGTTTCCTTTTGCAAAAATCTTCGATTTTGACTTTTTGAACTGGATCACCTTCAAATTGAATCTGTTTTTAATACGATTTAGTTTTAACTTCAATTTAGTTTTTTTTCTAACTATAATTTTTTTTTTTTAGTTTTCTTTCAGAATTCTAGTTATTTCTTTACTTTTTATTCTTGTCATAATTTTGTATTTAATTCTGCTTACTCTCGTTTATTATTTAAATTTTGCTTTAAATTTTATTAAATTTTATTTTATATTTTATTTTTTCATTATATAATTTTAACTCTAAGCTATTTTAGTTTTTCCATATTTAGCTTTAATTTTCTACTTTACTATGTATGTACCCAACAATATTTTATATTTTTATGCCTGTATTTTTGCTTGCAGTTTCATTCATCACATATTTTAATGAATATCCGAATGATCCTACATTTATTCTTATTATTTTGATTTAGTAAATGTATATTTTAAGTATTGTATTTGACTATAATATGAATAAATGAATTAAAAATCTAAATCTAAGTCTAAAATTATGATGCAGGTCTATGTCCTTGATGAACACTATTATTGCTTTGAAGCCTACTTCAGAATCAGGCGATGAGTATGTCTACAAATATTTACGTCTTTTGTGAGCTATAGCTTCGCAAACGAATAGAATATGAGAGGAGGATCTAAGCAGAATCTGCACCTGTCTGTATTCGATATACCAATCTTGAACTTATGCTTATTAAATGGGTCATGTCCTGTGATAAATTATATCAGTGTTCTGACATTAGGTCTAGTCTCACTGATTACCTAATTTAATTGTTGGTTGCTACGTTTGAATAGGTTTTAGACTACGTTAGTCTTTGCCAACTATCCTATATATTTTAAGTTTCTGTAGTGTCAAACTTAGAAGCAATTCTTTGTAGATAGACGTTTAAATAAGGAATAGTTGACTCTGATTCTAAGAACTGGTTTTTCGCAGTTGTTTTTGCTATAATATCTGTCTTATTTTCTTTCATGCCCAGCAGTCCACATAAGAGTAACTCTGTTTTCTTCAGCTAGTCTTATTAAGCTTTTGTCACAACTATAGATAAGCTTTGATTTAAAAATTGGGAAATTCAGAGCTTGTAAAACAGTTTAGCTCTCTGAAATTATGTATATGTTGGCACCTTTATGCCCTCCTTACTGTATTGTAATGCCAATACCCCGATGGAATAGGTTTAACCTTGAACAATAGTGGGATATGTGCCAAAAGCCACGCTAAACATAAACCTTGTTTTTAGTCTTTCTGCAAAATAAACTGTTCTTAATTTCTGCATCAATTTTCATCAATAGATCCTTTACTTTACAACAATTTATTTTTTTCTTGCAACTTACAAACGCAACTAACAAAACGCAAAATTAAAAAATTGGAATTGAATTTAATTCGTAAATTGAGGTAAAAATGATGACAAGACATTAAAATAAATTGACAAATTTCGTATTAAATTTTATTTTTCAATATTGAAATAAAGCTTAATTAGTCTTAAAGAGCTGAACGATATTGGCCAATTTCAAGAAGCTTAATTTATTCTAGTACATATTATAAAATCAATTCAAAAAATTTGAAGATTCTCCTTTAAAAATAATTTAAAAATAACATTAGCAATTTTTAAGAATGTTAAGGCATATTTTTTACATTTTACCGTTTTACAATGTTTTAAACCTTAAATTATCAAAATAAAAAAAAAAATTATTTTTATCTTAAAAAACCTAATAAACAAGTTTAATTTTTAACCACAGTTTTTTTTCCCCTTTTTGAGCCCGCACCATTGCTATTTTTAAACTTTTTCTTTAAATAACAAAACAAGCAAAACTGTTGTAAATTCGTTTTCCTCTTTCTCTTTTTTGTTTGTTTACTTAGTTTCCGCTATCAACATTTCTTTCTTACTTTCTACCTATTTTAAAAGTTTTTTTCCTCTCATTTCATTTTGTTTGGAAACTTTTTTTGTTTACTGCAAGTGGAAGAAAAAGAAAAATACTCAACCTTACTTGAACTCCACTAAATGACGAAGTTTATAAAATGAAGAAAGTATGGAAGTAAATACTTAATATAGAGTAAAAAAGAGAAAACAATACTTTTATTAAAAATGTATAAAAAATAATAAACAAAACAAAAACAAAAAATTAAAATGTAGGTAAATAAAAATTGAAAAAAAAAAAAACAAAATTTAATTTTTTCGAAATAAAATGTTTAAAATAAAAACCTTTTAGGTTATTATTTTTTTTTTTTTTTTCTTAATAAAACAACAATTTATATTGTAAATATAAATACAAAACTCCCAACTAAATGAATGCACTTTTAAAAATGTATTTAAATATAAAATTAAATTCAATGAACAATTTAAATTACATATTATGGATCAATAATAAGCCACATCCATCAATCTATTAAATAAAATTTCCTGTAATTTGGATTTTATTTCTCAAAGATAAAAACACAACACCGGTGAGGGGTCGGTGAGACTTCACTCAGTATAAATGTGATATTACAACGATACAGGAAATACGATTGAAATTATCTGGCATATTAAAAAAAAATATTACAGTTGCCATGAAAAATATTACATATTGGGATGTGGATTAGCAGTAAGGGAATGGCTTAAAAGAAAATACATTGAATTTTCACCCGTTAATGAACGGCTAACGGTCATTCGCATCACAAGCAATTTTTCAACATCACCCTTAAATGAGTGCACGTGCCAAGGATGGATTCCATGTTAATCAGACCAGTTCAAAAAACGGCTATCAAATATTAAAAAACACGTACTGGGTAAAAATAAAGTTATGCAGCATTTACACATCAATATTCTTCAATATTTATTGATGATTTTAGATTGAAGAGAAAGATATTTGTGTTTACACATCAGTATTTCTTTAATATTCTCTTTCATCAATAAATACTGTCAATATATATTGCTGTGTAAACGCTGCCTTAAACATTAGAGATCTCTAAATACTTGAAATAGCCCAAACATAAAAGGTACAATTCACCGATATACTGTCGATGTACAGCCCAAAGCTTCTACATCCAAAAATTCACCGAACTTCATCAACCCCTTATTGCCACCAACGATTATGTGTTGATGGAAAGACCAAAACCAACACCAGCGTTCTAATTCAACAGGAAGGCTTGCCATCTGATTATTGTGCTCTTTTGAAACTTTTTCTTTCGTATCATGATACTCTAGGATTATCCTGTGATAGCGTAAAGAAGGATCTAGAAACGTTTCGCGTGTTTGTTTCCTCAAACGTAAAACGGTCGAAGTCGGCTCGTCCCTAACCATAACTCACTAGTTCACGTTAATCTTAGTCCTACCCAATCCAATACTATGATCCTAACACTAAATACCACTCCTATAAAAACTAACTTTCTTCTATTTTATCAAAATGTAAGAGGTTTACGCACAAAAACTAAATCCGTTTATCTTAATTCCATATCGCTTGATTTTGACTGTTTTGCACTATCAAAAACCTGGTTAGGCCATACTATCAATGACTTCGAATTGTTTCGATCTTCCTTTTTAGTATTTTGAAAAAATAGACATGCTTCCAATATTACTCCACATAAAGAAGGTGGTGTTTTGATTGCTATAAAAAACTCCTTCAGTGTTAGCCAAATAGTAATTCCGAACTCGGAGTCTTCAGAAATTGTCTGCGTTAAGATTACTTTTCATTCTAAAAACTTATTTATTCTACTACAGTAGCCTAGATATCTACAACAATTATTCTAATGCCATATCCACTTCATTTCTAACAAACTAATGCTTTCTAATGAAATAATTTTGTATGGTGATTTCAATCTACCTCATCTCTTGTAGAATTCCCATGATGAAGAACCATGAATCATGATTCCCAGTAACATTTGTAATGAAATTGAATCTACTTTTATTGATCCCCTTAACTCGATATGTCTTCATCAGCAGTCATCTGCAGTTCGCAATTATCAAACTCGTCAACTAGACCTAGTATTCCTGTCAGACTGGAATAACTCATCAATTTTTGAATGTCAAAATTCACTCGTTAATATAGACCCCTACCACCCACCCATTCATATCACTTACTTTACGGACACTGCAAATATTCCTCACGTTGACACTTTTCTTCAATATAATTTAGGTAAAACTCACTTTCATAAATTAAACGATTTTTTTGATTGCAGTGACTCCATTTTTATTAACTCTGTTATTGAATTAATCACTACAAGATTTTACGAAATTCTATTCAATGGAAACTGCTGATTTCAATGACAATGAATGTAAAAACAAAAACAGTGGAAACGAATCAAAAACAGTAATAAAAATGTACACTGGAAAGCATTGCAATTTAAAATTTGAGCAACTCAGGAAGAATTTCAGCCGAAAAAAGATATGAAAAGAAAATAATAAGAGGTAAAATATATTTCTTTGAAAAGTTTTAGCTTTCAGATTTTGAGACGAGACGGTAGGAAAAGTATAGGCTCTGACAAATTAGCTTGAAAGAGAAAATTTAACTTGAATAATATCAGCTGTTTAACGACACCTACCTACTCAAAAAACAAAGGTCAAAACTAAGACCACTTCAATGGTTGGGTCATGTAGAGTGAATGAAAGAAAATTCTAATTTAATGCTAATAGGAGCGTGTCAATGCTTGTATTTCATGTGCCAGTAGTATCATTTGCCTGCTTTTTTGCAATTTGCCTGTTTTTTCTGTTTGGCTGATGTACTGTTTACAAAAAACAAAAGAAAAAAAATTCAAGGTCGTCGGTTCCGACTTCCGAACCGTCAAACCTATTCAAAATAATTTTAAGTTTTTTATAATACTTATTAAGAATCTTTTTTCAGAAAAATACAATTTAAGCATGTGATATTAAGTTTCGACCCTAAACCCTGGGACCCCGGATCTATTGTCTCATCACATTTAAGGGTTCAAAAAGTTCAAGGTCTTCGGTCCTGACTTCCGGACGGATGGACCTCTTGTTTGCATCGTACTAACTATGGTTATTGTACTAAAGAAAAATAAAAAAAAAAAAAATCGAGGGCTTTGTAAAACGGGACCCGGACCTATTTTTGCTGGAGGCAGCTCAATTTCGAGTCACCACATAGAAGATGTAGTTCTGGTATCCGTTGATTGATAAAGGCTTGCTACAGGAAATTTTTATTATGAATATTTATCCAGTCCAATGAAATGCAGACAAATGAAAGTCAGTCAAATAAAAAGCAGGCAAATGAAATGCAGGCAAATGAAATTCAGTCAAATGAAATACAGGAACATGATAGTAACCCAATGCTAATGTAAATGCTAATGTTTGAAATTTTGAAAAATGAAATTAACCGTTAGTTTTAATTGAATCTACTTATTATTAATAATAATATATCAGCCTACAACTTCTTTAATATAATGAGTAGAAACATCTGCAAATATGTTTAGTTAGCATTTTTTTATTGTACGTAGTTAAAACTAAAACACAAACGATTTGTAATTCACATAATATAAACTCTAATAAATAGGGCTAAATATAATCAGTAAATGAGCACAAAATTGGAAAATAAAACTGAATGATATCACCTACGCACTAAGGCGGACATCACCTCAACACTGCGTGTATATAAACAACATACAAGTTCTAAAGGCGGAAACAGTAAAATACCTTGAATTACACTTTGATTCGCGCCTCAACTGGAAACATCATGTCAAACAAAAAGCAATACAAATAAAAGCAAAAGGCAAGAAATATATATTAGTTAACAGGAAGACAGTCTAAACTAAGCCTGTACTCCAAGCTTCAAATATATAATAGTATAATTAAGCTCATTTAGACTTATGACAGCCAGCTTTGGGGATGCACTAAGAAATATAACTTATTAATTATACAACGCTATCAAAATAAATTCCTTGGAACTATAACAAACGCATACCGGTATATGATTCAAATGATGATATCCACAGAGATCTCAAGGTAAAAACAATCAATGAAGTCATTAGCAACCATGCTCTAAAGCACGAACACGGATTGGTTTAACACATTAATTCAAAGGCGATTGAGATATTAAATAGAACAGAAGATATAAGAAGGCTGAAATGGCTGAAACCCCACGATTTAGTGGTATAAAATACAAAACATAGGGGAGCAGAAATATTGATTCCAGTAAATCCACACGGGTTTTGCTTTTTAAGTACTGTTTAAATTGTAATAATTTATTGTAATATGTAGTAAGATTGTATTATAATAACTTTAAGGTTGTCAAAAAAAAAAAAAAACATAATATAGAAAATTATAACTGATGTTTAGGCAATATTATATATTTAGCTGTGCTATTTTACTTTTTATGAAATTTAGGATATGAAATGAAAGACGATTATCTGTTTTCCTTCATTTATTTTACGTAAAAAAAAATTAAGTCCTAAAGTGAAATTAAAAATAAAAAAACCATTATAAACGTGTTAATGAACCATATATTTTATTATCATAATGATGTGTCATAGTGTATTCCAGCGGCTCCCAAACTTTTCGTGTCGTGGAATACCAATAATTTCAGTTCGTGTCGCAAAACTAATAATTCCAGAGCAACACATGTTTATTTATATAAGCTATAAGTTTGTGTATTTAAAGATATACATATATATAAGAGTTACAAACAAAATAAACAGTATATTTTTCTGAAATTCAATTACACATATACGAAGTACATAAAAATAATAAAATGTATAAGTAAAAAGAAAATCATTTTTATTATTAATGACTGCGGTGTTTTTGATTCTTTGCATTGCATATTTTTTTTATATCAGGCTCAATATTAGAAAGCTGAATTCTTATGTCTGGCGCAGCATTCAGTCGGTTTCTATACTTCGATTTTGTTACAGCTCGTGTTAATGAACCATATATTTTATTATCATAATGATGTGTCATAGTGTATTCCAGCGGCTCCCAAACTTTTCGTGTCGTGGAATACCAATAATTTCAGTTCGTGTCGCAAAACTAATAATTCCAGAGCAACACATGTTTATTTATATAAGCTATAAGTTTGTGTATTTAAAGATATACATATATATAAGAGTTACAAACAAAATAAACAGTATATTTTTCTGAAATTCAATTACACATATACGAAGTACATAAAAATAATAAAATGTATAAGTAAAAAGAAAATCATTTTTATTATTAATGACTGCGGTGTTTTTGATTCTTTGCATTGCATATTTTTTTTATATCAGGCTCAATATTAGAAAGCTGAATTCTTATGTCTGGCGTAGCATTCAGTCGGTTTCTATACTTCGATTTTGTTACAGCATAATATGAAAATCCAGCCTCGCAAAAATATGTAGTTGTGAAAGGAAGTAAAACATGAGTAGCTAGTTTGGACAAGTTGGAATACTCTTCTGTTAAGCTTAACTAAAATTCATTTAATGAAAGTTCATTGTATTTTTGTTTTAAGCTAGAGTCAGTAATTAAATCAATTAGGTTTTCATAATTACTTGCGGTAAAACCCACTGGCTTATAGTTACTACAAAAGGACTTTTAATCCAAGAGTTATCTTCAGGGGAATTTGGAAAAAATTGTAATAGTCTCGACTGTAAGTTATGCAAATGTTCTAAAACTTCTTTGGAGGCTTTATCATTTACTTTGCAATTTATTTCAATTAAAAACTCTTCTATTGTTGGAAAACAATTAAAATTATTTTGTTCAACTTCAGAAATCCAGTAGCTTAATTTTTTATTAAAAGATGCAATCTTATCTTGTACGTTAAAAATAGTAATATTTCTTCCTTGTAATGATAAGTTAATTTCATTGCACTTAGTAAAAATATCTGCTAAAAACGCAACAATTATCAACCATGAAGGAGTGGTTAATAAGTCAATAAAATTCTTTGCCAAATTGTTCAACGAGAAGAAAACTAATAATTCACTTCGAAGTTCAAAAAGTCTCACCAATGGTTTTCCTCTGGACAGCCACCTAACTTCGGTATGCAATAAAAGTGGCTCTGTGGTCACTACCCATTTTCAGTTTTCATTTGATGTTGAGATTTTCCCAGTAACTCAAGTTGTCTTTTAAAGAAATTTATATCTTTATACTCGACGGCGTTTGTTTCGAAATGTCTGCGAAGTTTAGCTGGAGCCATTGAACTATTTGATAGAATTTTTGTTTATAAAATAGATAATGCGTCAGGACCATCTGTATTTTCAGTACACGTAACACCAAAATTTAAGTAACTATCATCATATTTTCTTTGTGGAGCAGTCTTAGATAACACCGGCTTATTATTATCACACTTGTTTGTTTCTTCAACCACATGTGCTTGAGAAGAAGTATTTGCACCTTCTTGTCTTAGCTTTCCCGTCTTTAACCAAGAATCCATAGCTAGTTCTTAAATTATATTTAAATTATATTATTAAACAACACCAAAGGGATGTAGAAACAAAAAATGTGAATAAAAGCACATATAATAAAATTTGATATTATTATTGTAAAAAAAGATTACTTACCTAAATTTATAGAAATTTTTGATTTACTTTTTGTTTGTACTTTAAAAATAATTAATTTTGAACTTTCTTGTTAAAATATATAAAACTAGCTTTGTAGCCCGTCATAAATGACGGAAGCAAAATAAATCCTAGTTTCTTTTTTTCTTTCATTAGATTCTTTATTCCGAAATTACAGTACTTATGTTTATATCACTTTTTAATTTTCTAAAACACATAAAAGAAATATTTTTTTTGTAGTCAAAACTTTGCCAATTTTTATTTTTTTTTTTATTTTTCGTAGGCTGGTGGGAATCTTCAGAAAGATACAATGAGCCCCGTAGCTCGACACCGTATGTAGGATTCTTACCTACTAAACCACACTCTTCCTTAAAAAAATAATTTTTTTTGAGTGAAGTGAGTTACGCATACAATAATGACAAAAATAAAAGGTATAAGCAGGCATAAGTAGTATAATGTATGGTATAATATTATACAATTCAAATATGCTGATACACATGTATATTATTAATAGATGAATATATTCGTTCAATATATTTTCTCTCTTTTTAATGGAAATTATTTTGATGCTAGTGTTAGTACTTTTTGAAAATTTCATATATTCATATATTACAAACTACTGCTACATTTTCAATATTTCAGAAACGTGAATAATTATTGTTTTTTTTCAAATAATTTAACAACAATACTTTTCTGTGTAATAATAGAATACGGTAATAAAGTAAAAGAAAGTTTAAATTGAAAAAACATTGTTATTTTTGTTAAGATTGTTTTTGATTCCTTTTATTTTATTCATACACAAGGATTTGACTAATTTTCTATTTAAAAAAACTATATTGGCCTAACACTAATCTTTTTTTTTTTTATATAACAGAAAAAGAAGTACCATACCAACAAATTTGTATAAAATGTTTGTATTTTTGAATGGTATACTCGTACTCACTTCCATTTAGTTATAATTCGCTAGTTGGGTTCCATTTAGTATAAATTATACCGTATTAGCGTTATTGTGGCCTCTGGGAGAGCAAATTTTAAAATGGGATCTTATTTTCATATAAATTTTGTCTTTTGTATATGTATAGGGATCTTATTTTGCTATATGAATAAACTGTTATTATGGTATTGTGTTATTTTTAAAAAAATATTCAAAATTTTGTATCTAAATTGGTAAAATTTACAAAAAATACAAAAACATTTTCATCAATAATTTTCAATTTAAAAAAAGCAATGTTTTATTATTGCTACTCTACTCTACTCTACTTCTATCAAGTTCTATCGATTGAACAGTGAACCTGAACAGTGAAGTGAACAGTGAACACTTAACACTGAAAATAAAATAATATTTTTGGAATCGTTGCAAAGGTTCAGCATGGTAGACAGGGGTTAAAAAAAAGCCCCAAAGCAATTTGTATTTATATGCATTTGTATACATATGCAATTTGTATATGTGTTAGAGCGTTTCGTCGAACTTACAAACATCCAGATAAATGCAGAATAATATATATATAATAACTGAAAGCTGAAGCAAAATTTTACACATAGAACTGCTACAACTTAATTTTAATCAATATATCACATGAAAAATTTTTCTGAACCTACTATCAAATACAAAAACAAGGTGTTTTTTTTTTTGTTGATGTTAAAGAACGAATAAAAATAATAAATAAAAATTATTTTTTCTAACGAGATTAATTTGTTTTTTACACGGAACACTAGTTGATCTTCAACGGAACACCTGTGTTCCGCGGAACATAGTTTGGGAACCGGGGGTGTATTCAATGTAACTGACAACTATTTTGACATTTGATAATATATTTTGCTATAGCAACGAGATCAAAATATTTTAAATAACTCATTATTCTGTGCTTTCGTCCTTTGGGACTTAATAAAATAAATAAAAATTTAATATTACTTCCTTTTTTGTATTTATTCCCAAAATAATCCTTTCAATATTTTTTTTCTCCGAGTTCATAATGATATTCTCATACTAATATTGAAATATTTTATATATGTATCGTATTGGTATGAAAATATTTATTATTCGAAAAAAAAAATTAATTTCCCAAACGGGTGAACATTGTTAGATACATTCTTCTCCGTTATTATAATTTGTTTTTTTTTTTTCTTTTTGATTTGTTACGCAAAAGTGATTATAGGATGATATTGGTGGATTTAAGTAGACAAGGGAGAAATAATTGCAAAGAAAACAAAAAGTATTTTTAATGAACCCGTTTGTTACATTTTAGTTGTTTGCTTCGTTGAATTTTCCATCATTACTGAATTACGAGTATGTGAAGAAATATAATTTTCAAATCCTTGTAGTTTTCCATTAAATATATATATATATTGCTTTTGTTATGTGATTTATACCTCTGCTGTTTTTGTGTAACACGTGTTTTATGTCTTCTTCAAATTGAATCAGCGCCTACGAAAACTATCTGACGATTGAAGTCAGTTTCATTTTACAACAAAAAACAACTTTAAGCGAAATTTAGTGTAAAGTAGAAGAAGTCAGGAGAAAAAACATTTAAATTGAAATAAAAAATGAAACTGGGCTATACCCTAAAAGTTTTTGAAATATTATAGGACACAATAAAGAAAAAAATTATTTTTATGATAATATGATTACCTTAACCAGAAGATGTCCTAGAAAATCCTTTTGCAGTTATAATCTGTTTCTTTATTTTTTTTTTTGTTCTTTTTTTTTTGTTGTAATTATATTTTTTTTTAGATTTGGTGTGGTTACTGGTGATGCTAGAAATTATTTATACATTTTAGGAATATCCTTTTTCCTTACTATCCTATATATTTTCAATTTAATGTTCCATATAAGTTGGTATGTTGTTCTATTTTTGCGATCTAAATTTAAAATTTTATCCCCTTCTGTCGTCATGGCACAAATATGTCAGATAAGTTTTAAAATTATTATATTATCTGTTAGTAGTTGATGTTGATAAAGTTGATAAATTCTGTTTTATGTAGGAATTTTAATAGGATATCTACAAGTTACTAAAATATTAATCCACCCTTTGTGCATAGAGTAATATATACTGAAATATCCAAATTTTGATGAAAGATTCGTTTTAACAACAGATGCTTCAAATTTCGCTGCAGCAGCTGTCCTTCTACAAGGACAAATAGTTCAAGATTTACCAATTTCATATGCAAGTAGAACTTTGAACAAACATGAAATCAATAAACCAATTATTGAAAAAGACTTATTAGCAATACATTGGGCAATAAATTTCTTTACACCATATCTATACGGTTGAAGATTTACGGTAGTTATTGATCATAGACCATTAGTTAGTCTATTTACTCACAAAAATCCATCATCAAGTTAACGAGAATAAGACTAAATCTTTGTTATTACGATTTTGATAGTATATTATAAAGAAGGTAAAATAAATACCAATGCAAACGCTTTATCAAGAATAAAATTAGCTTCCGATTACTTAAAGGCGATAATTCCAACAACAACAATAAACGTACTAACTAGAGCCATAGTGAAAAAGAACAACAAAAATGATAAAGAAAATGAAAACATGAAAAAGATCAATAAAAATGGTAAAAAAAATGAAAACATCATAGCAGCTAAAATAGAGTCTGATCAACTTAATGCATGGAACTGCACATCTATGGGTCATTAGAACGGCACAACGATATTAAACAGGAAAACAATAACCTTGTTTTACCATAAAAAGAAAAAAGTTTGTATTATCTCTTGTAGTTCAGTCCACTAATATTAGGTCCTGCTAAAAATTTAACTAAAATGCAAGACCATTTGGAACTGCATTAATATTCTGAAAGAGCTGGCAGAGTAAAACAGATGTTACACTTATTTGAGCGCTTTAAATTTAAATTTAATGAGATTGTGCGCTGATTAGTAAAAAATTAAAACCACTTCGTACTATCAAAATCTTTTTGTGGTACTTCATTATCTAGACCTAAAATGAAGCTGAGTTGAAACAAATCGATAAAGAAAAATCTTCCGATTCGAACAATCAAAATAGTTATATACAGAATTATTATAAATAGGAACAAAAGTAGTTCGTTACATATTTTACAAGTGAGTGTGTTACGTGAAAAAAAACTGATCAAATTACAGACCAGTATGTAACCAGGTAGAAGAAACGGCGTAACACATTTTATGTAAGTTTACGCGGCAAACAAAATACTGCTACTCCTTGGAATTCGTAGAGAAGTATCTTCAAATTCATTAAAAAATGAAAATGAACATAAACTAGATCTACGGAAGAATGTTAATGTAGGCCTAATGGCCACAATCACCATACAAATAAAACACCAACCCTCAATTGAAAAAATTTGAAAAATTAAAATATTTATTTATTTATTTCAAGCTAAATCAAACAGTTACAAATAATATTTACTTAAATGTACGTTAAAAATTTACAAATTTACAAATTTAACTATAATAAATAACTTTTCAAATATAACTGCAAAACCGATTCATACAAAATTCTAATTAGCTAAAAACTAAATTTAAATCTGTATAAATATTTAGAACTTAAAAAAAAGTGGATAAACCGAAAATTCGAATGATTTGCTCAACCTTCACAATTTCTTTTGCTTTTTCAATTCCAGAATTTCAAGATAATCAAAACTATTTGTTCAGAGTCTCTCCAGTAATACCTGGATTAAACTTAGCGCATTCAGTGTTGACCGTTATAAAAAATATTCAACTTTAACTTAAATTACTTACAAATTACTTGAATATTGTCACATATACAAAGTGTACAACTTTTCAAAAATATTTTAAAAATTTTAAGCTCAAGTGTGGAACGTATCAAAAAATTACTAAAACTTGAAAAACAAAAATCCTTTTAACACGAAAGGGTTAATTAATATTTTACATTTTTCATTTATGATTCCGTATACTAGGATTTATGATGATCCTTATTCCTTTTTTTTTTTTTCATTTTCTATCTTCTAAAACAGTAACACAAACACATACACTCACCCATTAACAAAAATAAAAAAAAAATGAATCTTTTTTTTTAATTTTCATGTTTTCGCCTTAGGTGACAACATGTCAGTTAGGTTATATAAAAAAAGAGAACTAAAAACGTATTAAAATAGAAGCAAAAAAGAACCGTTAAACAATGTAGAGAGCATTCTTTTTTTTTTGTACTATATTATTATATACCTCGACTACATGGAACAATAGTTGGGACCTATACTAAAAGAGATGATGACTTTTATTGTCTTCTCTGGCTTTTATGGATTTTTTTTTATAAAAATTTATTTTAGTTTTTTTTTCCTTTTTTTCGGTAACGGTTATGTTGAGGTAACGGTATTTTTTTTTTCTTTATGTTTCACGACTTTATTTTACAGAATTATTTACTCAAATAGTATATTTTAGTAAATGAAGCCACATAAAAACAACAATAATACAACATGTAAATACATTTCAATGATTTTAATTAGACATTTGCGGGGGGGAAGGGAGAGTGGATGGTATTTGTATGTTGCTCTAGGCTGCTTAATTTAGTCTGGCGATTTGGTATTGTTTTTTGTTTTGTATTTCATAGGAAAAAGAGCAAAAAAAAAAACATAGAGTTTTATTTTTTAGGTTTTAATGGAAATAGAATATTAACAGCAAAAACAGGACGTTAATTAACTTCTTTTTTTATGATATTTTTTATTGAGGTCAGCGATGGTGGAAAATAATATTTTCGTACAAACTATGAGTTATTAAAAAAAATACAAGTATTTTTCAATAATGATGCAATAATCAATTTTCAATCATATTTTTGTATTTTTAATTTCTTTTCATGTAAAGATTTTCAGTCAAAAGTTAGAAAGTAGTTTAGAGGCAACCAATTTTTTAGAGTTTTAAAAAGATAATTTATTCTAATTTGAAATGTAATTTTTTTGGTGAATTTTCTTCTGAATTTTTTGATTAATTGTGATCCCTCTATTTGTATAGTATTGTTTTATTCTTCTTCAAAATTAATGCAGTCTTAAAGTAAAAGAAAATATGTATTTGAATTAAAAAAAAATTAATTTCCTTAAAAAAAAATCCTCGAAAGACTATACGGCGATCAGTGTTTCAGAAGTTATGAGCTATTTTATCCCCACACTTCCTGTTTTCTGTAGTAAATTTTTTTTATTTTAATTTATTTTTAGTTTACGCATTTTTATTTTATTCATAAAAAAAAAAACTCATTTCTGTAGACGCATCATATTAAGTATGTGGTTTTTTTTTATAATTTACTTTACTTTTATACCTAACTTGTATTTTCTAATGAACATGCAATTGTTTTGAACTAATTATTTTGTATGTGTTATAAGGACACACAAATTTTTAAATTATGTATTTCAATTCGACTATAATCATATCATTTCGCTAGTTGCGAGATTTTCAACTAAAATTTAACTGCCTCACAAAACTGTAGCTCATCTTATCCACTTACTTACTTAAAACAGCCATAAAATGTTTTAACAGGTCAGAAAATTGTTTGTTTTACACACAAAATTATTCTCATATCAAAAATTTAAGAAAAAATATCAAATCGGCAGATCGTCTGGGCCAAAACAATGGGCTGGACAAAGCAAAGTGAAAATAAAAGCAAAAGCAAAATAAAAAAATCATTAGACATTTTGTCATTTATTAAATTTATGATGTAAAATTATTTAATTGGAAAGCAAGCAGGAATATAGGATTAAATAAAATAGTGACAACTTTTTTCAAAATGCACATAATTGTCAAAGTAGATATAAAATTTAAATAGTTATGTAGCAATGATTTACGAAAATAAATATTTGTTTTTGCTACACTTCAAAATAAATTTTTTAAGTTGTCAAAATAGAAAATATTTTTTGTTTTTGACGTTCTAAGCGCACAGAGCTCAAACCGACAATGAACCTGTGAAAAAATTGAAATGAAAATATTTACACAAACATATGAAGATGCATTTGCAATTGATGACATAATCTAAACGCTAAGAGCTGTTTTTTACAATAGATTTTGTTAACTACAATTTCAATTCAATGTGAACACATCCAATTATTATGCGATCTATTCTGTTCTTATTCTCTATGATAATTATATTATTTCTTGTATGAAAGACAGTTGGCTTGGATAAGTTAAAATATAATTTTGTGATAAAATTTATTTAAATGATTAAACCATGCGTAAGAATGGATCGTTCAACTAGTTCGACTAGCTTAAGAAGCACAGAAAGGTTTCGAAAAATAAAATTTATTCATATTCACGAATCGTTTATACAGTTCTCAGCCTATTGTACCTATTTAAATCTATAAGATCGACAAATTTGACAAGTAAAATTAAGAAGAAAATAAATGATTGATCATAAAAATATCAGATTAGCTCGTTAGACATGAAAATATTCAATAGATGGAATATATATATATAGGTGAGAACTCAAACACATGTTGCAATTTATTATTCTGAAACTAGAAAACTATCACTGAACTTATGAAAGATTAAATCTATTAACTTTTTACTAATGCTGTCAACTGAAGCAGCCCAGGATATTGGTTGGAGTAGTATCTCAGAAAGTTTTTGCCTAAAATAACTTTTATCATATATGTAACAATATTGAGGACAGGTATAAATGTATAGCCCTATATTTCTTAAACTTTTTAATGAATAAAAATTATATGGGAACCAAATAATAAAAATACTTAAATTTACTAATATAAACAATAATTGTTTACCTGAACTCATCGATTTTGAATCATTGTGAATCATTTTGACAACTATTTTGCAACTCAATTTAGGCTTAAATTTAAATTCAACCATTTTGATTCATGTTCTTATAAAATCCTAATAACAAATGAAAGTCAATGTTTTTCTTTTCAAACATTTTTCTTTTTTATTATTTTTGACCTCCTTTTTGCATTTTATTACTGGGCTAATATTAGAATTTTCTCAATTTATAGTGACCTTAATAAAATTTATATAATTAACACAATCTACTATCCTATTTGCTTCATACAACAATGATTTTTTTTTTTTTTTAAATATTTCTGGCATAATACAAACAGTTGGCTATATTTATGAGTTATGACGCCAAAAGAAGAAAAATCAAAAACAAGATTTTCATAACAATTCATTCATATGTCAACATTACATTGTTATAACTATTCATTTTAACTCTTTATATTATATTTTCTTTAGTATCCTTTTATTTGCTATTTTTATAAAATTTCAGTTTTTCCATAAGAACTCTCTTGTTGTCACAGAAATGACATTAAGAATGACATTTCATTCTTGTATAACTAACTATATATATATTAATCTTTTTTATTCCTGTAGGACTTGCATTGCAATACAAAAACAGAACAGTATTTTTTATTATGTTCTAAAAATTGTATATAGTAAAAATTGAAAGGACGATATGCAGCTTGAAATTTTAATTCAGGCAAATAGAAAAAAAAAATTTTTTTTTGTTTAATTCTTGGTGAAAGGATAATGGTAAAAAAAAGCTCACAGAAATAATAAGAAAAGAAATGTTTTTCCTTTTCAATTTTCATTGAGGTTTTTTTTTTTATATATATATATATTTTTTTTTTTTTGTATTTTTGGCTTCTTATCAAATTCTTGTCAGAAATGAAATGTTAAAAATCAAAAAAGTTAAAACTGTCATGATGAGTTGTTATTATTGAATTTGATGTAAAAAATAAAAAAATATTTCACTAAAAAAGTTAAACAAAAGGTTTAAAATTTCAAATATTATAATTCTACTTCTAAAAACTGTTCAATTTTAAATGTAGAGAAGACATTAAAAATGACTATTTGTTTTTGAGAGAAAATTTATGGTGTGACACGAACATTGGCTGTAGCTTATGTTTGAAATGTTAACTTCAATGATTTGTAATGTCTAGTTAGTTTCAAATGAAAATGACTGCCATCCGCAACTGCAATAGTAGTTTTCCTAGTAGTTTAATTGATTAAACTATTCAATTATGTGGTCTTAACATCAATACAATAACAAAAAATGGGTTGATTGTCAGAAGAAATTCACATTCAACTAAAAATAATTCCATCAAAATTGAGGATAAACAAATAAAACACATAGCCATATTTTTGGGTATGATAGAAAAAAAAAATCTGGAGCTCTGATAAAGTACTTTTGTACAGCGTCCAATCTGAATAATAAAGTAGGTATTTTCAATGAACTATTTAGACATGAAAGCACATTTTGACCCAAAATTGTAATATAAATACCATGAATTATTTAATAATATTTTATCAAAATTATAAACCGAACACATCCGCTTTTACATAGAGACTCGATGCACAAAATCACAATATAGTCATTTTTTGTTTTTATTTTGTTTTTTATTTTAACTAATTAACATGGGAAAAGCTACATCTATTGTAAAACTACTTCACTTTCATAATAGCATAGTTCTCGTTAATTTGATTAGTAATAATCAAATTTTATTTCAAATTAATTTAAAAAAAAAACATCAATCATCATTTTCTAAGCCGGGATTTGAGCCCGAGACCATCAAATTAGATTAGCAGTCAAATGACTGAAACACTTCATCATATCAATTGGCAATCAGAGAAAATAAAGGGATTTGCTACACTCTATCAATATAAGGAAAAAAGCTACTTCAATCATATTCTGCGAAATGAAAAGTATTTTTAATCAGCTTAAATTTCTGAATCTGGTGCAATTGTGATAGAAAACAGGTATTGTGGGTGTGAAACATAGAACTATAGATTAATTAGTTGACAGAACCCAGGACAAATTCGGCAACATCATGGCAAATACATAATACTTACTTACTTAGGTGGCCAACAGACCATGTAGGTTCTGGGCCTGACTCATCAATATTCTCCATTTTTGTCAGTCACGTGAGGATTGTCTCCAGTTGAAAATTCGAAATTGCTTTAAATCCGCCGATATTTTTTCTCTCCAACGAAGGTTTGGTCTGCCCCGACGTCTTGAACCGTCAGGTCTGGATTCAAAGATTCTCTTGGCTGGAGCATTTTCGTTCATCCGCTCTAGGTGTCCGAGCCACTGTAGTCTCTTGACTTTAATTTTCGTGACTACGTCCACCTCATTATACAGCTCATAGAGTTCGTCATTATATCTTATTCCCTAGACCCCATTGTCGTTATCAGGACCAACAGTATTCAACGAAAAATTTTCTTCTCGAAGACGCTCACTTGCTTTCGGCAGTGTCTGTGATTCTGGTCCGTAAAGCAAAACCGGGAGTATGAGCGATTTGTAGATTTATACTTTGGTGTTTCGAGAAAAGAGCTTTGAACCGAGATGTTTTGACAACTCAAAGCAGCAACGGCTTGCAAGGGCTACTCATCGCCGTACCTCCACATTGATGTCGTTTGTGGGATTAACGATGGTTCCAAGGTAGGTAAACTCCTGAACTACCTCGAAATTATGTGTGCTGACAGTGATGTTTTGACCAATATGATGTTGAGAGGCCTTTTTATTTGTCGACAACATATATTTTGTCTTATCCTCGTTTACTTTGAGAATATGCAAATATATTGCAAATATATAAGAGTATGAAAATGAACGCCTAAAAGGTGATGATAAAATTTTTTTGGGAAAACTAAATTATGGTCCATTTTTATGTTAGCATAAATCTTTTTTTAGGTACTTATTTCTATATGTTAGTATAAAACTAATGCTACATAAACTTATGCTAGACGTTAGTAGTTCACATTTTAATTTTTGTTACTCTTAATTTAATTAATCAATTCTTATCCACATAGTAGGTTTTTTTCATCGTTCAAAAAAGAAAAATACAAAATGTTATAAAGAAAACAAAACCAAATTTAGAAAAAAAGATAGAAATCCAAAAAAGACAAAAACAATTAGGAAAAACCAAAAGAACAGAAAAAAGGAAAGACGAAAAAATACAAAATAATAAACTACTTAAATTGACGGGTGATTAAATAATTTTCTCAAGATAAAACTTGATTATAAACAACGTTTTTAGTTTCGCCTTAACACTTAAATCCACACCGCAGTACTTAATAGGCTTGTTTATCATAATCGAGAACGCAAGTTTAACTGGAAATTGCAACCTCTTAAAGTTAAAAGGGAGATCATTTGGAATAAGTGGTATCCTTGGGATGAAAACGACTTCACCCTGTCCCTTCCCTGTAAAAATAGTCGCTTCAATTACATTTGCCAGCAATTTTTTAACACAAAATCTTGTACCGTTGCAAAGTTTTGGTGGGTCGAGGTTCCGTATTAAAATAATTGGTGATCCCAGTTTCAGTAAAAGACGATGTGGCGGTAATCCAGTCGGATCAAGAGAATTTAGGAACTCTGTTGGAAAATTGACTACCTCATCAGCATTTACTACGTTATCAATGGACTTGTATTCATTTACTACGCCCGGTAATATGGAAAGTATTTGATTATTTCTGACATCAGCATTTTTAGCAACAAGAATTGCCTTCTCTCGAAGCCAGTTCAAATTATGATAGTTTTGCTGAATATCCGGTTAGACTGTCTCTATTAGTTCTGCGACAAACGACACCAAATTACAAATATCGGATGGCAATTTTATTTTTCCAGATGGCTCAACTGCAAATCTACCTTTTCCGATCTCAAGTAGCTTGTTGGCGAAAATGTGAGCACTGTCATCCCTCAGATGTACTCTCATGTTTTGTTTCAAACTTATCTTTCGTACATGTCTCCACAAAGATGAATGTTTTAAACATGGGTAAATTTCATCGGTTGGTGTTGACTTTGGAATGACGAGTAAAGTTTGACGGAAGTCTCCACATAGAAGTACCAGAACTCCTCCCATAAGGTTGTTATTTCCTCTCAGATCTCTCACAGTCACGTCAAGGGCTTCTAGAGCTTTCTTGTGAGCCATGGTACATTTATCCCATACAATAATTTTGCATGTCTTGAGCACTTCCGCCCGACCACTTGTTTTGCTAATGTTGCAGGTAGGATTTTCCTGTCTGAAGATGTCTAGTTCTAGTGGCAACTTAAGTGCAGAATGAGCTGTTCTTCCTCCTTCCATTAATGTTGCCGTGATTCCTGAAGATGCAATGGCAAGAGCAACTTCTCCTATAGCTCTGATTTCGGCTAGAATTAGGTTGGTTAAAAATGTTTTATCTGTTCCCCCGAAGCATCAAGAAAAACGGTACCACCTTGTTGGTTTTCTGCCTGATCCATGATAATTTTGTATGTTTTTTCTGATTTTGATTTAGAAGTGGTATTTTTTCCGCGATATTACGCTTTCAGCTCTTCAACGTTGCAGTTCTTTTCTCGTATGTAATCTGTATAAAGCTCATTTTGTTGGTTTCTTACTGGTGAAGATAGACCGAGTTGCAGTAATGTTTTACCGATAATAGCCACACATTTATCTTCAAGAATAATTAATGCGTTGTTGAATATGTACGGACCAAACGTGATTGGTAACATCAGATTTTCGCGCCGGACTTTGGCAGAACAGTATACACACGACTCAAGGCGTCACTTTTGACCACATCATATCCGGGGACGGGCTGTCCGACTTTTCTTCTGTATTGCTTTGAAAACCTTATATCAAGCTGCGATTCTAAAGTTTTTTTTTGTAGTTTTAGTACGCTTAAATTCAAGGCAAATATTTCTAAAAAAAAATTGTTTTCTTTATTTTATTTCATTGAAAGATAGAAATAAATATAAATGAAAATTTTATTTTGCTGTTTTCTTCACCCCTTTTTCTCTTCCTCTCTAAAAATAATAAAATAAAAAAAAAAATTCAAAAACTTGCTTTTTGAATGACTATCACCAATATTTCATACCAATATTAACTGCACTAAAAAGGGTCAAATAAATAAGCTAAATTCAAGCTCCATTAGAAAATTATATATAGTCTGCATAAAATATGAAATTCAGGCATTTTAGACCCACTTCCTGTTAAGTTAGGGACTTGACATTTTACCTTGGATCCCGATTACGGCACTTTCTGCCAAATTTGTTGAATCTGCTTTCCGCCAGAGCTCTTTTGAACGAAAATTCATATCTCAGAAACTGGACCGATTTGGTTCCAATTTAATACACATATGTATGTTGAGTTCAAATGAAAACTATTTTTTTCATTAAGATGACAGCTACCCGAATTAGTCAAAATTTCGAAAAAATGTGAAAGTCAAATTTGTTTAATTTTGGAAGAGTACCTGTGTGTAAATTTTCCGCTCTCTAGCACCTTTGGTTTTTGAAATCTTTTTGTCAGGTTCTCGGAGTTGTATGACAGGTACCCGAACCAGTCAGAATTTTGGAAAACATCATTTCACGGGTTCGATTCCAAGTAGTAAAAAACCATCCTGTAAAATTTTGTTGAAATTGGTCCATGAGTCTCGGAGGAGTTCTGACACAAACACACATACATACGTACATACATACAAACATCCTTCTTTATATATAAGATTTGTACTTTTGAATTTTTATTGCGAATTATCGGGCGCGTTAATGTATATAGCCTAAGGGCGCCAAATATACAAATGCAGCAATGATAATGTACTATTACTTAATTAATAATCTTACTTAAGTATATGTTGTAAAAAAAAATATTTATTGTAATAAAAATTCATAATTTTTAGTAAATAAATAAATATTTAAGTACTTATAGAAGTTATTAATTACAAAAATTCGGCAATTCAGTATTCGAAACAATATTCAAAAAATCAATAAATTAAAGAATTAGATAAGATCAAATTAAATATTATAACAAGGCACATTAGCAGTTTTGTCTTCATTTCAACTACGTTGTCGTTAAATGTCGTTTCTGTTTTTAAATTTCGTTTAACTTTCTTCGCCATTTCACTTTATCTAGGCCAAAATAAAACCGTTTTAAATGGTGCTGCCAAATTTATTTTCTAAAACAAAATGAAAAAAGTTATATTTTATAATTTTTTAGTTGGTCTGAAATAAGGTACTTATTTAGCTAAATTTACAATATACCAAATTACGACCTCTTGGTCGGAATTGAGATAAATAATGTTCTGAAATAAAATTACACCATTTATATAATTACAAATATACATTTTTAAAGATTAATTTGCAACTTAAGTACTTAACATTATTTTTTTTAGTTAAAATTTTTTCTTAAAAGTTAACTTCATATTTTAAATAATTATTTTTTTAGGAAAAACCGTTATATTGTATAGATTGTTGTGTTCATTCGACGAAGTAGAACTTAATTAAATCATTAATTAAAATAAATTATCTTATTTATATACTTATATAATTTTAAATAAAATGTAATCACTTTGGGTTCGGAATTAACTCAGATAACAATTTTTGGTCGGAGTTCTGTACAATTCACTTTTTCAGGCATTTCTTTCATTTTAAGTATAATAATTATATTTAATAAAAATGTTATATATGTATTAAAAAATTCAAATCCAAAAACTGCAATTGAAAACCTGTTTATAATTAGACCTAATTCTCGAGATATATCTTTAATTTGAAAGAATTATATTGCAGAGAATTAAAACAAAATACTATTTGCAATGATTATTATATATTTTTTAAAATTATCTCAAATGCAGTTTATTCAAAATTAAAAATCGTTAAGTTGAAATAATAAAATAATAATTATAATAATAAATACACCGTTGAGATCATAGTATTAGCACTCGATTTTAATATAATCTATATAGAGTAATATAGATTATAGTACTCCTAAATCTATATCTTTTTTTACACACTTCTATTACTACCACAATCAATCAAACTATAGTAACAAATTTGTTTTCTGGTATTTCATTTTATTTTTGTTTTTCTACTTTATTGGTACAAATTAATTTGAGTAGATGTAAACAAGCATAGAAGATTGTTTAAGACAACTACAAAAATCAATCAAATGAGCATAAAAAAGGATACAATGTGTACTATGAAGAAATATAATATAAGTATAAACATCCTTGAAACCGCTACTTCATATCTAATTTATTCTATACTTCTTTTTTCTCTCTCACCCCATCCACTCTCTTTAAATAAATTCCTTGTAATATAAGTAAAGGTAAACAAAATGTCCTGTCAAGATGTTTTGAAACTTTGTTGTTGTTGTTGTTGTTGTATTTTAACTTGAAACCACTGTTTGTGTTAATTTCTTAAAGTTAAGAGTTCAGAGTATGATTGATTATGGGTCATGCTCAGCGATTATGTTTATGATGAATTGAGATAAACTATTTATAATATAAATAAGGATATAAAATTATAACAGTTTTTATTCTCTATTATTTTATTCTTTTTCTATGGCTGATGTTTATAACAAAATTTACCGAAGGTTTGTAACAAATGGTAAGTTATTTGTTTTTCAAGTTTTAAAAACTAAATGTTGGTAAGAAATGAACACCCGTACTGAAAACATAATTTCTTATTACGATAATTTCAGAATGCAGAATGAAAAGTCTGTTGTAGGCTAATTTGCATTAAAACTTAAAATTAATTTCCACTTGATATAAATTTCAATGAGTAATTTATTAACAGATTCTTTTAACTTAACATATATCAAACAATTCAGCTATACTCATACTTAAAAATTGTGAAACATTTGGCAAACGGAAACTTAACATATAGATTTTTTTCAAATTACATTTTTATATATAAAATAAGTTTTTGCACAAGAATGGTTTGCAAAAAATACATTTTGCGAAGTGTCTCATTAGAAGAAATGGGTTATTGATCAAATGGATTTTTACAAAAAGAAAAAGTATTTTGTGTAAATGGAGTTTGTAAAATAGAATTTGATAACTTTCCGGCTCCCGTATTCATCAATTTGACCCAGGTCCTACTGTAAATAATATTAAAGTAATCAAATACTCATCGCATGGTGAAATTCAAGTAAAGCTTTCTTTTGATTCTGATTATTTAAATTTACCACAATATTTTAAAACAGTTCGTATTTTTCCCATCAAAGTAAAACATCAGAAATGGATTCATCTTCAACAACTAAAAAATGTTATACCAAAGGACTACTACCCTTTGTATGATAGTATTTCTTTTGAAGATAAACATTAAAAGTATGATAAAAAAGACATAAAGTATAATAATAATAAAATATTTTTGTTCTCGTGAATTCCCCATTGCTCTCGGATTAATCATTTGAAAAGTTTTTCTCAATTAAAATTCATCATATTCAAACCTTACTTTAAAAATATCGTAGTACATTTACCACTAGTTCAATTGAAGCGAAATCGATATTAAAATTTTATTATAAAGGTCCTAAGAAACCTATAAAGTAAAAATTAATATTCTACAAGCATTTTTTATTAGATCTCCATTTTATATGTAAATTTAAATTAACTTTATTATGTTTTAAATTAAAAAAAAAATGATCCCACTATCGTCATGTTTTTTACTTAAACAATTCAAACTTTTTAATATCTAAGATTAAATTTATATAACAAAATCATTATACAACCACTTTGAAATTATAGTGTTAATGAATCCCTCCTCTAACATAGCTTACATATCAGTAACTTAAATTTTCTTGTTCCACGTACACAGAAAGAAGATTGAAAGAAAAAATCAAAAAAAAAAAAAAAAAAAAAAAACAAACAATTTCCTTGTAGAATAATGCAATAACATTAATAATACCATTATAACACCATTATTAATTTAAAACAATTAAAAAAGAAAATCCTTATCGCCAAGACCTAACACAGAAAAAGAAACAGCGAAAAAAATTAATAAAATCAATAATTTTTTTATAGCTTAATTCCTGTGTAAAAATCTTTTAAAACTACACGTACATTCTTTTAATATTCAGAAACTTACATGTAGGTATATATATTCAAACATATATATATATATATCCTTCTAAATTTTATAAATACACCACCAACAGTCTACTCCAATATTTTTTTTTTTTTTGTTTTTTTTAAGAATTACAAAAAAAAAATAAACGAAGAAATGGAAAATAAAAAATCCCTGCTAGAGAATTTACTTTCAAAATATTACAAGATTTTTAAACGGTTTTATAAGACCATAATATACAGTTATTTATAACTGTATTACTTTGTTTTTTTTTTTTTGTAATCCTAATAATTGTAAAGTTATGAAAGGAAAGAAAAGAAAAAAAAATTCTTTGTTCGAAATTAATTGACGGGAATTTCTGGTGTTAATAAAATTTTGTAACGGTAAAAGTCATGCAAGAAATTAATTTTTTGGGTGTTTTGTAAAAACAGAAATTCTATTGCTACTTAAATGCAATTTTAGAATTAATTAATACTTTTATTTACTTCCCCACCACTTATTTTTCAAACAGAGTTTTTATTAATTACAAGCTTGGGAAAATCCTGTACTAATTTTTTCATTTTATTTTTAAATGGCTTTTAAGAGAGTTAATTTTGAGTAATTTTGTTTCAAGCCAGATTTTATGAAAAGGTGTATTTTCTAAAGTGAACTTCTCAATTTCTGTTGTTGAGTAATTTTTAAATCGTTGGGGGGAACTGAAATTAGTTCCCCCCAACGCTAAAACCATAAACTTACATTTAAAGCTTAATCAAAAAATTATTGTGCTAAAGATTTAACACTAGATATACTAGAAACTTATAAACTTCAAAATGCTCATAAAGAAAGAAGTGAAGGGACAAGAGTGTACAGTGTATTAGTTTGAATGAAACGAAGTCTATAGATATTAATTTTACAAGAAAAATATAAATGTATTAAACATTAAGATTAATTGAAAATATTGTTCCACATTGAAATACAGCGAAGCAGCTGATGAAATTGATCAGAGTTCAATTAAAAATGAGGATGACATTATTTTGGAATATGACAGTGACACTGGCATTGATGATAGCGATTCGGTTGAGCCAGACAACCATATGGTAATTGAGTCATTAAATATTTTCGATTATTGCCATTGAAAAATGATTTTTGGCAAGAGCAGATAAAAACCCGACTTGGCAAAGAACTGGAATTAAAAATAGATATAAATACACGTTGGAATTCCATCGATCCCATGATAGAAAGATATTTATTAGTAAACGAAGAAGTTTGTTAGCTCAAATAGATGAGAAATATTTGATAAACATTCAAAAAAACTTTAGAGCTAGTTCGGATTGCCGCAGAAGCCTTAGCAAGAAATTATGCTACACTATTTACCGCGGAAAGTGTAATTGAATTGTTATGTTCAATTTTGAAAAAAAAATAACGATTCACATATATCCTCTAATTTCATAGTTTGAAAAGAAAGAATTATAAAAGACGTAATATTACATTATTGTCTCTCGTACATGCTTTGTCCAAAAAATTTAATGAAACGAAATGTTCACTTTGATTACTGTTCAAAGTTATCCTTAGTGGCATTTGGAAATAAAATAATTGAAAGATTATTCAAAGATGATAAGCAAACAGAATCAGAAGAGAATGACGAGTCCGAACTTTCAAATTTGACTGACTTGAAATCTCAATTTCAAAAAGCTATTTGTACAGCTATGGTTTCCAATTCCAGTAAAACAGTAAGCTTATCATCATCAGTCCACAAAGAGTTTTTAAAGTGTACGGGGAAAAAAGTCATAATCTCACACTGTTGTTCGAAGCTCTGCAAACCGCAAAACCAACATCTACAGAAAACGAAAGAACATTCTCTATAGCGAGCCGACTTTGCACTAAAATAAGAACTATGTTATCGGATAAAAATGTGAATATTATCGTTTTCCTTAAATATTTCTTTTCGAAACAAAATAGATTAATAGATGTTGTGTAAATTTATAATTTGGCTTTTTGTATTATTGTTCTCTTCTTTTTATTTGTTCGTTTTTTGTATAAAATAAACAGATTTTACTGTTTTTTTTTCAATTAAACCATGATTTTCTTTTAATTTATTTAAAAAGCTTAATACCGAAATTTACCGATTTTTACCGGTAGTCGATTAAAAATTTACCGCTTACTGGTAATTGAAAATATACGGTAATTGAGGAACTATAACTGGAGGGTCATAATATATACATCATTATCATGAGACAACTACAACTTGGGTGAGTTTAAGGCTGTGCACAATGCTTCTCCATTCAGGTCGATCGTTGGTTTTAAATGATGTTCATTCATTTATATAGCAATAGAGTCAACCAGGTGTCCGAAATGCACGCGTATCAGCTTTTTAAAAGGGGAAGGAGCGGTTATTTTAAAATTAACCAAAAATGTTATTAACTAAATCGAGGGGGCTCTATCGATTGGTGATATATTCAACTTCCGGAAAGGACCGGAAAAGGGTTTTTCGATCCCAAAATTGTCCGAAATTAGACGAAATCGAAATTTGTAAATGGGAAGGAGTATGTTTTTTTTTTGCAAATTCGGATTCTACGACAAAAAATAAGAAACTTATATTAAATGGTTTTCTTTTGTTTGCTTATACAAAAATCCACCATATTTTCTTTTTTTTTTAAGTTTTTTTTTGACGTAGAATCCTAATTTGCATCAAAAAATACTACTTTCAAAAAAATTTCTCATTTGAAAATCTCGATTTCGGCCAGTTTCGGCGATTTTTTGTCTTCAAAAATTATTTTCCGGTCTTTTCTGAAAGTTGAAAATATCACCAATCGATTTAATTAATGACATTTTTATTTAATTTTAAAATAACCGCTCCTTGTCTTAAAACGCTTATACGCATGCTCTGGAACACCCGGTATATTGTCCACCCAACTTTGTTCTTCCATTTTAACTGCAATATCCTTCCTACTTAGTTTTTTCTACTTCATGAGCCTAACTATATCTTCACTATTGATTAGTTGATTCAACTCCTCATAGTTTCATCTTTCGTATTCTCTTTATCGTATTCTACTTCAACTGCATTCTCCGGTTTCTCCTTCTTCCAGAATATGTATTCGTATAGAAAAACATGCAGGGTGGGGAGCTTGAGTGTAGTCTTGACTAGTCAGATATTGTGATACAAATTTTTTATTATTTTGACCATTAGAAACGACTTTTGTTCACACTTAATTGGTTACAAAATCAAGGTTATACAACTTTATTGTAAGAAAAAGGAGCAATTTTGATTTTGAATCTAACTCTAAAATCAGAATCTAGTATACCTAAAAAAGTTATGATGCATTACTTTGTATTATGAGTTGTATGATTCCCTAAGGGATCACTTTTTAAAGCATTTTCATATTCAAGCTCTGTATAAGTTTACGCAAAATTTTAGATCCTTTACTCTTTCGAGTTGTGGCCAAATTATTTTTTTTATTGCCATTTATTTCATCCCAATGACAAAAATACTATACTTCAATTTTATGTTATTTTGGAAAATCTCATAAAAATCAAACAAAAAACTAAATTATTAATTCATTAATTTACATAGAAACCTCTACCTACCACCCGTTTATATTTGAAGAAAAAAAATACAACCTACTATAGCAGCCAACCTATATACATATATAACACTTTATATTATGCGAAAAATATCAACTTCATAAAGAACATCGTAGTTTTTGAATTTTTAAAAAATAAAAGCCACGCAGTCAAAAATCAATTAAAAAGATGGTGAACTGAGAAGCTCTAGAAATAATAAAAGCAATATTTATATAAAAAAAAAACCACACACTCCAATGAATCACAACAAAAAAAAAATTTGAATTTTATTGGATTAATATAAAATTCATTGATCCATCCTGTGACTTATAAAAATTATAACGGTGATAGTGAGAATGTTTACCTTTTTTTCATTTTATTTGCCATTTTGGCGACAAATACAATTGAATTGAAATTTCTGGTTATTCTGTCAACAACAGGAGGCGACCGTCAATATTTATTTATTTGCATGTTTTTTTTTTTGTTTTTTTTTTGCTTTTCTTAATTACAACGCACATAATATTGAAACCAAAAATTTTTAATTGACTTGACAGACAATTTAATAGAGAAACGTCATTATTTGTGGTTTATTTGTTTTTGTTGTTATTGTTTTTTTTCGGTTTTTTTTTTAATACGACATAACTTTTGATGTTAACATCAACATTCGCGTGTTCATTCAACATAAAGTGTTGTTGTTTTTTGACATTGTATTGGTATTATTATTTTTCTTATGATTATATGACAAATAGCTATAATTTAACAAAAGTGGGAGCAAATAAAATGAATACAATTTGCGATGTAGTATAATATGAAATATATTATTTATAGTTTTTTTTTATGTGTAAAGACAATAAATGTTGTTCAGGTATTTTTTTAATACTTTTCTCAATAAAATTTTATGTGAATCATACTAACAAATAAAGAAATTCAATTTTATGAGCACAATGCGAATCATAAACGTATTGTGATTTCACAAATTTATGTTTCCTGACATACATTGAACTGTCATTTAATTTGTATAATGTATATATTCAAACAATTGATTGCCTAACCTATAACTATATTATGCAGATTGATTAACCTAGAGCTATGTAAATGCTGATTGCCTGACGAAGCTGACATAGATATCTGCAAAGCATTATGGCGACCCATAATGACATAATAACATAAGAATATATTTCTTAAAAAAAACTTCAATAAAAACAAATTGCATATGTCAAATTCGGTGTAGATAGGATTTAACATAAAGGTCTAACAAGAGCCGTACTTAATTTAACTTAGTTAAGTAATTGTCAAACGCATGTACGCTCTTATTGATTTGCTATAATCAACTGGGCGTACTTAAGTTAACTTAAGTTTCAGTTTCGTTAAAAAATGTACTAAAAATCAATATAAATAATGCTCAAAATTATGTTTCTTCTTTCGCAGTCTTGAATCAATAGAAGCCTTACCAGTCATAACTTAATTTGGCTAGTTAACCTTAAGTAGTTATAAGTTTTGATGCAAGTTTAATGAAAAGTATTAATTTAACTTAAGTACGGCTAGTCAAGCATCAAGAATTCTATGTTTAATGAAAATTTAACGAATTGGCATAATCAACTTAATTGCCGCATATATACACCGATTGTTGGTATTTACATGTATTTTTCATATACGGAATTTGAAATGTGTAGTTCTATGTCATAGTTACCGTATTATACCAAAATATAGTGAGAATCATATTTTTGTATATCTGTCTTCGGACAGATATATGTCTTGCAATATTATTTTGTTGTGACAGAAAACTGTCAATAGACATTTTTACTGTCATTTGACAATATTCCACAATTTAGTTATAATAGCCGATTCATTTTTTAGTTCAAAGCAGAGCACAAACTGTCAAAAACAGATTCGTGTTTTTTTTTTTGCTCAGAGCGTTAAGAACTTGAGATCCGTATTTTTTTATGCGTTCAGAGCGCCCTCAGAGCGTACTCTAAGTGCTCGATTTAAATTAACAGAGCACGTATAGCGCTTGAATATCAAATGTCAAAAATGGATGTTTATTTTAAAACGAAATCGATGACGCTGCTATACGATATTAAAACAATAAACCATTTTGAAATTTAAAATAAATATACACAGTGATTTTTACATTTTAAGAAATAATGGACGACGATATTAACTGTGACGGTAAATAATTAATATTTAATCAATAATAAATATTTTTTAGTTTAGACTTTTTGCAAATATTTACTTTTGTAAATTTCAAAATAAAAAGTTTAAATTCGATTATTGACAAATGACAATTTAAAACAACAATAAAATAAAAATGACAGTTTACTCAAATCGTGTGTTTTTATTAAATCTGAGCGCTCGGAGCTTATCTGTTCATGCTCTGCTCAGAGCTCATTTGAGTCAGAGTGCGCTCAGATATATGCTCTGATCTAAAAAAACAAAAACGCCTTATAATATAAAATAATTTTAATTTTAGTAATTATGTTATGTTATTTATTCAGATTAAAATTTCATTTTTTTTTTTTTTTTACAAATTACAATTTATTCAAAATCAATATTTGCCTGTCACCTAATTATTGATCATCATTTTAAAATCACAGAAAAATTCTGATATAACTTGAGCGCAAATATAGAAGGTAATTTTTTTATACAAAAAAATTTTAAAAATAATTTTGATAAAATATTTAATTTTTTTGTTTGAAATATAAAATTTATAAAAAAATATAATATACAAAATTCGAGTCACATTAGTCTTATCAAACGAATCATTTTTATACGAGGCAGGAATCTATCGCAGAGCGCAGATCTGTTACAAAAATCTACCTCTATGTACATACGTAAAAAAAAACTGGTAAATTTCTGCCATTATTGTTGTCACATTATTGACAAAGAAATAAATTTTTATTATTATTCTAATTTCAATCCAACATATTCTTTGCATCATTTATATTTTTTTTATTTTGTTAATATTAGATCAGAAAATTACCTTGTCAAAAACAATTTCCAAATTAATAAAAATATTTTGACACTGACGCTTTTCTTTGAGAGAATATGGAAAAAATCTGTTAATCCATCCAAAACAAAATTAAGGCAAAAAAAATATATATATAAATCTTAGATATAATACCCAAGATGAACAACGTGGTGAGTAACAATGCAAGAATAATTGAATAGTATATTAATTGCACTACAAAAATATTAAAATTTTAGCAAGCTCTTGGTGCTGAATACTTAAAACATTTCAAATAGTTACACCAAATAAATGACGTTTATTTCCAAGTTGAACGACATCTATACTCTAAAATAAATTACAATCACGGACAATTTTTAAAAAGGCTTCATAAAAATTCTTTCATTTTAAATAGACACACAAGCTTATAGAAAAAAGTACAAAAACAAAAACACAAACAAAAATTGAAAACAAAACAGAAAAACAAAAACCAGATCAGATCATACTCTTCAAAAGTGATATAATAAATGTTTGCTTCTGCTATTGTTAAAAAAAATATATACAGTAAAATACGGTTATAGTAATTCACTAAATTTGAATAATATTTTTGACTATAACCGTTTTGTAGTAGTCAAACAAAAATTGCATCGTTATAAACAAAATCAATTCAATAAAATATCTTTCGTATAACAATTTTAAACTTTATTTTATTCATAAATAGCAATTCTGTTATGTAATCACAAAATATACATATTTGTAATAAAGAACAGAAAAAGACTATATATAAATCATTTTTTTAATAAAATAATTCACTTTTGACTTATTTTTTTGCTTTATTGAAAAAATTACCGTTATAATTTAATGTAACTATAAACGACATCGATTTTATGAACTTATGAAGTTTATTACATTCTTTCAAATAAATTGTTGAGTATTGCTATAACAGAATTGTTACTACAAACGTTTTTGACTATAAACGAATTAAAATACATCGATCTACTATGTTGAAAGTAATGGAATTTTATTGTGTTACGTTATATTGAAATTAGTGTTAATTTCCTCATAAAGTATTAGGTATTATACTTTGAATTCATTATAAAGTATATATTCAATAATCAAGCGATTCAGAAAACAATTACAATCATACCAAAACAAATATTTTTTTTTATATAAAATTGTGTCTGAAAGAACTACTATTGTGGAATTGCACAAGGGATTCATTAGTACTATATTTAAACCTTAACAAATCCAGAGGAACAATTTTTACCAGAACCCAAGAAAGTTTGATTTTAAAAAACATAATAATTTTTCTCTACAATATCTTAGACATACAAAATACATTGCAATACTTGAACTTACACTTCTAGGAGAATTGACATTTAAAAGAAAAAAGTATCATTTATCTCAGTCGTCGTAGTATTAAACGATTAAAAATATTCTTAAAAATTGTACATTAAACAAAAAAATGTTTTCATGTCAGTTTTGAAACTTCAAAACTGTTTCCTCAATTGTTTTCTATACAAAAATTTATTACATGAAATTAGTTTTGTTGTCTATACTCATTATGAAAATGTATGAAAATTACAAGAGTAGACGACTCATTGTATTTTGTTTTTATGTTGTCTACTACATTCTGCCACCTCTTAATCAAAAATTTCAATTTAATTGTTAATAATTAAAAAAGAATAAGAGATATTTTCTAGCTAGACAAACTAATTATCTTCCCTCCCATCCTCCTCTCTCCACCCAATAAACGTTCTTTCATTTAAATTAATGTGAATACGTCAAGAAATAATTAGAAACACAAAATTGCAAAGATGTGGTAAATCAAAAATGTATCTTTGTCAATGTCCAGTCAAATAAAAAAAAAAAAAAAACGATTTCTTGGTTATTTAAAAGAAAAAGCAAAAATTAACCTGTCTATGTCTTAGATTTAACATCGTTATAGATAATGTTTTGTAATTTTTTATATAAGATTTTTATTTCTTTGGAAACAAAATGTTTATTTTACAAACCCAAATTAATATACCCATCATTAATAACATAAGTAAAACTTAAAATAAAATAATTATAGGTATATCTAAGAATTTAATTGTTTCGGAAAAGGATAGAATTTTTATATAAATTTAATGAACAATTAAAGGTTAAAGGGACCTCAAAATTTCATTTATTTAGTTCTGTAATTCGACATTTCAATGCGGGTATAATCGTAATATTATATTACCGTGTGGTTCAAAACCGATAAATGGAATATAAATATTCTCAAGTTAAACCCACCTTTCCAATTCTGTATCTTAAATTTTTAAAGATTACAAAAAATGTTAAAACATATTACTAACAATCCTAAATGTAGAGATTCTATACAATTGCGTTCGAAAAAGAAGCTTTTTTCAATTAAATAAAAATATTTGTAGATATTGTGAAAAATTATTTTTAGTCAATCTCATCAATGATATCTACCTTAAGATCATAAAAGTTTTAAAATTAAAAGTTTATGCTGCGAGAATACAAGTAGCGTATACAAGTACCAGAGACCCCTGTTGAGTAATTACAATTCAAGTTGAACAGTAATTTACGTACTGACATAGACTTCTCACGATATAGCGAAAACCACTCGTGTTTAACAAAAAGTTTTGTGGTTAGTAAGTTTTATTTTGGACACATAAATACACCTCCCTCATATACTGATTCATTTTCGATATATTATATATACAGACAGACAGTGGCATTTAATGGATAAAATTACTCAAAATAAAATGAATTGAATAAATTTCCTTTAATTATGTATACAAATAATAAGATGTTGAATAACAGAAAATGGATATATTTTATTTAAAAGTTAGAATATTATGAAAAAAAAATTGTTCAACTCGTATGCGCATTTCTATTGTATATAGAACTTATTGAAATATTAAGAGCTCATTAAAGAGAAGCGAAATAAAATAAAAAGGTGTATACTGCGCAGCTGCTTAAATGCTTGTCAATTATAATTATAGATGCTGCGAATATACAAGTAACCATAGCGTTTAAGCTGTTATGTTTAAACCTTTTATAAATCATTGTGCTAAATGTTAATTTTTTTAGCATGTAAATAAGCAATTCAAATTGCTTATCTGCAGTAAATTTTTTGGAATATTTTTTAAATCGAATTCGTCGGTTGAAAATTTACGAAAGAGTACTTAATTTTTATTCGATCGAATTCACCGATACGGCTGAAGGCATAATTGTATGACTATATGCATAACAAAAAACGTTTTTAACATTTAAAAATGTATATAACATGTATATAAAATATATATTACGTATATTACATATAAAAATGGAACGCTTAGGTGTTCAAAATCCAATCATAGGCTTAACGTTAGCAGATCTAGTAAATCAATCTAACGATGAGGATGTAGTTGATATTGAACCAATGGCGACAAGAATTTAAAAAAGTGCAATGAAAAAAGCTTAATAATATAATTTTTCTTAATATATTCAAATTCGATACACCCCTTTTTTGAATTCTCTGGACCCCTATTTTATATGTTTTTGGATAAGATATATATATTTGGAAAGTTATAGAGAAATATGTTATTCTACTAAATGCAAAGATGCTTTTGAAATAAAGTAATTAAGATTTTTGAAAAAGTTCTACACGGAAAATGTCTGAAGGTGAATAGAAAAAATATGTTTAGTGAATTTTTAAAATTTTTGAAATATCCGAGTTACTTAAATGTTATTAACAAAGAAAGAAGCCAGTAAATCAGTATAAATAATTGGTACTTAAAACTTTCATAGCCCGTACAAATACTGCCAAAGGTAAATGAGTTTTGCTTTATTTAAGTTCCTAACATTCATTTTCATGGATACTGATTCTGAATTTATATGTGATATCTGACTACAGCACACTTGATTGAATCATATTTGCAGCTCGTACCTACTTAAAATTTTAAGTAACCAGTTAAAATGCTAGTACTAGACTAATGTCACTTATGTCAGTATTAGACCAGTATTTTTTAATTCAGTATTAGACCAGTATTTTTTCACTATACCTCCCAGTATTATAATATGTAATTTTGGTATTCGCCAGTTCTAGGCTTTGTTTTTTCACAGTTAAAAAGCCCAACATCAGTTTTTTAATTTATTTATACGTTGATATGTTGGATTTATTGTTCTTTGAGAAATTTGACAAAATTATGAATGAATTTGGGACTTGTTTTTTACTTATATTGGTTTTGGTTTTGTTAGTGCAAAAATAGTATTCGCAAGCAACATACCAGTAGTTTAGTTGCAGGATTGGTTGCTGGATATTTGGTTGGCTTTTGGAAAACCACTTAGCACTTAAATGTGCTTTTTGATACCACGACTCGAGTGACCTATTTGTTGTTATTAGTTGTTATCATTCTCTCATTCTTTACTCTTACCAGGGACTCAGTACTATAACCACCATATGTAATTGAAAAGTCGAGATATCCACCAGATATCCTTGGAATATAGTCATTAGGTCATATGTGAGTACACCATATCCCTCAGAAGAGCTATTAATTATGAGAATCTTAGTTTTTATAAAAACTTGTTTTCCAGCGTTAGAGTAAAATTTTGGTATAACAGTGAAAATAGTCGAATATTTTCCTTTTAATTTTACTGATATGCTTATCATACAGATACGCGTATTTCGTCTACTACTTGCAGACTTCTTCAGTGTTTTGTACTCGACTGTCGACAGTGCTCTTTAATTGTACTATCGATATCAGTACAATTAAAGAGCATATCAGTAAAATTAAAAGGAAAATATTCGACTATTTTCACTGTTATGAGAATCTTGTTTCTGAATTTAATTTATATCAATATTCTGTTTTTTAAAATATTCCAATTTATCTTCTTAGAATAAAAATAAGTTTTATGAATGATAGTAAAAATCAGTTTGTGTTTGCAAGTAATTGAAGAAAACTTCATTAACGAGAATTTTCAGGGACTATTAAGTATTTTTATGGAATTATATTATTTACTTAACGACGATGGATTTGGGGTTTTTTACTGTGTGATTACTAGTACAGTTATAAAATAATTTGAAATAAAATTATAAAGTTTATGCTAGACTATAAAAACTTCATGTATAATTTCCACAGTCTAATACCATTAAAAGATTGTATTATAAATTACAAAATTATTTTCCAGATTTATTTGCTTTGGCCTATTTTAGATATTTTTACATTATTTTTAGTAAATGGTATTAAAATTTTACTACAAAATAAGCCTAGAATACATATTTCCATACATTACAAATTTAGTATATTCCATTGCAGAAATAATATTAAAATAGAAAACTAATATCAAATAAATTGATAGGTAGCTGTAATAAAATTTTTATGTACGAATTTTATAAACTTAAAAAGTTTTTCTAATAATGAAAGTTTACTACTTGTTAATAATACTCTATATACCACTTCAATATAGATACCAACCTAAGAAATGTTAGGATTCTCAAGAAAAATTTAGCAGCACTATTGAATAGATTCTGGTTCTTGTTGAAGGTGATTTTCCATATTTATCGTTTCCCAAATTAGTCTCATAACAATATATAAAGTTTGTAAAAAGTTAATATAAATCATATTGTATTATCAAAATGTCAATTGAGATTTTAATTAAGAATTTTTTCAAAAACTAACGAACATTATAATATGATTAGCTTTTGATTGATGAAATAGAATTATATTTCAAGACTTTTTCTGGATACTCAAATTAAGACATTCAATACAGGCATTCCCTTCGCCAAAACTACAATTTATTATTTTGATGTTACTTTACTGACATAAAATTACTTGTTAAACATCAAATTGCGAGTCAAATACTTAGGTGTTGTTTTGAATCAACATTTAAATTACATTATAATGTTAAAAAAAATTTGGAAAAGGGGTCTAAAGCATTTATGGCGTCCAAAAAACTTTTCTATAATAAAATTATCAATGAAAGAGTAAAAATTTTAGCATATCAAACTCTCATTAGACTGGTTATTTCATATGGTGCACCAATTTGGTTCAACATAAGTGCAAGTCTAATGGAGAAAATAAAAAAATTTGAACGAAAATGCATAAGAGCCTGCACAGAAAACCCGAAACGGACTACAAACATTTTTATTCCAATAAGTGTTTGTACCAAAAAGCTAGTATCTTAAGATTGGATCATTTTTTGATAAAAACAATTCGTTCAAATTTTAATAGATCTCTTACCACAACAGAAAATGGTCTAATATCTCATATATATTACCATAATGAAGAGTACATTAAAAATAGCATGAAAACGGGATTTATGGCACCCGAACATTTTATTTATCTTGATGCTAAAGGGTATATTCAAAACTATGAGCATGTCCCTCTATTATACCACTATAATAGACAGGCTACATGCAAGTGCATAGAATATAACCCTCACATTTTAGAGACAAATTCACTCAAATATGAAATGTGTATCAAAGATAAGGATAAAAAAATAATAAACACTCATCTCTGGTGGTTAAACCAATAACATAAATAGACAATCTAACTTTAGAACAGGCTTAGGGTAAGTTAGGTTTAACATAGCTTTAGTTAGATTTTAGATGTAGCTTCAGTTATTTAGGTTAGTTCTAAGGTTTTTAATAAAATAAATTTAACCAAGTTTTGGTTTTTTTTTGTTTTCCAAAATATAAGCAAAAATAAAATATTTCTTTCGAAAAATTTGGAAAAAAAAAGACTAACCCACAATTATAAGAATGATGTAAACTAAATAAATTTAACGTAGTTTTAAGGTTTAGTTATTGTCAAACTTAGAATAAATATAAGCTTTTGTAAGACTTTTTTTTCTAATTGTAACACAAAAATGAAGTAAAAATAAAAATAAAAAGTTAAACAAAAAAAAAACATCAAATTGCGTATACATTCCTAAAACAGATTGTCTGATGTCCCGCAAAAATTAAAATTATTAGCATATCAAAAACGTCCCTAATTTACACTTTGCATATACAACAACCGCGACGTATATTTTGAAAATATCAAATCCACATAACGGCTAGAAAATAGTTTTTAAGGTCACCTTCGTCGATTATATAATAATTCTTACATCCCGAATGCAGCCAATAAATTCGTTGTATTTCAAAAATCTGAAAATAAAGTAAAATAATGTCTACAAAAACAGAAAAGGATTGCATAAAACTTTCATGCCATCCGCTTTGAACTGTTTGATTGATTTGGCATGTAACAAATTTAAAAATTTAAAATTACACAACATAGTTCGCAACTCCCCGCCGTACCTATCTTCTACTTCCTTCTCTTTTCTTCTTTCGAACTATAACTTTTCCTTTCTTTTCCAAAATCCAACGGTACGAAAGTATAAAGGCTTTTTCCGACATAAGTTTTGGCTAACAATATAAAAAAAAAATATACAGTATCGCTCACAACTTAAGCACCCCTATGCAAAAAAAAATTAAATAATAATTTCAAATTAAAAATTTTCTATGTTATATTGGTCAAATGGTAAGAAAATATATTTTATTGTTTAGTTTTATTATCACTAATTTATTTTAAGTTAACATTTATATCAACAATTCGTAAAATCAAAAAAAAAAATAGAAACAAAAACAAAAAATAGTACAAGTACAACAATATTAAATTCAACGCAAAAGTACCCCTCTGTAAAAATATCATAAAAATAATTAAAATACCGCTATTTTTATAGATTTAATTGACTGATAATATTTTTAGAAATGCATTTACGTCTTAAAACTATATTCCCAATTTAGTACTTATTTAAAATTTAATAATGCAGTTAAAAGTTTACTTAAAAATATCATAACATGGCCCGGAATAAGTATAGTGTTGAATTAAAATGGAAAATAATTTATGATTTTGAAGCAGGATTATCTCGCCATGAACTAAGTAAAAAATATTCTATAAATAGGTTAGTCATATCAAGATTAATTAAAACATACGAGGAAACCAAAAATGTTGATAGTAAGCATTCTGGTGGCAGACAAAGAAAAACAACTACGAGAGAAGATAAAATGATTAAAAGAACGAGTTTAAAACATCCTTCAATGTCTTCGCGAGATATACGAAAGCATTTGAATTTGGAAATCAGTGACAGCACAATTAAAAGAAGGGCTATTGAATTTAACTTACGCAGTTATCGTGCAACGAAAAACCCTTTTATTTCTGAAAAAAATCAAAAAGCTAGACTAAAATTTGCTAGAGATCATCTTAATTGGACTATTTCGAAATGGAACACTGTACTCTTTTCAGATGAATTTAAATATAAGATGAAATCAGATGGTATAAGGTACGTAGGATGACCAAAAGGGCAAAGATTAAACCTTAAATATTGCATTCTTACAGTAAAATTTAATTGCATTCCAGTACAGTAAAGAAACATTATGGTATGGGGCTGTTTTTCTGGGTTAGGTATTGGACCAATTCATCACATAAAACAAATAATGGATCGTTTTGATCGCTGAAGAAGAAATGTCACTGAAATGGCGATACCAGCAGGATAATGATCCTAAACACACAAGTTGCTTGGCGAGAAACTGGTTCTATGAACATAAAATTGAGGTTTCAGAGTGGCCTGCACAATCACCTGATTTAAATCCGATAGAAAATTTATGGGAAATAGTAGATCAGAGCTTAAATCGAAGAGACTGTGCCAATAACACTATGTTATTTAATGAAATAAAAGACAAATGGCAAAACATACCACAAACTGTCATTAATAATTTGATTTCTTCACTGCCAAGGCGAATGGCTGCTGTAATTAAAAACAAGGGTTTCTGGACGAAATAATAATCGTATTTTTAAACTCAAATCTATAAAAATAGCGGTATTTAGTTTTGAACTTAATATTGTCGTACTTGTACTATTTTTTGTTTTTTTTTTTTAATTTTACGAATTTTTGATATAAATGTTAACTTAAAATAAATTAGTGATAATAAAACTAAACAATAAAATATATTTTCTTACCATTTGACCAATATAACATAGAAAAGTTTTAATTTGAAATTATTATTTGATTTTTTTTGTATGGGGGTGCTAAAGTTTTGAGCGATACTGTATATATTTGAGTAAACATCTGTGATTAGGCAATAGTTGTGGTTGTGGTTTCCACTAAGTCGGAGAAAAATATATGAAACTTTGAGTGATTGTCACATCAGATAATAAATCTCCTTCTTTAAAAATGTGTGTGTACCATAATTCATCAATTATAAAATAATACAATGTGGCGTACAAACAATGAAGAAATAACCAGAAAAATAACTAGCGGTCCTTAGTAGGTACACCAGATAAAGATTTATTAATTTGTTTTACAATATAAATTTAGGTCTTTATCACTTTCGGAATTGTGGGCCAATTATGTATTTGTCTATTTTAATGTTAAAGTAAATATTACTTCTGTTATGTTAAATTTTTAATGGGACAATGTAGCGAAATCTTGTCTCTGATTATAAAATTGGTTTGTTTCATATTTTTTCCTAACGGTATATACTGTTTTTCCAGATATAAAAACAAAAAACTGAAATTTCAAAAGCAAGATTTTACTGAAGCAAGACTTTAAAAATCATACAGAAATTTAATTATTTTAATTAGTTATAAAGTGATTAAATTAAAATTTTAATTGATTCTTATAACTCACAGATGTTGTTTACAATATCTTATTTTTTTTTTTTATTTATTTATTTATTTATTTCATTATGTACATATACATGAGACGGTAAGTCTCTACAAGAGGGTATGATAAGAAAGAATGTAAGTTCATTGTACTTAAACTAACTTAATCTATGGAAGCTAACAGTAAAGCAAAAGACAAATAGAGAAAGAATAAAAAATAATAATGATAAAAAAACAAAAAAAAGAAAATTTAAAATGTATATAAAAATTTTTGAATGCAAAATTTCTTCTCCTAACAAAAACACCTTCTAAACATAATAAACATTATTTCAAATAATAATTCTCACTATTAAAATTAAAATTAAAGTTAATAATGGCTAAATCTTTTTTTTAAAGTACACCCAACAAAGCTCGTAAAATTTAGAATTACATAACTCACACCTGAGAACGTTCGGCAAATAATCCCATAACGCCACTGCCCTTACAAAGAAGTATTGATTTCTTAATCTTCCTGTGTGCCTTGGAATAATTAAGCTTGGACTTCTTAGTGACCTACCATGGGTTATTTTCTCATAAAGATATTCTGGCGTATTTTTTGATATAATTTTTCTGATAAAGCATGTATATTTATATTTCAGATAGTTTTCAAAGGTACAATCAAGCATGACTTTGGAAACATCTCTAATACTGTCACATTTACGCCGGTTTGTGGCAAAGCGTGTACAAGCATTAAAAATTACCTTTAGTCTAGAAAACTCACCTGCACTCATTACAGAATAAACTACATCACAATAAGTGAAATGTGGAAAGATTAACGACAGAACCAGTTTCTTTTTCACCCATTCACTAATATAATAAGAAAATTTCCAGAGCTTACGTAGTTTAAAAAAAACACTTTTGGAAATAGCATTAATATGATCATATCTTGATATAAGTTGTAGAATCAATCAGAGTTCAAAACCATCTGTCATAATACGTATTGATGAGCTCGGGTAGTGAATAATTATGGCTTATGACAGTTATACAATACCTTCCACCTCTACTGCCTACTATTTCTACACCATATTATAATTTTTATTAAATGCATATTTAAATTTTTAAAATTTATTAGCATTATATTAAAGCAAAACTATTTTTCTGATTATATTTAAATTAAATAATAATAAAAAAGAAACAACAAACTATTAAAAACTCATTTTAAAAAGAACATTTTTATTTAAATTAATTAACCACATCACCTTCTGACAAACTTTTTTAAGTTATAGTGGTAGTAAATTTTTTAAATTTTCCTGAAAAAAAAAACACAAAAAATTTCATTGAAATTTTTATTCTTAAAGGAACATATTTTCCCTAAAGTAAGTAAGTATAAACCACAAAATAACAAAAATAAAGTTTCCCGACTAAAAAAGATAAAGTCAATCTTTACTTATTAAAGTCTCTATACTCTACCCTTGAAATAGAAAATAGTGATAAAAAGTTCATTCCTTTTGTGTATAAATAAATCTAGAGGAAAAGTTCTTTAAAGTTTTCACAAAAAAAAAAATAAATAAAATAAAAGAAAAACTAATAGGATAACAGATAGGGGAAGACAGTTTTATTAGAAAGTTGTGAAAATTTATATGTCTTAATTTTAAATTTAAAAACTAACATCAGTAGTAAATGCTAATCAAATATAACTATCATCAACTTAACTCTTTTATTTTAAGAAGTTAATCTTTGAAGGATGCTTTGAAGAAATTTAAAATGTAATTAATAATTTTTGTTTTTAATTTTAGTGAAAATTGGCACTTGATTTTAAGATGTTGAATTGAAATAAAGTGTTTACTTTCAACATTTAATTCAATGTTAAAATACTAACTATAATTTTTAAATACATTTTTTTTTTCTCCTTACTCTTCTTGGGAGCATAGGGCTTCCACTTGACATTTCCATCGTACTCGATTTTTAGCTGCTATTTTCGCTTGTTCCCACGTTATGTTTGTTTTTTCAACCTCTTGTTTTATGAACCTACGCCAGGTGTTCTTTGTGCGACCGGGTCTTCTTGTGCCTTGTGGGTTCCATACTAAGCTCATCCACGCGATGTTGTTTGATGGCTTTCTGAGTGTGTGGCCTATCCATCGCCATTTCCTTCTTCTAATTTGTTTCGCTATGGGTTCTTCGCCGGTTATTATTCAGAGGTCCTTGTTGCTTATTGTGTTGGGCCAGAATATTCGGTATATTATCCTTAGACATTTATTAATGAAGACTTGTAACTTCTGGTTGATAATTTTTGATGTTAACCAAGTTTCACTGCCGTATGTGATGATTGATTTTACACAAGACCGGAATATTCTAAGTTTAGTTGCTCTGGATATTTGGCTGTTCTTCCATATCGGTTGCAACCTTCCAAATGCTACTTTTGCCTTCTTTAATCTATTTGTTACATCTTCTTGAGCCCCACCACTAGTTGCTGTTATACTTTCCAAGTAGCAGAAATTGTTCACAAATTCTATTTGTTCTTCTTTCAATCTTAGATGATCTGTGATGGTGTTGTTTATTCTCATAGCTTTGGTTTTTCCCAGGTTGATTTCTAGTCCAACATGTTTGGCAAGTTGTTCCAGGTGTTCTAATTTGCTATGCATGTCGCTGAATTTGTGCGAGAGAAGACAGATATCATCTGCATAGTCGAGGTCTTCAAGTTGTTTAGTGACACTCCAAGTTATTCCTCTTTTTGTTGAGCAGGTCTTTTCTAGTATATTATCTAGGACGATTGTGAAGAGGAGTGGTGAGAGAGGATATCCTTGTTTGACTCTTGATGAGGTGATAAAGGAAGAACTTGTTTGTCCCCTATGAATTATTGACAGTTTGGCTTCTTCGTATAGTGCTTGGATTAGGCGGACTATTTTTTCTGGTGTTCCTTTGTCCCTTAGTGCTCTCCGTATGGCAACGCGCTTGATTGTGTCGAAAGCCTTCTTGAAGTCAATGAATATGGTGTTCTGTACTCAATTGATTGTTCTACTTTTATCCGAAGTGTGCTTGCTTGATCGACGCAACTTCGGTGAGGACGAAAGCCGGCTTGTTCTTCACGAATTGTTTTCTCCAGTTTTTCTTGCAAGCGACCTTGAATTATTGCTGCTATCTGATCTTATATGCTATGTTGAGCAATGTAATTTTTAAATACATACCTACATATATATTTTGTGTGGGGTGGCAGATTTTGGAAAAAACTAAAATAATCAGTTCCATATAACTTTTGTAGCACTTCTGTTGATAAAGCAATAAGTAGCCATTTTGTGGTCGTATTGGTGTAGGATATAAGTGATCAATTAGGTATTTCCATGTCCAATTAGGCAATTCTTCTGCGATGGCTATAAGCTCTATTTAAAATTTATTAAGTGAGTCGGATTCATGTAGAATAGTTATTTTTCAATTGACATGTACTGTATGTTGTAGGTTAGAGTTGAAGCAGGGTATCTAAATATATTTTCCATGGGTTTTCACAGTAAATGACCTCAATTTACATCAATTTTATTCCCTTCATTATATTGGCTCTTTGAAACCATTTGCATTATACAATTCAGTTTTTATTATAATAATAGTTCAAAATATTTTCAGTATTTGCTGCAAGCATCTAGTTTAAAATTCTTGTATGCTGTTTTATTATATTTTTTCTTACTCTCTACTTTTTACAACCGTTTATTGGCATAATCATTAGACATTGAATCTAAATATTGTTATGTAGAATTAAATTGAAGCCAAATTTCAGAATATTTATTGATAAATAATAACGGAATCAATTTATTTAAATTTTTATATTTATTTCCAAAAAAGGGCAATATATTTATATACTCTTAATACAGTTTGGTAATCCTGTTTTAGTTAAATAATTCACGAACCCATATTTGTTATTTAATACTAGAATACACACGCATTGGTATTAAAAGTTACTAATTTTTTTATCTCGGCATTTACTTTCAAATCGATCTGATGAACAATTTCTATTATACATTGTAGTTCGCAAGGGGCAAATTTTTTTATTGATATAATTTTCGATAGAAACAGCTGTTATTTAACATATATGATGATATCTATTGAAATTTCAGTAACGTTTAAGAAATTAATTATGGAAAAACTTTTAGTGCAACAATGTCTGCAATATTTTCAAAATCAATGTTCTGTTCATTAAAATTACAAAGCAGTTTGTGAAATTTATGGTATACATAATCGGCCATCAGAGTAATTTTTTTAATCGAATAATCGATGTTGATTTGGTCTTTGTAATTTCACTAGATGGAAAATGTTTCGTAAATATTTTGGTCCACATATAAAATTGGTTTAAAATCTACAATGAACAAAAAGGAAGACCATTCAAGGTTTTGTGTTGGTTTCTGTTGTGAATTGGCTGTAAGTTGTTAATGGTTCTGTAAGCTGATTTACTTTCACTGAAGAATGTTATTCAGTAATATGTGCTTTGTAAGGGAAGTTAGGGTTGAATATTTTAGCAAAACTACAGAAATGCTTACTTCCAAAATTTTATCGAAACTATTATGTTCTGAATACATCTGTTCCGACTTTTAAGGGTTTTTCTTGACTGTTTTATAATTTTAAAATTCTCAAAATGAACAAAGATGTATATTTACCTACTTCCCTTAAATTATGAGATACATTACAGACATAAAGGGCTCATTTATATAACAACAAATTACAAAACAATATACTAGGCTATGCAAAGTGTAATTCTTTCTAATAACAGTTAGTTGATTTATTTTTTTACCAAATCTCTTATCTCTAAAAATAAAATCATCCTTTCTTGAACAATAAATCAAAAAAATGTCTGTAAAATTAATTCTTTCTTTAATAATATTATCCTTATTAGCGGTTACCGTAATAATCAGTTACCCCATTTAAATGGTTTTTACTTTAAACGTAAAATTATAGCGGTATATAAGTAATTTAAGTTTTCCACCTTGATGACTTGAAAATTACCAATGAAAACTTTTATAAACCAAAATCGAATCGAATTGTTATCTTGATGAAAGAAAATTATTTTTCTCCTTACAGTTCAACGAATTCGCCATTTTTGTTATTATTGGTCATTTCGTTTTTTATTCACTTTTTTTTTTGCACAGAAAATTATTATAAAAAGGATAATATTCAGGATAGTTTATCTTTAGAATTCCGAGAAAAAAAGCAGGAAGAGAAAATAATAGTAAAAATTTACAACGAATCTTGTAATGACTTTGACCGTGACTTTTAAATTTTATCTCAATATTTAATAAATTTTACTGTTTTTAAACAAATACTGTTAAACTAAATTTTTTCGCCACTTGAACTCCTTTAAATTTTTTCTTGGAATAATAACAGTTGTATTGTAATAGTTATAATAATAATATTTTATTATTATATCTCCTGATCTTTCTGGGTTTAGATTTTGAGATGAAATGAAAATGATTATTCTTCAATAATTGTTGTCAATTGGTTGGTTATTCTTTATTAGTAGTTACTTAGGGTTCCAATCTCGACATGTTGTTTGAGGAACATTTTCACTCGCCAATGTGAGTCGTCAAGTAGTGCATTCATTCATACTGTCTGGCCGTAGCAAATTAAATGTGGCAAGGGAAAACATGGTCCTCGTATAACATCAACAAAACCTAACAATTCTTAGCCAGGTCTCGTACTGACATATCAAGAGTAGTGCCATCATTACGAGTCACTGGCCGATAGAAAGCCACATTGCCAAGCTACATATTTCCTTCAACCATCGTTGACAAAGCTGCCAATATAAAAATGAGACAGAAACTCTTGAACAATTCCTTTGCAATTATCCAGCATTACCTAAAATCAGACAGACTCAGTCTCGCTTTCTAGAATTAGCTAAAATCAGAATTACAAAAAATATATGTATTATTTTGGAAAACAAAGCTGGAAATCTGATCAACTTCCTCAATCGGAGAGGGTGGCTCTAGTACTGAGATCCTTGGAAGATGGATCCCCTAAAGTTCGTGGTGTCGAAAAGGTAGAATCAAAGGTACTAATGGGTTTTCCAGAAGCAACTGGAATGGCCGCTTCTATCTACATATCTACCTAGTTATATTTTTCTGTAACTCAAAAAATAAATTATCCGATGCCAGTTAATTGATTTGGATAGAGTGCTCAATTTTAAATATCTGGGTGTAAATATTTCCAGCTTTCTCAACACGGAAACATAAATAAGAACTCAAGCAGAAAAATCTATGTTATATTAGAAAACAAAACACAACTATACAAAAGCTGTGTTTGACCCATACTAACGTTCGGTATCGAGACACGCTTCTAAAATAAAAAAAAAACTACGAACTCTGAAGATACACTTTAAGATATTAAGAAAAGGAGCAGCGAAATTAGAAACGCGTACAACATTCTAGATATTGTCGGTTGGAGTCGAAATAGTACAAAGAAACTGGAAGGACTATATAAATAGAATGGAAGAAAGTTGGCTGGTGAAGGTAGCAATGAAATGCCAAACCATTGATATCAAACGTCTACTAGGAAGATCTCCAAAAAAGATGGTTTGAATGGTGGACGTTGTTATTACAAAATTGGTGACAAGATAAGTTAAAAATGTTAACTAAAAGCTTTATAAAGAAGATTTAATTTATTGTAAAATTCTAAGTATGTATGTTTTCTTATAAAATAACACATAATTGTCCTTGCTAGTATTATGGCTAGGGATGTCTATGTTGCTATTTAATATGAAATTGTGTTTGATGAAATTATTTACTACCTTCAAAGCTATCATATACCACTCTTTTCTGCAAATATTTTCTAAACTTATATATTTTTGGTTATATAGATGTTCGCTAGGAAATAATATTGGATAATAATGTCCATATAATTTTAATTGCTTTTTCGTATATAATACTTAGTTTGGCTAACGTTGATTGGGATGCTTCGCTTCATATTGGATTAAGATATATTAAATTTGATAACATGTAAGAACAACAAATAGAGTACAACATTTTAGGAGAAAGAAATTTTCGAAGTTGTGTTAATATATATAATATATTTGGAGACATGTTCCTTCCATTTTTGTTAACTATCAAGCACCAGACCCAGATAGTTGAAAGTTGTCACCACGCTAATAGGATTACCAATAAGAAGAAAGAAGGTATTATTTACTTTCTTATTATCAAAAATCATAATTTTGGATTTTCAATATTTACAACTTCACGATATTTATTAAGCCAATCATTTACAGTTACGAGATCTTCTTCAATTGCTAATTTTAATTCATTTTCAATATTTTCGGCATACTTAATCACTGTATCATTTTATTTGAGAAGTTAAAAATCTCGCCGCAAGAATTTATATCATTTTGAATATATTTCTATTATTAACATAAGTCTTCTATGCAGGCTGACTAATACTAATTGAGGAATTTTTAAGTAGGTAGAAATTGGCTGAATAGTCTTATTTTTATGTTAGTACCCAAATCATTTATTTGTTATCCCTCTTTGTTGTTAGGGCATTATTCGCGCAAGAAACTTACTACTAGATTCACCTAATGAGAAAATCAATCAAATTACTAACTTTGCTTCCCAAAATAGTTTCTATAGGGTCAATGAAGACCTCAATTAAAGTGCGAAATGTGGCTTTGTCAGCTAGAAATAAAGTGTATATATATATATTATATACAATTTCCTTTTTACGAGTACTCTAATTGTATGCGTTTGTATTGTACATATCCCATTTGGGTATATATACTCATTTTATTTTATTGCATTTTGTGTGGATCAAAATAAATTCTTATTTTATGTTTGCATTTTGATGAAATAAATTTAATCAGTTATTAGCTCAGTTGGTTAAAGCGTCATTTTAATATCGCAAATTTTGTGTAAGTTCAATTCTTTGTTGAGTCAAATATTTTTTCTTTATTAAAACAATATTTTTTTTTGTTATTATATTATGAAATTTGTAATATTAATTTTTATAAACAAGAAAAAATATATTTTTAATTATTATTATCTTCGCAATTATTTCAACAAAACACGAAATCGCTTAGAATAAATCCGAGCATACAAATTATGAAAACATGTATATTATATACCAATACCATACCAACCAATTCATTCAATATCATATATTTACCTACTAATCGAGGATTTGAGGACGATAGCTCTCTCATTTTAAGTATGTATGAAATAAAATTAGTTAGTCCGGATTTTACCAAATAGTTTAACAAAAACTTTTTGTTTCCTGTCGTCAGCTAAATTCGGGTTTCAATAATATGTAGCGGGTGTTTGAGGGCGGCAACCCCCTACAAAAATAAAATAAATGGATTAATATTTAAATTTGTCAACTTTAAATAAAATTAAACTGTATCACTGTGTAATCATTGTACGCTATGTTTAAGAATAAATCAAGTTTTTGGCAACATTAGAAAAATTCAAGCAAAAATTCAGAAAAAATTCAGATTTTAATTTTTCTAAAGTGTTCTTTTAAAAACAGTTTATTGAACAAACATAATAATTGAAAGTATTAATGTAACAGAAATTACATATGTATTAATGTATATGTACAATGTACATACATTTTTGTTAAATTAAAAAAAAAAAATTTAAAATCATAAATTTGTGTGTTGAAAGTTTGTTATTATTTTTTATTAGGACTTTAAGTTATAATAAATAATAATTTTTTTAATGGGAAAGTCGTACATATTTTGTTTGAATTCTTACAAGAGTTCTGACTGTAGAATTCTAAATTAACGGAAATGGTTTTTGTCCTGAATACGTTCCAAGCATCGACATTTTTTCCCTCCTAAATTATTTATAAAAAAATTTTAAACTAATTAAATAGGTCTGATTAGCCTTACTATAGTAGGTGCTTTGTCGGTATCACGATGTAGAAGACGAGAAGGTGCCACAGGTTTTTAGTTCATTTATCTGTTTATCTCATTTATTATTGTTTTGAATTAAATACTAGATACTTCGATCTTAGAGGTAAAAGGGAAATTTCTATTGATCTTTGCTGCTTCAATTTTAATTTTTTACAATTTAATTAAGGGCTTAGGGCTTTATTATTTTTGCCTTCAAAAGTGGACTGGAAAGATTTCTTAATGGGCTTATCAATAAAATTAAAAGAAAGGGTATTGAACATAAAATCTTTTCCACTATAATCGAAAAATATTTTTAAATTAATTTTTATTTTAAATAAATTTTAAAATCAAAACCAAAAACATACTTTTAATATTTAACAATAGATAAAATACAAAATATTTTTGAATCTTATCTAGATTAAAAATATTAAAAAAAATATTCTCATAAAGGATCAATTTTCTGAATAAGGTTGGTTAGCATTTAAAAAGTTGTTATTCAGAGACTAAAAACATTACAAACAAACAAAAATGAAGAAAATTCTATTCTATAAAATATGTATTTACAAAATTCTTGCTTTAAGCTAAAATACAAATAAATATGAACACAAGTTATTTTGAAAAATATTCTGCATCTTACATTAAAATATATTAATTTTTTTTTTTTTAATATTCTTTTGTTGAAATTTGAATGTAAAAAAAAAAATGTTTCTAAGGAATTGATAATAAAAATTATTTAAAAATAAGTTGAATTTATTTACTGTAAATATTATAATATCAAATAAACAAAAAATATTAATATACCAAATAGAAAATTATATTAAAATTTCATCAGATATTATTATTATAATGTTTTAATAAAAATTAATTTGAAAGCTTTTAATGGATGAATATTTTTAAAAAAATTTTAAAATTATTATTTAAATTTTTGTGCTATAAATAAACAATACCTAATAATAGTGAATACTTATAGATATTTAACAATATAATATTTCAATCATCTATTATGTCTATATTTATGCCTATATATTTAACATAATTTTTTTTTTATTAATTCCATTAAGAGCAGAATTTTTTTCAAAAGAATTTCAGCCTATTATAATATGAAATATTAAAGTATTTTTAAGTATTTCTTATAACCCATATCGAAATTGGGATTATTATTATGATAATATCCTGAAATATTAGTAATTATTCAAAATTAATATTATTGCTGGAACTCTATAAGGTTTTATTTTAAAGATGTATTTTTGTCCTTTGTGTTACTAATATTACAAAAACCATATATGTATTGAAAAATCATCTAAAGTAGGCTCCCTACCGTGTATGAAATTCGGATTCAAATGTAAAATGCATGGGTGGGTTCAGTAGCATTAACCGGTAAGTCTGGAATCTATTTTGGATCCATGTTCCATATATCTGGCCACTGAACGCAACTCACCACAAAAATTTACCGCAATACTAGCGCCATCATCGGAAAATATAATGAGCACTTTTAAAAATAAATTAAATTTGAATGGAATAATATTTATTTTTCATAACTCTTAATTTAAGTTTTATTTACATAAATCTTCCTTAAGAATTTAAATTTTACATTAAGTCAAAAAATAATAGCGATTTTAATTTAACAACTTTCATGAAAAAATATAAACATTTAATTTGTCTTACAGTAGATGTCACAACACTCAACATAAAAATTGTTGTTGTTGTTTTTACATATAAAAAGTCAGATCCATGAAATGTATCTAGAATTTTTTACATTAACCGATACATTTACCACATCGTTCAGTGAACAGATCCATGGATATGTGGATTTCAGATCCATCGGTTAATTTAACTGAACGATACCATTGGTATCGTGTATCAAATTGGAAAGGAAATAAACGTCATTTAAGTTGTTAACGTAAGTTTCCGAATTTTAAATTGTCATTAATGTTTTTGTTTACTTTAAGTTTATTTGAAAATGTGAGTGTTTGTTTATTATTTGAAAAGTATTATTTAAAATTGTATTAATTTTATTATATTTGTTTTTCGATTTTTAGACAGTAACTTAGGTTGAATCACCTGTTCGTGCTTAATTAAGTACGGTACTGCAATTTTACACTACAATATCTACAATATTTCGAGTATTTATTTAACAAATTATTACAGCGTGTAAATTCCTTTTTTTTTTAAATTTTTAAAAATTTATTTCCTTTTTTTTGCACCATCCACGAGGTAAAGAAAAAGGTGCGTTTTCCCAATAGGCCTAATCAACACTCCAACAGGCCGACTCAAGACACCGTTGACAAATGCAGCATTTTACCATTTTTTCTCTAATGATTAGATGTTAAAATTTCTTTATATACAACATTTTTTGTATATAGTTTATTGGAATGTCGAATTAATTTGCCTTACTCCCTTCCCTCACTAAGTTTTATTTGAATATCATCAGACCGCCGTACTCTGGAAATTCCAACCTACAGTTGCCAAAACTAAATACTGTTTCAGGCAAATAAGATCCTTCTTTTTCCAATGTTTGACCTTGCGACTTTGTTATGGTCATAGAAAATCCCAATTTAACAGGGGACTGTCAACGTCTAAGAATAAACAGTAGCTCTGTGGTCGTTGCAGCTAAATCTATTCTAGGAATAGATACAGTTTCATCTATAGCTATGCCAAGGACTTCTGCGATTAATAAATTTAATTTTAGAGCTAATCGAGTCCCATTACAGAGGCTGCGTTTGGCATTTAGGTTTCTCAGTAGTATTATTATACTACCAACTTTCAAATTAAGTTTATGTGGAGGCATTCTATTTGGACAGCAATCGTTTAAAAACTCTACAGGAATTCAATGCATCGTTTTCACCACAATCATCAATGGAATCGGTAATAAGACAAGTTATTACATTTCCCTCCAAAATGTTTAAAATTCGTTCTTTAATTGTATCAACATCAGAATTTTTGGGCAAAATATTGCTTTTTTTGAATAGTTAGCAAAATTATCTACATTTGGGGCCAGTTTTCAGGTGAACACTTAAGTATCAAATCAAACTTAAGCTACACTTAAATCAAAAATTGTGTTTTTCAGTTGGTACTCAAAACAATACTTAAGTGGCACTTAAGCTTGGCAAAATGACCGCTTAAGATACACTTAAAATTTTGACATATAGATTTGACAATTGTCAGTTTGTTTCTTACGGTTACACTTTATTTGTCACTTGTATTGCATTTTAACAAGTGCTGTCATTGCAAATAACCGAAAATGACAGCTGAAAATCAACATTTAAGTTTTAACTAGAAAACTAAATTTTTTTTAAGTGGAGCTTAAGTGTCGAATGATACTTAAACTTAAGTGTAACTTAAGTACTCACCTGAAAACTGGCCCTTAGACTATCTCCAAAAATTTCTTGTACGATACAATTATTGCAAGGAACTTCGATTAGATTTGGCAAATTTTGGTTATTCGTTAGATCACCACAGCTAAATGCTCTATAGATCTTACATTTTCGGTTAACTTAATTGCTAAATTTTGGGGTAAATAAAAATAAGTGGTATAGATTGAGGAGGCAAAAAGTTCATAGCATAAAAATTAAATTCCTAGTAAAAAACAAATTTCAAATAAATAATTTTATTCTATTGCCAGTTAGTTTCACAAATTTAATTCCAAAATTATTATCCATACAATTCATAACTTCATACAGCATTTACAATAACAACAACTTAATCATATTGAATAAATAAAATATAATTAATTTTTTTTAATATACATGTGCTCATAGTTTACAATATTCATATTAAACATCATTAGCTATATTTTGATCTGACTGAAAACAGAAAAAGAATAAAATATATATCACATACATTTTATTTACTATACCAACTTCTTTATAATATGAAGTAAAAATAAAATACAGTTTTTTTTTCTTTTGATTTTACGTTTTTATTATTTTCTTCTACATGAATATTCTTTATTATTACACAAATTCCAAATTCCAAATTCCAAAAAAAAAAAAATTCAAAACTACTTCAGATTTTGAATTGGACACAGCATTTCTTTAAATATCTCCCAAAATATTTTTGAGAAACCATTTCTATTAAATCTGCTCATAAATAAAACTTTATTGTAGTAAATTTTATAAATTTTGTGTTGGACAAACAAAACGTCGGGTGACCTTGATCGTCATCTAGAAAAAAAAAAATCATTAGCCTTTGTTAAACTTGATTTGCATCCAAAAACAATCTTAACTCTCGGTAAATTGCCGAATTCAATTTTGTAATCCTATCAATTTTTCGGTTATCTTTGGATTGACCTCTGTTAAAGGTAAAATATCTTAAAATAAATTTAATTTTTCAAATTTTTTTAAGAACATTAAAATATTTTCTTTCACAAAAAAAAAAAAAATTTCTATGAAAATGTTATCCAAAAAGGACCTTTAATTAAAAAAGAAAATCAAAAAAAAAAAAAATAAAGTTTTTATTTGACCTCAATTAATTTTAATTTAATTATAATCCCTTGACACGCCTCTATAACTGTGTAATATGCAAAGCAAATTATTTGAACCAGTAAAAGTTTAATAAAACTAATTGAAAATAACACCTTCGGTGACAAATTAACTTTTAAAAATGTTCCAAAGTCCCATATGTTGACACAAAACTAATTGTCCAATAAATTAATATTTATGTAATAATATAAGAATTAATGAAATATAAAAAACAAAGTTATTAGAGAATAAAATTAGAAAAAAAGAAAATACATTATTAGACATTTTATAAGAAATCTAAACACGTGTTTACGTACACAGAGTAACTCGAGAGTACACTATTTTACATTCTAAATTCGCATTCTCTTCTTTCTTATTCTGACTTAAGATTTCGTTATTTTTTCTGCATATTTGTTATATTTTACAATCGTTACAGGTTTTTTCAAATTTAAATCATTCTTCAATAAAGTTTAATTGTTTATGTGGTTTGAATTGCATGTACCAAATGTATCCTACATCATATCTGCAAGGTTAACAATTACAAAATTTTACAATTCAGTTAATTTTGTCGTATAACCTTCGATCGGAATTCGGACACAATTTTGGATATAACAGACGACAACATTTTATCACACTAAATTTGATTACTGCATTGAGCATTCTAAATATAACCTCTAATAAGGTAAATCAAAAGAATAAAAAGTAATCGGTTTTTAAAATAAAATATTTCTAACAAAAAACAAAAAATATAAAGATTTACAATATTCTGCGAAAATGTTGGCATGTATTACATATTTATTGTTAATAAAAGGTTCCTTTATAGTACGTACTAGCAAATGAAGAGATACAGGAAACCCCTGTAGAAGAACAGAGCTACAGTATTGTCATAACTTTGTAAAGTAAATTTTTACAAATATTCCCGAATTTCTTCGCCAAATGGCTGGAGTCTATTTTCTATTATTATTATTAATGATAATTTCTATAACATACAAAATAATGCAATACCTCTATAGCAGTGACGGGGCGTGGAATTTTCAACTGGGGAAGCACTATAAAAAGAAACATCAGTTTGCTTTGGCTTTTCTTTTTCAATTGAAATTTTTACTAATTTCGACAATCAAAATTGTTTACATCTACTTCTCAAAATAGTTTTAATTCTGTTTAGGCAGAAAAACGATCGCTCAACTGAAGTAGTTATTATAAAGTGTTATTATAAATTTACAAAGTTGGGAATTTTTATTGAAAAAATTCTTTAATCCAGTTTCAATTAAAAATGTTAATATTTCGAAATACAGTTTTTGTTATTAAAATTTTCATCTGAAAACAATGTAAAAAAAGTGTGAATATGAATTTTCTATATTTATGTTGGAAAATACCACGTATACGAATTAAAAGATTTTACTAAAAAAATGCTGATTACATCGTTTTATTGTTGTTGTTGTTATTAGTAGAACAAGCACTGGTTTACCATCATTAATAATTAATATTTTTTCTTAAAACTTCTTACCGAAAATTATTTTTTCTTAAGCTTTCAATAACACAATTACAATTATCTATTTTAACTATTTATAAATAATAAAAAAAAAACATTTTAAATTTTTACATTTGTTAACAAAATAATTGTTTCAAAACTGCATAAATCAAAATTATGACTGAAAATAAACAATGTAGCATTCAATAACAAAAAACTACAGAACTACTTAACACATATCAATACCACTCTCTGAAAAACCCAAAACTACATACATTATTTATATAAATATTAAATCTCATTTAACTCAAAAACCACAATAATGCACAAAATTAATTCATTCCTTGCTACTTTTTTTGTTTGTGAATTAATTTTGTATCATGCGATATTTTGTAGTTGTTTTCCTAGATAATCTATTTTCTATCAGATATTATCATTCAATTTTTTTCCTTTTAAGATTTTATTTTATTGTCGCTTCATTTATTATTTTGTTGTTGTTGCTAAGAAACTAAATAAAGACAAGTGTGTTTGAGTGTATGCATATTGTAAATGAGAAGAGAACTGAGGAGAATGATATTTAATTTGTCATTATATTTTTATGCAATGTATTTTGTATATTGTATAATTATTATAGCATATTGGTAAGAGAATAATGATTTTTAATAGGCATTATTTTAAAATATTTTAAATTTGTGGTTGTTGAATATCTCTACTCTTGTTGGCTGTATGATTGAAAGAGTAATAGAAAATAATGATGTTTATATAGTTAGGCATTATTTTCTAACACATACATAATGTAGTTAATATCTATGCATATAATTTTTGCTTGAAATTCGTTTTTCATTCGATTTGGATTTTTGTAGTTAAGTAATTTTAATATTAAATTAAATATATATTTTATATTAAGCTGTAAAAAATAATAAATAATATTTCATTTCGGAAAGCACTCATTCCACTCAATATATGAACACTTCGTGCCTGCTCTATAGTTACTACTGGTAATTTTCTGGTATTACTTTCAACTCACGAATCTTTACTAAAAATTATAATAATTTCATTGGTCACACACGGTTTGCAACTTATAATAAGTTCTAGTGTTAAACTGCAGATGCCTGTTGTGCTATTTTTTTATAAATTATTGAAAATGGTCTCGACTTCTTTTACATCTAGAGGATCAGTATTGTTTTAATTATAAATCGTTTTTAAATATCAAACAACTTCATTTTCTTCTTCATTTCATACAAAACATCTTTCATTCAACTTCTATTTGCTCTTTCAGGTAAGTAATCATTTATAATAGAGTTAGTTGTCAACAATTCACCTCAAAATTATACAATAAAAATTCTATTCATCAAAATTCAGAGAAAAAAAAACAAATAAAAAAATAAACCACCACACCATCCTATTTACAAATATCAAGAGAGTGCAATGCAAGTGCATATGAGTTTTATTTTTACGTTGAATTACAGAGAACTTGTATAATCATATTTCATATTATAGGAAGTACAGTAACAGTAACTTCGGTAAAATTACCATTTCGTGCTTAATTTAAGTACCTATGATACTGTAATTTTTTACTAAAAATTTTTTCCAGCATTTCTACTTGGAAAATTTAAAGAAGGTGGTACTAATAAATTAGTAAATGGTTAAAAAACTGTTCAAAGGAGGGCCTTCTTTTTATAGAAATTTAAATTTCCTTTAATCATTATCAGTTGTTTGTTACTGATATTTTATAAGAGGAGGATGTATTTTTTGTATGTATGTTGGATAAAATAACGATTGAAATGTTTTTTTTTTATATTTATTATTTTGAATTAATGAATATAAATAAAAAGAAAACCAACAAAAAATTTTTTTTTGTTATTATGATTTTAAATATTTCGATTATATGAAATAATATGATTATATAATTTCTCTGTGATTCAACGTAGAAAATAAAACTCATATGCACTTGCATTGCACTCTCTTGATATTTGTAAATAGGATGGTGTGGTCGTTTATTTTTTTATTTTCTATCAATTTTGGTTAATAGAATGTTTATTGTATAATTTTAAGGTGATTTGTTGACAACTTCCTCTATTATAATGTATGATTGCAATAACTGTAAAAAGCAAACAAACGAGCCAAATTATTAATGACTTAGAAATGAAATCTGATAAGTAGAATTAAAAACCTTCTTTGTTATAATCTTTTCGAGGAACTAGATTTTAAATAGCAACTTTTATTTTTACTTTTGTTAATATGATGAATGAAGATAGGTAGGTAGGTAGGAAGCGACCATTCCACTTGCTAATGGAAAACCAATTAGCAATTAATTGTGCTTTTTCATACCACAACTCGAGTGACTTATTTGTTGTTATTAGTTGTTATATGAGATCATTCACTCCCCAGGGACTTCATACTAGAGCCACCCTTTACGATTGGGAAGGTCAGATCAGATCTCCTATTTTGCTTTACGCAATAAAACATATATTGTTGGAGAAAGCTATTATCCCATAGTTTCTGTTATGATGAATGAAACAACTCCTAAAAATAATTTGTTATTATAAACATTTCACGAAAAGCTGGTAATAAAATATTCATTGCTACAATAGTGCTATAACTCTATATCTATGTATCAATGTAAATAAATAAATCGATCTTTTTATTTATTAAAAAGTAAAATCCGTTAAAAATTTCAATAATTTCTAATTAAATTTATAATTACATAAATTTATTTTTATAAATATAATACATTTTATGTTGAAATTTTTTTCGATTTTTATAACTAACAGATTTATTACCAACATATTTTAATTAGTTACAAAATCAATAAAAATAATAATCAGGTGTTATATAAGTGGTCTAACACTATGAACGAAACAATTTCTAAATATAATGTTACTATAAAATATTACATTAAAATATTTTCGATACACTCTGTATAAGTTATTTTAATGAAACTCGTATCCTATCAACCTTAATTATATGGGAATAAAATAAATTAAAAAAATAGTTTTAAAAACATATCAAATTTAATATTTAATTTTCATAGAATTCATATACTCAAATATTTTTATTACTATTACCAACCACCCCATGCCGACTAAAGCACTAACTCAATGTAAAACAAAAAAAATTGATTTTTATTTTATTTAGGTACCTACCATCTACCATTGATTTATAAATTTATTTGTATAAATTCTATTCAATTTCCTCTCTTAATTTATATTGCATTCGAAATGAAGTTATCTGTTTGTATAAATCCCAGCATGATATTTTCTCCTTTTTATATATACATATATATATATAAATAAATGCATTTATCGATGTAAATTTAATTTACATTCTTATGTAAACATTTGTAAGATTTCTCATTTACACTCCGGGGTTTCAAATACTCTGGATAAGTCAATTGAAATAAAAAATTCGAGATGTATTTACATACCGCAAACATTATATTCAAACTCATCATAGTAATCCTAAGTGAATTTGATTATTACTGCTAGATATAGTAAAATCAATAAAAAGAAAAAAGCTACACACATAAATACAGAAAATAAATTCTAAAAAATTTGCAAATAAATTGTTGTCTTTATCAACAAAAAAATTTTTTTTTTTCAAAAAATCTAACTTTTATTAATAATTTTTCAGTCTTGTTTTTTTTTTTTAATATTATCCTTTAACCCTAAACTATGATGTTCGTTGTTTTATGTGTTTTTATAGCTTTTCAAAGAATTTGATAAATATACAGAGTAAACCAGCAGAACAGGCGGGCATATTTGGTACCGCTACTGAGTGTGCAAAATTAAAATATTCTTAATTTGTCTTTATGTCTTCATCTGCAATGAAAAAACAAAATTTCAGATGCCTGGTGTGCAACGAAAAAAAATTTAATGCTTGGTAATCTCTAGGTAACTTTAAACATTCAAAAAAACCCATACGAACAAACTAAAAGCATTTAATACAAAAAGTAAACAATACAAATCGTGAGCTTCTTGTTAACGTAAAAATTGCTCGTACTCATAGTACAAGAAAAAATTTAAGTCAGAGAAGGGATTGGCATAAAACAAACATTTTTCAATAGGCTGAAACTAAATCACTTTATAAGCTTAATGTTTTTATTTATACCTAGCCAAAACGCTAGGTGTGACCTTTTATACTGATTGGTACGTTTGAATAAGGGGGAAGGAATATCGTTTGTTAGTACATAATTTTGAATTATTAAAGTTTAATTTTGAATTATCAAAGTTTAAACATAAAAGTTTAGAAAATGAAAAATTATTTTCGCAGGTGGAGTGCTTAGAATGTAAAATTTAGATAAATTATGACTTACCAACCGATATAATTTTTCATAGCTCAAATATTATAAATGGTGAAAAACGATACAGTTTATACTTTTTACTAAAATCTCCGATTTGCTGTTATGAAAGCACTGACTGAAACTGCAAACTTTGCCGAATTAATTTGTTGGAGATACATCATAGAGTATTCACTTTCAAACATAACTGTTTTAAATATTGCAGCTTAGCTTTATTAATTAAACTAAAAGTGTAGTCGCTACCGAAAAACAAGTAATTCAACGATATGCAAATACTGGTTAAAAACCCATATTAAATCAAATTAGTCTTCTCAACTAGACTTTAGGTTATACGAATAACACTAGATAGCATAGAAAAAGTAGAATAATCGATTTTTTTGTGAAGTTCGATGTCCCCTAAAAAGGTACAAAAAGGATTTTAAAAAAGTTAAGGCTAAGCTTGGCCCATCTACATACGTAACTCCAAAATAACTTTATGATTTAAGCATATTTTAATTTTAAAATTTGAAAGACTTTGGTTTTATTCACATATACATTGTTCTGTTACAGTTATAAATTGATACGAATGTGTTTGTTCTATCTAAATATAATCTAAATATTTTCAATCCATATTAAGATTTATTACAATTTTGTCTACCGGGATAACCAGTGATACTCCTTCGTTTTTCAATATATCATTCATTCACAGTTCTATATAACAGGAAATTTATGGTCAAAATTAACAATGATTACTATCAATTAATGAACATCTCAGCCGGTATACCACAATAGAACGCATTAGGACCTGTATTATATTTATTATTTACTACTGATTTACCAATAAGACAAGACACTATGGTTGCAAAATTTGCAGACGATACAGCAGTTCTAGCTTCAAGTATTTTCCCCACAAATGGTATCCTTTAAGCTTCATAGAATCTTAGATGAGATAAATAGCTAGCTAAAAAAAATGGAAAATTAAAGCAAACGAAGTCAAATCTGTCCACATTAGTTTCACCACTAGGAAAGAAATCTGTCCTCCAGTTAAAATCAATAACAATATGTTATCAATGACGGATTCGGTCAAACATTTGGGAATTCACTTGGACCAAAAATTATCTGGAGAAAGCATATTGCAGCAAAAAGTAAACAACTACGTATAAAATTTTCCAATGGTTAATTGGCAAAAACTCACAACTCTCTCTAGAAAGTAAGGTTCTAGTCTATAAAAGTGTACTGAAACCAATATGGACTTACGGTATCGAACTGTGGGGTGCAACAAGCAAATCAAAAATAAAGATAATTGAACGTTTTCAAGCAAAGGTACTTAGAGCAGTTGTCAATGCACCTTGGTATGTTCGATACTCAGTCATAAGAAATGACTTACAAGTGAGATCTGTAAAAGAGGAAATAACTGCTACAACCATAAGACATTGCACCCGGTTTGGAAATCACCCAAATCCAACTACGGAGACAACCAGGTAGACAACACAGAAGATTAAGACGCATCTATGTCAAAGATAAAGTAAAACCTAGGAGTATATTTGTTGAAATGTACCCCCCTCACAAGCCAATACACTATTCAAAATTGTATACATTAGTCATAAAAATTTACCAAATATCTATTAGAAGTTTTTGTCAAAATATTAAGATAGATTGTAAATAAACGTAGACGTAATAAAAAAAAAAAAAAAATTATTGATCATCAGTCTGATTTTCATTCCCAAATACCGTGATCACTAGTAATATTTTTAATGTTAGAATTTGTATCTGGGAGAACGAATATTTTGGTACCACTATTGATTACAGTACCGGTAAACAAAAATGGGAATGTTCGCTGATGATAAATTGATAACCAACATGTTAATTTTAGGTATTTGAACAATATTCAACAGTAGTATTTAAGTACCAGTACATTCTTAGAGTTTACATTACATCAACTAGTTTGTTCATAATATTTCAATAGTTTAATTTTTATCTAGAGATATGGATCAGTACGTTTCTCTGGTTTTATTCACTTTTAAATTTGATTGACCCTGTGAACATGCATATAAAAAATCAATACTTTTGACTTCTTACGTCAGATTACTTCTGTTTTAATCACGTCAAAAGCTCTTAAGGCTAGGCGCACACATGCAATTTTTAGTTTTGCAACTGTTTGATTGCAAAAACCTTTGCACACATAAGCAACCAAACTATTTGATTTTCTGGTATCGCGCACATATAGCAATTAAACAGTTGCATTTCATTTAGTTTGAAAATGAATTTTATAAAGAATTAGCATGCATTTGTGCTGTTGAAATTAAAAGAAGAAAAAAATTAATCAAAAAGACATTGCAGATTCACCTTTTATTAAGCCATAGATTAATAGTCTCATTCTGTATCTCACTCACTCTCACTTTCAAGTAAAATTCTTCACTCACCCTTGAAAATATTTTATATTCTTATCTCGAAATAATTTAGATGAGAGTGAATGGATATGTGATTGGAAACATACATATGTCCAACAGGTTTGTTCAATATTATAAATAATTTTTAAAAAATTTTTGGGTTGGCTCGACAGTCCGGAAGTTGGGACAAAAGAATCTTGAACAAAAAAAAACAAAAAAAAATATTTTTGGACAATTTTTTTGTTCAAGGTCTTCGGTCTTCTGCAACGTGGACCAATCCGAAAATTTTTTGAAAATTATTTAAAATAATTATTAATAACCTTTTTTCAGACAAATACAATTTAAGTACGTGATGTAGAGTTTCGGCCCCAATTCCTTGGACCTCGGGCCTATTGTCTTCATCACATTTAAGGGCTATTATACTGATGACAAAAAAAATTAATGGTCTTCGGTCCCGACACTTGGGATGACGGACCTCTTGTCTGCATCGTGCTTATGAGCCATTGTACTAAAGACAAGTTAAAAAAAAACAAAAAACAAAATTTTTCACGTTCAAAATTTCAAACAACTATTACGTCTACACAATAAAAAATAAATTGCAACTGGTTTTTAATTTCAAGTGTGCGCATTTACATTTAAATACGTAATATACAAATCGATTTATCGATTGCTTCAACTAAAAGTTGCTATCAGTTTCTAAAAAATTACAAACTGTTTGATTGCTTGATTTGATGCAATCAAATAGTTGCATGTGTGCGCGCTTTCATATAAACTTAATGGAACACAAACGTGCAATCAAACAATTGTGCAACTAAAAATTGCATGTGTGCGCCTAGCCTAAAGGTATCATAACTCAGGCCAGCCACCACAATTAATTTAATTGTTGTCAGGTTAATAGTTAGTCACAAGCACTGATGAAGGAAATATGATGCTTCAGAAATGTCGATTTTTGCAATCAAATATTAAAAAATCATCAATGAACGAAGACCTGACAACAATTAAATCATAATACATGTCTCGGCAAAAACAGGGTACCAACAGCCCCTGACTATAAAAACAAGCGGTTCGGCATCCCAAGTGTCGGGACCGATAACCTTGAATTTTTTTTTCACCTGTACAATAGTTCTTAAATGTGTAAAAATCAAATTTTCAGGACAATAATGTAAAAAACCAACACTTTCTCAAATAACTTTATTTTTATAGTTAACCGCCAACGTTTACTGAACTGTAAAACTGAATAGTTGAAAAATATAAGAATAGAATAAGAATAGTTATTTTTAGAATTCTAGTTATTTTTCGTTACAAACGATTTTTAAAACCTCTTTCAATGATTTTCTTATACTTGATAAAAAATAAAACACTACCAGAATATGTAATATAAAACTGTAATCAAATAGCAGACCGCATTAAAAGAATTAAAAACATCCTTTTTTATTTCACATAGGTATCTAATTTCTTAGAAAAATAATATACGTATTCATATTTAAATCTTATGATATTCCTTGAGGACTAATCTAACAAGAAGGATTTGTTTATTATAGATAAATCAAGATATAAATCAATTCCATTTCATGGTCAATTAAATTTTATTTATAGTTATCACCTTAAGATACATTTATTTTCCGTTTTTTTTTTATAACCCACTTCATTTTCTATCTCTTTCACTCTTTTTCATATTATTATTTTAAATAAATAATTATTCTATTCACGTTTTCTTTATTTTTTACCATTACCTAGCATATATTGTATAATTTAAGTGAAACAGTTATTCTTGTACGTATATAATATCGATACCGATACTATGTATACATAGTATATGATACGATGACTTCATTTTTCTTATTTTAATTTAATTTTTTTAAATGTTACTTAATGTATGTAAAAATCCTACGCAATTTGTGGCAATAAATCCTTTAATTTAATACATTTAATCATAATGTGTTTTCCATATTTTCAGGCTTTTCTCATCACTTCATTTATTTTCTATTACTAAAATATTTACTGTAAGACTAAAAATATTCCGAATTTGAAAGTAAGTTGAAAACATTATTGAATATAGAAAATAAATTAGACTGATAACTGAATATAGATGAGAAACCGTTAAGTAATGAGTATTAAAAATGTATGTATTGCAAACTGAGAATAATAAATATGCTGACATATGAAATGAAAAGTAAAAAAATTTAGTAAAAGAAAGATGAAGAGAATTAAAAAAAATAGATTAAATAAAATGTTTGGCGGAAACATAATGTAGAAAGTGATTTAAAAATTGATAGAGAATAAAGACTGTTAGAAGTCAAAAATAAAACTAGATTCTAAAGAAAAAAACTCACTACACACGGGTAATAAATTGCAAGAAGGGCATATATTAAAATTGTTTATAAATATATACCGTCCTATTGCCAAATTATGCTCAATTCCTAAAGTGTTTGAATTAATTAATGTTATAAGAAATTTATAGATTTGTTATTTGGTGGTTTTACTACATATATTCCTCTGAAAGAACCCACTTCAACTCATCATCCACCGTGGTACAATAAAAGGCTTCTCTCTTTGAAAAATGCGAAAAATAAAGCACATACAAAGTATATAATTAGTTTTTCTTTGGCAGACAAAATTGTATTTCAGAGACTACGCAAGGAATTTGATTTTTTGAGCAAATATCTTTATAATAATTTCATTCTTACCTATTAGTCTAATATAAAATCAAATTCCAAAAACTTCTGGAAATTTATAAATATCCGAAGAAAATCCTGTGGATTTCCTCAAGGCATTTCCTATAAAAATGAAATAGCTACAGATTCAGTCTCAACTTAGTCAACAAGTCTCACTTTATTCGCTAAGTATTTTGAATCAGCTTTTATAAGACCACAATCAAGAATAAATTTGCAAGGTCACCTACAATCTTTTGTTGATTTAGGACACATGCAATTATCATATTGTGATATTTTCAACAAAATTAATACCTTAGATATTAATCTGAGTTCTGGTCCAGATGCTATCCCTAATTTAGTTTTGAAGAACTGCATTTATAGTTTGACTTATCCTCTTTACTTAATTTTTAACAGATCACTAAATGAAGGAATTTTCTTAGATGACTGGAAATTCTCTAACATTATTCCTATTTTCAAATCAGGGTCTAAAACTGTCGTTGAAAATTATAGACCTATCGCTAAATTATCTTCTATTCCTAAACTTTTCGAAGCTATTGTCACAGATAAAATGTATTTCTTGGTTAAAGAACACATATCTCCAAATCAGCATGGCTTTATGGATGGAAAATCTACATCCACTAATTTAGCAGTTTTTCTTCACACAGTTTTCAATGCAATTGAAAAAGGCTATCAAGTAGATACGATATTCACGGATATTTCTAGAGCTTTTGACAAAGTAGACCACTCTTTACTACTCTCTAAACTTCAGGCTCTTGGTATTCATGGTACCTTCCTTCTATGGGTTCAATCTTATTTGGTTGGTCGTAAACTCTGCGTTAAAATACAAAATTGCACGTCATATAACTTCGAGGCTACGTCTGGTTTTCCACAAGGAACTCATATGGGGCCACTATTATTTTTATTGTTTATGAACGATATCGACTACGATATTAAGTCTTTGATCTTATCATTTGCTGACGATACTAAACTTTTTGCGGTTATTAAGTCGGACGAAGATTGCCATCTCCTGCAGCAGGATCTTGACAAATTCTACTCTTGGTGTAACATTAATGGCCTTACCATTAATATTAATAAGTGCAGTTACATGTCATTTTCCAGGAAGCAAACTTTAATTGAATCTTATTATAATATCAACGGTTCTATTATTGAACATGTCCGTGAAACAAAAGACTTGGGTATCATTCTCGATAATAAATTAACTTTTAATGCTCACATAGATCGAATTATTTCTAAAGCTTTTTCCATGTTAGGTTTCATTAAGCGTAATTCACAGCAATTTTCTGATCCTTATACATTCAAAAATTTATATACTGCACTTGTTCGTCCTCAACTCGAATATGCTTGTCCGATCTGGATGCCTTATTATGATAAACATATTAAGAGAATAGAGTCTGTTCAAAAGAATATGATTAAGTTTTTCCTACGTAAATTCAACTGGCAACCTTATATTACTGTATATTTAGCTAAATGTAAACTTATTAAGCTCTCTACTCTTGTGGCTAGGCGAAATGCTGCTTTCGGGATGTTGTCGTATGATATCTTATCTGGCAGAATAAAATGTTCATCTATTCTTCGTCTTTATAATATCTATGCTCCAGTGCGCGATTTCAGAAGCCAAAGATTTTTATATCTTAAAAATCATAGAACGAACTATGGTTTTTCCGAACCTATTGCAAACTCTCAGCGCTTATTTAATAACAGTTTTTCAGTAATTGACTTCAACTACAGTAGATTCGTTTTTAGGAGAAAAATCATCACATTTTTTGAAACATTACAATAATTCTTCTAATTTTAATTAATTACAATTTTATTCTACAAATTTATTAAAATTATTCTCTATTATCATTTGAATGTACTGCCTACCTTTATAACAAATTTTGCTATTACTATTAATATTTATTTATATCACTTAAGTCTGAATTTTTCTTTTTTTTTTAACTTATTTTCTTGAATTAATGTTATTTTATATTTGAAATTATTTTTATATTTACAATTTTTGTTTTCTATTTCTAGTTTTATTTTATTTTAGTTTTTAATATTTTATAAGCAAAATCTGTAAGGGACTACCCAGTAGATTGAAATAAATAAATAAATAAATAAATAATTGTGTTTGACTCTGTTTATTCTGAGTGCGCTCTTTTCCTAATACATAATCAGCACGGATTTATTTACCTTGTAGAAGCAACGTCAGCCTTTATTAATAATATGAAGGCCTACAAACACATGTCATTTACACAGATTTTAGCAAAGCTTTTGACATTTTGCCCCATAGTATTATATTACTGAACTTAAGAAAGCTAGGTTTCCCGGTACTTTTCCTAAACTGGATCAACTCATATTTAGTTGACAGATCCTATAATGTCTTATTTATATCGTTTACGTCGACATCATTCGTAGCCAACTCAGGACTTCCCCAAAGGTGTCACTTGGGGTCTCTTCTATTCATTATTTCTATAATCTGAGATTAATAAGAGTGAACAATGAACAATGTATGCAAATGATATGAAAATTTTCAAAAAAAATAAAGTTCATTGATGACACAATCTACTCCAAACTGATCTAAACAATTTCTATATTTGGTCTAACAATAATAATTTACTACTTAATATTAAAAAGTGTGCTTTAATGTGCTATACACGTCGTTCCCATCCAATCTTTTACAATTATTCACTTAATGCTGAATTATTGTTAAGAGTTAATTCCATTAAAAATTTAGAAGTGTACTTCGACGATAAGTTAACGTTTAAATTACACTTCAACTGCATTATAAATAAATCAAATTCCTTGCAAAGGTTTATAAAGCGTTGGTCTAAAGAATTCTCTGATCCGTTGGTCTAAAGAATTTTCTGTACACAACATTGATTCGGCCTAACTTGGAGTATGCTAGCCAGGTATGGTCTCCATTCTATGATGGTCATATACAAAGAATCGAAATCATTCAAAAGAAGTTTTTAAGATTTGCACTATGTAATCTTCCTTGGGAAGATCGTTTCGATTGCCACCTTACCAACATCATCTAAATTTAATTCATCAGGCCACCCTGTAGAAAAGAAGGGAAATTGCTGATGTAACCTTCGTTGTTGAAATTGTTAAAGGTAACATTATTTCTTCACCTATTTTTAATAAAATTTTCATTAACAATAATTTCGACTTAGATCCGTTAATCTTTTTTACCCTGGTTCATCATAGAACTAATTATGGTAGATTTGAACCCATTAATAGAATGTTAATAATGGGAAATAAATACGAGGCCGTAATTGACTTCTCTCATTCAAAGGCTGTATTAAAAAAACAACTGCACCAATGCATAAACTAAACAACTCTCATTTCTACACCTTAAACCGTCATTTAGTATTTAAGAATTTATGTTAAGAATTTAAAAATAAAATCTATAATTATAATTGACAAGCATTTAAGGTCATGCGCAGTAGACACCTATTTATTTTACTTCGATTCTCCTACTCCTTAATGAACTTCTAATATATATAATATATAAGATTGTATATAAAACAAAAATGCGCACACAGTTGAAAATTTTGTACTCATATGATTTTATTGTTCAGCAAATACATTATGCATAAGTGAGATCTTATAAAAATAATAAACAAAAGTAAACAAATCAGTTATTATATTTTATATTATGTACTTGCAAATGAATTTATGTACATATGCCAAGAAAAAACAAAAAAACAAATTCATCTCAAATGAAAAATATAAAAAAGCAAAAACAAACAAAATCAGTTGAATTGTTCATATGACGAGCAAATTTGTTTTTATATAGTAGAGTTAGAGTACTTCATTTTGATATAGTAGGTCACTTGAATTCTTCATTTTTATCTTTTTAAGTAACTATTTCTAAATTTTTGTTATTTGTAGTAATAATATAGTTTTTTTAAAATTATGTATTATGTAGGTATATATATACGTACCTCTTTAATAACAAAACATTTTATTTTTAGTAATTTTATCACTAAATGCTTCTTACTATAGGTAGTATATCGGAAACGAAGGAACACTATACACTTTATTATACAGTATATGAGGGACGTGTATTTATGTGTCCTAAATAAAACTTACTAACAACAAAACTTTTTATTAAACACGAGTGGTGTCTGCTATATCGTGCGAAGTCTATGTCAGTACGTAAGTTACTGGTTTTTTAAAAACTTTAAATTTGACTTCAACTTGAAATATAATTACTCAAAAAGGGGCCCCTAGTTTATTTATAATTATGTAACCCTTTTTTTTTTTTTTTTTTTGTATTCATTTTTTCAAATTTGGAAATTTGTTAAATTTGTAAGGTACATTTAAGTAAATATTATTTGTAACTGCTTGATTTCAGCTTCAAATAAATAAATAAATAACCAAAGTAAATTGTAACATTAGTTTTTTAGCAATCGCAGATTTTAACTAACTTTAAATTAATTCTTAAATTTAGCTACAAATCAAAAAGTGAAAAAAAAATTTCGAAAAGTATTTGCAAGATTGAAAAATCCAAAACATAAAAGTTGCAACAAATTTTTCAAAATTTAGTAAGTTTTGGTCAAAATGAGTGTAGTCGCTAGTGTAGCTGATTTTTGTGATATTCTAACTTATACCTTTCATATTTTTACTTGTAGCAGTATTATTCTAAGGATTTGAAACGTTACTTTGCCCAACTAATCGATTGGGTTATAAAATATAAAACATTTATTTTTGACGACCCTAACTATTATTAATTCGGACACTGCAAATTTTAAAAATGTGGCTTTTTGATAAAAAATTTTAACATACTCAACCAACTGTTGCAATGCAAGTTATTATACATATTTAAAAGCTTTCTTTTTATTAGCAACATTTTATAGACATTATAATTAAAAACAAAATTCATATAATATAATAAAGCCTATTTTTCAGTTCAAAATAATTACGATCATTTTGAATTCGGACGAAGTATTTAATATTACGTTACATTTCCTTTCGCTTTAATTACAGTTTCTACTTATATTAATGAAAATATTCGAATATTTCCCTTTTAATTTTACTGATATACTTATCATACAGATACGCGTATTTCTACTTGTTTTGACATTCAGTCAATAAGTATCTGACAATCTTTAGCAATAACTAAATTCCATCGTTTGCTGTATATTTTCAGGTTAACCATTAATTATGGACTGTGGATTATTATGCAAAGTCTTTTTCATTAATCACCGCATATTATTTTGAAAGTTGTTATCTGTTAAGTTCCTTTAATCGGGCTTGTACCACGTAATTTTAGGTCATCCTCTTTTTCCTGCTGATTATTCTATTTCTAGTGATCTGTGCACAATGTATTGCTATTGCACTATACATATAAATAACCTTTTTATTTTCTTTTATGCTAACTTTGGACTGGCCTTGATATAGAAAATTAATTAATTTTCGTTATAGAGGTATTTGTGTTTTATTTTAAGCTTTTGTAAACTCTTATGTTTATCTAGCTATCCGTATATATACTCGTACGTACTATACCTTTATTTATGATTAACCTAGGTATAAAAATTTATATTATAAAATAGGTTCATTTTTGGTACGTATTACGTTTTGTATTTAATAAATACGTTTCAACGTATATAATTAAAAATATACTGTGCTGTTTACGATATTATTATGAAAATTATAAAATTTCAAATCTTGTCAATGAAGAAATCTATTCAAATCAAATACAATGAAGCTTCCATTTGTATTTCTACTATTATTTTTGTACTTGTATTTATTCAAATAATAATATTTTAGTTAGATTATTTTCATTGAAATATTTTTCACCGATTCTGAAAGCTTCATTTTCAACATTAATTTGTAACCCCAAAACGGGACTTGAATGAAATTTATACGCGCCCCACAACCATGTAAATTAGTAGATAGGTGGAAGTGGCTATTCTAGTTAATTCTCGAGTATAAGAACTAAGTAATGCGAATATATGTATTTATTTTGTATGAATATTCTGTATTTGATAAATTTTGATTTGTACAGTGTGTTTTAAAATTACAAAATTCAAATTGAGAAAAATTTTATACTTTTTTTTCATAAACTAAATTATTTCTAGAATTTAGAGCTACGCGTCTTTGTAATAGATATTTTTTATTGACAATAATAATAGAGTTTTGGTAAAAATTTCGGATAATTTGCTTTTCCCTAATTACAATCATTACTTGCTTTGAAAACTTTATATCAAGCTGCGATTCTAAAGTTTATGTTTTTAGGTTTAGTACGCTTAAATAAAAGGCAAATATTTCTAAAAAAAATTTGTTTTCTTTATATTTCTTTATATTTTTCAATTCCATTGCCACATCAAACCCTATGTTCAAACTAAAATTAATTTTTGCAACATCCTTTAAATTTATACAGTTTTGTTTTTACAACAACTCAAAATTCCATTTTGTACTTTACGTACTACATAATATAATATGTAAAAAAAATTTCATTTAGAACTATATAAGCTGAATCGTAACCGCAGTTATAGCTACTAAGATTCTATTTTTCATAATTCTGTTATTGCGTGTTCTTGTCAGATAATCAAAATGATTCTATGGATGCTCTTTACTTTTCTAATTCCAAAGGATAATCTTTGGTTAAATTTCATTGTGCAATTGTAATACGAATTTTCATTATAAATACACGATGGTAAATGAAATGATGGTATTCTTTTCATGTTTACTGAACATTGGTACTAACTAAATGTGTATATATATATGTATGTATATATTTTTACATTAATGTAATAAGAGAATATTTTAAGTGTTATTGTATAACACTATACACTTTATTACAATAATAAAATATAAAAAGGATTGGAATGCAATTTTAGTTTTTCATCTTTTGAATTTTTTTTTTTTTTTTTTTTTTCTGATGAATTCTTGGATTTATAATTTAAGATACTTAAATTACAATAGGATTTTCTACTTTAAACAAATGTTTTGCGCTGATACCAAAAATTATAACTACATAAATTTATACTGCTCAGTAAATTGAGAGTGATAATTTTATTTTTTATTTCAAGTCCGATTTTAAATTATTTTAAAATTTATAAGTTTAAAAGTTGTGTTTATGCATATGAAAACTATATGTAAGTGATATTAAGATTTTTGTTATGTTATTTTACATGTTTTAAGCAAACACGATAAATTTAATTTTAAAAATAATATAATTTTAAGTAAAGAAGAGATAATGATATATAAATCAAATAAAATATCACATACACAATATGGTAGATTTATAAATTTTGATTTTTCTACTTTTTTATTTACAGGTCCGATTAACAGAAGTTGACAATTTATATTGGCAATTATAATTTTACAAGCAGAATGAAACATTTCATGAATATATTGACCAAATTGTTGACGTAGATTTTTAAACATAATGTGAGGCGTGTGTTCGTACAGTGTTCGCGCCTACACAACAAAACAGATTTCCTGTACATGCAAATTGACAAAGTAATGATGTCAGAAAATATGTAAATGAAAAATATAAATTAATAATTAAAATGTATATATATATATATATATATATATAATATAAATATAATAAATAATTAATAAATTTAAAAAAATATATATAATAATTTTAATACATTTTGATATATGAATAATATATAATATATTAAATTATATTAAATATATTTATATATAAAATATATTTAAAAAAATATATAAAGTATATTAAAATATATTAAATATATATAGAAATATATAATAATCTAATTATAAATAATATAATATAACTTACAAAAAAATTGTGCATGTATACAAGAATTACTGCTGAAGTATTTTCTGCGCGCCTGCGCAAGTTTTTATGTTCATAGTGGCAGGTAAAAGAATCTGCAAGACATCGACCCAGGTTTTATTGCAACTACGAACACGCCTGTGCTTCTTCTACCTACTATTTTTCTGCCATGCATTTGCTACTGTATGTTTACCTTCAAAGTACAATACCAATACTAATAAGAGTTCATTATTATATAAACGATATATATTAATTTACGAAATTGTACAATTTTTCGGTAACTTTTTCTCAAGGTCGAATTTTCATCACTTTAATAATTTTATATCCGATGAAGGATTTATTGCATCAAGTGCATATTCACTTGTTAAGGACAATATTTAATAAATTTTAATCTTCATATTTCTTAACTCATTACACAAAGTATTTAGTATTCAGTTTGTTTCTTTTTTTATTAAATTTTTTTATTTTGTTTACAATTGACAAGGGCAGTCCGAAAAGTTTTTTGTAACAGCATCTTTTTGTCAATATTATAAGTTTTTATTAATTTCAATGAACAATCTTTTATGTTATCTGTCTTAAATTTTCAAATTGATCTGTCAAATAGTTTATTGTGATCCAGCTATCTAATCAGTTGAATTTTGCTATTTTCAGATAATGGATAAATTCCAAATTCGTGCCTCAATTTATTATCGTTTTTTGGAATGTTTTATTGTCAGCAAACGATATCCAAAATTATATTGATAGCACTTTAGATACTTCATCACCATCATATGAAACCATTCATTTATGGTCAGCTTTACAAGTGTAAATGATGAACAAAGAAGTGGTAAACTAAACATCCATTATAAGAAAACTATCTATAAGATGTAGTGACAAACGATCACCGAATAAAACTTCATGAGCTGGCAGACATATTGAAAATATCAAAAGATAGCGTTGGATGCATTTTACATGATCAATTTCTTATAAAAAAATTATCAGAAAGATGGGTGCAGTGTTTATTAACATTGCCACAAAAAATAATGAGTTGGACACGTTTAGAGGAGCTTTTGACAATACATCAGTGTAACTCAAATGTATTCTTACGTCGATTTATAATTGTTAATGAGACTTGGGTCCATTACTATATATCAGAAACAAAAAAATCAGTCCAAACAGTGGATAGAACCTGGTGCAAGTGTGCCAAAGAAAGCAAAAGCCGACAAATTAGCAGAAAAGATTATGGTATAATATTCATTGACTAGGGTTCAATCGCTACTTATCGTTTGGATAACAGATTGAATCTAGCTATTTCATTAAAATACTATTCTAAGAAATCTGAATTAATTTGTTATATAATTTTGTAAATTTAGTATATAATTTAGCTTAAGTTTTTAATGAAATAAAGAATTATTATTATTACATTGCAAAAGTAGATGTCTTAACGTAAAAAAATATTTATAAAAATGATTTTGATCACTTTCTATGCTATTGACGCAAGGATTGATTTGTTCTTTGTCTGTTAATTTTTCATTTTAAGTTTAGTGTGAAAATGTTATTACTTATTAATTATACTTTTCATATATTGTAATATTACAAATTCTTAGTAAAAATATATAAAAGTTAACTTACCTCAATCTAACTTAATCTACAAAAACTATAATTATTACTGGGTTTTGTCTTTTGAGAATAAACGATTCTAGCTGTTGTTTAGCCGTCAAAACTTTCGTTTTATTAATGTATATTTAAAATGAATGTACATGTCGTATGTCATTGAGTTAATATTACCTGGAGTAAATTATAATTTTTTATTTGTAGCTCGTCTATTATAATTAAATAATATAGGGACTAAATTTTGACTTTTACTATCCTAGAAAATAAAATGTTCGGGTGCTATAGAACCCGTTTTTAATGTAATTTCTATGTATTTCTCATTATGATAAAATAGATGTGATATTGAACCATTTTCTGAGGTTTATTGAGCTCTAATGAAATAATATAATAAAAATGTCGATTCTATTTATTTTAGATTCAATATATCTATTGGAATAATAACGGATATATCCAGTTTTAGGCTTACGTGATTTGTTTATGCAAACATTAATGCACTTTCTTTCAAATTTGCGTAATTGTTCTATTAAACTGCCACTGGTATTGTATCAGACAGGAGACGTTGTGTATTTCAGAGTAAATCTTATTAGTTTGTGATGGGCTATTTGAGATGATAAGTTTTGATTTAAAAAAAAAATAGCGACAGCGTAAACATAAGACAACGTTTTTGATTTGTTCTGCAAATTTCGAATTTTGATTAAGAGTCACTCCTAAATATTTTACAGTTTTTCTGTTTTTTATTTTTGTGTGATTTCCTGTTTTTATTTTAAAGCTTTTCCAGTTTTTTTTTATGTTTTGGTTTCGATTACTGTATGTGCTCGGAATAGGATTGTTTCGTATTTATTAAAATTTATTTTTAAATAAAATCCATATTTTGCAGTTAATTTACAATGTAATGTTAAACATTTTCGGTACTTTATTTTATACTATTTCTACAGAATTAAATGCAGAGTCAAAAAAGTATACTGCCTGCAAAGGTTAATGTATAGTTTATTCCTTTTTCTTTATTAATTCTAATAGTTACTAGGGGCCCCTGTTGAGAAATTATATTTCAACTTGAAGTCAAATTTACAGTTTTAAAAAAAACAGTTATTTACGTACTGACATAGACTTCTCATTACAAAGAAGAAAACACTCATGTTTTAATGAATAGCTTTGAAATTAGTATGTTTTCGTTAAAAAACATAAATACCTCACTTCTCATTTTCTGTTTCGTTTCTACCTGTTTCTTAATGTATTTGGCAAATAATAAAACCATATGATTAAAAAATATTCAACTGTGTGCGCATTATTGTTTTATTTACAACTTACTTATTATATATTAAGAGTTCATTATGGAGAGGAGAGATAATTTTTTATTTGAGATGAATTTGTTTTTTTGCTTTTTTATTTGGCATATGTACATAGATTCATTTGCAAGTATATAATGTAAATTATAATAAGTGATTTGTTTGCTTTTGTTTATTATTTTAATAAGATCTCATATATATGCATAATGTATTTGCTGAATAAAAAAGTAAAAAATTTTCAACTATGTGCGCATTATTGTTTTATATACAATCTAATATATTACATATATTAGAAGTTCATTAAGGAGTAGGAGAATGGAAATAAAATAAAAAGGTGTCTACTGCGCAGGACCTTAAATGCTTGTCAATTATAATTATAGATATCAAGTAGATTGAGAAAAAGGGTATGTGAATTAATCGTCTCCGGTTCGAGTTCATTTTTTATTGTAAATATTTGTATATCTTGGAAATTATCTATACATAATTTATTATTGTTAATAAAATTATCAATTAAGTTAATAAAAGGTTTTGGAAATCCTATCTTTAATAATTTGTATATTACCCCATCCATACAAAAACTATTGAAGCCCTTTTCTAGATCGATCGGGCAGGCTCATACATCACAATTGTTCACTAAACTATACGTACAGCGGTTACGATTTCAACAAATTCTTTATTAATTTCATTATTAGCTCTGAAATTGCCTAATTTAACTCTATACGAACTTATAAAATAACTCAAATATTCATTCCCCTTCGTCATCATCTTGAATATTCACACACACACACACTTTTAAGCACATTCAAAAGATTTCCGCATTTAATATTTAAAAAATACCTCCGGTGTAAACAATTTTCTGTTATGTGATTAATATTTTGAAAATTTCGCAAAAAAAAAAAATAACAAACAAAAAAACAAAAAAAAACATTCAAAACTTATCTTAAAGGAAATGCACGTATCCTTAATCCAACAACATTCAAACTGCTTCTTTGCGTGCTTTGTTGAAAGAAATTGGATTATTAAATTTTACAGCTTAAATTGGCTTTAAAGATTTACACTTTTTTACTTTAGGTAATTTGGTCCTTCTTTATATTAAAAGTTAAGTTTTCCTTTATGGAAAAGGAACACTCAAGTAATCATATTCAAGCGACATAATATTTAAAGTGTTTTTTTTATTCTTATATAAATTTTTTAGAGAATATTGTTTTTTCCTTCATTATTTTTATTAAGAGTCTGAAAGGATGTTTGTTTAAAGTTGTATTCAGTATTCCTTAAAGGAAAAACATAATTGAAATATTTATAGGAGGCGTTGTGTGTATATTTTTTTATGCAAAAAAAAAAATTTCAAATTTTTTTTTATTTTATTTTTTTTTTAATTTGCAAAGCAAAAAGGAAGGAAATTAAAATATTTTTTTGGGTTTAATAAAAATTTGGCAATTCATCATTTCCGCTTTTGATATATTCTGTTTTTTTCTTTTATTTTGGAAATTTTATTAAAAGTAGGTTAAAATAAAATTTCAATTTTCTTTGTTGTGACAATATGGAGACATTCCTGTCAAAATCTTTTAATTTCGTTATATTGTTTTTTTTTTAATTTTGTCATCTGTCAAAAAACTTTCTAAATTTCTTTTTTATTATTTTTGTTAATCTACGATTTTCTGAATATTGATTAATTCATTGGAAAATTATTTCATTTTAAATTGATTTATGGTTTTGAATTTTCTTTTAAATTATTGAAATAATATAAAAAATATTTACAAAAGTATTTGAAATGTATACATACATATAATAATCAACTAAACGAGTGTAATATTCGTTATATTTTAATATTAACAATAATAATTGGATAGTAGAAATAAAGCAATTTTCCTAGATGTTGCAATAGGCATTTGAAAAAGTATAGCATAAAAATCTTAAACTGGATCATAAGATTTATCTACATAATTTTATTATACTAGTGAATACCCTGTGCAATTGCAAAGAATCAGTTCTTTCAGGTATGATTTTATATAAAAAGAAATATTTGTTGTGGTATAATTGTAGTTGTCTTCTGAATCGCTTGACTCTTAAATATATATACACTGAGAGAAAAACATCCTATGCAACAAGACAACCTTTAATATAATGAGATATACCTCTAGAACCAAGTTAATACGATTTGTTGAAATGTATCGTATTAATCCAAACATTTTGAAAGTATTAGTTATCTTAAAAGGTATGGTATAAATATTATAAGAAATCAGATTATTTTAATAGGAATCTTTTATGGTTACCATACCATTGATTTTAAACTTTGTGGAATTGTGCATCAATAAGGTTTGCTAAGTTAAAAACTAAAGGTCACATTAATTTTAAATTGAAAAAATAAAATTTATAGTTATTTTCACAATAAACTTAATACGAATATGACATCCTATTAATTCTAATAAATATGTTATTAATGTTATTATACATTTATAAATTTAATTCGACGTTTTATTATTTATATAGGATTTGATTTTATTATTAGAGTTTAATATGCATCAAATATTCATAAAAAATATCAATACTTATAAACGATTTTGAAAAAAAATAGTCATTTATAAATCGTTGGTCGTCAATTAAAGTTTGTTTTATAAAAGTGAAAAGTTTAAAAATTAAAAATTAAAATTAAAAGTAGTTAAATCAGTAAAAAATATTAAAAATAAATTATTATAATATTATAGAAAAAAGTTTCAATTTGATCTTTTAAAAGAAAATACCTATTTGATCTAAAAAAAAACTACTGTTTCTGTAAATTACAACGAATATTTTTTTTTGTTTTTCTTTATTAATTCATATATTTAGCTTATAATGATACATTGATGTTTATACTTGTAGACTATGAATAATTCACAATTTTTTTTTTTTTTATTTATATATAATTTATGTAATTTCAGATTGATATGAAAAATTCGGTGACCTAAGCTTTCGCTGTCTGGTCTTATTGTTATGAATTTTACAGCATAATATCATACTTGTAAAATTCTTATGCTTATAAAATATAATGTTAAGTTAATGAGTAAGAAAAAGAAAAATTAAACAAAAAAAATTTAAAAAATAAATAAAATACAGAGTGATCAGAGAAATGAATGCACATTCTTAAAATCCCCAATATTTATGATAGATTAAGTAATTCTTTAATTTTATTTTTGAAGATACAAATATTTTCAATATTTTTGACTTCATTTGGTAACTCGTTATAGATTTTAAGACAGTTATATACGCAATTATTTCTTTGCTTTTCAGTTTTAAAGAATGTTAAATAAAAATTAGTTTTGTTGCGTGTATTGTGATTGTGTATGTCAATATTCCTATTTAAAATGAAATTATGCTTTATTTTGTTATTTATTATCTTGAATGCAACCATGTATAGTTCTTGCTTACATATTTTATTGAAACTGATATATTTTCCAGAATAGAGCATATGAGTGGGGTGCAATGTAGGGTAGTTGCAATGTATGATTTTACTGGCTTTTTTGATAAGAAGATCAATTTTGTTTAGGTAGGCTTGTGGAGCTCTGTTCCAAATAGGATTAACGTAGATTACATTTGAAATAATATACGACGAATAAATGATGTATAGTATATTAGAATTGAAAAATCTTTTCAATCGTTTTAATAAGAAAACAAATGGTGTTATTTTTTTGACAATGTAGTTAATATGCTCATCCCATCTTAATTTTTCATCTAGTATCAACCCAAGATATTTGTAACTTTTAACTACTTCAATATATGTATTATTGTACACGAATGTGGTATTGATAAATTTTTTATTGTCAAAAAGCAAGATTTTGGTTTTATCGACACTCATTAGTCGTCTATTATTTATTAGCCATTTGTCAATAACTTTTAAGTCATCGGATATTGCAGAAGAAAGGTGATTGTCACTACTCTCGGAATATTTTATGACAGCATCATCAGCATAAAGCTGAATAGATCCCAGTAGTGGAAGGCGTGCTTTTACTGACATTAATCGTATCTTAGATGTGAATAATTGTGATACATCTACAATACATCAACACGATGAACTAAGCAATTTAATTTGCCGTAAATTTGGATTTGATGAGACAGTTTTTCAGCGTTAAATTGGTAAGCAAAATATATTTTTTTTTGTTAATTATTTTATAGCACTGCTTATTATTGATTACAATAATTTTTTTAAACATAATAATGTACACACTACTACATATTAATTAATTCAGATATTTTTAATTTAGATTTGATGTCAAAGAGTGTTAAATTGTTGCGAACATTTTCAATCATAAATTTTAGACTGTAAATCAATTACATATTATTAAATATTGAACAAAATTAAGTGTTATAGGTTTAATTTCCATGTTTAATTTTCATGTTGAAAATGTTTTAGAACTAAAAGCTTGTAACTACCAAAAACATTTAAATTCAAAGCTTCACAAGTCTATATAAAACATATTATCATTATAATATATGTAAATATTTATGTCATTTGCATTTTTTAATATTTTTTTATGTCATGTTTACTTCTATTCTATTATTAACTAAGTCAGTCAAAAACATATTCACTTATTGTATTATTTTTAATTAACATACAGATTGTGAATAAAAAAACAAACAAAAAAAAAAAAATGTTTACTTTGTAATAAAATTAGTAGATTATGTATTTAAATTAATGAAATTAATAATAAAATTAAAAAATTAGTAATAAAAAATGAGTTATGTGTTTCTTATTTATATAATCTGGCCTCAAATGAAGTTGAAGCTATAATATAATTGAAATAATAAGTCTCATACTATTAGAGATGAAGAGAATATAAGCAATTAAAATACAAGGACACATCATTGAAGTAGTACTTAGTAGTAATTAGTTATGTTACCACCTTTTCAAAAAAGAAGATAACTATTTCTATAGTATTTACCATTGATACAATAATAATGTTGTCTTTTTGAATTAAACTGATCGCTCTATTGAAGCAATAGTATGCCCTATAAAAATAATTATTCTAGTATAATTTTGAAATAAAATGATAACATAATTATTTCCATAAAACACATCATCAATATAATTATGGAATAATCATTTTATGTTAAACAGATCTTAATATAAAATCAATAGTATAAAACATAAATATAATATAACGCGTACATTATTAAACAAATAGAATGTCGTATTACAAAATAATAGGATATCTCATTAAAATTATATCAAGATATGCTTACTTTAATACGACATTTCTCCTATTAATTTAATAGATTTGATATGCTTATTTTAAAAGTAAAAATCGCATTGACCAAAAATAATACCAAAAAATCATAATTTAAATAGGATTTCGAATTAATATTAACCGATTTTTCTTTCAGTGTACTTTACAATGAAATCAAAGTATAATACCTAATACTTTATGACGAAATTAATACTAATTTCAATATAACGTAACACAATAAAATTTCATTACTCGCAACGTAGTAGATCGATGTATTTTAATTCGTTTATAGTCAAAAACGTTGTTAGTCACAATTCTGTTATAGCAATAGTCAACAATTTGTTTGAAAGAAAGTAATAAGCTTCATAAGTTCATACAATCGATGTCGTTTATAGTCACATTAAATTATAATGGTATTTTTTTCAATAAAGCAAAAAAATAAGTCAAAAGTGAATTATTTTATTAAAAAACTGATTTAAATATTGTCTTTTTCTGTTCTTTATTACAAATATGTATATTTTGTGATTACATAACAGAATTACTATTTATGAATAAAATAAAGTTTAAAATGTTATACGAAAGATATTTTTTTTAATTTGATTTTGTTTTTTGACTACGCCTATAGCCACAAAACGGTTATGGTCAGAAATATTATTGAAATTTAGCGAATGACTATAACCATTTTTTACTGTATTTATATTTGTTTAATAATATCAGAAGCAAATGTACTAACATTATTATTATATCATTTTTGAAGAGTATGATCTGATCTGGTTTTTGTTTTGTTTTCAATATTTGTTTGTGTTTTCTATAAGTATGTGTGTGTATTTAAAATGACAGAATTTTTATGAAGTCTTTTAAAAATTGTCCATGATTGATGCCGAGTATAGATGTCGCTCAACTTGAAAATAACAGTCATTTATTTGGTGTAACTATGTGAAATGTTTTAAGTATTCAGCACCAAGAGCTGGCTAAAATTTTAATATTTTTGTGGTGTAATTTACTATTCAATTATTCTTGCTTTTTTACACACCACGTATTATATATAAAAAAAAAAAAAAAAAATATGTATTTTATATAAGATATTGAAATCACACATGATGGTTAATTGATTCTTTCGAGTGTATTTTGACAAAGAATACTCAAAAATTAAAAGAAATATTTGTTAGAGCTCTACTGAGAAGTATTTTTGATCAAATATTCTAACTGCTATGATATATAAGATATATTCTCTCACATATTGGCAACACTTTCATAGTGTGCTGCGTAGTGAATAAAGTTGACAAATTTATCTACGCTACCGTAACTGTAACTCTATATACAGTAAATATACCCTTTAAAATGTGAATTCAGTAAAATTATAAATTCAACGATCGTGTATAACACTTAACGAAACTAAATCACACAAAATAAATTTTATATATATATTCGTAAGAGAATTGCCGACATTCACATCTTAATCAAAAACAAAATTGTATCATGTACCAATACAGCAAATTACTTGAAAAGAACATTGCATACTTGCCAAACTAAGATGGAATTAAGAAACAAAAGAAAGCTTAATATCAAATACAAAAAACGTTACGAGCTCTTTGGACACAATTTTGAATATAGTCAATGCACCTTGGTGCTTACGTAATATAAATCTGCAAAATATAAAAATGAGTAGTGATGGCATATTTATGGACGCTAGCATATTTTAGCCGTTTTTGATATCGATTACAATAAGTCTACATGAGTTGGTTAACAAATAAATTGGAAAATTTCACGATATGTATTTGCTTTATTGAAATTTTTCTTTGCTTAAAATAAATTTATCTAAATAATCTTCCTCTACAGAAGCTAGGGTTTTCCAATAAGAGTGATGTGATTTCTTTTTTTAAAAAAAACACACTAATTGTTAAGGAAATTCAAATGTTTTTTATTTAATGTGAAGTGCAATCGATACAATTAAATTCTGAATAAAACGTCATTCAAATGGCCTCCACGACTTCTTCTGCAGAAACGAATTCGATGAACCCAATTTTCGAGCACTTTTTCCACAAAATTGAGTCGTATGTCATGAATAGCTCGTTCAAGATTGACTTGTAAAGCTTGAAGAGAGTCTGGTTTATTGCTAAAGATCAATGACTTCAAATAACCCCACAAGAAATAGTCTAATGGTGTTAACTCACAACTTCTTGGAGGCGATTGAATATCACAATTTCTTGAAATAATCGAATCTCCAAACTTTTCTCGCAATAATTCAATTGTTACACTTGCTGTGTTACACGTAGCCCCGTATTGTTGGAACCAAATGTTGTCATGATCAACTTCTTCCTATTTCGGCCATAAAAAGATGGTTATCATCGGTTTACACCGCTCTCTATTGACAGTAACTGTGTTACCAGCTTCATTTCGAAAGAAGTACGCACCGATGATTCCACCAGACCAAAAACCACACCAAATTGTCAATTTAGGTGAATGTAATGGTTTTTCATGAATAATTTGTGGATTTTCTTCACACCAGAATTGACAGTTTTGTTTATATTTACCGCAACACTCAGATGAAAGTGAGCCTCATCGGAGAAAATGATTTTCTTAAAAAAATGGTTATCGTTTTCAAGTTGTTGCAAGGCAAAATCAGCAAATTCACGACGTTAAAAATTGAAAAAAAAACCAAGTTGTAAACATTACTGAATTCAATGAAAAAAAATGATAAATCATGACGTATTACAAATGGCCGAAACGTCACTTTAAAATCATATCATCCCTATTGGAAAACCCATTATAAGTATTTTGTTTTCGAAAAATATCAAACCAATAAAATTTTTCTACAAAAATTATTTTATTGATAGCATTTCTTCACGGCAAACCATACCTTTTACTTACGCGATTACAAATTCACTAAATATGCTTGGTGGTATAGGTTGTATAGAGCGTTAACAGCCATCTAACTGAAAGATGACATCGATTTGATTACCAATAAACAAAATGTTTTATGGGGTTTTTTTTATCTAGCTCATTATGTCCTTTGTCATTGGAATAAAATTAATGACAAATATAAAAAATTATATATAAGATCACATCTCGAAAGTGTGAAATGGCCTGAAATTTGCCCACATATTAATTATATGAATAAAGTTAAGAGCTTAGTACCACTCAGGCTTTTATAGATGATGGTAATGATTTATATATTAAATTATTTCGATTATGTCATTTTAAATCTTAGCAACGATGAAACCAACATTACTATCAGTAACAAAATCCAATCTCGAAGAAACTGCTTATTGAAGCTAAAGTTTTAAAGAGGTTTACTAATGCAGTAATTGGCTTGAAAAATCAATGTTACAAAATTGTAAATCATTGAAAATTAATTCAATTTTCTACATAATGTAATCCTTGACATTGACTACATACATTTTTTTACACTAAAACTAATCGATTTTCAAAGTTGAGATATTTGGATAGTTGACTTATTTGATATTTCCTTCTTCACACTTTCTTTTATTTATTGCTGTATTTGTGGCTGTACTATCATTATTATTTTCATTTACTTTGATTTTATTAATGTAAATAAAAATTGTATGTTTCATTGTATTGTATTGTAGACATATAGGTACGTCTTAAAAGATTCCAGACACATACCCAAAACCGTACAATAATAATTATAATCATATATACATATTTAATTTGTCTATAGTAAATTGTATAACTTTTTAAAAAAAATAAATTGCATTTTTCTAACTTTTAATTATTTTCTAACTAAATCATTTTTCTTTTTAATTCATTTTTCTAATATACAATTTAATAAACAAACAAACCTCAGATACTCGACTAACAATTCAATTTTACATCAAAAATATTGTATAAACGTTTTAATTTCTCAGGTGACATATTATTATATATTCAATAATGTAATTTTAACAAGTCGATCAGTGTGAGAATAAAATTAAGGATTTTAAGTAATTACATTAAATATAATGACGACTCATCCTTTAAAAATAATTGTTTTTGTGATAAAACTAGAATCAGATTCTGTACTCTTTGGTATAGACCAAATCAAATTGAAGCAATCTAATAATGTTTGCGAATGTACTTTGAATAGAATATAAAAGTGAATTAAATTTTCCATTTATAAAAATAAAATGTTATTGTTTCTGGAAAATTGTCCAGGATAAAGGTGGTTGAAAAAGTGAATATATTGACAGTATAGCATATAGAAGTTAAATTGTTTTTAATCATTATATTAGAAAATAGTTATGCAAATATTTACCCAATTTAATAAAATTTCACTTTTACATATATACATACTACATACATATATACATACCATCATGTAACAACTATTTAAAAATTCTATTAACACATAAGAATGCAAACATTTATACTCAACCTCTCTTCTTCAACTTATTTTGAATTCATTTGATTTTCAAAATCGAAAAAATTTCCATGTCATTTTTGTTCTATTATACCCAAATATTATTAAATTTAATTATTTTTTTTTTTTTTATGAAGTTCTAGAAATAATTAAGAGTTCTAGCAAACATAACAATCAATTAGGGTGGATTTTAAAGAGATGAAATTAACTAGTTTTTTGATATAATTCAAATTGTAATAGTTTACTTCAGTATTGTCGGACATAAAACTGTCGGCCCAAGTTTTATCACTGATCCAGTTTTTTCTCTCAGGTTTTTTTTTATATTTATTTATTTATTTATTTCAATTTTAATGCCAAGAGAGAATGAATCTCGTTATAGGCTATATATAATGTTACAATTTCATTTTATCAAACATTTTTGTAGTATGTAAGTGTTAAGTAAGTATTAAGTAAAAGTTAAGAAATAATGTAATAAAAAAACACGCAATATTCAATAAAGGTTGGATAGTGGCGAGTGATTGTTCTGCGATCTGATTTATATTCGCAACAAGTTCTTCCCATTTCTGTGTATTTGGATGAATTGTTTCTCTAATGGTCGTGGTCATGTTGGACTTGATTTCAGTATCTTGTAACAAGTGAAAATTTAGATGTCTCCTTCTATTGGTTTTGTTACTTCTGTTGGTCTTAGGTTCATAATATAAGTAAGTAAAAAACAATCACTCTAATATTGAAAGTGATTTGTTTTTCAAATTTTCAATTTTACAATTTAATTTCTCTACTGAAGTAACTGTAAGAAAACCTAATACTAATATAATATCAATAAAGTAAACCAAATTCTTACAAGGTCTGTATTGACGTATCAAGAGTGATAACGGTCAACACAGGTCACGTGCTAATAGGAAATTACGCAATTAACTCCACGCAGATATCTTTTAATTATGACTATCGTAGATGCAATGTTGAAAACAAAAGAGGGACCCTTGATTATTTCCCTTGAAGTTTTCCAGCCTTAGCTAGAAGAAGACCTCGAAGCAGAGTTTTATAAAACATTATTTTTCAATAATAAAATTTCAGATCTGACTAATTTCCCCCGAAGGTTGGCTTTGAAATCGATTTGAAATGAATAAAACTCTAAGCGCAAACGGTAACAGCAAATAGGTCCCTTGCTGAATCAACAATGCCAATTCAACAAGAATATCTACTAAAACAACTACCCATTAAGAAATATTATTTTGAAATCTTTCAACATTATATTTCTAAAGATTATTAAGTAATACATTTAGGTTGTTTTTTATCAAACCAATATAAACCAAATAATTGATAATAACAAATCGTTCCTAGTTAGAAATACTATCTAAAAATTGTTGAATAAACAACTTATTAAAATTACTATTATGCGGCTTATTAAAGCTTATAACGACCACAACCTTAAAATTTTAATTAACTGGTAGTTGTGGTGATTACGATTTGTTAATAATACATCAACAAAAAAAAACTCTCAAGGATTATGAAAAACCAAAATAAATTCCAATAACAAAATTGAGAAATTCTTATAAAATTCTTTCATAACAATGTTACTAGAAACCAAAACAATTAATTTTTACTCCGCAGTCAACATTGATTTAAAAATACCTTTTCTTTCTAATACAATTTTTGTTTCTATTCCTTATTAGCCACCTAAAATATTATTTTCATACAAATATATTTATATATATCTATACTTATCATAAATCATTTGGCTCCTATAAAGGTAAAATCTTCAATTACTTCAAGAATACTAAAGAAATTTTCTTTGGTAACAAAATCCATACCATTACTTAACCGCATATTTGCACCACAGGTAAATAAGAGGATTTTAACTTAACTAAATAGTGGTGAAAACTTACATTTTTTATGACTTCTTCCGACAGGAGGTATTTTGTATTGGATTGTATTAAACAGTTGTTAGATAGGCTTTTGTATATTGCAAAAATAAAAATATATGTATATATATATATTATGTATAAGTATCATTGAATTGGATGAATCTTTTACAGTTTGTTATTTTTAACCAAAGTTATTTGTTTAACTGTTATACAAAGTACACAGATAGCACTTTAAAGATTTTCTGATAAACAGAAAATTACGTTTGATTTAAAGAGATATAATAAGTAAAAAGGATTTAAAGAATTCAATAATCTTTATAAATTTTTATTTCAAGTTAAATATCTGTTAATTTAATATTCTTATTTAAGTGATGTATCTACTGATTGTAGAATGTAGGTGATTAGATGCGAAAATTTAAAATGGAAAATAAATTTATAAATTGTGGTACGTAATTTGATAATGAAATTAAAATTTGATAAAACAACATTTTTTAATATAGGAAGTGTTCATTTTCTACGAATTAAGTCTCTGGTCATTATCCCCCAAGTACCAAAATGAACTAATCCCCAATATTTTTTTTTTTATTTATTTATTTGATTTAGTTAATTTAACTATTTATTATTATATAATTCAGTTGTGTACAATATAATTTTTATTATTACATAAATTTATGTTAAACATATTCTATTAATTTATTTTTAACTGTATTAGTTTCACTACTTATTTTACAAGGTAAATCATCGAAAAATTTTAAACCATTGTACAAAATCATATTTTTAGTTTTTTCCTTTCTAAATAAATTTAATCTAAAACAATTAACATTTCTTAAGTTATAATTATGAATATCAGATATATAAACTAGACGATCACATAAATAATTTGGATATTTACCAATTTTCATTTTGTGGAAAATTACTAATACATTCATTAAAGTTCTTTGATTTTAAAACATTTAATATAAATTTACTTGATGTGTATATTATCTGTTTACTTTAAGTATCACCCTCATAGTCTTATTCTGTAATAGCCTTTTTTTATTAGTATAGCTTGCCATAATTTTGTTAATAAGATATTTCCATTAACAGTTTCAAAAGCTCTTCTGAAACAGCCCCTATAACCTTGTTGTCATGTGTTGCCATTTTCCAATTAGCATAATAATTAAATTTAATAAGGACTCATAACTGTGAGTCCTTCTAAATCCAGATTGAAAATAATATATTAAATTGTAGTTTTTCAAAATTTTATCTTGAGAATTCACAATTTGGGCATTAATTAGTACATTTACGTAATATAAACTAAACCGAAAATTCGAAAAATATTTTTGGGAATTAGTTCATATCTTTTGGGTACATACACATTATGCAATATGCTTTATTTAGAGATTAATTCTTTTTTTGAGGATTATTTTATCTTATTTAGGAATTAGTTCATTTTTGAAATTTCAGGGATTAATTTATGTGAAGTAATTCGTAATATTTAGGCGATTAGTTCATTGTGCTAGGGGTTAGCTCATAATTAACTAAGACTAAGACCCAAAAATATTATACATTTTTGACTTAGGGGTTAGTTCTTAATGTCATTTTATTGAATAAAAACTATGTTTATATTTTGTAGCATAAAAACGATAATATGTAGTTGTCTCTCGTTGAAAAACATTTCTATTTAATTTACTTTGATTGACAAATTTAGAATTTTTTTTTGTATTTTTAAACAATGTTCAATAAACGACTTAAATTATTCCCACCAAATCAAGGAAGCAATATCTAAAGGCACTAAGATTTTTATGGCATGTAAAAAATTATTTTATACGAGACTAAGCAACATAGCGAAAATCATTAGCTATCAAGCTTTTATTAGACCCATACTCACTTATGCAGCATCTATCTGGTACAACATAAGTGCTAGTTTAATGGAAAAAATAAGGAAATTAGAAAGAAAGAAATGTATAAGAGTCTGTATTAATGAAAGTAGGAAACCGGAAACAAATTACGTACATTTTTACTCAAACAAATACATACTAGGGGCCCCTGCTGAGTAACTATAATTTAAGTTATAGAAGCCAAATTTAAAGTTTTTAGCAGTACAGCCATTTACGTACTGACATACACTTCTCACATTATAGTAGAAATCACTCATGTTTTCATAAAAATTTAGAGGCTAGTAAGTTTTAATTAGAAAACATAAATACTGCTCCCTCATATACTGTTTCGTTTCGACATATTACATAAAAACATATTAGATAAAATGACAAAAAATAAAATATTTTTGTAATTAAAGACATCATATACATATTTTTAACCAAAACTATATGATTACTACAAATGACCAAAATATAGAAAACAATAATTTGAGACACTTACTTAAAAAAATTAATAGAATAATATGCCTTTAATTATGTATAAAAGTAATAAGATGTTGAATGACACAAAATGGCTACATTTTATTTAAAAGTTTGAATATTATAAAACCAAATAGAAATTTTTTGACCAGTATGCGCATTTCGGTCGTATAGACAACTTATTTACATATTAAGAGTTCATTAAGAAGAAGCGGAATAAAATGAACTGCGCAGGTCCTTAAATGCTTGTCAATTATGATTATATATGCTATAACTCTATTATATAAAGATGAATTGGCCAGTCATATGAACAATTCAACTGATTTTTTTTTTGTTTTTGTTGTTTTTATATTTTTTATTTCAGATGAATTTGTTTTTTTTTTTTTTTTTTTATTTGACATTATGTAGAATGTACATTATGTTCACTGCAAGTAATTTTATAATAACTGATTTCTTTTTTTTGTTTTTCATTTTAATAAGAACTCACATATGCACAATGTATTTGCTGAATAATAAAACCATATGAGTAAAAATTTTCAACTGTGTGTGCATTATTGTTTTATATACAACTTATTTATATATTAGGAGTTCATTAAAAGAGAAGCGAAACAAAATGAAAAGGTGTCTACTGTGCAGGTCCTCAAATGCTTGTCAAATTATAATTATAGATATAAAAAATCAAAAGGAATCGATAATTTTATAATTAAGTTGATTTGCAAACATTTTGATAGAACAATTAACACTCCTGAAAATGATTTAATATCTCATATATTCTACCATAACGAGGAGTATATAAAAAGAACAGTAAAATCAGAACCCGAACATTTTATCTACTTAAATAAAGAAAGTTTCATCCAAAGCCAAAGCCATGTCCTAATATTATTTCACTATAGTAGACGCCACGTGCACTAAAATAGAGTATGAACTAAGTGATATTGACATTGGTAGCATTAAAATTCGATACTTATATTCCTATTAAAGATATGTTTGATTACATTGATTAATGGTTGATAAAAAAATTAATCAGAATTTAGTAACTTTTACACTTTAGAGTTGTTGTACGTTAAGTTAGTTGTTAAGTTTTAATTTAAGTTTTTATCTCAGCTCGTGCTTATCAAAGATAACAACCTTCCACCAACTGACTTGGGACTTAGCCGATTGAAATATGTCCATCCAGGAGCAGACGGACTGATAAGAGTGACTACACTTAAAACTACTAAAGGAATTGGCAAGGGCCCCCTAACCAAACCTGTAAAACTGAATGTCAACGACAACGGTTGAGGATGAACTCCTTAACGATAGGGAGGATGTTCCCGCATGTGGTAACCCGGTTTTTATTCACCACAAATTACTAACTTTGCTTAAATTCATTTTTAACTAACTGTTAAATTTAAATTACTCATCTTTGATTTTTCTAATTATTCTTTATTATACATATGTATTTCTTTTATATTTTCTCTCTCTCTACATGTTCATATAAATACTACTGTAAGTACTTTTCTGTATTTAGTTTAATTTTATTGTATTTATAACTTTTGCATTCTAAATAAGAAAATAAAAATTTAGAAGCTTGCTTCTTGATTGGTGCTTCAAGCTGAGAACATGGTCCTTCGAACCGGAAAAAATGTTCTGTTTTAACTAAAATAAAATGTATTGATTTTTTATAAATTTATTTTACAATAGTTGAAAATAGAAATTGAAATTTAACTGTTAAAATTATCAAGCTTCATAATAAAACCAAAAATGATAACAAAATTAACAACAAAAAACAATATATATTATTTATATGTTAGTCAGTGTATTAGAATTTAATCTAGATTTTAAATTTTTTTCTCGATACTGTAAATAGAAGAAATAATAATAAATAAAAGCAAAAAAAAAAAACACAATTATCAATAAACGACATGAACACGTATACCAATTTAATTATCTATTTCAAGTAAAAAAAAGTTAGTATTTAAGGTAACCCCTTTAAATACAATTTTATAAAAAAAAAATGTTATTTTCATAATTTCTAATATCCCGCAGTGTAAAGAAATAAACTGTCCACTAAATATTAATAAAGAGAAAATAAATAAATTTTTTTTTGATACTTCAACTTTTTAAAAGAAAATATTTAATTAAATTTTTAAAAAAAATTTATTTTTATACAGCATTTCTGTTAAACTTCTTATATAACTTTAATTTTTTCATAAATGGTAGCTTTTATTGAATTAAAAAAAGTCATAAGTGATGTGGGTTTTGTAAAAAGAAAATTTTATTATTATTAAAATATTTAAATATGCATACCAGAATTTGAACGAAAAGACAATATCAAAAAAAATAAATCAAATTAATATTTCATATTTATTCATTTTCTGGTTTTAATTATAGACAATAAAATATCCTTTTCATAAAAATATTTAAAATTTATATCTATAAGAAATGTTGACATTTTTAATTTTAAACTGTAAACAAAGAAATTATTTCTTTGAAAATTGAATTGAACATTTTGCTTTTGTTTTTTTTTTTCATTTTTTTTTTTAAATAAAACAAAATAAATAATTAAACATACATTTAAAATTACATTTATTTTTATTATTTTTATCTTTTGAAATTAGTTTCATATTTTTGACATTCTAATTATTATTCGTAAAAAAAAAATGCAAATTTCAATATAATTTTTGTTTGTCAAATTCCATATGAAATAATATTTAGTTTTGTAAAATTAGAAATTTTGTCTGTAGGCTATTTTAGTAATACTTTTTTTGTATGCAATTTATTAAATAGTATCGATACCAGGCGATATTTTTTATCTTTATCATAAATATTTTTTTTTTTTATTTTTTTTTTTTAAGTACAGTAGTGACGCGGTAAATGCAACTATCGATAATTGCAATTCCTCGGTATTTGCAACAACCTATTTCAATTCTACTCGGTAAAAGCAACATTTGTAAAAAAATGTTGAGCAACAATTTATAGTGCATGGAACAATGTTGGTTCTTCAAAAATTTTTAATTGCTTTAAGAAAGTTATGCCTTCCGCAACGGAATGTGATTCGGAAGATGAAATTCCTTTAAATGAGCTCAGGATTCGAACTGATGTCGAAAATAATTCGAGTACAAAATCTACAGCAACAAATTTCTGATGGAGTCATATTTAACGAATTTGAAATTATTGATTGGGTTTTGGAAAAAAACAATGATGATGAGAGTATTCAAAATTTGCCCAGTGACGAAAGTGATGAGGAAGAATTGAATGTTGTATCTATAGAGAAAATTAAACATACAGAAGCTATAAAAGCTTTCGATATTTGTATCAAATGGTGTCAAGAAAAGGATATTTCTGTGAACGACCAAATCACTTTGCAGAATTTGACAGAAGTGGCTAACGACAAAATAAAATGGAAAAATGAACACAGAAACAAATTTCAGATTTCTTTTAAAATTTTATTGTCATAATTATTATATATATATATGTATAAATAGTACCTAAATGTCTTTGATTGAATAATGAGGTTCTTTGTTTTTTTTTTAAGTTTATTTTATGCTATGTATATTTTCTTAAATAAAGTGCAATGAATTTATATGTATTTTTGAAGTTTATTTTTTATTGTTACAGCAAAGGAGAATAATAATACATATTTATTTGATAGTACGGCTATTCACATAGCTAATTACGGTTATACTCGATAATTGCAACATTTCAGTAATATCAACTGCCTTGGTTGCACTTACCGCGTCACTCCTGTAATTCGAATTGTTTTTGAGGTGTTTTATTAGCATATTACAGTTTATATTTGTTTAATTTTATTTTTCTTTAGCTACGACCACTACTAAAAGTTTTTAATTTGGAATTTTTTTAGTATTTGAATTGTGCAAATGGATTTTTTTTTTTTAATTTCGTACCCAACTCGTGTCAGTTGCTTTGCCATGTTTGCGTACACTTAATATTGCCGACTTCAAGTTAGTGCAATTGATGAACCGATGTAAAAATCATTTCTTTTAAATTAATACATTCCATTGTATTATGTTAGATCTCAAGCAAGATATTTTTTTTCTTCAAATACGCCTACAATCTTCATGGTTTTCGGCAACCTAATTTAAAAATCTTGATCACTTCCCACATCGGATTGGAATATTTGGTCTGTTTACTTACTCTACTTGGAATTTGATTATTGCTGACTTTATATAGGTACTAAAATTTAATTATTGTTGGGTCTACATACTGGCTCTATAAACTTTGTTAATGTTCTCTTAATATATTTGGATCTCAGGGCCGGCTCAAGACTAAATGGCGCCCTAGGCAAACTTTTTAATGGCGCCTCCTAAATAGAGTTTAAACTTAATAAATTTTTTTACTTACTAAATATAATATTTTATTTCAATTGTTCATTAAAATATTGTTCATTATAATAACTATAAAAACTGATTTATAAATTATAAAAAAAAATAGAAAATTTAATATATTATAAAATTCTTTTCCTTGATTTTAAATCTGAAAATGTTTCGATTAGTTTTTACACGATATTTACATAAATTCCAATTAAAATTTTTGTTTCCTACTTCAGTTACCATAAGCCTATTGTATCTTTTTTAGAATATAATGAAAACTAGGGGCCCCTGTTGAGTAATTATATTTCAAGTTGAAGTCAAATTTCAAGTTTTTAAAAAAACAGTAATTTACGTACTGACATAGACTTCGCACGATATAGCAGAAACCACTCGTGTTTAATAAAAAGTTTTGTGGTTAGTAAGTTTTATTTAGGACACATAAGTACACGTCCCTCATATACTGCTTCGTTTCCGATATATTCCCTATAGTAAGAAGCATTTAGTGATAAAATTACTAAAAATAAAAAGTTTTGTTATTAAAGAGGTACGTACATATATACCTACATAATACATAATTTTAATAAAAACTATATTATTACTACAAATAAAAAAAATTTAGAAACAGTTACTTAAAAAGATAAAAATGAAGAATTCAAGTGACCTACTATATCAAAATAAATTTGGTAGTCATATGAACAATTCAACTGATTTTTTTTGTTTTTGCTTTTTTATATTTTTTATTTGAGATAAATTTGTTTCTTTGTTTTTTTTTTTAGCATATGTACATAGATTCATTCGCAAGTACATAATATAAAATATAATAACTGATTTGTTTACTATTGTTTATTATTTTCATAAGATCTCACTTATGCATAATGTATTTGCTGAACAATAAAATCATATGAGTACAAAATTTTCAACTGTGTGCGCATTTTTGTTTTATATATAATCTTATATATTATATATATTAGCAGTTCATTAAGGAGCAGGAGAATCGAAATAAAACAAAAAGGTGTCTACTGCGCAGGGCGTTAAATGCTTGTCAATTATAATTATAGATTGTCTAATCTAATCGGTCCTCAGGTCCCTCTGCATTTAAATGTTGTTTCACTTACTAGCGCCAGTTCCATGACTGGACTTTCGTTTTTTTTAAATAAAAGTCATAGACATCTGGGATCTAGTTTTAAAATAATGGTAAAAATTCAAATTTGCAAAAGATTTCTTTTTGAATTGATATTTGCATGCTATGATCAGAAATGTAAAATTTCCAACTTCAAAAGACTGTTATTTTATTTAACTACATTGTTAACTATAGTTAGTCAGATAAAGTTGTGAATTGTGATTTCTCATAAAATAATAAATAAAGTAATAAATTTAACTACTAACACAGAAGTAAAAATAAATTTTCAATAATATTTTCACAATTTTTGGTATGTTTGTTGGCATATTTAAGAAATTTCAGCGCCCTATGTAATGGCAGTAATTTTACTCGCCTATATCTTGAGCCCGGCCTGTTTGATCTCATCAATTTTTTTCATTAATGATATAATGTTTTTCCTTCGTTTCATTCTATATTTTTGTTTAATATTGTTACATATTATGGAGAACTAACAGTCGAAATACGAAATGCACCTGTATAGTTCGATAACTCTCTACTTTCTAAATACTTCAAAAATATGTATTTGTTGATCATTTTCTATCCTATTTTGTTAGATCTTTGTATATCCTCATAAATCTTCAAGTTACGAATTTTATGATTTGCATTTTTAAATTTTGATTCTTTATTCTTTAAGATAAGCTTTTACCTCTTTTTACGACAATAATTTAAATAAATAAGTAAATAAAAACTAAAATAAATTAAAATTTATAAAAAAAAATGTATGTTTTTTCGTATAGGTCATTAACATTTATTCTTTTCACTTCTTATGAGAGTATAGGAGTTCGGCATAGTTCAAATATTACGATTCGGATAATGACCTTCAATTTAGTTAATTAGTCTATAGGGTGACTTGCACTACCTATCGTTTAGTAGAAGAGATTAATTTGATATATGATGGGATTTGAACCCAGGCTTGCCACATTGTGGTTGGATTTCAATTTCCTGCCATCCTATCAATTAACTTTCGTAGCTATACGATTAAAATTTTCGAACATCTCAGAATGAAATAATTTAAGAATTATTTTTTTAACGAGACTTATGTTTTTAATTGTGTAAAGCATACAATACTCCTTAGATGAGTAAGAAAGTGTAGAGCGTTAGAGCTAGGAAAATAATAGAGCTTAGAGATTTGAAAATGAAAAATTACTTCATCTTGAGCACAAGTTTATTCAACCAAAAAGACGGCTTTCTAATTCACTGAAAAGTGTCTCCTAATTTATCGACAGGTCAGAAATAACATAGACAGTTGATGCGGAGGGATAATAGGGTAGGCTTCAAATAAATATAACCGTTGAATTTGAATCCTAAAAGCAACCTTCATTTAACATAATAATCTGTTCTAAAATTAAGCTCAACAAATCCATTAATATTGTTGTGAAATGTCGCAAATAACAAATTCGAAAGTGTATTTAAGCTATGAATTGATTTGTGCAAAATGTTAAGCAGTTAAACCTTTTATTTGGAATAGACAGCTTTAATGTTCGCACCTATTACCAAATACTTTGTGATAAAATAATTTAATGGAATTTAAAGATTTTGGAATATTAAAAAAATATAAGCAGTACAATATGAACCTGGATATAATAAAATTTACTTAAATTATACCGTTATGAATTCTAATAGTGTTAAATTAAAAAATTCTGATTTTAATTTGACTTACTTAAGTGCACAAAGACCATCTTTAAGCTTTTTCAAAACTTTTGAACTTTTCCAATTTAAAAATCTTTAATCAAACTATTATTATGTCAGTACATTTTTCATTTTTTCACTTTAATTTTTTTTTCTTTTTTAACACCTTTTCTACTTTTTACATAAAAAAAAAACTTGCTTTTAATTAAAACGTCAAGACAATGCAAAAAAAATTTGTGGACATTTTTAAAAATTTTCAAAACTTTTATATGTTTTTTTTCTTATTATTCTTCATATGAAATTTATAAAATATGGAATTCAAAATGGTGGATAGGAAAAATAAAATGGTAGATTCTTTTTAACTTGAAAATGTCTCTTTAAGGTAGTCATTGTCGTCATCTATCCTGTTGCTGCTTGTGGTTGCATAAGGGATCGGACAAACTTCCCTCATTAAAATTCGCATTAAAATTTTGTACAAACAATTATTTGAGTTCGCTCCAAGTCTTTGAACATAACAAAAAGTAGAAAAATTTAATTCTATTTTTTATTACATTTATATTAATAAAATTAATAATAAAATCAGAATCATTAATATAGAATCAAAACTTTTGGTACATAGTTATTATTTATTATATATAAATTTATATCATAAAGTGAATAGCAGGACTGATATTTACATTGTAAGCAGCTGCTCTCTGCAGGACATTATTTAGTCAACCCAATTCTAAATCCTTTGCTTGATCATAATACTAATTATGTCGAAACTAAGCCTATATTTCAAGTACCAAACATACAACAGTATAATTAGACCCATCTAGGCTATGGAAACTAAGCCTATATTTAAAGTACCAAACATACAACATTAAAATTAGGCCCATCTCAGATTTATGGCTGAACTAAGAAGTTTAATTTGCTAATTATACAGTACTGGCAAAACAAGCTCCTCACCACGAACGCATTTCACTATTATCCAAACAAAAATATCACAGAGATCTGAAAATAAAAACCATTACGAACTTCATTATAAATTATGCTTTTTAACACGAAAACATATTAATTCAACACAGTAATTTAAAGGCAATCCAGCTATTAAACAGATCCAATGCCATAAGAAGGTTGAAAAGGTTTAAATCCCATGATGTAGTTGGATAGAAATATGGGGTAGCAGAAATAATGATTCCTGCACTGAAAAGAAACTAGGTAATATTTACAAAAAGATTTTTAAAGAGGATTAAAATTACAAAAACTAGGTAAATCTATTTAGTTGTCAAATTAACAGAATTATTTTGTTAATATAGGGTATTGTGTGCATATACAAATAAATAACTTACACATTAGTTTATCATCAAAAAATACATGTAAACCAACATAAAATTTGCTTTTTACACAGTTTAAGTTAAGCAATAGATTGGTTCTATAAAAACTTAAAGGTTCTGAAAAAAATGTATACTAAGTATTTCCATTCTTGCTTGTTCTCACAGTCCTTTTTATAAATTTTTCTAATGCTGAATACACCTACATGTATGAAATGTATGGAATATCGTTAATTTCTTACATGAGTCTAGACCAGTGAATATATGTTATTAGATTTTAAAAAGATGATCGAAAAAGTAATACAGACCCAAATAAAATATTATCTTGATAGTAATAAGTTTGTAATGCCGGAACAATCTGGTTTTGAGCTATATGCTACAAGCTTTTAATTAGCCATTTAAAACGTGATATATGGTCTTGTACGGATTGATGTTCGTACAGAACATTAAAACAGAACAAATTTCGGACTTCACATGACGAAATATTGATTTTACTCATGATATACAGAGATGTACTCATATTTAATAATGATAGACTATAGGAAGAATTATTACAAATACTGGTCAAAGTCATATAATGTGTAAGAATTTAAAATTAATTTGAGAAAGAAAAAAATTTGGAAAGATTTAAATGTGAATAAAGTGTATGTTCCGAATGTTCATCCATGAACTTGTAAAATAATTGTTGTCAACAAACGCTAATACAGTAAAAGTCCTTAAATTTTTTAACTTTATAATTTTTGAGAAATACCATCGCATAAGCAACTGATTAGACCTCATTATGTTACCTCAGTAACTGATAAATTTCAAATAGTTGAGTTAAATATCCCTGCAAATATTGCATTTTATGATTTCTTCATTATTTCTAAGTAAAAAATTTATTTTGATTTTTTCTGCAAGCAAAATAAAGATCAGGGGCATGAAAGCGGATGATATGGAATTAGAAGACGAAAAAGAAGAAAATATGCGAAAAAAAGTTCAAATAAAGGACAGTTGATTTATTGAAATTACGAAGCACATATATATATAATATATATATATATATATATACCGGGTGTTCCAGAGCATACGTATCAGCTTTTTAAGAAGAGAACGAGTCGTTATTTTAAAATTTAAAGAAAAGTTTGTTAACTAAATCGACGGTGCTCTATTGGTGGTATTTTCAACTTCCGGAAAGGACCGCAAATCGCCTTTTGAAGACCAAAAATCGTCGAAATTTGCCGAAATCGATATTTTCAAATAGGAAGCGGTACTTTTATATGCAAATTCGGATTCTACGTCAAAAAAGAAGAAACTTTAGTAAAGTAAATTTTTTTTTTGTTTTTGTTAAAACATTACAGGAACCGAAACTGAGATAAAAAATGTGATAACATGAAAAACAAATTTATTCATAAAAATGATTATCATTAATTTTAGTTTACCAAAAGAAAATATTGAGCATTTTTGTTTTACTGTTAAAGAAAAATACTGAGAAAATAAAAAAAATCATTTAACATAATTTTCTTATTTTTTGTCGTAGAATCCAAATTTGCATAAAAAAGTTCCCCTTCCCATTTAAAAATCTCGATTTCGGCCAGTTTCGGCGATTTTTGGTCTTAAAAATCCCATTTGTGGTTCTTTTTGGAAGTTGAAAATACCACCAATCGATAGAGCACCCTCGATTTACTCAATAATTTTTTTTTAAATTTTAAAATAACGGCTTCTTCTTCTCCTAAAAAGCTGATACGGATGCTCTGGACCACCCGGTATATATATATGTTTTTATTAACAAAGATAGAAGAAAAGATCCTTATTTTCTGTTATAAAAATTCACAGAAAATATGAAAAATTTATGCAGTTTTCAGTTAATTTTAGTCCCAAGAAGTAATTTAAGCTTACCATAATTTTTATGCATAAATTAAAATTTTGAAAGAAAAAAAATTATATCTTTAAAAATTTAAAACTTTTATTAAAAAAAATTTAAACTCGCAAAGAAAATTCATAGATAATTTTTATTGTAATACACAGCTAGAAAACCGATTTAAAAAATGTGTATTGTGACAATGGCTAATAATAAAAAATATTTTACTTTAATTTTAACAATGGCAAATTAGCTTTTTTTGTTGGATTTTTTTTATTTTTTTTATTTTATTACAAAACGAATAACTGTAGAATAGAATAAAAAAATATATGTACTAGTATAAGGCCACTGCTAACCAACTGTATAGTAAAGTTTGTGTGCAGTTTAAAAAAGAATACATCGCTGTATTGTAGCAGAGATACTAACCAAAAATGTTTCAATTCTACTTCAGATATAATAACTGTGTTCTTTCCATACGGTTCAACGTCTAGGTTTTATTAAATTCAAAAGAACGATGTAGAATAAAGTGGGAAATACATGTGCAGAATTCTCATGCATCTCTGAATGCAGATATGCATGCATATCAGCGTACCAGACACATATGCATATTTTATCTATATAAAAATTGTTTTGTTTTGAAATAATGTAGATAATTGCCGCCAATTAGATATAAACATACAATTTGTTTGTATAGTAATAAAATACAAAAAAAATATTTTTTGAAAAATTTCAAAGTTATTAAAAATGTTTAATAAGAGTTTTAATTCAATAATTTTTTAAAAAATTATTACAATTTTTTTATATGTCACTATTATGATTGTAACAATATATAATTATATGAATAAATTATAATGCTAGTTTGTTGTAAATATATTTTGTCATACCTAAATATTTTAAAAATATTTAATATATAATATTGCAACAAAAAAGAAAGAAAATCTAGACTATAGGGAAATTAGGAAGTAGGGAAATTTTCATTTATTTCAAATTAATTAGTTTTTCTTCCATTAACTAATTTAAAATAAATTTTTACAAAATTGGTTATAACCAATTTATCACAAAAAACAATAATAAATATTAAATAACTTTTATGACGTTTGACATTATATTTTTATTAGTATGAGTAAAATGATAATTTTTACAATCTTTCATGTTGGTAGCTCTGCCGATCGGCAGCAAAAATTAGAAATAGAGATATCTTGCATCAAAACGCACTGCGTGCAAAATTACATGTAATTGGTTCCATATAAAACCATACATTCTAAATTATTTATATTTTTATTTTATTTAAGAACAATAAGAATTTCACACAATTTTTGTAATGTGCTAAAGACTTTTTAGAAATTGAAGTTAATATGATTAGGGCTACAAGGATTTTGTTAACTTTATTTACATTAGAAATAGTTTAATACTTAAAAATATGCACATCTGTCAAAGTTCTGGTAGTGTAATAATTGCAATTTTAAACTCCTCGGTTTTAAAACCGAAATAAATCCAAACATTCATATTTATTTTATTTTCCATAATTTTTCATATTATTGTTTTATTTTTATAATAGTTCTTTATATACATATGTACAGTGTTTACATTTACACTTATTTAAGATGTGTCTTTACAGCTGAGGTCTTACACTAGTTTGTTTATATAATATTGTATTTTTAATGTTGACACTTGAGTCAAAAAAACCGTATATGAAAATTTTATAAAACTTAAAACTATACTTAACTACCTAGCATATTCTAAAAGTTGTGTAAATATAAATTTTTTACAATTGAGTTGTTAGAATATTGTAATTTATAACTAAATTGATCTATTATTTTTAGAATTTCTCGCTCTATGATATTCTCAAACGTTGGCTTCCTGGTGAAGTTTTTTCGTCGTCAAATAAAAAGAGAGATTGTAATTTTATTTTAGGTAATTTGCAATTTCAAAATGCTCACATTTTTCCACAATCACTCCATAAATGGGTTATCCATAAAGTAAAATTGGTTGGAAAATGGTTTTCACTAGCTTTAATTTTTTTTTATAGATAACTTGAAATTTCGATTAGAGAATTAGATTACCAGCTTCTCGGCTGTATTTCAAACTATCATTGGTCTATCAGATGCCTAAAGCTACAAATTTCTTCTATCCTTTTTTTCTCTCTCTTTCACCTTACAAAGTTTTGTGCAATTGTTTTCATATCAATTTTTGTTTTCTTGACTGCGTCTCCATATGCATTCTGTAAGAGCTTATAACCTCACTTGAGAGGATCTAATAAATAAATAAAATAAAATAAAAATATAAACTTTGCAGTCGAACTAACTGATTTTAAATCCCTTATATTTTCTTTAGCTTTGAACACTTCAATCTAACCATTTGATATCCGATTTTAGCAATATCCATCAAGTATAATTCAATTTTCATTCTATTAATAATTATCTCAGTATAGGGAAATCTTATGATTTAGTAAATTATATATTTTCCATATTATGTCCGTTATCCTTATCACTGTTTATAGCTATATAACCCTCAGTAGCTCAGATGGGTTGTGGTTTCGAGCGTGTGTTTCAGTTTCAGTGTAATCATAAATTTTTCTAAATTAATCTACTGTTTAGATAATGTCGATTGTGACAGCTATATTGTTTAGTATAAGAGAAAAATTTTTAATTCTAACGGAAATTCAACCCATGCTTTCCACATCGTTTCATTTCACATTTTTTATTGCTATTCGTTTAGTTTTAATTGAAAATCGTGCCTAACCATAACATATTATTGATTTCAGCTTAGTAGAAACAAAAAGGATTAAATTTAATGTTATCCTTAATAGTGTCAAATTCGTAAAAGTTAATTTATTAATTATTTTATTAATAATTAGTTTTTTTTTTTGTTGTATTTTCTAATTAAATTTTTGTACTAAAAAAATTTTGTACTAAAAGAATCTAGTAAGAATCGGATAAAGAAATTTAATTGTTTTATTGACTTTTTTATTGTTGTTTCAATATGGGGCTTAAAAATAAGCTTTGGGTCTAATGTTAATTCTAAATATTTTACGGAATCAACCCAAGTTATGGCTCTTGAATATAGCAAAAGGATGTTGTTAGATTTGTAGCAGGCCTTACATTTTCGAGTAAAGTATAATGTACTAGTTTTGTTAGTGTTGATGGCTATTTTCCATTTCGCAAAATATTCGGTTAGTGTGTTGAGTGTACTTTGAAATTTGTTTTCGACTTTAATACCATACATTTCTGCCGTGACGATGGCTTTATCGTCAACAAATATGGAAAATTATCAGTTTTGGTTTCGCGATACATAAGATGTGTATATGTTGTATAGTACTGGACATAGAACAGATCCTTGAGGAAGACCAGCTAGAGTGTGAAATTTTTCGGATTTGGTTTTGCGAATGCAGACTTTATAAGTTTTCTCTGCGATGAAGGTATTAACTATTTTGGTTATATACTTTGGAAATCCCAGCGAAATTAATTTGTAGATAAGCTAGGCAATATCGAATGGTGAATTTATATCAAGTGTTCCCATTACGACACTTTAATCTTATTGTTAAAGTTATGCTATACATACTTTTTTTATTTTTAATAGAGGATGGCATGTATTGTGACCTGATCTGAAACAAAACTGTTCGTTTGATAAGACATTATTATCCCCTACATGTTCGATAATTCGTGCTGTTATCAGTTTCTCATACTCTTCAAAAATGACATAACAAATGTTAGTTCATTTGCTTCTGCTATTATTAAAAAAAATATATGTAGTAAAACAGTAAATTACAAAAAAATATTAAAATTTTAGCAAGTTCTTGGTGCTGAGTACATAAAACATTTCAAATAGTTACACCAAATAAATGATGGTTGTTTCCCAGTTGAGCGACATCTATACTATAAAATAAATTTCAATTACGGGCAATTTTTTGAAAAGGCTTCATAAAAATTCTGTCAATTTAAAAAGACACACAAAACTTATAGAAAAAAGTACAAAAACAAAAACACAAACAAAAATTGAAAACAAACCAGAAAAACAAAAATTAGATCAGATCATACTCTTCAAAAATGATATGACAAATGTTAGTTCATTTACTTCCGCTATTATTAAAAAAAAATATATGCAGTAAAACATGGTTATAGTCATTCGCTAAATTTCAGTAAAATTTCTGACTATAACCGTTTTCCGACTATAGGCGTAAACAAAATCAAATTCAATAAAATATCTTTCGTATAATAATTTTAAACTTTATTTTATTCTTAAGTAGCAATTCTGTTCACAAAATATACATACATATTTGTAATAAAAAACAGAAAAAGACTATATGTACCTGTAAATCAATTTTTTAATAAAATAATTCACTTTTGACTTATTTTTTTGTTTTATTGAAAAAGTTGGCGTTATATTTTAATGTGACTATAAACGACATCGATTGTATGAACTTATGAAGCTTATTACCTTCTTTCAAACAAATTGTTGACTATTGCTATAACAGAATTGTCACTACAAACGTTTTGACTATAAACGAATTAAAATACATCGATCTACTACGTTGAGAGTAATGGAATTTTATTGTGTTACGTTATATTGAAATTAGTATTAATTTCGTCATAAAGTATTAGGTATTATACTTTAATTTCATTGTAAAGTATATATATATTCAATAATCAAGCGATTCAGAAAACAACTAAAATTATACCAAAACAAATATTTCTTTTTATATAAAATCGTACCTGAAAGAACTGATTCTGTGCAATTGCACAGGGGATTCACTAGTTTGAATGTAAAATCAAATAATATTTTCCTTTTTCCATATTCAAAATGAAGAAAAAATTCTAAAAACTTTCAATTTTATAACGTTGGTAATTCTTCTAGTTTCCAATATAAAAGTCAATAGATTTCAAAATATTTATTTTAAATTTATATTTCGATTTTTACTTTAAATTTAAATTTTAAAAATGATGCAATTAAATTTCAAATATTCTTATTGTTTTATTATCAATTGAAAATTGTAATATTATACAAAAATTTTAAAATAAGAATAATGTTTTTTTTTATAAAGAATAATATCGAAATATATCAGAATAAATACAAGTTCATTATCTGAAATCAAGATTCTCTTACCAATTTGTAGTTGATTAACGAACATTGCAATAAAATTTAAATTGGATTCATTAAGAAATAATAAATTGGAAAATGAGTAGGTAAACATTTTAGTGCAGTGTACAATTTATTTAAATTCAATAATTCCTTCTTTTTACTATCTTAAATATTAAAAATTTTAAAAATTAATTGAACACAAGAAACTGTTAAAGAAAAAATGTATATAGGTTTTAGAAAAAATTTCTATTTATTTTTCAAAGGTTTACAATTATGTTGACTTGTTCGATCTGTCTGCGTAACTAAACTAAACACGAAATTTAAAAATTTTGTATACCATAGTAACAATTCGGTTCTGTACTTTATTAAAATTAATAGATTCCCTAACATGATCAATATTCATTGCCGACCTTCATATTAAAGTAATTATGTTATATATGATGACTACTAACTATCTAATTAGAAAATTTCGAATCCCGAGATTCGAATCCCGTTCAGGAAATGAACGTTTAATTCAATTTTACTTTCTTTATTCATAAAATAATGAAATTTTATACAATTTGCTGAGAACTCATTTTTGTAATAAAACTTAAATACCGTATTTAAAAAGTTCAAACTAGTCCTTGACAATACTACTATAGTTTCAACATTGATGGCTTTATTTAGCCAACACAAAATCAAAAGCGCTTCACAGCATAAGACTTAATGAATGATTAATTGAAACAACTGATGTGCTTCTTCAAGCCTATTCAACATTATGCTTCATCACAAAGAAAGATGACCCATGAACTAACCACTTAACTGAAACAGTTAAAATATTCAGATGACATTGTCTTTCTTTCTCACACTATATTATTGCAATATTGTTCTCGATGAACATTTAAAATCCTGAGAAAGTAAAAAACTCAAACAAAGGTTTGGTCTAGCAAAAATGTTTGGATTAACAAAATTACCCAAAATGAAAAATGTTGAAACAGAATAAAAATAGTCAGAATCGAATTCAGCACATTATTACCAATATGAAAATTGCAAAAACCTAAATAATGGCATTAAATAAAAGCATTCAAAACTTGTGTGAAATCAGTTATAATGTAGTAGAAAAATAAAATAAATTAATAGAACACAACATGAATTGAGGTAAGAAAACCATTGAAGAATAGAGTACAAGACAAAATTTGTAGAAGTTTGTAAATCAATAGCAGGCCATACACCACAAAGTTTTGCTCGCGCGCGAACTTGTACGCGAAAGTGTCAGTTTTTCCTGCAATCTTGCGTGGCGTGTTGTTTACCCATACACTGTACACTCTTACATGCGAGGAAACTGTCCGTTTTAAAGCTTTAAGTTCATGCATACAAATTGTTATTGTAATTAAAATTTTGGAGTGGCGTGTGGTAAAATTTGAACACTCCAAATTTAAATAGAACAGTTTTCTGGTTATTTTAATCATGAGTGCAAGTAAAGTAACTGTAGTTTTTGCTTTAATTTATTTAAAATATATAAAATTTAAAAATTCAAAAAAGAAACGTAAAATTTGGCAAAAACAGTGGAAATTACTTAAGGAGTTAAGACAAAATAATCCAGAAAATTTATATAATTATTTGAGAATGGATGCGGAAATATTTGATACTCTTTTAAATTTGGTCAAACCGTACAGCCAAAAACAAAATACACAAATGACATACATAAAAATAAAACAAATTTAAAAAATTAACTGTAAAGACAAAAAACGTAAACTCCACGCCTACGTGATTGAGATTAATCTTGCATGAGTATGCTAGTAAAACTGTACAGTTTTAAGTACAGAATACGCTCACGCAATACTCTCCATATGTTTACTCATACACAAACGTTCTTTTGCGCACACATTAGGAATGTACAAGATTACTTTCGCGCAAGCATTTGTGTGTATGGCTTGCTCATTGTGGGGCTAGTAGGCGTAAGTGTATAAATTGCGTTAGGACTAATACTAGTCTAAATCATAATCTACATATAAATTATTTAGATGTAGACGATAAACAATGTCCTACGTTACATAGGAAAATTTCGATTAAAAAAAGGTATTGGTTTCATTAATAGTCATGAACATAATGATATAGATAATGCTTCATCTCATTTTCAAATAAGGCACCAGAATATTAAAAGTTTTAGAGAAAATTATTTTACTGTTTTGGCTTATTTATATTCCTTACCAAAAATTCGACTATCGACTTCCCCGCATAATAACTGCAATAAGGATTATGTTTACTTTGTATTGCTTTATGTTTCTATGGTTTTTTTATTTCAGATTTACATAATTTATACAATAAGTACAAGAAATCAATAAAGAACTAAAATTATTCACAATTCTTAGAAAACTTATCGTATCCTTTGAAACCCTTATATTTCAATTGTTGTGCATATTTTCATATACTCATAAGTTGTTATTAAATTATTTTTGATTTTCATTAACTGTTTTTTTTTTTTTTTTTTTGTAAATATTTATTTAAAGAAAGAGAAATAATTAATAATAAATATTTAAAAAAAAAAAAAATTACAATCGGAATAATTCTTACAGAAAAAAAAAAAAAAAACAGACTGAATAAAGAAATAATTACAAAATATTCTGGGAATTTTCAATATAAATATTGTAATTTGTAACCATTGTCAAATCTTAACAGCACATTTAATACATAATAAAAAAATGTATTCCCAGTATGAAATCTTTTAAATTGAATGAGTTATAAGAACATAAGCACAATTCAACATTATGAAGAAATTTCAAGTTAAACGTCAGTAGGAAAACATAAACAGGATTTTTTAACGTGGAAGCATTTTTTTTTTATATACCAGTGTATTAATTAACCATAGCACATGTAATAACGTCCCAAAATTGAAAGCTTGTGCAAGTAGCAGTATACTGATCTACCACGAAATCTTATTTTGTTTGATACTATTATTTGTTTACATCTATGCTATTGTTTTATTACATAGATGCTATTTGGTAAATCATTTTGAGGTTTTAACAAAAAATGTCTTTAGTATTGGTAACAGATAGATTACCAAGGAAGTATGGGTTTTTCTTTTAGAATCCCCAGTGTTAATAAAGATCAATTGACATTTTTATTAATATATTAGATAAGAAAAATATTTGTGTCTTAAGTGTGAAAATTTCTAACTAACAAAACTAAAATTCTGGAAAATCTTTCAAATTATTAGCTTAGTTTGCAAATTTTATTGGCAATGAATAATAATTCACTACTGCAGCTTACTACAATCATTGCTAAAGAAAACAGTATCGAAAAAAATTAAGAAATTTAGGTATATTTGCCAAATCCAAATCAAATCCAAGCCCTTAAGAGAAATTCGCATTCTGCTAATGATTACTTGCATTGATACAGCTTACTACTTCTGCCTATTAATATGAAATATTTTTGTCATAGTCTTGAGATCCCATCATCATAGTATGCTTTATAACCATTTGTCAATGCGAAGTTCTATTTCCCATTTCCTCCTTTTTTTCTTTTTTAAATTGTAGTGTACTTTAGTTTAAAAATGTAATAATTATTAATTTCTTTTTTTTTAGATTAAAAGTAAATTGTAATCTGTTTGATCTAAAGAACAAATAAATAAATCTTATATATAAAGAAGGATGTTTTTATGTATGTATGTTTGTGTCAGAACTCCTCCGAGACGAATAGACCAATTTCAATCAAATTTTACAGGATGGTTTTTTGTTATTTGGAATCGAACTCGTGATATGTTTTTTTCCAAAATTCTGACTGGTTTCGATAGCTGTCATACAACTCCTACCACCTACCGAGCATATTTCGAAAATCAAATGTGCTACAGAGCTGAAAATTTGTACACAGGAACTCTCTCAAAAACAAACATATATGCCTTTCACATTTTTTTCGAATTTTGACTGGTTCGGGTAGCTGTCATACAACTAAGAGCATCTTCCAAAAATATTACAAAAACCCAAGGTGCTACAGAACTGAAAATTTGCACACAGATACTCTCTCAAAAAAAAACAAATATGCCTTGTACCATTTTAAAAATTTTCACTGCATCGGGTAGCTGTAAAACTCCTAGATAATGAATTTGCTCCTGATCTAATTTGTTCGTGTGAATAACTTTTTAATTAGGCATATAGCAATATACAGAGTATATAATTATACCACTGTTTTTTGGTAACTTCCGTTAATCCGTTTTGGCACGTCTGTCTACAGACTTTTCGTTTCGTTGTGCCGTCTAAGAGTTGTGACCGATTGACTGGAAACTTAGTAGAAATATTGTATCTTGGCATAGAATATCACTAAGTTTGTTTGGTTTTTCACTGGTTGATCACTGATTTTTGACCCCTTCCTACACGTCAATCTTGAAAAAAAAATTGTTAAAGGAGCTTCTATGATCTTTAAAAAGGCGAAAAACAAATTTTTATTGAATTCCAATAACCCGATTCGCCATGCCGGTCTAATAAGTTTTTTTTCTTTTTTATTACACTGTCTTAATGCCTTGATCGATGGTTTTCAAACACGGTAGAAATATTTTTTTTAACTGGAGGAGTTCACTGGAAAACCGTTCGGGCATATCGATTTGTCAAACACTTTGTTGTAAGTGACTTGTTTTCACTTTCAAAGGAGGGTGCTATAATTTAGAAAAACTTAAAGCCAAATTTTGTTCAATTCTGTTAATTCATTTTCGGGACAAATAGAAAATAATGACAATAAGAAAATAAAAGATAAAATAAGAGCTTCGGCAGGATGTCTTAATATCAATCCGTATTAGCTCGGTATGTATCTTTATCGCAAAAAAAAAATTACATAATATTAAAACATTTAAAGAAATGCTTGAATATAAGGCAATATTTTCTTTTTTAATCATTTCAATTCACGCAACTACCTACAACAGCCAACCAATGCTTACTAAAAAACGAACATCAAATAATATTTTCCGTTCCAATTTAAAAACAAAAAAATTTCCTATAACTTTCCCAATATCTCGGGCAACGCCGTGTAACTCCGCTAGTAAATAAATAAATAAACTCACTTCATATATCATTAAAAAATAATATGTACAACGAAATGTTGTTGTTGTCTGTACTTCTCTTGAAATCATAAGACTTTTTTTTGAATTGTTAAAATTTCACAACTCAAATGAGCATTCAAATGAGCTATTTCTATGTCCCGCTGGGGTTACAGGACAATGATGGATCGTATATATGTATAGAATATAGTATTTACATCCTAATATACAGGAGATGTATTTTCGTCACCGAAATGGACTTCGAGTTCAAGCTTGCAACATCGCTGAATTCAATTTTGTCTGTCCTTCTTCTACGGATTATAATGTGTTGAAATATTTTTTTAGAGAGGTATGTTAATAGAAAAACAATTATTAAATCGATTTGAAAATGAAAATTTATTAAAATGATGGTCCTACATATTAGTAAAACTTACAATTCAAACGATTTTTCAACTTTTTTAATTTTTTTTATTGTTTTTATTTCGATTTTAATTGCATACTTCTGAAGTGCTATTGAAAATTTTTGCAAAAATTATTTTTGATTATTATTAATCCCTCTGGCGAGAAGGAATATGTTTTTCTTTTGAAGTGAAAAAATACACAAATTACAAGCAAATAATTAAAAAGTAAATGGGAAAAAAAGAAATTAAATTAATCGGCATTCTGAATTATTGCAAAATATTTTTTTTTTTATATTTTTACTTTCTTTTACAACAGAATGAAACAATAGGTTTGATACCTTTGAACAAAGAAAAAGAGGAGATAAAATTTAATTTTGAATAGCACGTTGAGAACAAAGGATTTAAATTATAAAAAATTTTCTACCTGACACTCTTTTAGTCGTGTACAATTGTTATGATCGTGTATACCCAACGGATTTGTTAAAATTTTGCTTCATCTATTCAAACTTTCGCACTATAAGAAGTATAAGACCTCAAACTATTTATTTAAATAATTGAAAAAAATTACTTTAATATCAATTTTATAACCATCAAAAAAATTATTTCACTATATAAGATACGTAAACAAAATCGAATTTAATAGTTCAATTTTTTATACTAAATGGTTTTTTTTTCTAAATTATGATATCCATTTTCTTCAAATTTTTAATTTTATTTTTCTAATCTCTTTCAATTTTTTATTTTTGCAATAAACATTTTTCATTTTCGGTAATAGGATACCCATATTAAACAACCATAAAATTAAACCTACAAAAAAAAATACAAAAATACAAAAATAAAAACCTCAAAAATCTAATCATAAATCTTAATATGGTTCCCATTATAAACTTATTTCTTCTATATTTCGTTAAACCAATTCAAAAATCTGCCTTCACTCTCCCTCTCTACACATTTTATTTCCCGTCATTTCAATAAACCCAAATAATAACTCTAAATAACGAAGACTTTGTATTCATTTGACCATGTTTTATTTTTATTTGAATTTCCTGCTTTAATGGACCTTGCCAATATTGATTTGTTAGTTGAATTCATTCATTTCAGATTTTATACCAGCAAATAGGGATACATTTGTGGTATACGGTATAAAAGAAAATAAGGTGGGGAAATAAAGAAAGAAAAATTTTTGCTTCCTTCTCTAAATTAAAGATTATTTCAAATTATACAAAACAAGCCTTCTACCTACCTAAACCCGACCTACTTGAATGATATTTATTTACAAAGTTTTTAAAGAGAAAATTATTAAAAAATTATTAAAAGCCAAATATATTTTATTGTTTCATAAATTTGATGGTTAAAATTGGAACCGTTAATATAGGCATTGTAATCGGATTAGTTTTATGAACTGGAAATGAGTGGTTTGTAGACATGTTTTAGGAAAATTTTGTAAAATACAAGAGTACGAAATGTTAGCCAACTAAATTTGAAAATTATTAACAGAACAAATAGTAGGATTCAATGTCAGGCATTAAATTTAAAAAGCTATTTAGGCACAGCTGAGTGAGGTGAAACTTAAACTTATCATCAATAAGGTTAGTTTAAGCAAAATATAACAGACAGATACTCTCCGGATAAAAAGAAGATAATACAACTACATCTTATTACACCACCGGCATTTAAAAAAAATTAATATAAATAAATTCTCAGTAAAATCGGCCTAAAATCAAGATAAAAGAAACAATCAAATTTGAATTGAAAATATACACCCATGCGTCCAAGAGAAGCATCACTAACGTGATGAAAGCTGATCAGTTCAGCTGATCATTTATGTAAGCCGCTGTAAGATTATATATAGAAAATTTTATGTTGGTAGAACTGACAACTTTTTTTGACATCATGTCAATTTAAAAATGTCCTTACTGCTGCATATCACTTCACTGATATTAAACAGATGAAAAAAATGTCGTTTCAATGATATTTTCATACGATAGGTCTAAGAGAATATGGGTGTTTGTTAATATATAATAATATTTTTTGAAAGTAAAAAAGTGGTCTGTACTACCAACATAATCAAATGTTCTATCTCTCCGCGTCTATTTCTTTGCGTTAGTGATGCCTTTAAGAGAATATGCGTAATAAATAATATAACAACAAAATATTTTAAAATGTCCAGAAAACGAATAAGAAAACTTTAAAAAAATTTTGAAGCAGTAGGAAATTAGAGTCATCTTGAGGCAATAATATGAAATGATAATAGTGCGAACTGCTACATACAAGATATAATTTAACTAGAAAATATGAGGTACTTCGCAAAACAAAACGTATTGCAATCAAAATGACTTTTGAGGCAAACAAAACTTGTGATATAAAAAAATTATTATTCGACCTACAATATAACGATTTCTTCAAATTATTTTTGAGAGAAAATAAAATACTTCGCACAATCTTTGATGAGAAAAGATTTGAGAACGAAAAATAAAAAAGAAAGAGCAACAACCGAGCTTCTGTTTGGCAACAAAGATATCATTCGATTTGTAAAACCACAGAGGCTACGATGATCTGAGCCGTACTGACTATAATCGTCCCTGAGAAAAACCGAGAACGATATAATTGAATAACATAGAATGCAATGCCTCCAATAAAATCTTCATGCTCGATTTTTTTTTTTTTTTTTTTCTCCTATTACTCCGCGTGGTAGCATAGGGCAATCATGCTCGATAAATGAAAAAAACGAAAGTTAAGAATAAAGACTAGAATGGGCGTGGAGAAGCCAAAATCTCACGCAGAGCTGTATTTAATAATAATTTTAAAATCACACAGAGCTATTTGATAATAATGATGATCAAAATCTTAAAATCAGTCATTTTTATTTGATTTTCCGCAATTATTCTCAATTTTTGTTTTGTTTTCATTAACAAGTCTATGGAATGAACAATTTAACTCTAATTAGTAGTGCGATAACAACAACCAATACACCATGATAGTCAATTGAAGACACTATATTTTATCTAGCACTATGAAGTCCTTATTTTTAATCAAATAATCAACGAAGAAATTGAATGTGTTTTCATGTTACGTGATTTTAAAATTCGGTGGTCAAACAAAAATAAATTTAGTTTTTGAAAAAACAAAGCTGCAAAAAATATATTGGGTTAGGTATAGAAATGTATTACAAATGTATTTTTAAAAAATTAAAACATATCAAAACAAAATATTACAATAAAATATTAGTTTTTGAACTCAAAATCAACTTTATAACTAAGGTTGTTAAATTATTTTAAAAAAATGCATGAATCGATGCCTTAGAATAAGGTTCCCCAGTATTTTTATTCATTTTCACAGACTGCGTTGTTTTTCGATAGCATATAATCGATATCTTAACTATTCATATTTTTGCGATTTAGCCCGTTTGTAACAATTAAGCTAAAAATACTATTTTTTAGCCAATTCATCAAATTTAATCAAAATTTACCAGAAAAATATCAGATGAAAACCCGACTAAACAAATAAAAAAAATTTTTTTTATAAAGAATCAATATTAGTAGGGTTTTGTAGCAGATAAACCAAAAATATTTATAAATAAAATATTGTGGTATATTCTTAAATTGACCATTTTGTGTACGATCTCAATAAATTTGATGAAATTAGATTTTAAATTACAATGATTTGTAATAATAATTGAAAAGAGTTATTTTATTACCTCCTTACTACTTTCAATAATTTATATGATGGAAATTGTACAATTCTTTAGTAAATATTTTTGAGATTGGAAAATGACAAGGTATCTTATTTTAAATGTTAATTATCTAATAATCACAAATTTCACGAAAATTGATAAATTAGGAAATTTTCTAAACCATTAAACTTTGCAGTAAATAATTTCTAATCATTTTTGATTAATTTAGAAGTTTGATAAATAATTTTTTTAAACTAATTCTTCGCTTTTAAGTTAACCGTTGTTATACGTAACTAGACGTAATTAATTGGTAATTTTTTCTTTCATTCTAAATTTTTAACACTTAAGATCTGTACTAAATGATATAAAAAATTACTTATTAAAATTATTTTTATCACTTCTTTTTTTAAGTGATAACCAAATTGTATTCCAAATTAATTTCAAACAATAATTAAAAAAAAAAATTAAAGCAGTGATGCCCGTAATGAGATTCAAACTCGGGACGTTCTGATTAGTAGTTAGATGATATAAATAATATACCATATCGGTCTGAATTAGAACCTATGTCTTAAATGAATCATTCATTTTTTCATGGGTATATACAATATATTTCTTTACACAAATTTTCAAATGCATTTGAAATGATTTATACAAAAAAAATTTGCTATGATTTATTTCAGATACTTTGATAATATTTAATAATACATCTTAAGTAGCAATATTTTATACAAAATAAAGTACACACATTGATTAAATAAATAATATTTTAATAAAAACTAAATTTAAACAAAAAATCAAATGTATATGTACCTTAAAAGCTTATTTTTTTTTATTCCATCTTGAAAATTAAATTTTAAAATTTTTCATTTTCAAAAATTTTCAAATATAAAAATAATAGAAATTTAACAACATTTTTAATTTATTGGGTACTACCACTACGTAGTAGAATATCTACGTTTAGGTTTAAGTAAATAAATGCAATTTTTTTTTTGTCATTGTTTGAGAAAAAGAATTATGAAATTCCAAGTTTCAACATACAGATGTAGCCAAGTACAGATTTTCCAAAATTCCGACTAAAGAATTTGAATGGAATAATTGTATATATATATGTATGTATGGTTATTTATTTTAAGATGATGCATAAATAATTCAGCTTATATACAGTGGTGTATATATAAAAACTGAACAGTTAATTTCTCCGGATTTTTTTAATATTTTGACCAAATAATACCAAATTTTGTATTTTGTTTAATTCCCAGTTCATTTTATTTTTTTTTTGTTACCGTCAGATTTAATTCTAGGAGCCAACACATCAGACGTCTATTACAGAGACGAAAGCTTGATGTATTTTTGTGCAAAATTTATTATTATTCAGTGAGGCTAGTAGTAGAACCTGACGGCGTCAGATAAAAAAAATTAAAGATATGCTGTTAGTAGAGTAGTTATATCACACTAGAGTAGATACTATTAGTAGATTAAAAATACATATTTAAAATATAGTAAGAGAGTTAATACTAATTATTAAATTCAAAAATAAATAAAATAATAAAAAATTTTAAAATATAATTTTATCGAAATAAAACTAGCATCCTAAAAAGTAGAAAATAAAACTAGGAGTGGGGTGTTGAGCAATCTAGAATTATTATAAGATAAAAACACAAAGCTGGAATACTGTCAACATCCACCACTAGCTTTATTTTCTACTTTTTAGGGGCTAGTTTTGTTTCGATAAAAATATATTTTCAATTTTTTTTATTTTATACTTTTTAGTTTTAAATGAAACCTATAGATATTATAATTTCAGAAAGAGTATATAGGTGATAGCAGTTGTATGGCACCAACCCGGACCAGTTTAAATTTTCGAAATCAGTAACAGTTGAATCTCTTTATTTGTGAAACAGTATATAAGTATAAATTTTCCTGCCTGTAACACAATTGGTTTTTGAAATATGCCTGAGACGTGCTAGAAGTTGTATGGAAGTAACCCGAGCCAGTCCAATTTTCTTGAAATCGGTAATAGTTGTATTTCTATATTTGTGAGAGAAAATTTAAGTGTGAATTTTCAAACAAATTCCAACCTACCTATCTACCAAAAACCAAATAAGTAAACCTATAAATAAACAAATAGACACTGGTAAGTTTATATAAAAGTATATAAAAACAAAAAAATTACAATGAACAAAATATAAAAAACCAACAAAAAAAAAACATTTAACTAGTTAGTTTTACATATTTAACTAGTTAGTATTACGATCATTTTCTTTTAACTATCTGAACGCTTCGAGGAGGTCGAATTTTCTTTGAACACATTCCAACCGACTAATATAAGTCAAGTAATAAAGAGATCATAACTGTCATAGACCATACTAACTGGCATATGTAACATAAAAATGTTTTGTGAGGTAGAAGTTTGAGAACTCTTGGAACAATGTTTGATTTACACGCTGGGTGGCGGAGTAGGTGGAGCACCTGCCTTTCCACCGAAAGGTTCCAGGTTCGATTCGCGATGATGCAAAAAAATGCTTTATTGGTTTTTTGACCTGGTCTAGTACGCTTTGTCTTTGGGATAAAATAAATGACAAAAAATAATTGAGAGTATAAATGGTATAAAATTAAATAAAATGAAAACTATTCTATTTAAGAAGGGTTAGTTCCTGACAATAGTAGTAGTTTTCCACATTTAATGAGTAGATAAGCCAGTAATTTGTTAAAATAAATACTCAAATTATTGTAGATATTGTAGTGTAAAATTGCAGTACCGTACTTAATTAAGCACGAAAAGGTGATTCTACCTAAGTTACTGTCAAGAGTGTAAAAGAAAAAAAAAATAAGTTTTACTCACTATCTTATCATAGTGTAACTTGAATTTACAGTCAATTGTAGTCCTTTACCAATTGTAAAAAAATTTAATAACTCCTTATTTTGCTAAACAAAAGCTAAACAAAAAAACTAAAAGAACGCAATATGATGGTGATATCACTGAGGGAACTACTAATAAGATATTGGAAAAGATTTGTAGCTCTCGTTCTTAAAAAAAAAAATCGAGAAACTGGGATTGGAAACATAAATTTTCCAAAATATTGACACGAATTATGAAAAATAACCTAAAAGCAAAACTTGAATATTCACCCAAAATTGTGTCCATTGCTTTATGTACACCACTGTACTATACATATTATTATGTTGAATAATAGATAGGACTACTAGTAGATTATTCTATTGTGTATTCACATATACTAAATAAATGTTTAAGTGAGCTCAAATTCTATTGTCGAATATCAAAATAGAACTCAAGAACGTATTTAGTTAGTAAATATTTTTGAATTGTAAGTTTTATCAACTTTGAATTTTCCTTATAAACATATTATAATTTTAAGAGTATAAATATAAAATGTTTTCAATGAATATAATATGAGAACATAATATATAGTATTGTTCATTTATTTAAGATAAAATACTGGAATAGTCGTATTCATTTATTTATTATTTATGCAAGGATATTTTTCAACAAAAACAAATACGATAGTTTCAAATAATATGTAAAATATGATAAATGATAATATTTCGAGGAAAATCAAATTTAAAAAAATACTCAACAACTTCAAATATAAATTACCTCTGCTATCAAGCAGGTTCATATTGTTTATAATTCGTTCGAATACCACCTCAATCATCAATAGTTGGCATCTGTGACACTTAACATATTGAGAAATGACATAAAACAAACGAAAATTAAACGAATATAATCAAAAGAAAGGATAGCGAAAAATTTATTTAAATCAAAATTACCGTCCGATATGGTGAAGTTCTTATGTCAACTAACTATTAATCAGTAGTTGCCCTCAGGTTCCAAATCCGATCAGGATGTTGTAAAAATATTTTTTCATTATTCTTTGGAATTAATTTATAATACACCTTAATTATCATTAAAATAATAAAGCTTTCTATTTGATCTCACAGGACAAGATAGAATCTTAGCACTTCAGTTAAGGGTGAAAGATGATGTAACAAATACGTTTTCTAAGGCCCGACAAAGTAATGATAATAATTGACTTTATGGCGTCTTACGTAAACATAAAAACATAAAAACATTGGTAGTTTCCGAACACATACAGGAACTTCAATGAATAGAATTAAAGGATTAAGATTTTAAAGTTGAATCCATAAATGATTTAAGTTTCAAGACTTTATAATAATTTGGAAGATTTCTATGAAAAAAAAACATTATATTCTGCAAATCGAATTTTTAATGTTGATGAAACTGGTGTATTCGTAGCTACTATGGACGAATTCGAGCCACAGTCCAAGTCCAGTATCAAAAATTCCACCAAAGAACGGTAAACGATAAATAGGGGTAGCTACATCGACCGAACGAGCACTTTTAGCAATCACAATTTTATGTATGAGTACCAGTACCTTTTTATTCCCCCAAAAAAACTATCATGCTTAAAAATACATCGGCCAATTCCTTCAAAATGTACTTTATTCCGAAAATATAATAATTATGAAGTGGAAGGTACTCAACCCACAATAAAAATCGTTTTCGACATTTAAATTAATTCATATACCAAAACTAAAAACAAAAACACTGATAATAACAAAGACAGCTAAACTTCTTTCAATTGTGTGTTTAATTACATAAGAATGACTAAACCCTGACAAGTGATAGCGCTATATCCAGTTAATTCAAAAGAAAAAAACAGCGACAGCAATCTGTAACTAATCAAAAAAAAAAATCCGTAGTTTGAACTTGTATACAGTTTAGCTTCAGAAAATTGAAAAAGCGTAAAACATTACTCGTTCTACTTTATGTTATTTTTCCAGTCCTTAATAATCTACGATTTCGACAATACTAAATGACAAGCATCACGAAGTTTTTATGCATTAATTGCCTAAGACAAACGCTAGATAAAATTTTACAATACCCAAAATTATTTGACACTTTCTATTCACGTACAATATTGTACAATCTATAAGCTGAATGAACCATGAAGTTTTGGAATTTCTGAACATCGTTTAAATCTAGTGTAATTCGTCAGATGCTCGCTACCCAATATTATTCTAATATCTCTCTGACTAATGCTTTTTTTTACATTCCAACACTTAAAATTCCACAACCAAGATATTTGTATGACTCCGCATAGCCAAAAGATTAAATATAGTACATTTCTTACTTACCCACATGAATATTAGACTTTACAATTCACAATATACATATAGATCCTCTTAATGATTTTAAATTTCTGTAGTAAAACTATATATATTTTATAGAAATTAAAAAAAAAATAATCTGCAGAATTAAACTGATAAATATAGAATTAAAAATTTTGCTTGATTTGCCAAATTTTATTTTTAAAATTCTTAAAAGGATTTTACATTCTTATTTTGAAGCCAAAATAAAAAAAAAAAATTGCATTTTATTTACAAAAATAAAACTGGAAATACGACAATAAACGATAAAACATAAATTTTACAAAAATTTTATATATTGATGGGTCTCGCCTATGGTCTATTAAAAATTCATTTTTCAAATAAATTAAATACTACGAATAGTTTTATATTGTATATTTTTCCATATACTTGTATGTATATGTATATGAACTTATATGCACACATAAATGTATTTAAAATAAAAATAAAAAATTCTTATTCTTTTCTGATTTGGATTGAAATTTAAGAAATAAAATAAATAAAATATTTTAAAAATAAATTAAAAAAAAAAACAAGAAAAATTATTTTACTGACCATAGAAACACAGTCAGTGTTAAGAGTTTGCGAATACATAGTTGAAAATAATTTGCATACCATTATTTGTCAAAGCAAGTATTATTTTAATCTCGTTCAATGTAAAACAATTGATTTCAAAAAGAAATAAAGCATTTATGGCAACAAAAAAACTATATTCTATAACAAAAACATTCAAACTAGGGTTATGAAACAACTTCGTTCAATTTGCGTCGATTTTGTTCAACAAATTACATTAACAATATTAACATAGGATCTTTTAATATGAAATGAACCTGTAACTTACAGTTTAGTTTTGTAAAAATTTTAGTTATAAATAATTTTTACCGCAAATAGCATATAAATCATTGGTGAGGTCTATACTATCATATGCAGCTCCCATATGGTACAATTTTAGTTCTAGTTTAATGGAGAAAATTAGAAAGAAAATGTATTAGAGTTTGCATAAATAAATGTCGTAAACCAGAAACAGAATACTTGCATTATTATTCAAATAAATATATTTATAACAATTCTAAAATAAACAGATTCAATAATTTTATAATAAAAATATATAGAAATCACTATGATAGAGCGTTGAATACCTCAGAAAATGGTCTAATATCTAATATATTCTACCATAATGAGGAATACATAAAGAAAAGTATGCGAACGGGGTTCATAGCCCTCGAACATTTCATACACCTAGATTCAAAAGGGTACATACAAAACCCAGAGCATTTCATTATAATAGACGGGCTCCACATGCAAAATTATTTATTATAATCCGAATAATATGCAGGATAATCATTTGAAATATGATATTTTTGTGCCAATACAGGACAAACAAATTAAAAAAAAATACTTGTGGTTGAATAGTATAAATTGATATAAATAATGGAGAATTATGTATTATTTTTAGTTAGTTTACGTTAGGATTAAGGAATAGAATAAGTTAGATTAAGTTTTTATTAAAATAATATAATTAATTTTGATTTTCAAAGCCATTTTTTCCAAAAATGATAAACAAAAAAAAAATTGCAATTATATACAGATATTGTAAGAACCATATATATACAAAAAAAAAAACTAAATAATAAAACAAAAAATTAACTAAAATCTTAATAATTTTCAAATCTTAAAAATTAACTAAAATCTTAATCATTTTTAAGTTAACATAAATTGTTATAATAATGCTATTTTTGTTAAATTTTTTTTATGGCTAAGTAAAATATGTAAAAAATTAAATGGAATAAAAAAAATGTAATCTCGTTCGAAATAAAATTGTCTTATTTAATAGATGGTGATGGTGTAAACAGCATTAGAGGTAGAATAGATTAGATTGGATTAGATTTGGAATATTTTGAAATGACAAAAGTACTTACATTATTACACTATTTTCATCTAGCTAAAAAAAAAAAAGTTAAAAACGATGAAAATTTATTATTCCACATCGGAAACGATTTACATTATGCGATATTTTCTGTACATAATTCTATTAAACACCGTCATCGTATGCTTGGTTTGGTTCTATTTTATAAATATTTTATTAGTGCAAAAAAAAATTAGTCCGCAAATTAATTAAAATGATGAATTCAATATATCAAACGATTCCTGGGTAGAAAAATTTAGGACAGCAGGTGTCAGGCCGCCCCTTCTAATTGTTCCACAATAAATTCTGGAAAATTTTTTATAACCAAACCTTTATGCTAATCTTAAACTCTATTACATATCGAATACTTAATAGAATTACATTAATTTTTTGTTGTTCAGTAGAAAAAAATATGAAACAACTTCGTTCAATTTGCGTCGATTTTGTTCAACAAATTACATTAACAATATTAACATAGGATCTTTTAATATGAAATGAACCTGTAACTTACAGTTTAGTTTTATTAAAATTTTAGTTATAAATAATTTTTACCGCAAATATTATTCAACATCTTTTAAGTCTATTCAACTTTGATTAAATTTGTTCAATCTATTTTTTATTATCTGACTTTACTGACTAACTTTTATATGGATTATGGCTTGTTATAATTTATTTATTTGCAAAATAAGTTAGTACGGCAAACTATACAGCTTCTAAGCCTACATTCAAGAATTTACAGAGCAAAAACGGACACAATATGAAAAAAATTCTAATTATGTTAACCCAACAAGATTAGGTCGGAGTACACATAACCAACCGAACTAGTATAGTGATTATGTAATTTAACTACTAAATAAAAAATCCCACGCTCTTATCCCGTTCAAGGCAAGCATGAAATCTATGCTTAATTACAGCTGTTCTTTATTTTATTATTACTGAAATCATGAAATTTTATAAAATTAATTTGGAATGTAATGAATATATCAAATAAATTTAGAACTATAGGTAATATTTGAGATAATAAATATATTTCTGATAATAAATATATTTTTAACATTTAATTAGTTCATGTAACAGAAAATTGAAAAATAAATGGATAACTCGCAAACCATACTTCATGTAATAAATTATAATACTACTTACTTACTTACTAGGCACTACAGACCTTGAAGGGTCTGACGCAAAATTGTCCGCCACTGACTTCGGTCACAAGCGGAATATCTCAAGGATTTTCATCCATAAACTCTGCATGTCCTAGCCAAGTGTCCATGTCGTTATATAGTTGGGCAATGTATCTTCTTCTCCAAACTCCTTCGTCAGACACAGGACCATAAGTGCGACGAAGAATTTTTCTCTCACTTGCTTTTGGTAATGTCCAAGATTTAGAACCATATAGCAGCAAATTATAATACAGTATACTTAATATATGATAAGATAATTCTTTGTTATAGTCTTTGGCATTAACGTAAAAGGTAAGAAGCTTTTGTTACTTGTAATAAACAATAAATGGGGATAAATACAATACAGAAAACAAATTGAAGTAAGCAAACATAACATCTGGTCGGCTGACAGCTAATATGAAAAAACAATAACTTATTCAAAACAACAATACTTAGAATCATGTGGGAAATATATCATGACAAAAGTCAACGTTATGCACGTGAAACTTGGATAACAGCTAAAAGAATAAAAATTGCATTAACAAATAAATTGGAATAATATGTCGAACATATTGGACAATAACAATAAGTAAAAAAAACATTTATAAAATTAGAAAGTAAAGAAAGATAAATACTTAAAAAACCATATAACTTAAAAGAAAAAAAGTAAATTTATAGCAGAATCCTCAAAAAACAAGAAGAAGTAATCAATCAAATAACATTTGCTGGATACACCAGAAATTGACTAGATGTAATCTGGGATGACCCAATAACTATTGTGAGAATACATACATGAATGGATGCGTCTATAAAGGTCCGAAGAAAAGTAAGAAAAAAATGTAAAACATGGATATTGAATAAGAATTTTGCTTTCATTGGAAATCGTCCGAGACACGCTGAAATTTTCAAATGAGGTTAAACTTGAAATAGCATATAGTTTTCTATATTGATCATCAACTGATGGTATTAACTGTATTCATATTTATTATTGATCTGATTTTTAATAGAAATTTATTTTTATTTTTCTGTTATTCTTTTAAAGGACTTAAAGTAGCTTATGTTACTTAAACCGAAGATAAAAATACAATGATACATACACATATTATTTACAATTTTTTTAAATTTAATGTAAAAAAAATAATTTATTATATCTTATTTTATTATTGAAATTTTTTTTAAATATTTTTTTTTAATTTATTTTTATTTTTCTTTTTTTTATATTATTAATTTGCTGAGTATATATTTGTTCTTGTAATTGATATGTAATAATTTTAAATACAGAATCTTATCCACTAAATATACACATTATCATTTGGCAACCTGCAACTTTGATTATCGTTGTTTAATTTTTCTATATTCTTAAATAAATGTACATATTTGCTTAATGGAAAATGTTAAATTTTTTGCTTACTAAAAATGTTTACTAAAAATTAAAATTTTGCCTAAAAAAGTAACAAAAAAAAAAATGGAAATCAACAAAAATGAAAATTTTTTCTAAACAAAAACAAAATTTAAAGAATGTTGAAATCCTTTAAAGATATTCTAATAACTCCATTAACAGTAATTGTATTAACCCCTTTACTTTGTAGGAATACATTTATATACCTTATACCGCTCTGCAGATTATGTTACAATAATAATTATTTATCATGTCTTGATGTTGACGAGGCTACAAAAAAATTGCAAAGAGCAAGGGGCAAGCTATACCTCTGAACAAAGAAATGAAAAATTAAACTCAATGAGTTAAAATCGGTACATGTAAATTTTACAAATAAAAAATTAGAAAATCAACCATCGGTAAATATGAATGGGGTAAATATACCCCAAGAAAACAACGTTAATTACCTAGGAATGACATTAGATGTGAAACCTAAATGGAAAGAGCATGTCAAAAAGAAAATTTGACCTTGATTATAAATATAGATAAATGTACTAGCTCTTAGGTCGAAATTCAAAATTACCTATGCATAACAAGATTTTGTTATATATTTATCTGTTATCAGATAATCAAACCGATATGGTTGTATGGCATACAAATATGGGGATGTGCCAAACGAACACCACATATACTTTGTATACAAAAGTTCCAAAATAAAGTCTTGCGCAACATGGTAAATACGCCTTGGTATGTTCGGAATAGTGCTTGCACAGAGATCTAAAAGTTCCTTACATAGAAAATGAAATAAAAAGATATACAGCAAAGCATTTTGCTCGTCTGAACTAAGCCGCTAGATTTAATACGATAGAATTCCGTAAGCTTTTTATTTAAGAAAATAACACTAGAAATAAATTATTGGTTAGTCCGTCGGACTAGTTTTAATGGGAGGGGTGTAGTTTAGTCAGTAAAAATCTGACACTTAATGGAAACTACGGGGCTCATTGTGTCTATGAATATTCCCACCAATCCACGCAAAAAAAAAAGTGTCTTAATGTGATATCTATTATTTAACATGGGCGCAAAACTTTGATTCTGCGATATCTCAGTGTACCTATTTAACCTAGATATTGGTGACGACTGTTACCTACCTGTTTTATCATAATTTTGGAATAAATACATAACCAAATCTGGTAATTAAAATGAAATAGTTTAATCTAACATATAGCATATAAGATCCTGTCCAACATTTTGTGCGAATGTCTGAAGCCCTATTGTGACGCTGTTATTGGCAGTTATCAATGCGGCTTTCGCCCCGGAAAATCAACAAGCGACCAGATGTTCGTACTTAGACAAATCCTGGAGAAGACCCATGAGTTTCAAATCGATACACACCACCTATTCATCGATTTCAAGTCTGCGTACGATTGCATATACCGCAGCGAGCTATATGCTGCTATGTCGGAATTCGGTGTACCAGCCAAGCTCATCCGATTGTCAAAAATGACACTGGAAAACACAAGATGTGCTGTGGTGATTGGAAATAACACTTCTGACTATTTCCAGACGTGTACCGGATTTCGACAAGGAGATGCACTATCATGCGACTTCTTCAATCTAGTACTGGAACGTATAGTGCGACGAGCGGAAGTAAACACGGCCGGTACTATATTTTTCAGATCTGTTCAACTACTAGGGTATGCCGACGACATTGACATCATCGCCAGATCACAACGGGCGGTCGTCGAGGCCTTTACCCAGATTGAAGAAAAAGCGAAACGAATGGGTCTCAAAGTAAATGAGGATAAGACAAAATATATGTTGTCGACAAATAAAAAGACCTCTCAACATCATATTGGTCAAAACATCACTGTCGGCACATATAATTTCGAGGTAGTTCAGGAGTTTACCTACCTTGGAACCAGTGTTAATCCCACAAACGACATCAATGTGGAGGTACGGCGAAGAATAACCCTTGCAAACCGTTGCTGCTTCGGTTTGTCAAAACATCTCGGGTCAAAGCTCCTCTCTCGAAACACCAAAGTACAAATCTACAAAACGCTCATACTCCCGGTTTTGCTTTATGGATCAGAATCATGGACACTGTCTAAGGCAAGTGAGCATGCGCTTGGTGTCTTCGAGAAGAAATTCTTCGTCGGATATATGGTCCTGAAAACGTCGATGGGGTCTGGAGGAGAAGATATAATGCCGAAATCTATGAGCTGTACAATGAGGTGGACGTAGTCACAAAAATTAAAGTCAAGAGACTACAGTGGCTCGGACACCTAGAGCGGATGGACGAAAATGCTCCAGCCAAGAGAATCTTCGATTCCAGACCCGAAGGTACAAGACGTCGGGGCAGACCAAACCTTCGTTGGAGAGACGAAATATCGGCGGATTTAAAGCAATTTCGAATCTTCAACTGGAGAGAATCCGCCCGTGACCGGCAAAAATGGAGGATGTTGATGAGTCAGGCCCAGGACCTACATGGTCTGTTGGCCACCTAAGTAAGTAAGTAAGTAAAGTTTAATCTAACATAAAAATCTAACGGCATAAAACGAACAAATTACAATTTATTTAAAAACTTATATTATGTGTAGAAAGCATTGAATGCTGATACGCAATTGATCGGTTGCTCACTTTGAGCTTTTGCAACTCTACCGGGTGACCACTGGAAACTAGTCATATAACACCATAAGTTGCATATTTAGGCCAAGACTACAAATGATATTGCTTTCTACACGGAGTGAAAAATAGTCTGTCAAATAGTTCGAATCCATGAAAAAGGTAAAATATTGCAGTAATAAAATCTATCAAAAAAAATAAACAAATGGGATGGGCAAAAACTTTTCATCGCAACGCTCTTGACAAAAATTAAGATATTTCACTACAATGTCATGGAATATGTAAACTATATTTTGAAATGAATAAAAATTAAATTAAATTAAGGGTGCTATTCCGATTCACAACAGTATTTTGTTGAGTTGTCTCTACACAACTCAACCCAATAGACAACACAACCGAATTTTGCTATTCTGAATGACGACTTAAAAAAAAAATAATAAAATATTACTACATACCTCTCCTTTTCTAATACTACATCTAAAATCAACTACCTATCTACAAAATATTAACAGAAATAAAATTTTTAAAAATAATAAAATATTACTATACATACCTTTCTTTTTTCTTTAATTCTAACAATATAATAATATAAACACAACACAAACACAACTGCTCTTAACCAGTTGTAACGTTTTAGTTGTCTCATACAACTTAAACATGAACTGTTGTCAATCGAAATAGCTATATTTGCAGGCAACACAACTTAAATATTATGTTGTGTAGTTTTGACAGATAATTAGGTTGTGTTGTGAATGAGAATAGAGAAAGACAACAAAGTTGTCAATTACAACCTATTTTTAGGTTATGTTGTGAATGGGAATAGCACCCTTAATTAATATTCAAAATTGTACAAAAACCAGTTACGCGGATTAAAGAAATATGTTTGAACTAAAATATTCTAGAAGATTTAACTCTAATATTTTATATTCCTGAGCAAATATTTGTATCCGTTATCGAAAATTTATAAAAAAAAAAAAATATTACTTCAATCAAAGTCAAAAAATAAAACTTCAAACTGGTTCAACTCAACTCATTTTAAAATTATAATTAACGAAATTATCAAAGAAATAAATAACCCAGTAAACCGACAATTTCATCCTGAACAAACATCTTTCATGAAGCATAGAAATAAGATGATTTACAAACACTGCTATTAAATTACATTTAACAAAACAGGCGCAGCAATGTACAAAATAATAATATTTGCGGAAAAAAACAAAATGCATGTCTATTTATTTATTTATTTATTCATTTATTTATTTAAAAAACCAAGTACATGTCTATTTATATATTTATTTATTTATTAAGTTATTTATTTATTTATTTCTATATATAAATGTATAAGATAGCTTATTTGAAAAAAAATTACATTCTAGACATTTGCTTGGGAAAAGAGTCAAATAAATAATGGAGTTGAATTACATAGACTGCATGTAATCAAAAATCATTATTAACATATAGAACAGAGGCCCCAAAATATACAAAAGGGCTTCTCTAAATTTGTTTACAAATTAAAATAAAAATAATATCTATAATTAAATTGTTACTGTTCCTTATTTTGATTGTTTTACAGTTCAAATCGGGACCATATCCAACTATCCAAAAAGAAGACTTTAAATAAATTTCAAAATATAAACAAAAATATAGACAAAAATTAATTAATTCAGTGCACGTCAGTTTCAAAAAAAAAATACCTCATAGTTATTCGTGTATTATAGTACGTAATAAATTGATTGGATTGTAACGGGTTAAATGATTTCATGTCATACAATTTCTTATATCAATATAATATGTATATATCGTTTTTCTCTTATTAACCTTTTTCAAGGCTTTATCATGTTTTGGGAAATTTCTAAACTACTTAAGGCTACAAAAAGGTCTTTAAAAAAATATAAAAAAAAGGGATAAGAAGGTGAAAATGTCAAAAACTAGACGTAAACAATTTCAAAATAAATTGGAGCATTTAAGTAGAACAACAACAACATTTTTTTTTGTTCTGTAAATTTCCGGATTTTATTTCTATTTTGTTGTTATATTTTAGTTTACTTAAATTTTTTTTATTTTTTCATTCTTTAATTTTTTAGTCCTTTATCAGGAAGAATCGTTTTAGTAAATTTAAATATTAATATTATGTATATATATATTTACCTTTCCTTTTTTATCTTTTTATTTTGAGTCTAATAATCGAAATTTGAAAGATTTTCAAAAATTCTAATAATTTGTTGAGTTCTATTTTGAAATCCTTCATTATTTTTTCCTAATGTTTTTTTTTTTTTATTCTCAAGGATATCCCATTAAAAAGTAAAAATTCTATGCTTGTCAAGATTTATGACGAAAAAAAAACATTGTTCATTCATAAAGAATAAAGGCAACAAGGAACTTATACAAATCTGAGTTGATAAAACTGTCAAAAGTTCGTTGTTTTTTTTTTTATAATGAATTATTACTCAACTTTCTAATATAAAACAAACATGAAAAAAAATGTGAGTTAGATGGAAGAGTGGGAAGTTTAAAAATAAACAACGAAATCAAATCGTGACTTCATTTAATTTTTAATCGAATTAACTTTTTGATAAAAAATAAAACTGAACGTAAATACACCTTTTTCAGGGTTAATTATGTGAAACGAACAGGTAAAAATCGATTTTCTAGAATATATTTTATATAAAGTAGGGTAGGTACCCCGTAAAAGTTAAACAAATGATTTAGAGTTCCCCTTTTTTTTTGCTGTTGTTCTTTTATTTATTCAGATTGGATTGAAGATAAGATTCAAATGTTAAAGAAAATTAAGAAGAAAAAGATTATAATTAAGATTTTCTTTTTATATACTCGTATAAGTTTATTTATTTATTTTGAAATTCATATTAAAAATTAAATGAAAATTTATAAATTTTTATCGTTATAATTTATTATTGTTTTTATTTAAATTTTTTATATATTATGTAATAAATTATAAAAATATGACATTTTACAATTATCATTATAACTTACGGCAACGGTACTACATTAAAAATATATTTTTATTTATTTTAAATTATACATATTATACCTTAAATGTACCTCTCAAGTGGTTTAGACAATTATTTAAAATAATGAAATTAACTTAAACTTTCCTGTTCATATACATGTGAAGTATATTTTATAACCGCTTATACCTAAGTACAGAAAAGCAGAAGATCAAGAGCTAGACCAGTACAACATTGAAAGTAATTCTTGAACACACAATTATTGAGAATGGAAAATTATTATTAGCGGTATCAGACCGGTTATTAATTGCACAACTACACCAAGCTATAAAATTTCAAAATATCTGAAAAGAACCATAAAACATAACATAAACATAGAAAATAGGCGCATAATAAAAAATGCATACGAATACATTCACAAAATAAATGACATTGAAATAAAACCTAATTGCAAACTAGCTTCTTTTAATGTGACTATAACATGTACACAAGTATACCAATAGATGGAACCGTAAAAATAACCGTTCATTTATTAAAAGACAGTAAGAAACTTAACCATGACATTGAAAACCTACTAATGAAAATACTATCTCAAAACTACTTCACATTGAACAATGAAATCTATGCACAAACAAATGGATTAGCAATGGGTTCACCATTGTCCGGCTTATTAGCTGACATTTACTTAAACCACTTCGAAAACAATGATATATTTAATAAAACAAAAAAACCACTGGCAGATAAAATCATGTTTTATTGTAGATATGTGAATGATACATGCATTAACCTTAACCGAACAACTAGGCAAATCAACAATCTGAATAAACACATAAACAAACAAGTGAAAAATTTTAAATTCACTGCGGAATGCCATGGAACATTAAATTTATTGGAACTAATAATAAAGCGAAACAGCTATAATTTAGAATACCAAATCAATAGAAAGTCTACAACCAGTGACGTCACCATACATGCAAATTTACATCATCCACACAAACATAAAATGGTGGCACAATAGTTTTGTACATAGATTATTAAACGCCCCATTGAGTATATCAGACTATAACGAAGAGGTAGAAACACATTTTAGTGTAGCCAACGGTTACAATAGAAACATAATCAGTAATTTAATAAGAAAACATAATAACAAATATAAGAGTAACAAAACAATCAATCAATTAATGAAAAAACTAAATACATATCAGCAGAATTCTCTAAATTCATCCCATATGTAGTAAAAAACACAATAAGTAAATATAAATACCAAATTGCTCATAGAACCAATAACAACATAGGTAATAAACGGAAAAGGGTTAAAAGCGAAATAGCAATAGAACATTCAATATGTATCAACATTCAAATTCTATATAGGTCAAACAGGTAGACCATTTCTTAAAAGATACAAGGAGTATCTACCTCTTTAAACATAATAAACCGTCCATCAAATTACGCAGCACACATAGGAAGGTCACGAATCTGGTGCTTTTCAAAGTAATTTCATACCATTGCATAAATGTCCGAAAGGTAGAATAATGGACACTCTCGAAGAGTATGAAATATACAAGAACAACAACACCAAAATCTTGACAATAACAAACTTACGTTCAAGAGTAATGTATTATATGACACTGCAATAAAAGCAACAAAATAGATGATAAAAATTAGCCAAGTTAGTTTAGAAATATAATTTTAATTTTTATATAAAAATAAGTAATTATAATAACTTATCCACTGTTTACTGAAGAACTTCATCGTTGTCGAAACATGTCTAATTTTTAATTTTAATTTTTAAATTTAAAAAAAGAAAAACGTCCACACAGACGGAAAATAAAATAAAGAAATAATATTTCCTAAATAACTATTAAAAAAAATTTTTTTTTTCTAGCGTGGAAAAAGAAAGTAAAAACAATTTTATATGGAGAACTAACTACGATTCTGAGACCTACTTAACTTATTACCAAAGTATAATCTAAAAAAAAATTTATAGAATCTCATTATTTCATGAATCTTAACAAAAAAAAATTCAATTAAACATCCATGCCCTGAGTCGGTTTTGAAACCGAGATTTTATAATTAATAATAAAATGATATTATCACTACATCCATGTAGGTCGTTTAACTAGTATTTTGTAATATACCCAGATATATTCTAATTATTTTGTTAGGGAAATCCGAACGGAACCCAGATAACTTAAATGTATATAAAATTGATTAAATCAAGTGTGGTGAAATGAAATATTTCATTACTATCGAATAAAGTTTAAATAAATTAAATTAATAATAATTTTAAGAAAATGTCGTATGTGTGGTTCGAAAGAGATTCGAATAATACAATGAATTGAAACTGTAGTAAAACTTTTAACATCATTAATTTATTTCAAATTAAATATAACATATTTTTAGTTACATGAAAATCCACTAGAAACTACCCAACATAATTTATTAATATAAATGAATATTTCGTATAGTTTCAACACTATTAACACTCTTGCAAATTGTAACAACAAAAAAAAAAAAACTAAATTTATGAGAATAGATACAGGTATCTCTATTAAAAACAAAAGAAAACTAAATTTTGTTACTTTCATTTACTCGAAGTAAGTTTATAGTTAAAAACTCATTGAAGGTGCAATACATTTATTTACCAACATTTAATTTTATAAACTTGAAAATAAATTGCTTTTAATTTATTATAAGCATCCTGTGTTTCATGTTTTCTATGTTCTGGTAATCCTTGTAAATAAAGATAGTTTATCTTAATTATATTATTTATTTATAATTTTTTATATTACTTAGGGTGTTTCGAAAATAACTCTTTTGTCGTAGACGAAATTGAGTAACTGATGAAGATGTTTTAACTTAAAATAAAAATACCACATTCAAACAGAATGAAGCATTATTGTGGGGTAAATATTTATACTGAATAAATAAATAAATAAACATGAAATGTTTGAATGGAAGCGGATTGGCGGATGAAAGTATATTTGATTTAACTAAAACGGTTTATTTGCTACATTCAAATGTAAATTCACTTTTTTCCAAAACAATTTTGAAGTCAACTAAATAAGTATACCTAATCGTGTATAGTATACTTCGTATACGAGTAGTTCTGTAACATGGCTACTAATACACAAATCATTCAGTTCAAATCCAACTTATTTTTGGTGAAAAAAAATATATGTAGTTTTGCATTATTAATTGATGTCCTTAAAAAAAAACCACAAAGGATATTTTAATAATAATAAATTTGCCTTTATTTAAAACTATGTATTAATTATTTTTTTTATTTATTTATGTTATAAATGCATTTAATTGTTTAAATTCAATACAATTGCAAAAATGTTTAATATATAATAAGGTTTGATTAATTATTGTAAGTTTCTTAAAATTTGAAAATTTAATTGAATAAAAAAAAAATAATTTTTTAAAATTGCGTTGGCTACTCCATTTTCTTCTGGAAAGACAATTAGCACTTAATTTTTCCCTTCTAATATGCCATGACATGAATGAACCATTAATTTATTATTCCTGTTTATTTTTAGAGGATTATCCGTTCGAGCTATATACTGTGTAGAGCTGGGTAGATGAGGACGGTAATCATATATTTATAGTCTTAAAACCAAAGACATTCCATATACTGGTGTGAGCAATTGCAAAGAAATTTTTTTCTATAACTTGCAAAGAAGGATTTACTCTAAATACGATTTTAATATAAAACACAACCAAAACAGAAAAACTTTTATGCACCCTTTTCAAGTTCTGAGTCCTTAAATACTTTCTTATTATCAACTTTATGTTCAATTAGTTTCAATTCTTAAAAATGAAAATTGCTACAGGTAAAATGATGATTCAGAAACAGATTATAGTGAACGATATTCTGAATACCTATATTGCATCTGTGCAGGGTGAAAATGGAAAAATTATCCAGTTTAATGATCTACATATTATGTAATTTCTGACCTTATAAATATAACAGTGAAAAAAAGTTCATTTACTTGGGTATATACAGATTATTCGTGTCTGTGAATATAAATTCATAAAAGAACAAAAATCTATAAAATGTTAGGCTTTGGTGATGTTGTACGCGCTTAGGATCTAATGACTATATCACAAGGATACACCTTGTTCCTAACTTTCCAAAAATATATAACTTTAATGACGCATCTTATCCTTTAAGGGCGAAAAGGACATTTGAAAGTATCCTTGTTGTTTTGATGTTTTTGTATATAAGCTGTTAATATCAGTTTTATACCGTTTTGTATATAAACCGTTGATATTATATATATACCGTTATATCTGTTGCTCTATTAGATATATATATTCAGTTTTTTATCTAGTAAGATAACTGTCTGAAGCATATTTCAACATTTATTTGATGATGATTGGTGCTGCCGTTATGTAGATATTGTTTTAATTTTCAATTTTGAACTATAATATCTGCCAAACGGTAACGTCTGTCGTCATCAAATAAACGTTAAAATTATTTTCAGATTGCTATCTAACTTACTAGATAAAAAACCGATCACATATAATATATACTACATATCTAATAGATAAACAAATACAAAAACCCTAAAACAACAAGCATGTTACCAAATGTCCTTTTTGTTCTTACTAAATACCAAATGCACTATTAAGAACATATATTTTAAAAGTCGGCAACACCAATTATTCTTTAGCTATAGAGATTTGGTCACAAAGTGGTGTTAAATTTACTTCAGAATGTCGTTACTTCGAAAAAGGCACATTCCTAGTTTTATATAGAAAAAGGATAAAAACAAAAACAATTTTTTTTAATAAATGCTTATATCTTTTAAACTATTCGATATAGACATAAAGTATGTATGTATGAGTTATAGAAAAAATAAGAAACCTTTCCAACAGCACATAAACAATGGAGGGGTTTTATGGTAAAATCTTGATGTATTTTTTTTTTCCAAAAATTTTCTACTTTGAACTACAATATCTCCATAACGGCAACACCAATCATCATCAAATAAATAATAAAATATACTCCAGACCGTTATCTCACTATTTCTAATCTATCTAATCTATAATGAATCTACTATATCTAATAGATCAACAGATATAACGGTTGATATACAAAAACATCAAAACAACAAGAATACTTTCAAATGTCCTTTTCGTCCTTAAAGGATAAGATGTGCCATTAAAGATATATATTTTTGGAAAGCTAGGAACAACACGTATCCTTAGGATATAGTAGTTAGGTCCTACGCCCGTACAACATCTCTCTTAGAATTTCCAAATTTTATTTTAAGCTGTTAATTGGTTTAAAACCCCCGCCCCCTCATCCGACACAAATATAAATTTATAATTAAACAAACCCATTATATTTTTCACTAATCTAAGGTAAATTTTTCGTGAAGTTCTCAGTATAATGCAATAATATAAATTATAATCAATCATATTATCAAGTCTGAACTTAAATTAAACACAGAAGATGTTTGTGACATCATTTTTCTGTTAAATTAAATATACACAGTACACTACATAATAGAAAGTTAGAACGATACACAATAGCACATATGCAATTAAAATTTCTTGAATTTGAGCAGGAATACAGTAAAAGGTAGATACTACAAATCATTTCAATCAGCTCTGAGACTAAGAAAATTAGTCTCGCCAAAGTTTTACCAAATTTTTTGTTTAAATACTAGTATTTAGCATGCCGAATTTTGCAAAATAATTATGAAACTAAGGACTATAATATAAAAATTGAATTTATTTTTCTACAAATTTAATATTAAATTATTATTTTTTTAAAGCCTTCAAATATCATAAAAATTATTTATTTCTCTGAATACATATAATAAAATAATGCCCATTTATTTGATACAAGGCAAATCACCACTTGCAATGTTCTTATATTAAAGTAACCACTCACATGTATAAAACGAAAAAAAAAAAAATAAATAAATCTCTTGAGGTTACCAAACCACATAAAAGTATGATCATTTGATGGTATTTCAGGTATTTCAGGTAATTTTATTTTTTTACATTTTTTTTTTTTATTTTCTTAACACAGATTGTTTGAGATGGCAAAATCAGCTTCTTTATGGTTTCATTGTATATACCATAATGATATGATAGGATTGAAGTATCCTTTTTGTTTTAAATACTTTTATCCTTCTTGTTTTCTTAACCAACAACAAAAAAAAAAAAGGAGCAACCTTTAAAAAAAAAAATTCTGAACGTGACAAGTGAAAATAAAGGTAAAACGCAAAAATAAAATACACTCGCATGTACAGAAGTAACATGAAAAAAAAAAATAATAACGAGTGTGGGATATAAAGATAAAAATTGTAAATGAAAATATCCCTATAAAATTTATTATGTTTTTGAATGAATCCATAGCAAAGCAATAATAATTATAACACTCTAATGGAAATTAAATTATGAAAAGAATCATTTATTATTAAAAAGAAATACAATCTGTATATCTTATTAAATTTACTACTCTTGAGAGAATACAGATTTATTGAATTGTTAAGTTTTTATGAAGCAAATGATTAGTCTACTTCTACTGTTTTTTTGATGGATTTTCATTTTTGCTATCTACCATCAAGTAGAGAAGAGATAAATTATATTTCCCACAAAATTTGAGCTTGTTAAATTGCTTTGAGCTCATTAAATTTTTATTAAGTTTTTATTTTCCTGCATTTAGCTTTAATAAGATTCGTAGAGCTTATCAATCAGACAGAAAGCTATAATTTGTTCTATTCTGGCTGTTAGTTCAAATCAAAGGTACTTCGGATATTAATCAAGATTGTTAGCAGTTTATGTGGCACTATAAAATAACATCTATTGAGATCAATATTTATAAATAAAAAATTAAATAAACTCTAAAATGGTTGACGCATACACATAGTGTTAACATATGCCATTGTTCAGACTTTCATTATTAGGTAAAACTTTCTAACGAGGTTTAGGTTCATGCCAAGGTGAACACTTTTTTTTAAAGAAAATTTGAAAATTTTCTCAATTTTTTGTGATGCTAGCATTGCTGAAAATTTTAAAAATTAATAAATGAAAAAATACTCCAAAATCTTAATTTTTGAACCAATTTCAATGTTTTTTCAACTGTTTTACTTTGTTTAATGAATATTCTATCGCAGTGTTTCTCAAACTGGGCGCCGCGGCCCCCTAGGGTGCCGTAGAGCTTTTACAAGGGGGCCAAGAAATATTTATGTATTTTTACGATAAAATAATGAACAAGTAGAAGAATCAGTAGAACAACAGTCTGCAACAGATTCAACTTTACCAAGAACTTCTCCTTCAACAGCAACATTAACAACTAGTAATGAAAGGAAAATTGCACAAGATAATACACAATGATAAAATTGCAAAATCTTTGAAGTCAATTCCTATCTCAAACGATACTATGAAAAGAAGAATTTATAGCATGGGCGATAATATATTAAAACTCAATTAATGTCTCGTATTAAACAGAGCAAGTTCTTCGCAATACAACTTGATGAATCCACTGATATAACAAATTACACTACAGTTAATGGTTTTGTAAGATATCAGTATAACAACCAAGTTTATGACGATTTACTTTTTTGTCGGAAGCATTTGACTACAAATGAGGTATTGATATTTCTGTAAAAGTAGATGAGTTCTTTTCAGAAAATGAACTTGAATGGTCAAAATGTGTAGGAGTTTGCACAGACGGTGCTGCTGCAATGACTGGGAGAATTAATCTTGTAAAAACTCGTGCTGTAAACTCGAGATTATTTAATATTTTATGTAAATAGATGGGATCAGAACATCTGGCTTTGTTGTATCACACTGAAGTAAGGTGACTTTCACGTGGTAAAGTTTTAAATAGAATTGTAGAACTTAGATGAGCTTCGTCTATTTCTTTTAGATAAAAAACCAAATATTGCTTCGTAATTTAGTGATGAAAAGTAAATATGTCTTGTATCCTATTTAGCAAATATTTTTGATAAAATTAATGAATTAAGTCTTTCCTTGCAGGGAAAAGATACGAACATTTTAGTTTTGAATACAACACTTATTGGTATCCAAAAAAGGCTTTGTTTATGGTCAAATTTTATTAACCAAAGAAATATGAAAATGTTCCCGTTTCTAAATGAGTTTCTTACCACCGATGAATTTAGTTTCGAATATTAATTTCCACTTCAGTTAAAAACATATTACTGAATCATATTTACGAATCTCAAAGCTTTTTTGCTGGATACGAACGGGATAAGAATGCCATTTGTTTAATCATTGAAATATATTACTTTGGTTGCTCAAGAAGAATTGATTTATATTAGATCAGATAATTCTGTTGAATTGGTGTTTCATGAAAAAAGTCTTACAGAATTTTGAATAAGGCAACAGCAAGAATCTCGTAAAAGAAGCATTGCTAAATTTAAGGCCTTTTGCGAAAACATATCTTTGCGAAACAGCTTTTTCTTCATTTTTAATAATAAAGCATAAACATACATCGTGTCTTTCATCGAACGCTTTGGAACAAAACCTTCGAATTAGCATTTCTGAAATTTCCCCGGATATTTGACAATTTATGTAATAATATGCAATCACATCCCTCTCATTAAGTACATAAATAATCGGTGAAATAAGAAATTTGAGATTTTTTTTTAATTTTATATCACATTATTATTGAAATAATTTTGATGGTTATTTGGTTTTTTATTAGTTGTAATAAAAATATTGCTAAAAAATATAATGATAAATGGTGTTTTATTAGTATTATTTTTTGGGGAGGATTGAATTTTTTTTTAAGTTCAGGAAGCCGCAATATAAAAAAGTTTGAGAAGCACTGATCGGATAGTAACAAAATAAAACCATTTTGGAAAAATTAAAAAATTTTAAAACTTTCGTATTTTTTGTGCATCGCTAAAAATTTACAAAATTAAAAATAATCCCACAGTTAATAAACTAGATCGAAACTTAAGTGATACTAGATTCAATATTTCACTTGGATTAGATTAAATTGAGAGTAGTATTAGTTCTATTTTACTGAGGACGTTAGGTCTATTGTAACATCCCTTCACAGATCTGTAGCCTATGTTATTTCTAATCTTTCCGCCAACCTTTCATTTGAAACAATGTTTTATATCAATTAATGATTCTTCTTTCGATTAGTACATTGATATACACACCACAAGTAAAAGCTATATAAATGTATTCACTACTAATAAAGAAAATTTTCCTTTTTAATTTTCAATTACAAACTTACAACCCACAAACTCTAGTTTTATTGAGTTTTATTAAGTTTTATTGAACACCTCATTATGCGAGTTGAGTCCTTCACACTTATTGCTGCATATAAATAAGTACCTCAAAACATTTTCAAATAAAAAAATATACTTTAAAAATATAAATATTAACATTATTACATATGTATATAGCTTCTAATATCCTTCAACGAAATAAATATCACATTTGCCAATATTGGCAATTGTAATGACGATTTTAATCATCTTCACTAAATCATAAATACTAACTAGATAGTTAATCCAAAATTCGTGGATCGGTTCAAATAAAAATTTCAATGTTAGAAAACTTCAAATATTGATTATGTTGTATTTAGAGAGCACAAATTTTTTTTTTTAGAGTGTAATAACTAAAATGCTCATATAATCTTAGAAAATCATTGTGACGAATTATTTTTTACATAAGAAAATTACAAATAGCGTAAATTGTGTAATATGCAAAATCGATTAAGAAATTAATTAAAATTTAGTCAAACACATCTAATATTTTATTATTAAAAATGTTCCACCTACAGCCATTCAAACGAAGTAAATGAATAACCGTGTCAGAGGTTTAAAATATTTAAATGGAAGTAATTCGACAATAAGCTTCACAATTTAAATGAATATAATAAACTTCAAAGTTAGAGTTGCAGGTCGTCGAAAAGACTATACTAAGAACTGATTTACCATCAATGATGCTAACAGAAGATAAGTTGAATCATTTAATTATTGTTTCACTTAAAAATAATATTTAAAATTTCACATACCTAAATATATTTATGAAAACCAGGAAATGATTTATTTATACGTTTATTTCATTACATTTTGATAATAGAGTATAATACGAAAAAGAGACTTATAATAATAATATTGATCATTTATTCGTAGTTTCAAGAGTCAAAAATGCATCTTACTCTCCCATTAATACAAGTTATAATTACGTTAATTTTGAAAATGTATTTTCTTTTCGACCACTACACAATCACTTTTTTTAGACTCTGATACATTATTCTTTCAACACACCGTATAACATTAATAAAGATGTCTTTCAATCAAAATTTTTGAAACGCATACATTTCAGCTATTAAGTATAGGATAATTATCTCAAACGTTCGAATCTAAACTCAGTATTCGACTAAATTGTTCAATACCTATATAATTCAAATTAGTCCGAAACAAAAACAACTTAATTATTCAAGAAATAACTCCAAATTTAATAAAGAGTTATTTGAAAATAAATTTTTCACATTTTGATTTTACATATACATATTCGTTTTTCTTATTATTGTTTTTAATTAAATTATTTCAAATAAATTTAATTATATATTAAAGCAATTCTGAGGGCTCCACTATTGTTGTAAATTTTCATTGTTTTCTAATTAAGTTAATTTTATTATTTGCCATTTTTTTTTATTATGAAATTTACATTAAATTTACGTACTTATGTGTGTGACAAAAGAAACAGCAACATTTCTACAAAATATTTGACTTTCCATATCAATCAAAATTTTGAACAAAATTTTTTGAATAATTTCAATATTGTTGTACACTTCTAGATTCAAATATTTTGCAATATTTCACTATTTTATTTGTTGTTTTTTTTATAAATATTAATGAATTTACAACTATATACAATAAAATGAGGAAATAAACCACTAGGTATACGATTTATTTTTAAATTTAAAAATTCATTTCAAATTCAACAAACACAATATTTAAATTGGTATAATACAAACCTTACGGGTATTGTGAATGAACCATTCTTTACGTTAACATTTCTATGGCATATAGTGAGAAGAGGGTGGATCTATCTAATTTCATTGCAATTTATAATACGAATATCTAAATTGTATATAGTTATTAAGTAAAATTCTATTTTTCAAATTTAAATCTTTTTTGTATTCAAATTTTTTTTTTTTTTTTTTTTACAATTATAATATTGGTTTCGAAAAGATTTATTGCATAATGCATGTTTGCATTTAATCATACAATTTACATTCTCTGATAATAATATTCATATTTATAAGCATATATATTTTATACACACATACACGATTTTTGTATATGAATGAATAGTAGGTAAACAACATGAATGAAAAAGGATTTATAAGGATATTTAGGTTAACTGTATATACATATAAGTAATAACAAATTTTTGAAAAGTCTTGTTAAATGTAAATGTCATTTTAAATTGAAAATTAAATTGAATATTATGTGGTAGAATTATTGTCGCATCCAACAAAATTATAATTTCCAATCAAAATTTTTAATTAAGTTTTGGTATTTAAAAGTTTACTAAAGAGAAATTGAAATTATGTGTTTCTAAAACTAGATACTATTATTTATTAGATTTTTTTGAAAAAAAAAGTTTTGAAATAAATTTTTCAATGATTTAAATTCTAAATACATACATATATGTACTTATTATTTTATAATAAAGAAAACAATTTAAAATTAAATAATAATGAAAAATATATATATATAAATATACTGATCAACTGATAAGATCAAATAAATCAATTAAACTTTGAATTTGTAAGCAATTGCAACTAATAAATGAAGCAATCTTGCTTGCAAGTGAGTACGAAGAAGTTTTTAGAGTCTGAAAACACTGAAGAAGTCTGCAATTTGTAGACAAAATACGTGTATCTGTTTAATTAGCATATTTAGTAAATTTAAATTTTAACATTATTGATTAGGTTAGTTTTAGTATTTTGCACTGAATTAAAATTAGTAGTAGTACATTATTTGTTAAAACAATGAAGTATTCTCTGTACGAGCAATTGGGCTCATTTGAGATAAATAAATAAATAAAAAAAAAAAAAGAAGAAAATATTCGACTGTTTTCCACTAGTCAGAAGAGATCAAAAAATAGCTGGTCAAAAAATGAAATACAAGGCCCTGCAAATAAATAAATGTAAATCAAAACTGTCACGTTTCACTGTCACGTCAAAACATTACGTCACGCAATTTCGTGAGTTATTCAATTATAGTCAATTTTACGTGAAAAGAAAAAATATAAAATATACTGACATCTGGCTCGTTGTATAAATTTGGGGAAACAAACTGAAATCCAGAAAAAAAAATTCGAAAACCAAAATCCACAAAAAATAATCATAAATTCAATATCTATAAAATTGTGTCACGATTAATCCTGGAAAAAGGAAATATCCTCTTTTTTGTATCCGACAGCGGCTGCACATAAAAATGATTTAGGCAAATATTGTGGACAAATATTTTACCCAAATCTATAAAATGAATTATTATATTTTACCTAAAGCATTAAAAATGATGGGAGTTGGGATTTCGGTTGGCGAGCTTTCCATACGCTCTCGTTGATAAGCTAGAAATTTGATAAATTAAATTATTTGAAATAAAAAGCATTGTAGTAAAAATATGTAGTAAAAATTTGCTGTGCCGTAAGTAATAAAGTCAAATAAATAAAAGCAATTAGATTAGATTAAATTTAAACTTTTCCGGGAAGAGATCTGTCCCCTATATCACCGCAATTGGGCTTATTGTGATAACCCGTGTTTATTAGTTATTGCAACTAGTGTTTGGGTTTGAGTAATTAAGAATACCTGATTTTGTGATAATACTTAGGATGTTCTTCAATGGTATGCTGGGTAGCTCCCATTGTTCGAAGAACGCTGTTTCTAAGTGGCGAAGTCTGCTGCGATTGAGCCCTTCGCATTCACGGAGCAGATGTTCAATAGATTCTTTCTCTATTTCGCATATTCTGCACAGGTTGTTGTCTATTAGACCCATTTTAAAAAGGCGTTTCTTTATTTGACAGTGGCCTGTTATTATTCCTGCCAAAATACGTACCTGATTCATATATTGAGGCCAAGAATAGTTTTAGTTTACTTGAGCGAGCGTTTGGGCATAAGCATTTTTGCTTGACGTTTTCCAGGAGGATTGGCCCAAAAATCATCAGTTTTTTGCTCTGCCCAGGCTGTTAATTGCATTTTCGTTGTGCTCAAGGAAATCCCACAGAACGTACTTAGCCCTATGAAGGGTGTATCCGCTGCTTTCCTAAATAAAAGCAATGTATAAAAGCAATAACAAGGATTTTTTGTTGATTTTTTTTTTGTGACAAAAGTAATTTTTGTGGTTTTAGGGACTAATCCATAAATTAGATTTTTGTTCTTTTTTTCCATTCCAGATTAATTGATATTTATTTATTATTTATTTAGATCTTCCAGATGTCTAAAGAGTTTTTTTTATTTTTTTTTTCATAATATTACGATTTCGTATTATAACCATTTATGTAGTTTGTCATGAAAATGTGGTGCTAACTTTTATGTAAATCAATTTTATTGACTGTTAGTTATCAGTTTGCTAAACCTATATTAAATGATATTAAATATTGTAATTTTACAAAACCGGCGTGGGACATTTAAATATTGATTTTTTTTTATCGAACTGACAATTTGACATCTTAATCTAATTTTTTCATATTTTTATATTTTCCACTTTTTTAAACTAACAAAGTTTTTTTCTGCCGATTATACTGTCTTAAAGAAGATTTAGCAGAAAATTCAATCAATGAAAAACATACACCTTTTTGATTAAAACAACAAATTTAATTTTGAAGTAATATTCATGTATCTGGGTACTGTCATTACTAAAGAATAAATTAAAACATTGAATGCTAGTATTGAGTACATACTGCTAACAAAACATACTGTTCACTTATTCCAAACACAAAGCCATAATATTAAATTAAGATTATACAAAATCATCATCAGAACAAAAATGACGTCTAGAATGGAAGCGTGGTCAGTAACATTAGCAACTGAAAATACTTTCAAAGTGTTTCGAAGAAAATTGTTAAAGCGTTTTAAAGATTATTTAAATCTAAAATGCGCATTCGCAATAATGAAGTCTACTCCTCGTACAAAGAACCAAAATTATAATAAATGTGATTTCCAGTGTTAAAGTGACTCAAATTTGTTGGACATGTTGGACAAAAAGTGAATGATAACAGATTTCTATATAAAATATAAGAAGCAATCTTACAAGGGAAGAACGTTTAGGCTACACTCTACAGGCCAATTTACAAACAGCCATAAAAAAAATGCAATAGATATTTTGTAAAGCTTTATCTTGAAAAATGTTTCAAAAATATGTATAACAAAAATTTACGAAGACCAAAAGTCGGTCAAAAAAAAGATTTTACAATCTTAGAAAATAAATAAAAATGATAAAATATTAAAAATAAAATCAAAATTTTAATTTAAAATAGATTCCACAACATTGAAAAGCCATTTATGGAATTTTATAGGAAAAAAAAATATCGAACGAAAAAATGTTTATTAACTAAATTGTTACCAAACTATTTTTGTGACACATCATGTAAAGAATAAAGACAACAATTATAGTTATATTTCTGAGTTCTTGATTGATTTGATTCGAACAAATATATAGAAAGAGAGTATCAACCGAGGAAGTGAAAGTAAAGTATCTTGGGTTCTTTCTTATTCCAATATTCCTTATTAACTAAACAATTAAAATACAATATACATTTTATTAAATCTTATTCGATAAATGAAATAACTGTAACATTGACAAACATTATAAAATAGACTGTGACTTACATATTGTAAAAAAAAACATTTCTTAAACCGTCTTTAAACTGTTTTTAAATTTAATTTTTGAAACTTACTTTCTAAATAGTAAAAAATTTGCTGTAACATTTTTACATTATGGAACACAATTTCACGCTTATTTTGTTTTCATTTTCTGTTATTACAAAAATTTAGCAGAAAAAGTCCAGAATTTATTGAAAAAGGTCAAAAATATTGGAAATATAACTAAAAATAAAATAAAAGTTCAAATAAATATATCCTTGCATATACTGATGTGAAAAGTTTATAAAAAGCATTGAATATTTTTTCGAAGTGTACTCTGCTTTGTTTTTGCGCATTTGAAACTTATACTGAGCAATATGGAATAGACTAGATTGTAAAAAAATTTGTGTGTACTATGGATTGCAATACCGGTATCTCGGATACCGAAAAACCGGTATTCCAAACTTTTTGATGCGGTATTGAATACCCGTATTTATGAGAAAAATACCGTTATTTCGGTATTTTACTAAATATTAATTACCTATTTTTTTTTTAGTGTAAGTTAGCTGTTGAAGCGTTATGTCGTAAAGATGCGAATCTTTTAACTGCCAATGCTACACTAAAATTTATGATAACAACTCTTTACGAACAAAATTCGGATATAATTCGAATTACTAAAGTAACTATTAGAAAAATTATTCAACGTTTAATAAAGAGGTTATGTTTGCAATCTTCAAAAAACTACTAAGCAACATTTGTATAAAATTCCAACGACGTAGATGCAAATAACAACAATGAGGATTTTACCATCAATGATAATGTTCTTAGAGGAAAACTCACAGATAGCGATCGATTAAAAATTAAAAAGCGAGTTTCATCGGTAAGGAAAAGTTCTTCTGAACTCGAACAAAGAATTAAAAAAGAAAAAGCTTTTTTTGAAGTAGAAGGAATATTAGGACTGAATCTACCAAGAATACATAATTCTTTTTAAGCTATCTCACCAACTAGTGAGGAAAGAACTCTTCCAACGGCAAATTTACTTTCCAATAAAGTTAGATGTAGAACAACGAATAAAACTTTAGCTAAACTTTGTTTTGTGCGATCTCATTGTTTAAATAAATAGTATTGTTACATTGTGGCCATTGGAAAGTTTTGCAATCTTTAAAAAATGTATATTACATAATACAGAATACATAATATAATATATGAAATATTTGGTAATAGTCATCTCGACTTGATCAAATTTATTTATTTAATTTTAACAGTTGATCCTACAGATAAATCTGCAGGCCAATTTTATATGTTCTTTTCCCTTTCGAAATGTGGGCCTTTTTATTAAATTATATTAATTATTTGGTATTTATTTTGTATGTTATTATTATATTATTTTTATTAGTTATTTTTTAGTTATTAAATCTTTCTTTATTAACTACTAGCTATTCCCGGCGTAACATTCGCCGGACTAGCATTAGCATTATAAATCAAACAATTTATTTTATTTATTGATTTTCTTTATTTTCTTAAAAAAAAAAATCAATGTTTTACATATATAATATATATATTACATAATAAATAAGTTAAATTGAAAAACTTAAAACTATAATTGTAAAACATTGATTTTTTTTAAGAAAATAAAGAAAATCAATAAATAAAATAAATTGTTTGATTTATAATGCTAATGCTAGACCGGCGAATGTTACGCTGGGAATAGCTAGTAATTTACAATATTGTTTGATCTATCTATAACTATTTTTTTTATATTTTTTATTTAGGTGTTTATTTATTTATTACTAGCAAAGTTACCCGACGTTGTCCGGGTCGACCACAAAATGAATCGAATTTATTTCAATGAAGTTTGATTTATGAATCGAATTGAAAAAATTTGGTTTATCAAAAATATTCTAATATTTTTTTTCACTACGATAAAAAAATATCAACAATACTCCAACTTAAACTATACTTATATTAAAATTATTTCTTTGTAAACAATATTTTGGTGATATTTTCTGATGAAGTATAAGCAAATACGCTCCTTGCTGTTGAGGTATTCTTGAAATAAAGAAATGTTTGTTTTTTCCACAATCAATTGGAATTTGTACTTAAATGAAATGAGGATGCCAAGTTCTTATTCTTAATCTAGTACCGTAGTTTTGGCTTCTTCAAGTTTCGTAGAAGCAATATTGAAGCTACTACTTTTAATTCCAATTGATGAGGAGGAACAACTTCATTTTCATCGATAACTGTATCTATCGATTTGTACACATGGACCCCCTGGAACACTCTGCAGTATTTTCTGATTAATAAAACGAATTGTCACATTTTTGTGGCTAATTTACATAGCCACTTCACATAGTCATGTAAAAATTTTATACTGATTCCTAAATTCGAAAATACTTTTTCAGGACAATACATGTTTTTTTATTTTTCATAGAGTACCTATGAATAAATTTTCAAGTCTGTAACACAATTTTTTTTTTTGAACCATTTCTGATAGAGTATGTAAGTGTAAGTTTTCCTGCCAGTAACACTATTGGTTTTTGAAATATTCCTGAGTCTTGGTAAGAGTTGTACGGCAGCAACCCGTACCTGTCATCTGATGGCTTTGTAAAGTACTGCGTTATTTGCATACTGGTACCATGAATAACTGTGCAGAATTTCAGAACTCTATCTTTAAAACTGTGGGCGTGTATAGCGAACAAACAAACAAACAAACTTTCCCTTTTATAAGTATAGATAAATTAATTTTGACCGCTAATAGTTTTGAAGAAAACTTTTATATAAGGCTGCGTTTATACGTTTTAGAATTTTGTTTATAACGTTTAAAAAATGTTCGTTAAAGTTTGACATCCAACTTATAGAATAGCATAAATTTATTTTTTTTAACTAATAGTGCTCGACACGCATTTTCGTATTTCGCAAGTTGAAAAAGTGAATTTTGCGAGAAAAAGTATTTATAAACTTCTAATATATTGAAAGATATACATTAAAAAATACAAAAAATGTGTATTAAATATTATTATTATTTATCAATACAAATACTTAGAATAATTGATTTACTATTTAAATATTTATATTTCACAAATGTTCTGAAATTACACAGTATATTTATATTTGTTTATAAATATTTATTATTAGTACTCGTAACGCATATTCGTATCTTCGTATTTTGCAAGTTTAGAAAGTGGATTCTGCATGAAGAAATATATACTTTGCAACTATATTTGTTTATCTCTGAGATATGTAATTAAAACTTTTGAAATAAAATTTGATGTAATTGCAATAAAATTTGTAAATGTAATAAAAATAAGTAAAACAAAACCTTCATGAAACAAAATCTGATGTCTAAACGCTCCCTAACAAATACTATTAATAGAGACGTACATTTAAACAAAATGTGGCGAACAGAGATGTCGCTGGCAGTATAGATATGAAATTAAATGCATTTAAACTAAATACATACCACACTCAAAACTCAAAATAAAAAAACAAAAACATTTATTTATAGAATTTATATTTTTTTTCACTTCTTTTAAATTTTGGTTTTGACGGTATGATTAGATATGGCCATTATAGTGAAAGTTATGATTGGTTATGGCTTTGTTAAATCATATCGAATCATATAGGCCATTTAACGAAGTATCATATGACATCATATGACGCCTTATGACTATTATACTTAGGGGTAAAGCCAATAATTATGCTTTTTATCTTATTCTTCAGTTTTTATTGTTATATTGTTATCCTGCTAGGGTCTCTGATGTAGGTAAGGGTAGTCTGTGATTTTTCTTTTTAAAATTATTTTAATTTTTATGTGTACTAAATTTGGCGTGTATTGAATTGGAACTTGATAATAATGTCATAACATATTTTGTTTTTCTTGTTCTTAGCAGATCGTAAATTTCGGTATATAATTCTCCATGTACAATATAATATTTACTCAACGCTACTGCTCATTTGAATTTATACTTTTGAATTATTTGTTAATAAAATAAATAAATTTCAATTATTGGAATTTCTGAACATAAGGTAAAAAATATATTTTCTAAATTTACTATTTCTTTTACCGGTAAGTTTTTTTGCTGTAATATCGTATTATTTTAACAAAGCTATTTTATCAATATAATAATTATATTCTGATAATTCGGTTCTTGTCTTTACTACTTTGTTTTTTTTTTTTAATTTAATTCATATAATCAGATATAATCAATGCTATTGTTCATTAGATGAATTGTTTTTAGGTTAATTTTAATTTGTTTTTGGTTTTATTTGGTTTTATTGTTTTGTGGTTTATGTCTTTAAATTCAATTTTGCACACTATCGTAATTCGTAATAGTTCTAATAAAGTTGTCTAATCTAGTTGAAAAAAGCTTTGTGTTGTAAAAGCTTTGTGAAAAGTTTAACAAACGTTTAAGCATATTAATATATAAGATTATATTATTATATTTGAATCTGAGCCGATGTGGTTGTATTGAAAATTACATTTTTTGCAGTAATTTATCGTGCTCCTCGGTAGTTACATTACTATACTCAAGTAATTTATCACTCGGCTACCGAGCCCACAGTCTGTTGATTTTAAATAGTTATATAGGTAAGTATCTTTTTTTTTAATATGAATTTTATAATTTTGTTTTCATAGTTTTTTTTTTATGTGAATGAATTTAATATATGTACCTATGTATCAATTAAAAAAATTAATTTACTAGAGGTGGATATCTAAGTAGCAGAATTTCTAATGTTTATGCTCTACGTTCTAATCTTAGATTCTTTGTTAATGTTCCAATTTTTAGTACAATAAATTATCGTAATTTTTATCATGTTGTGTCTTTTCGCTTGTTTACTAGGCTACCAGAATCTATTCGAATACTTAGAAGTGTAAATGCATTTGTTAATAAAGTAAAACTTTGGCTACTAAACTTTGGTCACAACGAAATCGAGAGTCCCTCAGCCATGATTTGGTCGCAACAGTTAATTGGGGCTTAAAACACAGAGTCGAGTTTAACACTTCTAAAACTCAGAGCTGTACAATCTCCCGATAAATTTCCATTTTTGATCCTACTCTTTTATTTCAGGAAGATAAACTTCAGCGGTTTGAAAGCTTCATACGACCAAAAATGGAGTACAATTCTCACATATGGGCTGGCGCCTCTAGTATTACGTTAAAACATTTGGATAAAATCCAAAAATGGGCTATTCGTCTAACCAATAATCCAAAGGTGACAGCCCATTTTGCTCCTCTTGGGCATCGTCGTATAGTCGGAGCTCTCTCACTTTTTTATAGATATCTCGTAGGCATCAACACATGCTCAGTGGAAATTAAATCTATATTACCTCCACTTAAGCGTTTGCCCCGCGAAACACGAAGAGCAACATGTGCTCATCCCTACACCATTGAAATCCTTAGATGGCAAAAGAGAAGTTATGGACATTCGTTTATAACTTCAAAATCCCGAATGTGGAACCAAATTCTATCTTATGTGTTCCATTTACATGACAAATTCTATATTAATAAAAAAAATGGTTATTAATTTCTTTGTCATCCTTTTTTTCCGTGGGGTAAGAGAAAAAAAAATAAAACACTAGGTGGGGACCTTTTATACCGATTGGTACGTTTGTCTAGGGTGGGAAAGGAAAATTAGGAAAGGAGGATGGTAAAAGGGAAGGAGAACAATTACGAACGAAGGTGTTAATGTTAAATGACTTATAACTAAAAGAATAAAGTTTTTTGTATCTATTTATCCATCTATCTAATAAAAGGGTAAATAAATAATGCTATCTAAATTTGTATTTAATTCCAGAGTATGATTACGAATAGCTGGAAGTAATAAAGTGATGTTTCTTTTATAATCGTGTACTCACTCAACTACTGGTAGTTAATTCTTGAAATTTCGAAGGAATATCCATTGTCCATACACAATTATTTTAAGAACTAAAGTGTTTTCCTAGAATTATAATAAGCAATAATATTAAAATAAAATTACCATTAATTTTATAACATATTTTCATTATATTCGGTTCAATTAAGCTTGAAAGCTGAAAGGATCTCATGATATCACATACTACAATAATAATTAATATTTTTCATTTTTTTTTTTTTGTTGACACTGTCTTTCATATACGCAATGAATACTGCATAATGAGTTATTTTTGTTTTTGTTATTTACCAAATTTTATAACTAAGGTAGTGAGTAAATTAATCCAGGCGATAATACATAAGGGATATGTCACATAATTAAAAAAACAGTCCTTATAAAACATATATACAAAAGGATCTTTGTTATAAAATTAATGAACTAAAAAGAAAAAAGGTTTTTTTTTTTTTTTGATTTCTTGATCAAAACTTTTTTTTCTGTATACATTTTTTGATAAGCTTATTTAAAAATTTTACAATATTATTGTGTATCAGGATAGCAATATCCTGGGACTTTCATTACATCAATCATATATTTTAATAATGTGTCAAATACACTTATTATTATTTGAATTTCCTTTTTTTTTTGTTTTTAAACTCTCGAGAATATTCTTGTAAAAAAAACTCCTTTAATAACCCGCTAATTTTTGTTTTTGTTTTTTTTTTTTTTTGGGTAAATTTCTTTTAAGTTTATTGTATTCACATTAATTCAGACTTATTTCAAAATAAAGTTTTTAATTGAAAGACCTTAATTAAAATTGTAATTATATTTATTTATTTATTTTTCCTTTTTGTAATTAATTGAGTTGAGTTACAACTGAATCAACACATTTTTACTCATTGACAATAATTATTTTAGATATGAATGTATATAAAGTACTTTTACAATTTTTAATATTCTCTTGAATATAAATTGAAAATTTTGAAATGAATCAGCAATATCCCAATAAAGTGTTAGAATTGAATTTCTATGTTTAAAAAAAAGTTTTTGAATAAAATTAAGTGCAATTGAATCTCTATTCAATTACTATTTCAAATGTCAAGTAATAATTTTATTTCTAATGAAACATAAAGGTTTTGCCATTCAGTACTATTCAATAAAATATATTTTCATTTCATTTAATTTATTGTGCCTGTTATAAATTAACATTTCATATATTGTTTCTTATAATTATATTTACAAATACTTATCTATAACTTAATCTATCAAACTATAATGTTTGGTTTGATACCCTTTATGATGTAAATTTATGATTCCAACCCTTGGAGGACATTTTATTATTTTTATTCATATTTTAAATATTTTCATTTTGTATTTTGGCACTTGCACACCCGGTGCTTTTTTTTTTTTTATCAATTAAACATACTTTATTTCTCTTCAGCATTTGCGTACATGCAATTAACGACGGAAGGTTATCAAAAGCTCTAAACAGCTATAATAGAACAGTTACAACGACACTGTGTAAAAATTTAAATAGCAACCTGCATGCAGGTTGTTGAAACTTCTAAGTAGAGCTTAGAAGACCTCTTGTTAAATAATGCATGAAGGTACAAGACCTACTAATAGGGATATGTGAACTCTATAATGAAGATATAACAACCAATTATAAGAGCTACGACTATGGATATAGAAACTCTTTCGGAACATATGATATCCATTGTATAGAAGCATGAGAACTAAATTAATACCGATGTTGTAACTCTATACTCCGTTTTTATTTTTATTATTTAATATTAATACCCTTGATCTTAAATTATTCAATAAAACCATAGTATTATGTTTTATACTAACAAGTTTGGTTGATTGATGATCTAGATATCTATCCAATCGACTATGGAATAGTTTTGTTGTTACCATCAAAAGTAATAGCTTAACAGCTTAAATGAAATGATGATTACGGCGTTGACTTATATATGCAATATAACAAAGTTATATGTAATTTATCCGAAACAATTGTGTTATACAACTCAGTAAAACCAAAAATAGAAATAAGTGGGAGCAAAAATTTAAAATGCTGATGAAATAAAATACTTAGAAATGGTTATAGATGGACAACTGAGCTTTAATATGTATTGTTAATATATATGTGTAAAAAAAAAATAACATAGTAAATAACTTTTTTATGTAGAATAAGTTCAAAAATTTCCATAAGTTGTGCAATTAATATTATATATAATACGTTGATACTACCACATTTAAATTACTGCTCTTCAATTTTGTTTCGAAGTAATGAAACACAATTGAACAGATTTCAAATTGCACAAAATCGAGCGATGAAAATCATTTTAAAATGCTGTATTAGTGCCCATATGAAAGATATGCTAATTATACATTGAAATTAGTGGATGTTATGTATATAATAACACACAAAAGCACGATTTTGATGGCACATTTTTCGTGGTTTTTCGTGCGCTTCGTTTTTTTTTTTCATTCAATCAATCGGCGATGATGCAGGCCGTGGTGATCAAAATCAATTTTTATTTTATCATACATTATAATACACAAGAGCACGATTTTGAGGGCATACTTTTTGTGGTTTTTCGTGTGTTTCGTTTTTTTTCATTCAATCAATCGGCGATGATGCAGGCCGTGGTGATCAAAATCAATTTTCATTATATATGAATGAATCAATGATGTAGGCCGGGGCGATCAAAATCAATTTTTATTTTATGTGTATATTTTGGTGAAACAATTTTTATAAGATATTAGCTGAGTTGGTTAAAGCGTCATTTAATATCAGAAATTTTTGTCGATTCTCTTTTGAATAAAATTTTTTTTTATTATTTTTGAATTATCGCATTTGGATTTTTGCACTTTTAGTAGGATAACACATTAAATACTAGGATAACATTAATATATGTTTCAAAGGAAAATTTTATAAAATATAAGTATTTCTTTTCAGATACACGAAATTTATAGGAAATTATATAATTTTACAGATTAACACATTTTAAAGAAAACGTATATTCACCAATACAAAAAAGAGATAACTGAAATGATGGGATATATTATTATATTTATCGAAACTATATTAAAATTCTATCGCTCAAATTTATTTTACAGATTGTATAACAGTTAGCTTTAATAAAAAGGAATAGCGGATATTTGATTTGATGGTTATATGTATATTATCAAGTTCACGCATGCATGCTTTAAGGCAATCTCAATACCAATGAATTGCCTACTTGATATAATAGATGGTAGAAACAGTCAATGGTGGGAAATACAGTCACCGTGTGGAGCATGTGATACTACGTGGAACTTAATCAATCCACGTAGTAGTACATCCGGTAACCATATCCGGTGGCTTGTTTCCACCATTGATTGGGAAGTACCATTATTTAAACGGTTCTAAAAGAACTTCTCTCTTAGTTATACACACATTTAAACAAAATAATAAAAGTGATATAATTGATACATTGTTAAATTATAAAATAAGATTTTAAATAAAGAAAATCAATAATAATATAATAAAAATTAAAATAACAAATTTAAAATTAAAACAAAATTCCGTCTTTCATTTCTCGGTCGATGAACTTAACTGGCGCATTCGTTCCAAGAATTAGATAAAACAAATATAAAAGAGAAAAAAAAAGATAAAGAAATTTAATGTGAATAATAAAATTTGTGCTCAAAAACATTTAAAAAGTGGAAAATTATTATATAAAATAAACTAAAATTAATTTAAAGTAAAAAAAAAACAAGTAACGAAAATTTACAATAAAAATTTTTTTTTAAAACATAACCCAAAATATTGAGTATAACATGGTATAACATTGATAACGGTATAACCAACCATATAACTCAGTTCAAACAAGAAAAAAATCAATTTACAAAATATTAACAAAACTTAAAACAACAACAAAAAATTTGTAATTATTGTGTGTAATTTATGAACCTTAAAAGAAAATGATATTTTTAAGATATTACAAAAACTCAAAATACACTAAAACGACATCTGTTAGTGAGATTCAACAATATTTAAAATTATACATTTTATTTTAAAAACAATAATTGAATAATGATTAAATTTTAATATAAAAATTTACAACAAAACATAACCTAACAAAATTTTGACAATAACTAATTTAAATTAACAATATAAGAATTTATAATATAATTTAAATAAAAAAATATATATAATAATTAACGAAAAATTAAAACCAATAAAAAAAAAACTAAAACTATAAAATGTCAAAAGAAGCAAATGTTAACACTCCAGCCGGGGATCAACCATCGGAATTACAGAAGTACAACATCGACCCGCTACAGTATATTGATCGAATGCAAGAATTCCATGGCAGCCAGGACGACTTGTCAACTTTCATTGAAGCAGTGGATCGCAATATCCCTTATACATTAACGTATGACATCAACGCTCAACAATTTTTTTTTGCCGCAATTAAGAGCAAAATAAAAGGGAAGCGAAAAACGTAATAAGCATTTACAACAACTTATCAAAGAGGAACCAAATCAAGATCACCCGGTTACCACTATTTTTCAATTGTTTTATTTGTTTTAATGAATTCTATAAAAGTTAGTAAAGAAATAAAGTCATTTTGAAAAAATTGAAAATTTAAAAATTTTCGTAATTTTTTGTGATTAAAAAATTTTGCAAAATTATAAAAACAAAAAAATACCCTAAAATCTTCATTTTTGGACCGATTACCACGACTTTTCAACTGTTTTACTTGTTTTAATGAATTCTCTAAAAGTTAGTAAAGAAATAAAGTTATTTTGAAAAAATTGAAAATTTAAAAATTTTCGTAATTTTTTGTGATGTTAGTATTAAAAAATTTTGCAAAATTATAAAAACAAAAAAATACCCTAAAATCTTCATTTTTGGACCGATTACCACGATTTTTCAACTGTTTTACTTGTTTTAATAAATTCTCTAAAAGTTAGTAAAGAAATAAAGTTATTTTAAAAAAATTGAAAATTTAAAAATTTTCGTAATTTTTTGTGATGTTAGCTATTAAAAAATTTTGCAAAATTATAAAAATAAAAAAATTCCTTAAAATCTTCATTTTTGGACCGATTACCACGATTTTTCAACAGTTTTACTTGTTTTAATGAATTCTCTAAAAGTTAGTAAAGAAATAAAGTCATTTTGAAAAAATTGAAAATTTTAAAATTTTCGTAATTTTTTGTGATGCTAGCTATTAAAAAATTTTGCAAAATTATAAAAACAAAAAAATACCCTAAAATCTTCATTTTTGGACCAATTACCACGATTTTTCAACAGTTTTACTTGTTTTAATGAATTCTCTAAAAGTAAGTAAAGAAATAAAGTCATTTTGAAAAAATTGAAAATTTAAAAAATTTTGCAAAATTATAAAAACAAAAAAATACCCTAAAATCTTCATTTTTGGACCAATTACCACGATTTTTCAACTGTTTTACTTGTTTTAATGCATTCTCTAAAAGTTAGTAAAGAAATAAAGTCATTTTGAAAAAATTGAAAATTTAAAAATTTTCGTAATTTTTTGTGATGCTAGCTATTAAAAAATTTTGCAAAATTATAAAAACAAAAAAATACACTAAAATCTTCATTTTTGGACCGATTACCACGATTTTTCAACCGTTTTACTTGTTTTAATGAATTCTCAAAAAGTTAGTAAAGAAATAAAGTTATTTTGAAAAAATTGAAAATTTAAAAATTTTTGTAATTTTTTGTGATGCTAGCTATTAAAAAATTTTGCAAAATTATAAAAACAAAAAAATACCCTAAAATCTTCATTTTTGGACCAATTACCACGATTTTTCAACTGTTTTACTTGTTTTAATGCATTCTCTAAAAGTTAGTAAAGAAATAAAGTCATTTTGAAAAAATTGAAAATTTAAAAATTTTCGTAATTTTTTGTGATGCTAGCTATTAAAAAATTTTGCAAAATTATAAAAACAAAAAAATACACTAAAATCTTCATTTTTGGACCGATTACCACGATTTTTCAACCGTTTTACTTGTTTTAATGAATTCTCTAAAAGTTAGTAAAGAAATAAAGTTATTTTGAAAAAATTGAAAATTTAAAAATTTTTGTAATTTTTTGTGATGCTAGCTATTAAAAATTTTTGCAAAATTATAAAAACAAAAAAATACCCTAAAATCTTCATTTTTGGACCAATTACCACGATTTTTCAACTGTTTTACTTGTTTTAATGCATTCTCTAAAAGTTAGTAAAGAAATAAAGTCATTTTGAAAAAATTGAAAATTTAAAAATTTTCGTAATTTTTTGTGATGTTAGCTATTAAAAAATTTTGCAAAATTATAAAAATAAAAAAATTCCTTAAAATCTTCATTTTTGGACCGATACCACGATTTTTCAACAGTTTTACTTGTTTTAATGAATTCTCTAAAAGTTAGTAAAAAAATAAAGTTATTTTGAAAAAATTGAAAATTTAAAAATTTTCGTAATTTTTTGTGATGTTAGCTATTAAAAAATTTTGCAAAATTATAAAAACAAAAAAATACCCTAAAATCTTCATTTTTGGACCAATTACCACGATTTTTCAACTGTTTTACTTGTTTTAATGCATTCTCTAAAAGTTAGTAAAGAAATAAAGTCATTTTGAAAAAATTGAAAATTTAAAAATTTTTGTAATTTTTTGTGATGCTAGCTATTAAAAAATTTTGCAAAATTATAAAAACAAAAAAATACACTAAAATCTTCATTTTTGGACCGATTACCACGATTTTTCAACCGTTTTACTTGTTTTAATGAATTCTCTAAAAGTTAGTAAAGAAATAAAGTTATTTTGAAAAAATTGAAAATTTAAAAATTTTTGTAATTTTTTGTGATGCTAGCTATTAAAAAATTTTGCAAAATTATAAAAACAAAAAAATACCCTAAAATCTTCATTTTTGGACCAATTACCACGATTTTTCAACTGTTTTACTTGTTTTAATGCATTCTCTAAAAGTTAGTAAAGAAATAAAGTCATTTTGAAAAAATTGAAAATTTAAAAATTTTTGTAATTTTTTGTGATGCTTAGCTATTAAAAAATTTTGCAAAATTATAAAAACAAAAAAATACCCTAAAATCTTCATTTTTGGACCAATTACCACGATTTTTCAACTGTTTTACTTGTTTTAATGCATTCTCTAAAAGTTAGTAAAGAAATAAAGTCATTTTGAAAAAATTGAAAATTTAAAAATTTTCGTAATTTTTTGTGATGCTAGCTATTAAAAAATTTTGCAAAATTATAAAAACAAAAAAATACCCTAAAATCTTCATTTTTGGACCAATTACCACGATTTTTCAACTGTTTTACTTGTTTTAATGAATTCTCTAAAAGTTAGTAAAGAAATAAAGTCATTTTGAAAAAATTGAAAATTTAAAAATTTTCGTAATTTTTTGTGATGCTAGCTATTAAAAAATTTTGCAAAATTATAAAAACAAAAAAATACCCTAAAATCTTCATTTTTGGACCAATTACCACGATTTTTCAACTGTTTTACTTGTTTTAATGAATTCTCTAAAAGTTAGTAAAGAAATAAAGTCATTTTGAAAATATTGAAAATTTAAAAATTTTTGTAATTTTTTGTGATGCTAGCTATTAAAAAATTTTGCAAAATTATAAAAACAAAAAAATACCCTAAAATCTTCATTTTTGGACCAATTACCACGATTTTTCAACAGTTTTACTTGTTTTAATGAATTCTCTAAAAGTTAGTAAAGAAATAAAGTCATTTTGAAAAAATTGAAAATTTAAAAATTTTCGTAATTTTTTGTGATGCTAGCTATTAAAAAATTTTGCAAAATTATAAAAACAAAAAAATACCCTAAAATCTTCATTTTTGGACCAATTACCACGATTTTTCAACTGTTTTACTTGTTTTAATGCATTCTCTAAAAGTTAGTAAAGAAATAAAGTCATTTTGAAAAAATTGAAAATTTAAAAATTTTTGTAATTTTTTGTGATGCTAGCTATTAAAAAATTTTGCAAAATTATAAAAACAAAAAAATACCCTAAAATCTTCATTTTTGGACCAATTACCACGATTTTTCAACTGTTTTACTTGTTTTAATGCATTCTCTAAAAGTTAGTAAAGAAATAAAGTCATTTTGAAAAAATTGAAAATTTAAAAATTTTTGTAATTTTTTGTGATGCTAGCTATTAAAAAATTTTGCAAAATTATAAAAACAAAAAAATACCCTAAAATCTTCATTTTTGGACCAATTACCACGATTTTTCAACTGTTTTACTTGTTTTAATGAATTCTCTAAAAGTTAGTAAAGAAATAAAGTCATTTTGAAAAAATTGAAAATTTAAAAATTTTCGTAATTTTTTGTGATGCTAGCTATTAAAAAATTTTGCAAAATTATAAAAACAAACAGATACCCTAAAATCTTCATTTTTGGACCAATTACCACGATTTTTCAACAGTTTTACTTGTTTTAATGAATTCTCTAAAAGTTAGTAAAGAAATAAAGTCATTTTGAAAAAATTGAAAATTTAAAAATTTTTGTAATTTTTTGTGATGCTAGCTATTAAAAAATTTTGCAAAATTATAAAAACAAAAAAATACCCTAAAATCTTCATTTTTGGACCAATTACCACGATTTTTCAACTGTTTTACTTGTTTTAATGAATTCTCTAAAAGTTAGTAAAGAAATAAAGTCATTTTGAAAAAATTGAAAATTTCAAAATTTTCGTAATTTTTTGTGATGCTAGCTATTAAAAAATTTTGCAAAATTATAAAACCAAAAAAATACCCTAAAATCTTCATTTTTGGACCAATTACCACGATTTTTCAACTGTTTTACTTGTTTTAATGAATTCTCTAAAAGTTAGTAAAGAAATAAAGTCATTTTGAAAATATTGAAAATTTAAAAATTTTTGTAATTTTTTGTGATGCTAGCTATTAAAAAATTTTGCAAAATTATAAAAACAAAAAAATACCCTAAAATCTTCATTTTTGGACCAATTACCACGATTTTTCAACAGTTTTACTTGTTTTAATGAATTCTCTAAAAGTTAGTAAAGAAATAAAGTCATTTTGAAAAAATTGAAAATTTAAAAATTTTCGTAATTTTTTGTGATGCTAGCTATTAAAAAATTTTGCAAAATTATAAAAACAAAAAAATACCCTAAAATCTTCATTTTTGGACCAATTACCACGATTTTTCAACTGTTTTACTTGTTTTAATGAATTCTCTAAAAGTTAGTAAAGAAATAAAGTCATTTTGAAAATATTGAAAATTTAAAAATTTTTGTAATTTTTTGTGATGCTAGCTATTAAAAAATTTTGCAAAATTATAAAAACAAAAAAATACCCTAAAATCTTCATTTTTGGACCAATTACCACGATTTTTCAACAGTTTTACTTGTTTTAATGAATTCTCTAAAGTTAGTAAAGAAATAAAGTCATTTTGAAAAAATTGAAAATTTAAAAATTTTCGTAATTTTTTGTGATGCTAGCTATTAAAAAATTTTGCAAAATTATAAAAACAAAAAAATACCCTAAAATCTTCATTTTTGGACCAATTACCACGATTTTTCAACTATTTTACTTGTTTTAATGCATTCTCTAAAAGTTAGTAAAGAAATAAAGTCATTTTGAAAATATTGAGAATTTAAAAATTTTTGTAATTTTTTGTGATGCTAGCTATTAAAAAATTTTGCAAAATTATAAAAACAAAAAAATACCCTAAAATCTTCATTTTTGGACCAATTACCACGATTTTTCAACAGTTTTACTTGTTTTAATGAATTCTCTAAAAGTTAGTAAAGAAATAAAGTCATTTTGAAAAAATTGAAAATTTAAAAATTTTTGTAATTTTTTGTGATGCTAGCTATTAAAAAATTTTGCAAAATTATAAAAACAAAAAAATACCCTAAAATCTTCATTTTTGGACCAATTACCACGATTTTTCAACAGTTTTACTTGTTTTAATGCATTCTCTAAAAGTTAGTAAAGAAATAAAGTCATTTTGAAAATATTGAAAATTTAAAAATTTTTGTAATTTTTTGTGATGCTAGCTATTAAAAAATTTTGCAAAATTATAAAAACAAAAAAATACCCTAAAATCTTCATTTTTGGACCAATTACCACGATTTTTCAACAGTTTTACTTGTTTTAATGAATTCTCTAAAAGTTAGTAAAGAAATAAAGTCATTTTGAAAATATTGAAAATTTAAAAATTTTTGTAATTTTTTGTGATGCTAGCTATTAAAAAATTTTGCAAAATTATAAAAACAAAAAAATACCCTAAAATCTTCATTTTTGGACCAATTACCACGATTTTTCAACAGTTTTACTTGTTTTAATGAATTCTCTAAAAGTTAGTAAAGAAATAAAGTCATTTTGAAAAAATTGAAAATTTAAAAATTTTCGTAATTTTTTGTGATGCTAGCTATTAAAAAATTTTGCAAAATTATAAAAACAAAAAAATACCGTAAAATCTTCATTTTTGGACCAATTACCACGATTTTTCAACTGTTTTACTTGTTTTAATGCATTCTCTAAAAGTTAGTAAAGAAATAAAGTCATTTTGAAAATATTGAAAATTTAAAAATTTTTGTAATTTTTTGTGATGCTAGCTATTAAAAAATTTTGCAAAATTATAAAAACAAAAAAATACCCTAAAATCTTCATTTTTGGACCAATTACCACGATTTTTCAACAGTTTTACTTGTTTTAATGAATTCTCTAAAAGTTAGTAAAGAAATAAAGTCATTTTGAAAAAATTGAAAATTTAAAAATTTTCGTAATTTTTTGTGATGCTAGCTATTAAAAAATTTTGCAAAATTATAAAAACAAAAAAATACCCTAAAATCTTCATTTTTGGACCAATTACCACGATTTTTCAACTGTTTTACTTGTTTTAATGAATTCTCTAAAAGCTAGTAAAGAAATAAAGTCATTTTGAAAAAATTGAAAATTTAAAAATTTTCGTAATTTTTTGTGATGCTAGCTATTAAAAAATTTTGCAAAATTATAAAAACAAAAAAATACCCTAAAATCTTCATTTTTGGACCAATTACCACGATTTTTCAACAGTTTTACTTGTTTTAATGAATTCTCTAAAAGTTAGTAAAGAAATAAAGTCATTTTGAAAATATTGAAAATTTAAAAATTTTTGTAATTTTTTGTGATGCTAGCTATTAAAAAATTTTGCAAAATTATAAAAACAAAAAAATACCCTAAAATCTTCATTTTTGGACCAATTACCACGATTTTTCAACAGTTTTACTTGTTTTAATGAATTCTCTAAAAGTTAGTAAAGAAATAAAGTCATTTTGAAAAAATTGAAAATTTAAAAATTTTCGTAATTTTTTGTGATGCTAGCTATTAAAAAATTTTGCAAAATTATAAAAACAAAAAAATACCCTAAAATCTTCATTTTTGGACCAATTACCACGATTTTTCAACTGTTTTACTTGTTTTAATGAATTCTCTAAAAGTTAGTAAAGAAATAAAGTCATTTTGAAAAAATTGAAAATTTAAAAATTTTCGTAATTTTTTGTGATGCTAGCTATTAAAAAATTTTGCAAAATTATAAAAACAAAAAAATACCCTAAAATCTTCATTTTTGGACCAATTACCACGATTTTTCAACAGTTTTACTTGTTTTAATGAATTCTCTAAAAGTTAGTAAAGAAATAAAGTCATTTTGAAAATATTGAAAATTTAAAAATTTTTGTAATTTTTTGTGATGCTAGCTATTAAAAATTTTTGCAAAATTATAAAAACAAAAAAATACCCTAAAATCTTCATTTTTGGACCAATTACCACGATTTTTCAACTGTTTTACTTGTTTTAATGAATTCTCTAAAAGTTAGTAAAGAAATAAAGTCATTTTGAAAAAATTGAAAATTTAAAAATTTTCGTAATTTTTTGTGATGCTAGCTATTAAAAAATTTTGCAAAATTATAAAAACAAAAAAATACCCTAAAATCTTCATTTTTGGACCAATTACCACGATTTTTCAACAGTTTTACTTGTTTTAATGAATTCTCTAAAAGTTAGTAAAGAAATAAAGTCATTTTGAAAAAATTGAAAATTTAAAAATTTTTGTAATTTTTTGTGATGCTAGCTATTAAAAAATTTTGCAAAATTATAAAAACAAAAAAATACCCTAAAATCTTCATTTTTGGACCAATTACCACGATTTTTCAACAGTTTTACTTGTTTTAATGAATTCTCTAAAAGTTAGTAAAGAAATAAAGTCATTTTGAAAAAATTGAAAATTTAAAAATTTTTGTAATTTTTTGTGATGCTAGCTATTAAAAAATTTTGCAAAATTATAAAAACAAAAAAATACCCTAAAATCTTCATTTTTGGACCAATTACCACGATTTTTCAACAGTTTTACTTGTTTTAATAAATTCTCTAAAAGTTAGTAAAGAAATAAAGTCATTTTGAAAAAATTGAAAATTTAAAAATTTTTGTAATTTTTTGTGATGCTAGCTATTAAAAAATTTTGCAAAATTATAAAAACAAAAAAATACCCTAAAATCTTCATTTTTGGACCAATTACCACGATTTTTCAACAGTTTTACTTGTTTTAATGCATTCTCTAAAAGTTAGTAAAGAAATAAAGTCATTTTGAAAAAATTGAAAATTTAAAAATTTTCGTAATTTTTTGTGATGCTAGCTATTAAAAAATTTTGCAAAATTATAAAAACAAAAAAATACCCTAAAATCTTCATTTTTGGACCAATTGTGGTAATGTGATTTTTCAACAGTTTTACTTGTTTTAATGAATTCTCTAAAAGTTAGTAAAGAAATAAAGTCATTTTGAAAAAATTGAAAATTTAAAAATTTTTGTAATTTTTTGAGATGCTAGCTATTAAAAAATTTTGCAAAATTATAAAAACAAAAAAATACCCTAAAATCTTCATTTTTGGACCAATTACCACGATTTTTCAACAGTTTTACTTGTTTTAATGAATTCTCTAAAAGTTAGTAAAGAAATAAAGTCATTTTGAAAATATTGAAAATTTAAAAATTTTTGTAATTTTTTGTGATGCTAGCTATTAAAAAATTTTGCAAAATTATAAAAACAAAAAAATACCCTAAAATCTTCATTTTTGGACCAATTACCACGATTTTTCAACAGTTTTACTTGTTTTAATGCATTCTCTAAAAGTTAGTAAAGAAATAAAGTCATTTTGAAAAAATTGAAAATTTAAAAATTTTCGTAATTTTTTGTGATGCTAGCTATTAAAAAATTTTGCAAAATTATAAAAACAAAAAAATACCCTAAAATCTTCATTTTTGGACCAATTACCACGATTTTTCAACAGTTTTACTTGTTTTAATGAATTCTCTAAAAGTTAGTAAAGAAATAAAGTCATTTTGAAAAAATTGAAAATTTAAAAATTTTCGTAATTTTTTGTGATGCTAGCTATTAAAAAATTTTGCAAAATTATAAAAACAAAAAAATACCCTAAAATCTTCATTTTTGGACCAATTACCACGATTTTTCAACAGTTTTACTTGTTTTAATGAATTCTCTAAAAGTTAGTAAAGAAATAAAGTCATTTTGAAAATATTGAAAATTTAAAAATTTTTGTAATTTTTTGTGATGCTAGCTATTAAAAAATTTTGCAAAATTATAAAAACAAAAAAATACCCTAAAATCTTCATTTTTGGACCAATTACCACGATTTTTCAACAGTTTTACTTGTTTTAATAAATTCTCTAAAAGTTAGTAAAGAAATAAAGTCATTTTGAAAAAATTGAAAATTTAAAAATTTTTGTAATTTTTTGTGATGCTAGCTATTAAAAAATTTTGCAAAATTATAAAAACAAAAAAATACCCTAAAATCTTCATTTTTGGACCAATTACCACGATTTTTCAACTGTTTTACTTGTTTTAATGAATTCTCTAAAAGTTAGTAAAGAAATAAAGTCATTTTGAAAATATTGAAAATTTAAAAATTTTTGTAATTTTTTGTGATGCTAGCTATTAAAAAATTTTGCAAAATTATAAAAACAAAAAAATACCCTAAAATCTTCATTTTTGGACCAATTACCACGATTTTTCAACAGTTTTACTTGTTTTAATGAATTCTCTAAAAGTTAGTAAAGAAATAAAGTCATTTTGAAAAAATTGAAAATTTAAAAATTTTCGTAATTTTTTGTGATGCTAGCTATTAAAAAATTTTGCAAAATTATAAAAACAAAAAAATACCCTAAAATCTTCATTTTTGGACCAATTACCACGATTTTTCAACTGTTTTACTTGTTTTAATGAATTCTCTAAAAGTTAGTAAAGAAATAAAGTCATTTTGAAAATATTGAAAATTTAAAAATTTTTGTAATTTTTTGTGATGCTAGCTATTAAAAAATTTTGCAAAATTATAAAAACAAAAAAATACCCTAAAATCTTCATTTTTGGACCAATTACCACGATTTTTCAACAGTTTTACTTGTTTTAATAAATTCTCTAAAAGTTAGTAAAGAAATAAAGTCATTTTGAAAAAATTGAAAATTTAAAAATTTTTGTAATTTTTTGTGATGCTAGCTATTAAAAAATTTTGCAAAATTATAAAAACAAAAAAATACCCTAAAATCTTCATTTTTGGACCAATTACCACGATTTTTCAACTGTTTTACTTGTTTTAATGAATTCTCTAAAAGTTAGTAAAGAAATAAAGTCATTTTGAAAATATTGAAAATTTAAAAATTTTTGTAATTTTTTGTGATGCTAGCTATTAAAAAATTTTGCAAAATTATAAAAACAAAAAAATACCCTAAAATCTTCATTTTTGGACCAATTACCACGATTTTTCAACTGTTTTACTTGTTTTAATGAATTCTCTAAAAGTTAGTAAAGAAATAAAGTCATTTTGAAAATATTGAAAATTTAAAAATTTTTGTAATTTTTTGTGATGCTAGCTATTAAAAAATTTTGCAAAATTATAAAAACAAAAAAATACCCTAAAATCTTCATTTTTGGACCAATTACCACGATTTTTCAACAGTTTTACTTGTTTTAATGAATTCTCTAAAAGTTAGTAAAGAAATAAAGTCATTTTGAAAAAATTTAAAATTTAAAAATTTTCGTAATTTTTTGTGATGCTAGCTATTAAAAAATTTTGCAAAATTATAAAAACAAAAAAATACCCTAAAATCTTCATTTTTGGACCAATTACCACGATTTTTCAACTGTTTTACTTGTTTTAATGAATTCTCTAAAAGTTAGTAAAGAAATAAAGTCATTTTGAAAATATTGAAAATTTAAAAATTTTTGTAATTTTTTGTGATGCTAGCTATTAAAAAATTTTGCAAAATTATAAAAACAAAAAAATACCCTAAAATCGTCATTTTTGGACCAATTACCACGATTTTTCAACTGTTTTACTTGTTTTAATGCATTCTCTAAAAGTTAGTAAAGAAATAAAGTCATTTTGAAAATATTGAAAATTTAAAAATTTTTGTAATTTTTTGTGATGCTAGCTATTAAAAAATTTTGCAAAATTATAAAAACAAAAAAATACCCTAAAATCTTCATTTTTGGACCAATTACCACGATTTTTCAACAGTTTTACTTGTTTTAATGCATTCTCTAAAAGTTAGTAAAGAAATAAAGTCATTTTGAAAATATTGAAAATTTAAAAATTTTTGTAATTTTTTGTGATGCTAGCTATTAAAAAATTTTGCAAAATTATAAAAACAAAAAAATACCCTAAAATCTTCATTTTTGGACCAATTACCACGATTTTTCAACAGTTTTACTTGTTTTAATGAATTCTCTAAAAGTTAGTAAAGAAATAAAGTCATTTTGAAAAAATTGAAAATTTAAAAATTTTCGTAATTTTTTGTGATGCTAGCTATTAAAAAATTTTGCAAAATTATAAAAACAAAAAAATACCCTAAAATCTTCATTTTTGGACCAATTACCACGATTTTTCAACTGTTTTACTTGTTTTAATGAATTCTCTAAAAGTTAGTAAAGAAATAAAGTCATTTTGAAAAAATTGAAAATTTAAAAATTTTCGTAATTTTTTGTGATGCTAGCTATTAAAAAATTTTGCAAAATTATAAAAACAAAAAAATACCCTAAAATCTTCATTTTTGGACCAATTACCACGATTTTTCAACAGTTTTACTTGTTTTAATGCATTCTCTAAAAGTTAGTAAAGAAATAAAGTCATTTTGAAAATATTGAAAATTTAAAAATTTTTGTAATTTTTTGTGATGCTAGCTATTAAAAAATTTTGCAAAATTATAAAAACAAAAAAATACCCTAAAATCTTCATTTTTGGACCAATTACCACGATTTTTCAACAGTTTTACTTGTTTTAATGAATTCTCTAAAAGTTAGTAAAGAAATAAAGTCATTTTGAAAAAATTGAAAATTTAAAAATTTTTGTAATTTTTTGTGATGCTAGCTATTAAAAAATTTTGCAAAATTATAAAAACAAAAAAATACCCTAAAATCTTCATTTTTGGACCAATTACCACGATTTTTCAACAGTTTTACTTGTTTTAATGAATTCTCTAAAAGTTAGTAAAGAAATAAAGTCATTTTGAAAAAATTGAAAATTTAAAAATTTTCGTAATTTTTTGTGATGCTAGCTATTAAAAAATTTTGCAAAATTATAAAAACAAAAAAATACCCTAAAATCTTCATTTTTGGACCAATTACCACGATTTTTCAACTGTTTTACTTGTTTTAATGAATTCTCTAAAAGTTAGTAAAGAAATAAAGTCATTTTGAAAATATTGAAAATTTAAAAATTTTTGTAATTTTTTGTGATGCTAGCTATTAAAAAATTTTGCAAAATTATAAAAACAAAAAAATACCCTAAAATCTTCATTTTTGGACCAATTACCACGATTTTTCAACTGTTTTACTTGTTTTAATGAATTCTCTAAAAGTTAGTAAAGAAATAAAGTCATTTTGAAAAAATTGAAAATTTAAAAATTTTCGTAATTTTTTGTGATGCTAGCTATTAAAAAATTTTGCAAAATTATAAAAACAAAAAAATACCCTAAAATCTTCATTTTTGGACCAATTACCACGATTTTTCAACTGTTTTACTTGTTTTAATGAATTCTCTAAAAGTTAGTAAAGAAATAAAGTCATTTTGAAAAAATTGAAAATTTAAAAATTTTTGTAATTTTTTGTGATGCTAGCTATTAAAAAATTTTGCAAAATTATAAAAACAAAAAAATACCCTAAAATCTTCATTTTTGGACCAATTACCACGATTTTTCAACAGTTTTACTTGTTTTAATGAATTCTCTAAAAGTTAGTAAAGAAATAAAGTCATTTTGAAAAAATTGAAAATTTAAAAATTTTCGTAATTTTTTGTGATGCTAGCTATTAAAAAATTTTGCAAAATTATAAAAACAAAAAAATACCCTAAAATCTTCATTTTTGGACCAATTACCACGATTTTTCAACTGTTTTACTTGTTTTAATGAATTCTCTAAAAGTTAGTAAAGAAATAAAGTCATTTTGAAAAAATTGAAAATTTAAAAATTTTTGTAATTTTTTGTGATGCTAGCTATTAAAAAATTTTGCAAAATTATAAAAACAAAAAAATACCCTAAAATCTTCATTTTTGGACCAATTACCACGATTTTTCAACAGTTTTACTTGTTTTAATGAATTCTCTAAAAGTTAGTAAAGAAATAAAGTCATTTTGAAAAAATTGAAAATTTAAAAATTTTCGTAATTTTTTGTGATGCTAGCTATTAAAAAATTTTGCAAAATTATAAAAACAAAAAAATACCCTAAAATCTTCATTTTTGGACCAATTACCACGATTTTTCAACTGTTTTACTTGTTTTAATGAATTCTCTAAAAGTTAGTAAAGAAATAAAGTCATTTTGAAAAAATTGAAAATTTAAAAATTTTTGTAATTTTTTGTGATGCTAGCTATTAAAAAATTTTGCAAAATTATAAAAACAAAAAAATACCCTAAAATCTTCATTTTTGGACCAATTACCACGATTTTTCAACTGTTTTACTTGTTTTAATGAATTCTCTAAAAGTTAGTAAAGAAATAAAGTCATTTTGAAAATATTGAAAATTTAAAAATTTTTGTAATTTTTTGTGATGCTAGCTATTAAAAAATTTTGCAAAATTATAAAAACAAAAAAATACCCTAAAATCTTCATTTTTGGACCAATTACCACGATTTTTCAACAGTTTTACTTGTTTTAATGAATTCTCTAAAAGTTAGTAAAGAAATAAAGTCATTTTGAAAAAATTGAAAATTTAAAAATTTTCGTAATTTTTTGTGATGCTAGCTATTAAAAAATTTTGCAAAATTATAAAAACAAAAAAATACCCTAAAATCTTCATTTTTGGACCAATTACCACGATTTTTCAACTGTTTTACTTGTTTTAATGAATTCTCTAAAAGTTAGTAAAGAAATAAAGTCATTTTGAAAAAATTGAAAATTTAAAAATTTTTGTAATTTTTTGTGATGCTAGCTATTAAAAAATTTTGCAAAATTATAAAAACAAAAAAATACCCTAAAATCTTCATTTTTGGACCAATTACCACGATTTTTCAACAGTTTTACTTGTTTTAATGAATTCTCTAAAAGTTAGTAAAGAAATAAAGTCATTTTGAAAAAATTGAAAATTTAAAAATTTTCGTAATTTTTTGTGATGCTAGCTATTAAAAAATTTTGCAAAATTATAAAAACAAAAAAATACCCTAAAATCTTCATTTTTGGACCAATTACCACGATTTTTCAACTGTTTTACTTGTTTTAATGAATTCTCTAAAAGTTAGTAAAGAAATAAAGTCATTTTGAAAATATTGAAAATTTAAAAATTTTTGTAATTTTTTGTGATGCTAGCTATTAAAAAATTTTGCAAAATTATAAAAACAAAAAAATACCCTAAAATCTTCATTTTTGGACCAATTACCACGATTTTTCAACAGTTTTACTTGTTTTAATGAATTCTCTAAAAGTTAGTAAAGAAATAAAGTCATTTTGAAAAAATTGAAAATTTAAAAATTTTCGTAATTTTTTGTGATGCTAGCTATTAAAAAATTTTGCAAAATTATAAAAACAAAAAAATACCCTAAAATCTTCATTTTTGGACCAATTACCACGATTTTTCAACTGTTTTACTTGTTTTAATGAATTCTCTAAAAGTTAGTAAAGAAATAAAGTCATTTTGAAAAAATTGAAAATTTAAAAATTTTTGTAATTTTTTGTGATGCTAGCTATTAAAAAATTTTGCAAAATTATAAAAACAAAAAAATACCCTAAAATCTTCATTTTTGGACCAATTACCACGATTTTTCAACTGTTTTACTTGTTTTAATGAATTCTCTAAAAGTTAGTAAAGAAATAAAGTCATTTTGAAAAAATTGAAAATTTAAAAATTTTTGTAATTTTTTGTGATGCTAGCTATTAAAAAATTTTGCAAAATTATAAAAACAAAAAAATACCCTAAAATCTTCATTTTTGGACCAATTACCACGATTTTTCAACAGTTTTACTTGTTTTAATGAATTCTCTAAAAGTTAGTAAAGAAATAAAGTCATTTTGAAAAAATTGAAAATTTAAAAATTTTCGTAATTTTTTGTGATGCTAGCTATTAAAAAATTTTGCAAAATTATAAAAACAAAAAAATACCCTAAAATCTTCATTTTTGGACCAATTACCACGATTTTTCAACAGTTTTATTAAAAAATTTTGCAAAATTATAAAAACAAAAAAATACCCTAAATTCTTCATTTTTGGACCAATTACCACGATTTTTCAACAGTTTTACTTGTTTTAATGAATTCTCTAAAAGTTAGTAAAGAAATAAAGTCATTTTGAAAAAATTGAAAATTTAAAAATTTTCGTAATTTTTTGTGATGCTAGCTATTAAAAAATTTTGCAAAATTATAAAAACAAAAAAATACCCTAAAATCTTCATTTTTGGACCAATTACCACGATTTTTCAACTGTTTTACTTGTTTTAATGAATTCTCTAAAAGTTAGTAAAGAAATAAAGTCATTTTGAAAATATTGAAAATTTAAAAATTTTTGTAATTTTTTGTGATGCTAGCTATTAAAAAATTTTGCAAAATTATAAAAACAAAAAAATACCCTAAAATCTTCATTTTTGGACCAATTACCACGATTTTTCAACAGTTTTACTTGTTTTAATGAATTCTCTAAAAGTTAGTAAAGAAATAAAGTCATTTTGAAAAAATTGAAAATTTAAAAATTTTCGTAATTTTTTGTGATGCTAGCTATTAAAAAATTTTGCAAAATTATAAAAACAAAAAAATACCCTAAAATCTTCATTTTTGGACCAATTACCACGATTTTTCAACAGTTTTACTTGTTTTAATGAATTCTCTAAAAGTTAGTAAAGAAATAAAGTCATTTTGAAAAAATTGAAAATTAAAAATTTTTGTAATTTTTTGTGATGCTAGCTATTAAAAAATTTTGCAAAATTATAAAAACAAAAAAATACCCTAAAATCTTCATTTTTGGACCAATTACCACGATTTTTCAACTGTTTTACTTGTTTTAATGAATTCTCTAAAAGTTAGTAAAGAAATAAAGTCATTTTGAAAATATTGAAATTTAAAAATTTTTGTAATTTTTTGTGATGCTAGCTATTAAAAAATTTTGCAAAATTATAAAAACAAAAAAATACCCTAAAAATCTTCATTTTTGGACCAATTACCACGATTTTTCAACTGTTTTACTTGTTTTAATGAATTCTCTAAAAGTTAGTAAAGAAATAAAGTCATTTTGAAAATATTGAAAATTTAAAAATTTTTGTAATTTTTTGTGATGCTAGCTATTAAAAAATTTTGCAAAATTATAAAAACAAAAAAAATACCCTAAAATCTTCATTTTTGGACCAATTACCACGATTTTTCAACAGTTTTACTTGTTTTAATGAATTCTCTAAAAGTTAGTAAAGAAATAAAGTCATTTTGAAAAAATTGAAAATTTAAAAATTTTCGTAATTTTTTGTGATGCTAGCTATTAAAAAATTTTGCAAAATTATAAAAACAAAAAAATACCCTAAAATCTTCATTTTTGGACCAATTACCACGATTTTTCAACTGTTTTACTTGTTTTAATGAATTCTCTAAAAGTTAGTAAAGAAATAAAGTCATTTTGAAAAAATTGAAAATTTAAAAATTTTCGTAATTTTTTTGTGATGCTAGCTATTAAAAAATTTTGCAAAATTATAAAAACAAAAAAATACCCTAAAATCTTCATTTTTGGACCAATTACCACGATTTTTCAACAGTTTTACTTGTTTTAATAAATTCTCTAAAAAGTTAGTAAAGAAATAAAGTCATTTTGAAAAATTGAAAATTTAAAAACTTTTGTAATTTTTTGTGATGCTAGCTATTAAAAAAATTTTGCAAAATTATAAAAACAAAAAAATACCCTAAAATCTTCATTTTTGGACCAATTACCACGATTTTTCAACTGTTTTACTTGTTTTAATGAATTCTCTAAAAGTTAGTAAAGAAATAAAGTCATTTTGAAAAATTGAAAATTTAAAAATTTTCGTAATTTTTTGTGATGCTAGCTATTAAAAAATTTTGCAAAATTATAAAACAAAAAAATACCCTAAAATCTTCATTTTTGGACCAATTACCACGATTTTTCAACAGTTTTACTTGTTTTAATAAATTCTCTAAAAGTTAGTAAAGAAATAAAGTCATTTTGAAAAATTGAAAATTTAAAAACTTTTGTAATTTTTTGTGATGCTAGCTATTAAAAAATTTGCAAAATTATAAAAACAAAAAAATACCTAAAATCTTCATTTTTGGACCAATTACCACGATTTTTCAACAGTTTTACTTGTTTTAATGAATTCTCTAAAAGTTAGTAAAGAAATAAAGTCATTTGAAAAAATTGAAAATTTAAAAATTTTCGTAATTTTTTGTGATGCTAGCTATTAAAAAATTTTGCAAAATTATAAAAACAAAAAAATACCCTAAAATCTTCATTTTTGGACCAATTACCACGATTTTTCAACTGTTTTACTTGTTTTAATGAATTCTCTAAAAGTTAGTAAAGAAATAAAGTCATTTTGAAAATATTGAAAATTTAAAAATTTTTGTAATTTTTTGTGATGCTAGCTATTAAAAAATTTTGCAAAATTATAAAAACAAAAAAATACCCTAAAATCTTCATTTTTGGACCAATTACCACGATTTTTCAACTGTTTTACTTGTTTTAATGAATTCTCTAAAAGTTAGTAAAGAAATAAAGTCATTTTGAAAATATTGAAAATTTAAAAATTTTTGTAATTTTTTGTGATGCTAGCTATTAAAAAATTTTGCAAAATTATAAAAACAAAAAAATACCCTAAAATCTTCATTTTTTTAAAAATTTTTTGTAATTTTTTGTGATGCTAGCTATAAAAAATTTTTGCAAAATTATAAAAACAAAAAAATACCCTAAAATCTTCATTTTTGGACCAATTACCACGATTTTTTCAACTGTTTTACTTGTTTAAATGAATTCTCTAAAAGTTAGTAAAGAAATAAAGTCATTTTGAAAAAATTGAAAATTAAAAATTTTCGTAATTTTTTGTGATGCTAGCTATTAAAAAATTTTGCAAAATTATAAAAACAAAAAAATACCCTAAAATCTTCATTTTTGGACCAATTACCACGATTTTTCAACTGTTTTACTTGTTTTAATGCATTCTCTAAAAGTTAGTAAAGAAATAAAGTCATTTTGAAAATATTGAAAATTTAAAAATTTTCGTAATTTTTTGTGATGCTAGCTATTAAAAAATTTTGCAAAATTATAAAAACAAAAAAATACCCTAAAATCTTCATTTTTGGACCAATTACCACGATTTTTCAACTGTTTTACTTGTTTTAATGAATTCTCTAAAAGTTAGTAAAGAAATAAAGTCATTTTGAAAAAATTGAAAATTTAAAAATTTTCGTAATTTTTTGTGATGCTAGCTATTAAAAAATTTTGCAAAATTATAAAAACAAAAAAATACCCTAAAATCTTCATTTTTGGACCAATTACCACGATTTTTCAACTGTTTTACTTGTTTTAATGCATTCTCTAAAAGTTAGTAAAGAAATAAAGTCATTTTGAAATATTGAAAATTTAAAAATTTTTGTAATTTTTTGTGATGCTAGCTATTAAAAAATTTTGCAAAATTATAAAAACAAAAAAATACCCTAAAATCTTCATTTTTGGACCAATTACCACGATTTTTCAACAGTTTTACTTGTTTTAATGAATTCTCTAAAAGTTAGTAAAGAAATAAAGTCTTTTTGAAAAAATTGAAAATTTAAAAATTTTTGTAATTTTTTGTGATGCTAGCTATTAAAAAATTTTGCAAAATTATAAAAACAAAAAATACCCTAAAATCTTCATTTTTGGACCAATTACCACGATTTTTCAACTGTTTTACTTGTTTTAATGCATTCTCTAAAAGTTAGTAAAGAAATAAAGTCATTTTGAAAATATTGAAAATTTAAAAATTTTTGTAATTTTTGTGATGCTAGCTATTAAAAAATTTTGCAAAATTATAAAAACAAAAAAATACCCTAAAATCTTCATTTTTGGACCAATTACCACGATTTTTCAACTGTTTTACTTGTTTTAATGAATTCTCTAAAAGTTAGTAAAGAAATAAAGTCATTTTGAAAAAATTGAAAATTTAAAAATTTTCGTAATTTTTTGTGATGCTAGCTATTAAAAAATTTTGCAAAATTATAAAAACAAAAAAATACCCTAAAATCTTCATTTTTGGACCAATTACCACGATTTTTCAACTGTTTTACTTGTTTTAATGAATTCTCTAAAAGTTAGTAAAGAAATAAAGTCATTTTGAAAATATTGAAATTTAAAAATTTTTTGTAATTTTTTGTGATGCTAGCTATTAAAAAATTTTGCAAAATTATAAAAACAAAAAAATACCCTAAAATCTTCATTTTTGGACCAATTACCACGATTTTTCACTGTTTTACTTGTTTTAATGAATTCTCTAAAAGTTAGTAAGAAATAAAGTCATTTTGAAAAAATTGAAAATTTAAAAATTTTCGTAATTTTTTGTGATGCTAGCTATTAAAAAATTTTGCAAAATTATAAAAACAAAAAAATACCCTAAAATCTTCATTTTTGGACCAATTACCACGATTTTTCAACTGTTTTACTTGTTTTAATGCATTCTCTAAAAGTTAGTAAAGAAATAAAGTCATTTTGAAAATATTGAAAATTTAAAAATTTTTGTAATTTTTTGTGATGCTAGCTATTAAAAAATTTTGCAAAATTATAAAAACAAAAAAATACCCTAAAATCTTCATTTTTGGACCAATTACCACGATTTTTCAACTGTTTTACTTGTTTTAATGAATTCTCCAAAAGTTAGTAAAGAAATAAAGTCATTTTGAAAAAATTGAAAATTTAAAAATTTTCGTAATTTTTTGTGATGCTAGCTATTAAAAAATTTTGCAAAATTATAAAAACAAAAAAATACCCTAAAATCTTCATTTTTGGACCAATTACCACGATTTTTCAACTGTTTTACTTGTTTTAAATGAATTCTCTAAAGAGTTAGTAAAGAAATAAAGTCATTTTGAAAAAATTGAAAATTTAAAAATTTTCGTAATTTTTTGTGATGCTAGCTATTAAAAAATTTTGCAAAATTATAAAAACAAAAAAATACCCTAAAATCTTCATTTTTGGACCAATTACCACGATTTTTCAACTGTTTTACTTGTTTTAATGAATTCTCTAAAAGTTAGTAAAGAAAATAAAGTCATTTTGAAAAAATTGAAAATTTAAAAATTTTTGTAATTTTTTGTGATGCTAAGCTATTAAAAAATTTTGCAAAATTATAAAAACAAAAAAATACCCTAAAATCTTCATTTTTGGACCAATTACCACGATTTTTCAACTGTTTTACTTGTTTTAATGAATTCTCTAAAAGTTAGTAAAGAAATAAAGTCATTTGAAAAAATTGAAAATTTAAAAATTTTCGTAATTTTTTTGTGATGCTAGCTATTAAAAAATTTTGCAAAATTATAAAAACAAAAAAATACCCTAAAATCTTCATTTTTGGACCAATTACCACGATTTTTCAACTGTTTTACTTGTTTTAATGCATTCTCTAAAAGTTAGTAAAGAAATAAAGTCATTTTGAAAAAATTGAAAATTTAAAAATTTTGTAATTTTTTGTGATGCTAGCTATTAAAAAATTTTGCAAAATTATAAAAACAAAAAAATACCCTAAAATCTTCATTTTTGGACCAATTACCCACGATTTTTCAACTGTTTTACTTGTTTTAATGAATTCTCTAAAAGTTAGTAAAGAAATAAAGTCATTTTGAAAAATTGAAATTTAAAAATTTTCGTAATTTTTTGTGATGCTAGCTATTAAAAAATTTTGCAAAATTATAAAACAAAAAAATACCCTAAAATCTTCATTTTTGGACCAATTACCACGATTTTTCAACTGTTTTACTTTGTTTTAATGCATTCTCTAAAAGTTAGTAAAGAAATAAAGTCATTTTGAAAAAATTGAAAATTTAAAAATTTTCGTAATTTTTTGTGATGCTAGCTATTAAAAAATTTTGCAAAATTATAAAAACAAAAAAATACCCTAAAATCTTCATTTTTGGACCAATTACCACGATTTTTTCACTGTTTTACTTGTTTTAATGCATTCTCTAAAAGTTAGTAAAGAAATAAAGTCATTTTGAAAAAATTGAAAATTTAAAAATTTTTGTAATTTTTTGTGATGCTAGCTATTAAAAAATTTTGCAAAATTATAAAAACAAAAAAATACCCTAAAATCTTCATTTTTGGACCAATTACCACGATTTTTCAACTGTTTTACTTGTTTTAATGCATTCTCTAAAGTTAGTAAAGAAATAAAGTCATTTTGAAAAAATTGAAAATTTAAAAATTTTGTAATTTTTTGTGATGCTAGCTATTAAAAAATTTTGCAAAATTATAAAAACAAAAAAATACCCTAAAATCTTCATTTTTGGACCAATTACCACGATTTTTCAACTGTTTTACTTGTTTTAATGCATTCTCTAAAAGTTAGTAAAGAAATAAAGTCATTTTGAAAAAATTGAAAATTTAAAAATTTTTGTAATTTTTTGTGATGCTAGCTATTAAAAAATTTTGCAAAATTATAAAACACAAAAAAATACCCTAAAATCTTCATTTTTGGACCAATTACCACGATTTTTCAACTGTTTTACTTGTTTTAATGCATTCTCTAAAAGTTAGTAAAGAAATAAAGTCATTTTGAAAAAATTGAAAATTTAAAAATTTTTGTAATTTTTTGTGATGCTAGCTATTAAAAAATTTTGCAAAATTATAAAAACAAAAAAATACCCTAAAATCTTTATTTTTGGACCAATTACCACGATTTTTCAACTGTTTTACTTGTTTTAATGCATTCTCTAAAAGTTAGTAAAGAAATAAAGTCATTTTGAAAAATTGAAAATTTAAAAATTTTTGTAATTTTTGTGATGCTAGCTATTAAAAAATTTTGCAAAATTATAAAAACAAAAAAATACCCTAAAATCTTTATTTTTGGACCAATTACCACGATTTTTTCAACTGTTTTACTTGTTTTAATGCATTCTCTAAAAGTTAGTAAAGAAATAAAGTCATTTTGAAAAATTGAAAATTTAAAAATTTTCGTAATTTTTTGTGATGCTAGCTATTAAAAAATTTTGCAAAATTATAAAAACAAAAAAATACCCTAAAATCTTCATTTTTGGACCAATTACCACGATTTTCAACTGTTTTACTTGTTTTAATGAATTCTCTAAAAGTTAGTAAAGAAATAAAGTCATTTTGAAAAAATTGAAAATTTAAAATTTTTGTAATTTTTTGTGATGCTAGCTATTAAAAAATTTTGCAAAATTATAAAAAACAAAAAAATACCCTAAAATCTTCATTTTTGGACCAATTACCACGATTTTTCAACTGTTTTACTTGTTTTAATGAATTCTCTAAAAGTTAGTAAAGAAATAAAGTCATTTTGAAAAAATGAAAATTTAAAAATTTTCGTAATTTTTTGTGATGCTAGCTATTAAAAAATTTTGCAAAATTATAAAAACAAAAAAATACCCTAAAATCTTCATTTTTGGACCAATTACCACGATTTTTCAACAGTTTTACTTGTTTTAATGAATTCTCTAAAAGTTAGTAAAGAAATAAAGTCATTTTGAAAAATTGAAAATTTAAAAATTTTCGTAATTTTTTGTGATGCTAGCTATTAAAAAATTTTGCAAAATTATAAAAACAAAAAAATACCCTAAAATCTTCATTTTTGGACCAATTACCACGATTTTTCAACTGTTTTACTTGTTTTAATGCATTCTCTAAAAGTTAGTAAAGAAATAAAGTCATTTTGAAAAAATTGAAAATTTAAAAATTTTTGTAATTTTTTGTGATGCTAGCTATTAAAAAATTTTGCAAAATTATAAAAACAAAAAAATACCCTAAAATCTTCATTTTTGGACCAATTACCACGATTTTTCAACTGTTTTACTTGTTTTAATGCATTCTCTAAAAGTTAGTAAAGAAATAAAGTCATTTTGAAAAAATTGAAAATTTAAAAATTTTTGTAATTTTTTGTGATGCTAGCTATTAAAAAATTTTGCAAAATTATAAAAACAAAAAAATACCCTAAAATCTTTATTTTTGGACCAATTACCACGATTTTTCAACTGTTTTACTTGTTTTAATGCATTCTCTAAAAGTTAGTAAAGAAATAAAGTCATTTTGAAAAAATTGAAAATTTAAAAATTTTTGTAATTTTTTGTGATGCTAGCTATTAAAAAATTTTGCAAAATTATAAAAACAAAAAAATACCCTAAAATCTTCATTTTTGGACCAATTACCACGATTTTTCAACTGTTTTACTTGTTTTAATGAATTCTCTAAAAGTTAGTAAAGAAATAAAGTCATTTTGAAAAAATTGAAAATTTAAAAATTTTTGTAATTTTTTGTGATGCCAGCTATTAAAAAATTTGCAAAATTATAAAAACAAAAAAATACCCTAAAATCTTCATTTTTGGACCAATTACCACGATTTTTCAACTGTTTTACTTGTTTTAATGCATTCTCTAAAAGTTAGTAAAGAAATAAAGTCATTTTGAAAAAATTGAAATTTAAAAATTTTTGTAATTTTTTGTGATGCTAGCTATTAAAAAATTTTGCAAAATTATAAAAACAAAAAAATACCCTAAAATCTTCATTTTTGGACCAATTACCACGATTTTTCAACTGTTTTACTTGTTTTAATGCATTCTCTAAAAGTTAGTAAAGAAATAAAGTCATTTTGAAAAAATTGAAAATTAAAAATTTTTGTAATTTTTTTGTGATGCTAGCTATTAAAAAATTTTGCAAAATTATAAAAACAAAAAATACCCTAAAATCTTCATTTTTGGACCAATTACCACGATTTTTCAACTGTTTTACTTGTTTTAATGCATTCTCTAAAGTTAGTAAAGAAATAAAGTCATTTTGAAAAATTGAAAATTTAAAAATTTTCGTAATTTTTTGTGATGCTAGCTATTAAAAAATTTTGCAAAATTATAAAAACAAAAAAATACCCTAAAATCTTCATTTTTGGACCAATTACCACGATTTTTCAACTGTTTTTACTTGTTTTAATGAATTCTCTAAAAGTTAGTAAAGAAATAAAGTCATTTTGAAAAAATTGAAAATTTAAAAATTTTTGTAATTTTTTGTGATGCTAGCTATAAAAAATTTTGCAAAATTATAAAAACAAAAAAATACCCTAAAATCTTCATTTTTGGACCAATTACCACGATTTTTCAACTGTTTTACTTGTTTTAATGCATTCTCTAAAAGTTAGTAAAGAAATAAAGTCATTTTGAAAAAATTGAAAATTTAAAATTTTTGTAATTTTTTGTGATGCTAGCTATTAAAAAATTTTGCAAAATTATAAAAACAAAAAAATACCCTAAAATCTTCATTTTTGGACCAATTACCACGATTTTTCAACTGTTTTACTTGTTTTAATTGAATTCTCTAAAAAGTTAGTAAAGAAATAAAGTCATTTTGAAAAAATTGAAAATTAAAAATTTTTGTAATTTTTTGTGATGCTAGCTATTAAAAAATTTTGCAAAATTATAAAAACAAAAAAATACCCTAAAATCTTCATTTTTGGACCAATTACCACGATTTTTCAACTGTTTTACTTGTTTTAATGCATTCTCTAAAAGTTAGTAAAGAAATAAAGTCATTTTGAAAAAATTGAAAATTTAAAAACTTTTGTAATTTTTTGTGATGCTAGCTATTAAAAAATTTTGCAAAATTATAAAAACAAAAAAATACCCTAAAATCTTTATTTTTGGACCAATTACCACGATTTTTCAACAGTTTTACTTGTTTCAATGAATTCTCTAAAAGTTAGTAAAGAAATAAAGTCATTTTGAAAATATTGAAAATTTAAAAATTTTTGTAATTTTTTGTGATGCTAGCTATTAAAAAATTTTGCAAAATTATAAAAACAAAAAAATACCCTAAAATCTTCATTTTTGGACCAATTACCACGATTTTTCAACTGTTTTACTTGTTTTAATGCATTCTCTAAAAGTTAGTAAAGAAATAAAGTCATTTTGAAAAAATTGAAAATTTAAAAATTTTTGTAATTTTTTGTGATGCTAGCTATTAAAAAATTTTGCAAAATT